>CM051234.1:14210392-15410392 GCA_027917425.1 Gastrophryne carolinensis | reverse complement strand
TCTGTGAGGTGTGAGTGCATGGTGGGACGGACCTGGTGGTTTCAACAACATTGTCGATTCTAGTTTTGGATAGGGATGAGGGTTTGAAGGTTTTTCTATCGTGTTCTGAAAATTTTTAGAATAAAGTTTTTTCACCGAAAAAATCTTTCAGCTTGTAGGAGCCATTTCTTTTCTTCTTTATCTTTATCAGATACACATAAGGTTCGTGGCTGCGCTCAAGTGGTCTTTGGTGATCTGGCTATGTTTTATTAGATTAACGACAGTGTCTCTGCCTTCTGCTGAGCAATATATCAAATAGTGATGAATCATTCACCTACATTTGAAAAGCCGGCCAGCTCCTTGCTGTGTAACACATTGAAACAGCCAGCCTGAGACTGATTGTTGCAATTGCACCAAGAGCTACACATGCTGTCATACTTTATAGCATGCAATTAAAATGTAAACAGCTCACAGCTTTCAGGGTGTTGTTCCCTCTCTTTCTTGGTCTAGGGTGATTTGGACAGGGTTTAATACATGGAAGAGGTTAGTTTAGACTGCCTCTGACCACTATTAACATACCATGCTTCCCTTATGCACATTATATTTTGTGTCGGTGTATATAAGACATTGAAATCATAACATTTTTGTAGTGATTATGATGGCAAGCCAGTGGAGTACTCCCAATGTGGGCAATTGTCCCTGTAGGGCCCTTCTTTTCTTCTGTTCCTTTGTCATTGTCTCCCCCTCCTTAGGATG
This sequence comes from Gastrophryne carolinensis, assembly GCA_027917425.1. Taxonomy (NCBI): domain Eukaryota; kingdom Metazoa; phylum Chordata; class Amphibia; order Anura; family Microhylidae; genus Gastrophryne; species Gastrophryne carolinensis. The sequence goes on along the minus strand of CM051234.1, from coordinate 15,409,657 downwards.
CTTGTCTGTTGATACACAATCCCAATATGATGGGGGATCATGCGCACCAGTCCCTCAGTGTGTCATCTTTTGAGTTTTTAACATCAGTGGGAGTTTTGGACTAAAATACTTACCTCCAAAAGGATCACCATAGGACCAGGTTTACACATTGCCTTCTCCATATGATCACTAGTGGTGTAGGACTCAAAGTGGTCAAAAATTACTTAAACAGTATGCATCCCTCCCCAGGGCAATTTAGATTGTTGCACATGGAAATAACTGAAAAGCTCCAAAATGGCCTGTAAAAAATCTATGAGGCAGCGTTTCAGCTTTGAGTGGATGCAGAAGCAAATGTACCGTATATACTCGAGTATAGGTCGACCCGAATATAAGCCGAGGCACCTAATTTTACCACAAAAAACTGGAAAAAGTTATTGACTCGAGTATAAGCCTAGGGTGGGAAATGCAGCAGCTACCGGTAAATTTCAAAAAGAGAAAAAGATGGAGGGAATCTGGGAAAGAGAAAAATATGGAGGGAATCTGGGAAAGAGAGAAAGATGGAGGGAATGTGGAAAATAGAAAAAGATGGAGAGCCTTGAAAATACCCTCCCTCCATAAGAGTCCTGTAATTACCCCCTCACTCCATAGGAGTCCTGCAAATACCCCCTCACTGCATAAGAAAATACCAGATCAATACACTAATAAGAAGGAATGGTGGGGCTCTGAAGCTGCCCCACTAAATAACCCAAAGGCTGCACCGAACTGACACCAAAGTAGGGATAAGATAAAAAATATATATATATATTATTATAAATCCTTGTTTCTGCCTAAAAAGTACTGACATTAAAATTTAATGTCAGTATTTTTTAGGCAAAAACAAGGATTTATAATATTTTTTTTTTTTTTATCTTATCCCTACTTTGGTGTCAGTTCAGTGCAGCCTTTTAATGTCAGTACCCTGTGGCCAGCACCTGACTTTTTGCTGATCACCGGTGCTATGCATACCCACCTATCCCATTTGCATACACGTTTAACATGCATAAATACCTCCTGGATGCTGGATACCACGACTGCAGCTGGAAATCCCCACGAGTGCTCCTGACCTGCTGCTGTGTCCGGACCCGGAAGAGGTTTTCAGGGGGGGGGTCGCTCCTCGCGCTCCTCGCACTCACTGGCTCCGCACACCGTCAGACGGCAGATGGGGCTGCGCGGCCGTGCGCGCGCACCTTAGATTCTGTGGTGTGCGCGCGCGTACGGCCTCGGCCTCGCACCTCCGCCTGCGTCTCCCTGCAGCCTGAAGAGAGTTCTCAGCCTGTGGGTTGCGCGACCCCCATGATTTGGTCGTTCGACCCCCGCTGGGGTCGCGACCCACAGGTTGAGAACCGCTGCGTTAGAGGGAACGCTGGCGGCAGCTCCATCCGCCCCTAAGGTAATCCGGCCCCGCCCCTTTTTCTCCTCCATTTTTCACTGACTCGAGTATAAGCCGAGACGGCTTTTTTCAGCCCAAAAAGTGGGCTGAAAAACTCGGCTTATACTCGAGTATATACGATAAGTGCTGACAATGACATGAGGATGGAGCAAGAGAGTTTTAGGGAGTTTTCTTTTCCAACTGTGCCAGGCTGTTGGTCTGCGTGTATATTTTTAATTCTAATTCTTACTATGAGCATTGGACGATAATACAATATATTGACTCCAAGAGAGGCTGCATAGGATATGCAGTCATCTTAATCTTTCTTCCATATTCGATCAGTGTGAAGTGATTATACCTATTGCTTTTAACATTTTATTAATTGTTTTTAAACTATTCCACTAGAAATTATCTCCCTGCAATATGAAGATCTCTGCTCCTTGCATCTCTCCATGCTTAATGCCTGCATCTACAATTACTGCCGTGCTGCACCTTTACTTTGGGTCACATAGTGGAGATCGGAGACACCATTCGGAGTGCATGCACCTGTCTGGGAGTTAGCTGGTGTGATGTCTGTTCTCCAAACCAGTCTCTCATTAACTGATGAACAGGACTGCAATTCCAAAAGTTACGGCACTGGAAGTAGCCGCACTTTTGGGTCACGCAACAAACAATACTCACTGGCTGAACAAGGGGGAGAAGCAGGAGATTTATTTCATGCTGAATATACTTATCAACAGCATTGATATCCTGAGAAATGGGCTATATGTTGATGGTATTGTATTGAGCATATACTCTGCATCATTCTGAGTGTAAGCGGGATTCTGTACTCATAGGCTTAAATTATGTGACAGACCATCATGATCATAATTTATCGTATATCTGTGTAATGTTTTCAGATTAGTTGCCACTGTATATGCTTGATGCACTCTAACTATGTATTTTTACTACATTTGAATTAAACACATCCATATATATGGGTCCTTAATTGTAACATCTTGATCTCCCTACAGCCCATTGGAATTCCTATGACACCTGCTTCTATAGGTCACTAGGACCAGGGATCATTTATACCTACACCTATAGACTATTTCTTTGTCTTTTATATGGTTATTTACAAACATAGCTTGTTGACCTATACATTTCATAGTTTCTCAGTTGTACCACAATCCATGGGCTGGTTGATCAAACCTGAGCATCATTAGAATCATGTATCCTTTTCTTTCTTTTCTGTTGATGCTGAGATCAGACACCCTGCTTTTCCAGCTTTGTCTTCAGTCACAAGGGAATGGTCAGCTCCTCTAAGATCAAAGTCTGTCCCTTCGTACCCCCGCTCAATTCATTGCGATGGACAGGGTGGGACAGGCTGTGCCTGTGTATTATATAGAGTTGGCATGCTGAGAAGTTGGCCATTGTCTCATGAATGGAGACCAGCATTGGACATTAGGGGGCACGATCTCAGCAATTGGTTGGTTTTTTAAACACCAGAGCAAGAGCTACAGTGGAAAAAAGTGAGTATACAATTCTTTTTTTTATATATCTGGAAAGCATTTTGTGCTACATTTTGTGCTAATGGCGTGAAATTAGCAGAAAAATGCTACATTTTTTGGGGGGAATAAAAAGTGTCCTCTACCTTCAATATTGACTTAGGGTACATTAAGGATCAAGTGTAGGAAGATAACTTCTTTATTATTTTTTCCTAAAGTGCATGTTTTACTCCAAAGTGCACTTTCTGCACCTGGTTCTGAATCAACCACAATGTCACAACCAACACATAACCCCCTTCCCTTTGTACACTGAGGAGATGTCTGTCATTTGCTGGGTAAATAAGAATTAAATCACTAAACATTCAGTGGACTTGTCTAAGTAAAACATTTTTCACATTTGATTCTGGTCTTAATAAAATAATATAACATTTGGGATAAAATATACAGCCCAGAATCCCGACAGTGGAGGAGATGATGGCGAATATCTCTACCAGCACGGTGCTCTTTCCTGTAGCACTCAGATACGCTGGAATAAAGGTGACCCAGACACTGCAAAACACCAACATGCTGAAGGTGATGTATTTGGCCTCATTGAAGCTGTTGGGTAAGTGTCTGGCCAGGAAAGCCACAATAAAGCTCACAGCGGCTAAAAGTCCCATGTAGCCCAGGAGGAGGGCGAATGCCAGCACAGATCCTTCATTACACTGAATGATGATTATGTCTGGATACAGTTTAGTATTATTTTCTGGAAATGGAGGAGAAAGGACTAACCAGAATGAACAAATTAAGACCTGTATGAAAAAACATATAAAGACAAGACAGTTGGTGAGTTTCACCCCTATACATTTCCTCCAGGAACTCCCAGGTTTGGTGGCTCTGAAGGCCGAGTAGACCATGAAAGTCTTGGCCAGTATGGAGGAAATAGTGACTGAGGAGGTGATTCCATACAAGGTGTGCCTGGCCATACAAGTGACATGTCCTGGACGGCCTATAAACAAAAGGACACAAAGGAAGCTCAGCATGATGGAGACCAGCAGAAGGAAGCTCAAGTTCCGATTATTAGCTTTGATGATTGGAGTGTCTCGGTATATAATGAACATGCTTAAGATGATGGAAGATTGAACGAAACACAATGAAGTGATGATAGAGACAGCATTGGAAATTGGGTCATTCTCATAGGAGAGAAAGTCTACCAGTTTTGGAGCACAACGATTATCATCATTTGGCCATTGGTCTTCTGGACAATTTATGCATAACCATTTATCTAGGAAAAAATCCAAAGTTATTTTTTTTCCAATGAAAACATTATAATTAGCTATGATTTAAGGGGGCTTTCATTATTTTTTTTTTGCTTATCTAATAAAATAAATCAATTTAAAGTTTATTTTGCCAGGAATATTTGGAAAATATATCTTTTTTTTTTAAAAAAGAAGGTCTTTGCTCTATTTAACAACAGCAAAATACCAAAAAAAAAAAAAAACAATTTAGTTATCCACAAGTGCACATACTTTAAATATATCTTGAGAAGCTCAGTGCAAGGTAGAAAGATCATAAGGGCAAAAAATATATATAGCTTAAATTTATAGCATACACAGAATAAGGTATAACAATAAACATAACTTGCTAATCTAGGTATCTAGCTATGCATTGTTCATTTGGCATTTACGCTTTTGATGGCTTGAACAGTAAAGAAGGACTTTCCAGGGTGGGTGAAGTCACCAATGACCTTAAGGCCCCAGATTTTGCTCTGCAAGTAAACAAATCATCTAGAGTTGATAGAGGTGCCTTGATAATCTTCTCTGTTCTAACATAGTAACATAGTATGTAAGGCTGAATAAAGACTTTAGTCCATTCAGTTCAGTCTGTTTATCTCCTTTCAGTGGTCTCGTAGCCATAGCTGGAAATGTTATTACATGCCAGGAAGGCACCCAGGCCACCATTGAGCGTTTTTACTGTATGCTGCATTACTACCTCCTCTGGCAGCGAGTTCCATAGTCTCACTGCAGAAAAGAATCCCCTCCTATGTCGGTGGAAAAAGCACCTTTCTTCTGTTTTAGTCTATTCAGTTAAAGTTTGTCTTTTTTGTTGGCACTACACCTCCATACCAGACTAACGTCCCAAATTATTACTAGTGCCACTGAGCGCCACTTTGGCTGCTAACGGGGGGAGCAAAAAGCACTGTTAGTGTTTAGCGCTGCAGCCAAAGTGGCGCTGTCCTTTTCTATGTTAGTTTGATTAATGTAATGTCCAATTGGTTCTCAGGAAGCGGGATCACTGTGTACCACTGTGCCTCTGCCTCTGTGGATTGCTGCTTGTTGTTTCTAGGCATTCAGCAGCAGCATTATTTAGCCCAACCCAAGACAATACTTCACAGACCAACAATTATGCTCATATTTTTTTTTTAATAGTTTTTATTGAAATAAAGTCAAAGTTATACAGCAGAAGTCAACATTCAGAACATTCTTCGTAATGCACATAAGGCCGTACATAAATGTCAATAAGTGGCATATTTCGTTGGACACACCCCCTCCGGTTCAGATAGCAGTCTATAGACCAGCGCGATCACGCCTTTACCCATAGGCTGCTCCAGGCATACTCTCTCGAATGCCGTGAGAAGGGGGAGTGTAGCACCCGTTTTGAATTTAGATCGTCCATAATGGGTGATTTGTAAGAAGCGGAGGAATTCTCTCCCAGGTATATTTTTAGAGGATCTCAACTCAGTGAAGGAGACCAATCCCTGTCGCGAAGAGAGGTCCCGGACCTTGGTCAGATTCTGCGCCCTCCACCAGCCGAACGCTGCAGGCTCTGAAAAGCCCAGGACAAATTCCGGGTTAGCCAGGAAGGATAGCAGTGGGCACTGTGGCGAGCCAAGGTTCCCCTGCTTCTTACTCGCCCTCCAAACTCTAAGAGAGTGGTTTAGCACGGGATTGGTAATTATTCTGCATGCCACAGGGAGGAGCCACAGTAGGTTTGGTATAAAGATTGGGGAACAGTTCGACTCCTCTATATCAACCCACAGCGGCCTGTAACTTCCCCCGTGCAGGACTGTCAGTTGGGCAATTTGGCATGCGCTAAAATAGCGTGCGAGATTGGGGACTCCCAATTCACCCTTCTGCTTGGCCCTATGAAGCGCTGCGCGGTCTACACGCGGTTTCTGCCCACGCTAGATAAATTTGTTTAGGTCAGACTGGAGGTGTTTCAAACCAGAAGCCGGAACTGCTATCGGCAGTACCCAGAAGATGTAGAGCAATTTGGGGAGCCACGATATCTTTACTGCAGCAATCCTACCAAGCCATGAGAGATTTAATTTGGCCCAATTGGCTAACAAGGACCTCAGGGTCTTAAACATATTTGAGTAGTTTGCCCCATAGAGAGAGTTATAATTCGCCGTCAACTGCACCCCTAAGTATTTAATATGCCTGGCCTGCCATTGAAAGTCAAAGGAAGCTTTAACGGTACTCAGTATTCCATCAGGTAAAGAGACATTAAGCGCCTGTGTTGTGGCTGAATTAATTTGCAGGCCTGAGAGCCTTGAAAAGGATTCTAAGGTTTTAAATAAGCTCAGGAGGGATATAATTGGGTCTTTAATCACCATTAAGTTATTGTCAGTGAACAGCGATGTTTTGTGTTTGTGTCCCCCCCACTTTGATACCCGCGGCACCACTATTGGCCTGGAGAAGCCTGGAGAGGGGCTCAATAGCCAAGGCCAATAATAGGGGGGAGAGGGGGCAGCCAAGCCTTGTGCCCCTATCCAGAGTAAACCGGTCAGAGGTGTATCCCTAGTATCTGACGAAAGCCCCCAAATTGGCGTATAAGTAGGATATTCAAGAAAGACGGACCCAAGCCCCATTTATTGAGGGTGAAGTGTAAGTAGTCCCACGCCACTGTGTCAAGAGCTTTGCGTACATCCAATGCTAACAGCATGGTTTGATATCCTCCAGCCCTGGCGCAATGTATTAAGTTGACAATTTTCCTAATGTTGTCACCTGTCTGGGGCTGAGGCATGAAACCCAATTGTTCTTTGGAGATAAGCACATTGATAAACCCGTTAAGCCGTGCGGCCATGACTTTTGCCAGAATTTTAACATCAACATTCAGCAGGGATAGGCCTGTAATTAGACCACATCGTGTCGTCTGTATTCGGTTTGGGAATCATACTCACGGCCGCTGTAAGTGATTCGGAGCTCCAAAAGGCTCCCTCCCTTAAAGCGTTGAAAGCTATCGTCAGGTGCGGGGATAATGCCTGGCTAAATTTTTTATAATATAGCACTGACTGTTTACCTACTTTTAAAGTCGCTATGGCTTCTTGGACCTCAGCAATTTCATCAGGCCTGTCAATGTGCTCCCTGGCGCCAAGGGGAAGGGGGGGCAGATTAAGTTGACCAAGCAACTCCTCTGCCTTGCTTATATTTAGGCCCATTTTGGGTTTATATAATTCATCCAGGTGTTTACAAAAAGTTGGCAACACCTTGACTGGGTTGCTAGACAGGGTACCTTCCACTGTCCTAATGTGCACCGGTTTGGGTCTCTGTACGATCCCCCTAAGTATTTTTGTGAGGGGAGTGTTAGGCTTATTATTCAGACGGTACCAATGGAACCTGGATTTGTTTATTTGGCGCACAGTCTAGCCAGATAGGTACAGGTTGAGCTGGTTGGAAGCCTGGTTGAGGCAGATCCTGTTCTGTTTTGAGGGCTGGCTTTTGAAGGCGGTCGAGGCTAATTGGTAAGCGTCTGTTAATGTAAATGGCTTTATGTACTGCATTAGTAGCTCTCTGATCACCTTGTGCGCAAAGAGTGACATTTGAGCTCACCGAACCCTTATTGTGTCGGAAAAACTCTTCTATCCCCGTACGGACACGCTCAAGCAGGGTTTCGTCAGTCAACATAGGGTCATAAAGCTTCCATGACCTCTGAGAGGGTCTCTGGGTTAAGGCTTCAAGGTCAACTGAGACCAAGTCATGGTCAGACCAAACTATTGGGATGATGTTCGCATGGGTTAACTAAGGAAGGGAGGATTGCTGCATGAAGATATGGTCGATACATGTGGATACCTTGTGCGGGAATGGGTAATAGGTGTAGTCCTGTTTGGTAGGGTTGAACTCCCTCCACGCGTCAACCAATTGATATTGACTTTAAAATTGCCCGAAATGCTTTCCCAGAGGGTCTATTCTTGGCCTCCGAGGAGGTTTTATCATCTGTTTGCCTGTCTAGGGTAGGGTGAAGGGTCTGGTTAGAGTCACCAGCTACAATAAGGAGCCCTTTCTCCACTTGGTGGAGTACCTTGAAGAACTCCTAGAGGAAAGCATTTTGGTTTTGGTTAGGGGCATAGTAGGTTGCGATCATGACTGGTTGATCTTGGATCGTACTCACTAAAATTACATAGCGACCTAGGAAATGGCATACCAAGTGCTTCAGGGAGAAGGGGGTCGAACACTTGAAGGCAATTAGGACTCTCCGCTGCTTGGAGCCCGCAGAGGCTGTATAACATACAGGGTAGTCAGCACTGAGTAATTTAGGGGTACAATTCTTAGTATAATGCGTTTCTTGAAAGCATACAATGTCGGCGCACAGTGGCCTCATTTGCCTAAAGGCTTTCACCCTTTTCTGGGGGGCTTTCAGACCCTGCACATTCAAGGAGATTAATCTAACCGCCATCATCTCACCAACTTAGTACCATAGCGTGCAGAGGCTCGGGAACCCAGGAAGAAAACAGGAAAGAGCGGGAGGAAAAAGAAATGTAAAAGAGATTTCTAATACAGAATATGGAAAACTCACAATGAAGGTGAAAACACCTTCCAAACTTTAGATTCCCGCCAAGGCGGCAAAATGCTCCGCCTCATGGGGAATTGCATACCAAAGTGATGGGGCTACCGATGGGTGCTTGTGAAAAGGAAAGCGCTCTCTTCTTTTGTGGTGGGGCTGCTTGGGCAGCACTACGGGCTGCAGACCCGCCAAGTACAGGATCAAGTTCCTGAAGTGTGGAGGCCTCAAAGTGAGTGTCTTTGTGGTTGAAGGAGATCTTAAAAAGGAACCCCCACTTATACCTGATCCCATTAGACTGTAGGACAGGTTGCATTGCACGCCTTCTCGCTATGGTTTGAGGAGCCAGGTCAGCATAGAGCTTGTGACAGACTCGGCCATTGGATTTTAAAGGCACTGTTTTTGCATAGACCCATTACTTTCATTTTCTTGAGCATGTCCCAGACAGACTGCCATGGTGTTGATTGATTGTGTTACAGACTGCTATTGTTATACTGATTGTGCTACAGACTGCTATTGTTCTACTGATTGTGTTACAGGCGGCTATTGTGTTGCTGATTGCGTCACCGGCAGAGTTGAGGGATTGTGTGCCCTGCTCCCATTGGCCCGTGTGTTTGTCATGCAGTCCTCCATCAGGTCCACGGGGGAGGTCCCCTTGCATAGAGCCTTGCATATAAGGCACAGTGTGGCACTAATAAAGTTAAGTTCATCTTCACCCTCAATACTGAGTTCTGTCTCTAATTGGGGGAAACGCTATATTACAATTCACTAGGCCTTGTAAGGGCTGTTCCTGGTTCCTCACGGATGACTCTGGAATTCCTGCAGCACCTCTCACCATTGGGAAAAGGACGTCTCTGGCGGGGAAGCCCTCCGGCGATAAAGGTTATCGCTACAATTGGTGGCAAGCGGCGAGATGGTCCTTTCTACCCAGAGAGAGTGCTACCCTGATGGAGAGTCAGTATGACAAGTTGAAAGGGCGGACCCTGAAGGATCTACTCGAGAGCCGGGGTAGGTCAGCTAGCAACCGCCCACGTCAGGAACTGATAGCCGAGCTGATCGAAATGGATCGTGCAGCAGTGAGGAACCAATATAGAGGCCGATGAAGACGCTGCTCTCGTTCAAGCGGTTCGGAACAGATTGTCGGTCTATGGCCCGAATCCATCACAGGAACTGATCGACCGAGTCTTCGCAGACCAGTAAGCGAAGGGAAGATCGGCGACTTTCAACCCAGCAGCCTCTCAGCCTCAGTTACACTGGGGGGAGAAAGATTCCATTTGCAGCATTTAAGTCCTTCCAGGAAAGTGACGACGAGATTGACGGATTTTTGGCCGATTTTGAACGGCAGTGCGCTTTACACCGGGTACCCACGGAGGAATGGATCACCATATTATCAGAAAAACTATCTGGGAAAGCTTCCGATGCTTTCCGGGCCATCCCTGATGCAGACTTACCACACTACCATCTGGTAAAGGAGGCTTTGTTAGCCCGGTACGCTGTCACCCCGGAAGCCTACAAGCAACGATTTCGGGAGTCCCAAAAGAAGGGAGGGGATTTTTACACGGAGTGGGCATGTCGCCTCCATCGTACAGCATCACACTGGGTCACTGGATGCAAAGCCACGACCGCTGAGGATGTACTACAGTTGTTTTTACTAGAACATTTTCTAAATGCCCTGCAACCAGAGCTAAGAGAGTGGGTACGTGACCGGAGGCCTCTAACGCTACCTGAGGCTGCTCGTCTAGCCGACGAGTACACTGATGCTCGCCAGACAGAACAGTCCGCTCCAAAACCATCACCTCCCATCAAATTTCAAGCACCTGTGGCTTCAGTGCCAACTCGTGACTCTGGGCCACATAGGCCGGCGCAACAACCGAACCTCTCCACAGTTCAGTGCCATAGTTGCAAACAATGGAGACATTATCGCAGGGATTGCGCCCTAGAGCCTCCCCGAAACACGTGGAGGCAAAAACAACTTTCCACCTCCCGTACTCCTGCGGCACACTGTTTGGAAGCTGAGAGCAGTTCGGAAGAGTATCTGGGGGTACTGTATGAAGCTGATCCCGTACAAGCGGCCATCCAAGACAACCAACAGCACCATCGCCAGGAGGTAAGAACAAAGACCGCACCGGACACACCGTTGCAGTAAGGGTGGCGGGAGGAGCTGTGTTTCGACTCCCCACCGCCCGAGTACATCTTGACTGGGGCGCTGGATCTGGCAGGGTACATGTGGGACTTATGGACAACTTACCAGCAGAAGTACTATTGGGAAATGATCTAGGACCAATGACTTCTGCCTACGCTACCTCTGTGCCAGCCAGCATCAACCCTGTTACAACCCAGGCTCCAGCCCGAGCTGCCGACTCCAGTCCACTGGTCGGGGAGACCCAGGGGTTTCGTCTGCATGACGTCATGTCTGTTACAAGAAGCCAAGAAGAGGATCAGCCATCAGGTTACGTCCTTCCAGAAGGGAAACTTATGCCAAACACTATTTTTGTTGGGGGCATTGATCGTCGGATTGATCAGCATGAAATTAAGTATTTTTTTTCAAAGTATGGCGCTGTAAAGAATGTCAAAATTATTAGGGATGCCTCTGGCGTTTCTAAGGGTTATGGTTTTGTCTCCTTTTACGATGATATAGATGTGCAGAAGATTGTGGATTCTCCGATCAGCTTCCATGGAAAGAGATTGAAACTTGGGCCAGCTATAAGAAAGCAAAGCACCTGTGCACACATCCAACCAAGGACTTTGGTGCTGAACTCACCAACGCCACAATATCCCAGTGTTTGGACCCCACCCATGACGATTCCTATGTACAGCCCACGCCAATGTTTAGTCCTGTTACTCACTATTTGCAGACTTGTCCTTACACAGAACTCTGCCCATAACAAGAGTCCGGACAGCCCCACGTTAACCCGAACAGGGTCAATCCGGGTCTGCCGGGTGTTCCACAAAAAGGGGGCATTGTGACAAATTGTAGCGATAACCTTTATCGCCGGAGGGCTTCCCTGCCAGAGACGTCCTTTTCCCAATGGTGAGAGGTGCTGCAGGAATTCCAGAGTCATCCGTGAGGAACCAGGAACAGCCCTTACAAGGGCTAGTGAATTGTAATATAGTGTTTCCCCCAATAAGAGACAGAACTCAGTATTGAGGGTGAAGATGAACTTAACTTTATTAGTGCCACACTGTGCCTTATATGCAAGGCTCCACGCAAGGGGACCTCCCCCGTGGACCTGATGGAGGACTGCATGACAAACACATGGACCAATGGGAGCAGGGCACACAATCCCTCAACTCTGCCGGTGACGCAATCAGTAACACAATAGCCGTCTGTAACACAATCAGTAGAACAATAGCAGTCTGTAGCACAATCAGTAGAACAATAGCAGTCTGTAACACAATCAATCAACACCATGGCAGTCTGTCTGGGACATGCTCAAGAAAATGAAAGTAATGGGTATATGCAAAAACAGTGGCTAAAATCCAAATGGCCGAGTCTGTCACAGAGCTGGTATGAGAAGCTCTGAAATTTCAGGGTGCCCTGGTCACGCGCCGCAGCCATAAGTTGTTGCTTTGTACGGAAGAAATGCAGATTAACAAGGACATCCTGTGGGAGGCCATCGGCCCTCTTCTTCTGTAAAGCCCTATGGATTCTGTCAAATTCCAGTCTCTCGATTGGAAGTGATGGGACAAGTTCCTGAAACAAAGCTGTAACTGTAGATTGCAGGTCCAACACAGACTCCGGAATACCTCTGATCCTGATATTGGCTCTCCTGGATCTATTCTCGACATCTTCAAGCTTATGAAGTAAAACCAGATTTTCCTCGCGCAATATCTCCAGAACAGCCGCCAGCGTAGACATATCAGCCTTCTAAGGCGCTGCTTGGTGCTCTAGGTCTCCAACTCTTTGCCCCAGTTCCTTGATTTCTGCGAGAGGGTGTTTGTAATTTGTGATGTAATGCTTAACGCCCACCTTTTTAGCGCTCTTTCTAACATTGCTTCATATCTGTCAAGGGGGGGAGGGTGGGACTTGGGTGATGAGCCGTGCAGTGACTCATCCATCCAGGATTCATCCTCTGGGAGGAGATCTGACGTATTTTGAGGGTCGCTCTGAGGGGCAGCAGGGTCTGACATTCTGAGAGGCTGTATCTGCATTGCTTGTAGAAGTACAGGCTTGATGGCGTCGGGGGGGGGGTAAGCGAAGTGCACTATGGGGGCGGTGAGCCTCCACACCAGTACCAGACTTTGACCCACTACTCCTGGCAGCAAACCAGCACAGGAGTATAACAATCTGCGCTGCCCCTTTAAGAGGACTCCTGAATACGGGGCTATTAGCCGAGCGCAGGGGTGTTCCTGCACGATGTCAATCCCCCAATTTGGCTGGGGACCTCTGAGGCAAGGAAGGGTGTCCCAGGGATGGAGGAGGACAGGTGGACGGGTGGACATCCCAGGCAAGACCGCAGGTCATGTTCCCCCCGCCGGTTCCACAACTCACCAGCTCAGATTTGTGAGATCTCTGGGGGGGTGATCCCATGAAGCTTACGACCCTCTGGGGCCGAAAAACGCTAGGCCATGTTAGCGGAGGGGGCCGGGACGCCCGGTGATCTGTGGAGCTGTGGAGCTAAGCGTCCATAGCAACTCTATGCTCATCTTTTTTAGTTGTTAACAAAGGGAACTGTAAAAACTTACCTGTCTCGGGTGACCTGCGGCGAGTGCTCCCTGGCTGTCTGGAGCAGGGCACTTCCTGCCTGCCTCCCTGGCTTCCCTGCAGGAGCGCACGTGCCCTGCTTTTTGACAGAGCGGCTCATAGGATAAGCCGCTCTGTCCAGTAATTAGTGTCACCTACACCTGAGCGTCTCAGGGACTGGACTGCCTTACCAGGGCTCAATTAATTAATTTTTAATTAATAAAATTAATAAAAATTGTTTTAACATTTGTAAATACCAAAACACCTATTTACTGAAATAAATGTTGAGACCTTTTCCATTCCAAGATCTTTTTGGTAGTTCACCGAGAGAGAAGTCCTTACTACTCCCAACACTAAGTCATTGCCAGGAATCACTTTTACCTGTGTCACTGGATATTTCTCCATCTGAGCACTGGACACAATGAAAGCAGCACCTGTGATTTCCTGGCTTAATGGCTCTTCTGTAACCTTCAGGGCACTCTTCAGAACAACGAGAAACAGGAATCTAAAAAAACATAAATCACAAATGCAAAAGGTTTATTGAGAAAATCATTGAACAACAGAAATTCCATATTAGTGATAATGATGGTTTGATAAATAATAGAAATGTAGTGACTGCCAATGTTTTGGGACATTTATTTAGTAAGATATAAAAAGGCAAAACATTTGACCTAACATTGCTAATATTTGGGTCTGGATGGATTGAACCCTATTTGCATTATTTTGGTCAATTTTACATCTGAAGCTCTGTCTAGAGGTATAGCATAGAATTTTAGTTATTAGTTTAGTTTAGTTTTAGTTTTTAGTGCACAGTCTTTTTACATTTTGGATTGGCAGAGAGGGGGGTAGCAGTGGTTACTAGCCACGATACCATCAAAGACCACAGGTCTGCTGTTACAAGGCACAGGGTCTGTCTGCAACCCAGAGTGTGTGGGTGTTTAGGAGGGGGCCTGAACAAGCCACATACATTTAAATTATTTAACTGCTGTTAAGATGTGCTTAAAGCCCAAATGGTTGACTCCCAGAAACGTGTTTTCTGATTCTGTAGTATCTCTGGTTTAACACCCCAAGTTCTTTTAAAGTTTTTCTGAAATAAATATTATTTTTTCACTTTTGGTTTCATCACGTTACCACTTACTGTGCCTCATCAATGTTTTCTCTCTTGTAATTGAATTGGGATGTAAAAGTAAAGTTTGAGATCTTACCCTGAATTTTGTGTATGTTCTTAGTGTTATGCAGAAAGGTAGATGAAGGACAGGTTAATTGTGTTTGGTTGGAAGATCTTGCTTGATATTTGCAAATCAAGCACAGCAGCAATTATTGCTATGGACACTGAGGGCACAGACAGTGAGGCCATGCTTTACACCAGGCAAATGTTGGGGATTTATATAGGACTTGCATCTTTAATGCCCCCATGGCAGGACTGTCATTAAAACATGAACATCTAGTATACACACATGCACAGGAAAATGGTTATTAATAGTTGGAAGTCACTAACCACGCCGGTTTTCCATTTCAGGTAGTCTTTTGACTTCTCGAACTCTACCAATGTAAGATTTGATGTACTGAAGCCTCCAAATGTTATCAATTTGTAAGAGATTTTACTAAAATCCAAGTGGTATATGCTGTAATCTGAAGGCATGTCTCTCTTTTCTTTAAAGTAGACTTCTTCCCCAGTAGGATCTTTAAAATGAACTCTTCTTAAAAAGTACTGAAGGAATAAACATATGGCTATGTATAAGACACCTCACACTATACAAACACATGAAAGAGGTCCAAGCCATGGTAATACTGTATGTGGCAATGTGAAGAGGCAGGGAGGAGTTGTTTTCAGAAATTCACTTATAAATTATGGACAAGCTTTCAAGAATCTCCAGGAGCACTTAACATGAGCTGCTGAAATTTTTTTCACCTGTTTGTATTGTAGTGCATAAAATGAGCCCAATACAGGGATGTTACTTTTTATTAGGCCTTATGCTAATTCATGGTCTGGCTATTTAGCTGGGCTCCTGAAGAGCTTATCCTCAAACTGGTTTCATAATAGGATGCCATGTGCCCCCTATGTTATTATTAATATTAATTTTGTTTATTTATATATCACCATCATCTTCTGTGGTGATTTACAAGGTATAATTACAGACAAGGTAAAGCTTAGTGTACTGTAAAGGGACCAATACAAACTAGATGCTACAAAGTTCAAACCAAATGTTGTGAGCACAGAAGACAATAGGAAATAGAGCCCTGCCCATGCAAGCTTACAGTCTATGGGATAGGGGGATGGAGAAAAAAGGCGACCAGATCACAAGTGGTAGAGCTTGACTTTGGTGGCATGTGCCTGGTGAAGGGGGCCATCATCTTCTGCTGTGATTTACAAGGTATAATTACAGACAGGGTAAAACGAGATGCTACAAAGGTTAAACCAAATGTTGTGAGCACAGGAGACAATAGGAAACAAATTCCTGCCCGTGCGAGCTTACAGTCTATGGGATAGGGGATGGAAAAAAAATGTGACCAGATCACAAGTGGTAGAGCTTGACTTTGGTGACATGTGCCCCATGAAGGTTATTTAAAGTGGATCAAAACCCAGGATTTCGACTTTCTCGGTTTTGTTCCGTTGCCAGGGGACCCGCTGTGTGAAACCCCCCGCCCCCCGTTTGCTCAGTAGAACTCACCTCTCTTTGGTCCAATGGTGCATGCACTGGGCTCAACCAATGAGAGCCATTTACTGTGTTTATTTCTTTTGGCGAATGGGTCTCATTGACTTGAATGGGTAGTGCGCTCAGCTGCATCCCCTGAATCCCCAGGCATGCCCTCGCTCCTACCCAAGCCAATCTGCATGGCTGGGGTGGGAGCGTGTGCATGGTGCCGAGGATGCAGGGGATGCGGCGTTGCATGCTCCCCTTTCAAACCAATGAGGGCTGCTTGCCAATTCCCGTAACCATGGCGGGCGACTCTCATTGGACCAGAGCCCATGCATACGCCATTGGACCAAGGAAAGGTAAGCACTAACGGGCGGCCTGGGGGTGTCTGACACAGAGGGGCATCCTGATTCGGTATTATCAATAAATAATCCTACAGACGGAAATCCTTACGATCTTGCGCACTACAAACTTAACTCATTAAAGTGATCGCCTACATATTTGCCACCCTCACTTCTACTACAATGTTTAGCTAAATCACTTAGCACTATCCTCCATCTTCCCTTTTGGACCCTTAAAGCTCACCCAAACCACTTCTCGGTTAGGTTCTTCTTCCATTTTATCCCCCTAAAACCCAAATCACTTTTCGGTCATGTGAATATTCATCTTTAAATATTTCTGGGCCCATTAGTTTTGTGTTAATGTATTTTGTAAATGAAATGACAATGTAACATTTTTTTATATTCCATCATAAAATATAAAATTGTAAAAAATTTTGAAAATTTCAAATTTTAACAACTATAAAAAATAAAATACATAACAATGGCAGGCCACTGAACATTATTCTTCATCTATGGTCCCCAACGAGTTGCGCAGCTCCTGCATCTCGCCCACCAACTGAAGGACCCTGACACTCAGTTGTGCCACTCTGGCACGTGTGGCCCCTGTTAAAAAACGTAAATTAAAATATTGGTATAACCTTGTTGGGGTCATACTGCAGTGCCTCCCCCCGTATGGTCCAAACACCTAAATCTGGACTTCAAAAGCCAGAGGGCCCTCGCCACGGGCCGGGTTTTGCATAGTGCCCGATTAGAGAACCCCTGCCCCATATTCTGCAGGCAAAGAACGGGCATCAGGAGCAAGGGCGAGTGGCACATCTTGCAGTTCCTGCAACCAAAAAATAATTACACAAAACAAAGGTAACCAACTAAAACAAGAACTCCTACAACAAATTAAGATTCAAGTTCAACAATCCAAATATAATTCACAAAGGATATAAGACTAAAAAAATATAGCAATTATATGGATGTGTGGGAAAATAAATGTTTACGTGCTAAGGACTAATTTAGGTCAGCATTAAAATGCATCTATAAGGCATACATGAAATGTATTGATTCAGGTATGCATTGCTATACAATTTATGGCCTCGGCCATGCTGATACATGCAATGCCTTGGTGCTAAAGGCGCGCAGACTCCTCCACATAGGCGCAAAACATGTTCAACAATAGCAATCCGAGCCCTCAAAGGTCCCGTAAGTGAATCGGAAATGAAACGTATTTATAGAGTGGTGATCCGTCGGAAATCAGCTCTCTGAATCAGACGGAAACCCATCCCAACAAAGGAAGTTATCTGAACGAACGGAAAATTTCCGATTTTGTTTGGAAAATGATCCGAACTAACGGAAATGTTCCGATTTGCTTCCGTTCATCGAAAGCGCATTCCCGAACGTTCGTACGAATGAAAAATGTACGAAAAAAAGCAAAAAAAAGACTAACACCCACCCAAACAAGACAGCTACGGAAGTCCGGAAGTTCATTTTGTAAATGAAATGACAATGTAACATTTTTTTATATTCCATCATAAAATATAAAATTGTAAAAAATTTTGAAAATTTCAAATTTTAACAACTATAAAAAATAAAATACATAACAATGGCAGGCCACTGAACATTATTCTTCATCTATGGTCCCCAACGAGTTGCGCAGCTCCTGCATCTCGCCCACCAACTGAAGGACCCTGACACTCAGTTGTGCCACTCTGGCACGTGTGGCCCCTGTTAAAAAACGTAAATTAAAATATTGGTATAACCTTGTTGGGGTCATACTGCAGTGCCTCCCCCCAGTATGGTCCAAACACCTAAATCTGGACTTCAAAAGCCAGAGGGCCCTCGCCACGGGCCGGGTTTTGCATAGTGCCCGATTAGAGAACCCCTGCCCCATATTCTGCAGGCAAAGAACGGGCATCAGGAGCAAGGGCGAGTGGCACATCTTGCAGTTCCTGCAACCAAAAAATAATTACACAAAACAAAGGTAACCAACTAAAACAAGAACTCCTACAACAAATTAAGATTCAAGTTCAACAATCCAAATATAATTCACAAAGGATATAAGACTAAAAAAATATAGCAATTATATGGATGTGTGGGAAAATAAATGTTTACGTGCTAAGGACTAATTTAGGTCAGCATTAAAATGCATCTATAAGGCATACATGAAATGTATTGATTCAGGTATGCATTGCTATACAATTTATGGCCTCGGCCATGCTGATACATGCAATGCCTTGGTGCTAAAGGCGCGCAGACTCCTCCACATAGGCGCAAAACATGTTCAACAATAGCAATCCGAGCCCTCAAAGGTCCCGTAAGTGAATCGGAAATGAAACGTATTTATAGAGTGGTGATCCGTCGGAAATCAGCTCTCTGAATCAGACGGAAACCCATCCCAACAAAGGAAGTTATCTGAACGAACGGAAAATTTCCGATTTTGTTTGGAAAATGATCCGAACTAACGGAAATGTTCCGATTTGCTTCCGTTCATCGAAAGCGCATTCCCGAACGTCCGTACGAATGAAAAATGAACCAAAAAAAGCAAAAAAAAGACTAACACCCATCCAAACAAGACAGCTACGGAAGTCCGGACGAATGTGTCTCTGAATCGAGGCTATTGTTCTGAATGTTCCAGCCTCTTTTAACCACAATGTAGATTCAGATCTGCCGCTTACACCCTCTATAAACTGTGACAGAGCATTCAACCCAATACATTCCCTATACATTCCCTATAATCTACATAATATTTTTTTTTACCTGAACCCCCTCCAAGTGCTCAAAGGATAATGTCTCCCCAGGCAGCATATACAGGGATTACCCCCTAGCCCATGGGGAACCAATCACAGTGGTAAGGATCCAAAGACCATCCCATAATACTAGGTCTGGACTTCAGTGGTATGGGTACCATATATCACCAACATCTGACATGTGTAGACAAATAACATGGTACTGCCAGTGGTTGAGGTTCCTAACCCAAGGGCAAAATCAGAGCTTCCTTATTCAAAATTTAAAAACAACACACGTTTTGAAATATGAAGATGCTTTTTTAACAGTAGCATTTTCTGACTTAGTGCAAAGAATAAATTATAACTATACTGTAAGGCAAATTAGGGGGGATATTTGATAATCACAGTGGGATACCACCAGCAGCAGTGGGTCTGAGTCATTGTAGATATAAGGAGCAAATTAAACGTTAAGAAACAAAGAGATAGACAGCTCACCAGTTCTTAATTATGTCACCCAAAGAGGATCATGAACCAGAAAGAGCTGACAAAACTCCAGACATCTGTGAGAGCAAAGATTTCAGCTGCGGGGTCTCTTTAAAACTTTGCATTTATTATTCAGAAAGACAGGGAGGATTCAGAGAGTTATATAGAAGGACTAATGTATGTGATAGACACGCTTGCTTTGTTTGGACAGTGAGCATGTGACAGTAACCAGAAAAGGGATCGATAGTAGACACCTGCAATAATGAGCCTTGGGGCTGGGTGGTATGGATACCATTAAATCTTTCTGGGCCCCTTATTGGTGGACAATTGCTTTTTGAGGGGAGTTTTGGGTATATAGGGAGACAGTTAATGGCCCTCTATCTTATAGTCGTCCTGAGGAAGCAACGCGTAGACGTTGCGACACGCGTTGGCGAATATACCCACGGGGGGAGGCCCAGTTGGTCTGTATGTGTGTTATGTTGTTGTATGTTTTTGCTGCTCACCCTGGTCTGTCCTTTGTTCTCATGAAATCTGTTTAGCACTTTTTTGCACAGGCACTTTATTAGCTGATGTGTATATAGATACTGTTTTGCACTATTTAGCACATTTATGTAACTTTTTACACACTGTATATTGGCATATGAATTTGTTGTAGGATTAGTCGAAGACTGCTTTTGATATTTTGTAGGGTTTATCAGTTATTCCTTTATATATAATATTATGAATTATTGTGATGGACCTCTGGCGCCCCCAGTGTCTATTGTGTATATGTGATGTAGTCTTAAATGTAATGTATTTGGTGTTTTTTTAGCTTTATGTATTTTCAATAAAATTATATATATTTTTTCACTAATATTTTGGAAGGTAGTGCTATCTCTCTGGCAATTCTTTGGGGGTAGGTGGGGACCCCCATTATATAATTCATTAATGCATAACTAGACGAGGAATCTGAAAATAAGGTATTGAAATTGGTCCATGTGTTACCTGGGTAGTAAAATGAGGCAGTAAAATGTTTCTAGGGTTCTGGTGCTTCATGCAATGTAATATACCCCTATAAAGTGCCTCATATTTTCCCCTGCAGGAATTATCATTATGTGAGAGGGATCAATGGTCAAACCCAAAAGGAGTCCCTCACAGAGTAAATACATTTAAAGGGTGAGTGATCAGATAATGGGGGAACCACTGGATTGGAGTGTGGAGAGTGTCTTATTGGGGTGGTCTCCAGATGGCAAAGGGATCGCGGGTGGAGCACCATTGGCTAGACACCTTTTGAATGCAGCTAGGGTGCTTATCCCTAGGAACTAGAGGTCCCAGAGAACCCCCACTCTTAGAGACTGGTTCTGTCAGCTGGGCCATGTAGAAGAGATGGAAGAAATCTGCTACGCTAGGCAAGATAGATTGGAAGCATATCGAAAGATCTGGACGCTTTGGTCGGTCTTCAAAGATATGGACGTTTATAAAGGAATATGGGAAGCTTAGATTTCGGTGATCTTAGTTGTATCCTAGCTGAGGTTTTTGGTTTCTAGTAACTGGAGCAGATTGGAGGGTAGCTGGAGGGCTCAACCCCCCCCCCCTCCTCTCGATAGATTTCACTTGGCGGCTTCTCTTCCTTTCTTTTCTTCTCTTTTTCCCCTTTTTCTTTGTTTTCCCTTTTCCTCTCTTCCTTTCTCCTTTCTGATCTATTTTCTTTCTCCCTTTTCTTATATACTAGTGCTCCCTTCTCCCTCTCCTTACGGCTCTCCCCTTCCTAGTGATGCTACCTGACGTGGTCTTGTGTCCTGTTTTTTTTTTTCCCTTTTGTTTTTTTTTTGTGTTCATTGTGGGCTTGTGTGTTTGTCTATTGTCTTGGGGCCGGGTGGTATGGTGTGTGTCGTTAACCGAGCAATTGAGGAGTATCCCCGATTGTGTAACCACAGGCCACAACGGAGTGGGATCCTGCCCGCCCTACAATTTGGCAAGCGAGGGAGGTGCTTGGGACCACTGGAGGGGGAGCTATGGAGATGGGCTAGGGGCGAGCAGGGTTCCCAAGGGGGAGGGAGGCTTCCTCTTTATTGCCACAATGAGGAGAGTTAATAGACACTAGATGCCTGGTTACGTTGTTTTTATATGCTTAGTCTGACTTTATTGAAATGGATACGTTTTATGTCTTCATGTGCAATATTGTACATCTGTAACAGATAGTCAATGATGGTTAATGTCTGTGTTTTAAAAATATATGGAAATTTACACCGCGCTAGAAGCTTATAATAAACTTTCTTGTGATTTCTTCAATTTGGACAATTATTAATGCATCTGCTACAACGTGTCAAAAACTTTTCATTCACAAAAAGTCCCAGAACAAGGATATAATTAATAGACACGGAGCAACCAAGGCCCTGTATGGTGTAACCACAGGAAACAGTCTTTAAAATACAAAATAAAGGATTGTCCCACGGTGCATGCACTTCACAAAAACTGGTAATGTCACGCGTGCCCGTCACCTCCACACATGTGCGCTTACCAGATGGATAAATTTAACAAGCCTTGAATCAATTAATGCTTCTTGGAAGATTCCAGATACTTGATTGCTTCTGTGTACAATTTATACACTCATTCCGGACATGATAGAATCCGCTCATGTATTGTAAAAAAGCATAAAAGAAATCTAGTGCAACCCCGTGGGAACTTTTCTTAAAATAACTATTTAATAACAAAAATGCACTCACATATTCTTTGAAGTAAAACACGTCCTTTGCTCTCTATAAAAGAACTGTCATTAGCCGCGCCGCTCATCCTTTGAAAAAGTTGTGCACGCAACGAAACGCGTTAGGAGAGGAAACAGAAGACGGCGGCTACTTTTATACTTCACTCATTTTAAGCTTTGACGCCCAATTGAACGGTCACAAGGGAAAAAGGGAAAGAAAAGGACTCCCTCCCAACCAGTGTATTCATATTGGCGTGTTTTACTTCAAAGAATATGTGAGTGCATTTTTGTTATTAAATAGTTATTTTAAGAAAAGTTCCCACGGGGTTGCACTAGATTTCTTTTATGCTTTTTTACAATACATGAGCGGATTCTATCATGTCCGGAATGAGTGTATAAATTGTACACAGAAGCAATCAAGTATCTGGAATCTTCCAAGAAGCATTAATTGATTCAAGGCTTGTTAAATTTATCCATCTGGTAAGCGCACATGTGTGGAGGTGACGGGCACGCGTGACATTACCAGTTTTTGTGAAGTGCATGCACCGTGGGACAATCCTTTATTTTGTATTTTAAAGACTGTTTCCTGTGGTTACACCATACAGGGCCTTGGTTGCTCCGTGTCTATTAATTATATACCAATGTCTGTGTTTTGTTGTATGCTGTCTCAACTTTCAATAAAAATTGAGTATGTTTAAAAAAAAAAACATTTAAAGGACCCCAAAACAAGGAAAAAGCTAGATGCCAAGTTGGGTTATCCAAAGCATGCATGCCTTAGCAGGGACATGATGCATACACTAAGGGCAGCTGTTTTTAAACATATAATGGACAGGCCGCACTAATACCTTGTGGTAAAAGATAAAGAGATTAACCAAAAATAACTCATACTTGTTCTTTTAGAAGTCATTCCCAACGAGAACCTATTACCAAAGGACATGACAAAGCAGATGCTACAGCTAAATGAGTTGCATTATCTCCTGTCATAAGTGCAGAGGAAATCATGCATATTGACCATCAAATGTTGAGAAAAATGCAGGAATGCATTTGCACCCAGCAATTTGTTTAGGTATGCTGCTAGTCTGAGCCATGGGTTTACATGGGGGTTGATGCAGAGCCATTTCTAGGAGAGAAATCTACCATTGACTTTCATCGTCTACTGGGTGTAAATTTTCACCCGGCTCTGAATCAGCCCCAAGGTAGACAATGAAAGTCAATAACAGTTTTCTCTCCTAAAAAACTAGTGAGAATTTGTACCTGGCGCTCGAACGAACCCATAATATCCAAAGTATTTACCGCATATGGATTTATAAACTACTCAAAAGAATTTTGTCTAACTTGCCAAACATAATGTCCATGTTGAGGCTTATTTTCAAAACCCAGGATCCTTATCAGCATATATGTAAGATATTCATAAAACATAACACGCCCAAAGGAAAGAAGCATTCTTTTGTAATCATAGACGCATTCCCCAAATGAATTAAGGTTTTTGCCTAGTGCACATCCAGATGCAGTTACAGTAGCTAAGGCATTGGTATAAGAAATAACACCTCGTCAGGGAGAAATTCTACATTGACCATACCCCCCACCTCTTAAAGTGGCCCAAAACCACACAAGGGTGTTCACACAAAGGGGCCTCCCAATGTTGAATGCCCTGAGGGCAGGCTAGTAGCTGGCTCTTTAGACTCCAGGCCTGGCTACCGTGGCTTTTATAAATAGTGAAATTAAAGCAAAAATGTAATGATAGAACTTGGAACCGTTGTACAGGATTGCTGAAAATTTAAGCTTGTAGATTGCATACATGATATTTATTGTAATCAACAAACTTTCTGAGAGGCTAGCGAAAACTTCTAGAATAAATGACCTATTCTCAAGTCTATTGCAGAGTTGGTTACTGATCAGTGTCATCAGTACTAATGTCCATTGCTAACATAGTAAACCATGCCACCATGTAAAAGAGGACTAATCCAGGGTCTTATTCATACCACATTGACCAGGAACATGACACTAAGAGGCTGATTTATTAATAGCGACATGTAGCGACAGTTGAGCGACTGTAGCGGTATTTTCACAGCGCCCGCTAGTAGTCGCTGTGCTTGGCCGTTGTTCGGTTGTTGACAGCGACTCAGTCGGTGTGGCGTAATGTTGAATACAAGGTTACGAGTCGCTATTTGACAGGTTCCGCGATGTATGGGTGCGCATGATAGCGACTGGTCAGAGCGACCGGCTTCCACCATATTCATCAAAAAATCACGCTAAAAAAAATCAAGCGCTGTGAAATGCATGTTTAAACCCCAGAGCGCTGGAGGCGAAGTGTTAAAAGTCGTTTTTTAACCCCCAAACCACCATATTTTTGGAAACCAAAGAAAAAAGTATTTTAAATAATTTAGTAATATGAATACATTAATATCAGACCTGTAATATCAATTCTGTACAATTTTTTTTTTCCCTTAAAAAAATTATCTAAAATGGCAGAAGTGGTCACAGAATTTTTCACATTAAAAAAAAAAAAAAAAAAAAACATTAAGAACAATTAATTAATATTTAAAGATTGTTCCATTGAAATGCATTGGATAGCGCCAGGTAGCGAGAGGTCATACCTGTCGCTGTTCAAGGTCGGACGCTGGCACTGTGGGCTGAGACTGGAATAATGATGAATGAGTGGCTATATGGCGCTAAGCAGGATTGGCTTGATAAATGTGTGATTGTGGTGGGGAGCCGGCGTTCTCGTGGCTAGAGATATACTTAACTGCCAAAATGTGTTAAATAATGTAATAAGACAACTGCAAGACTTTTTCAAAAGATCTAAAAATGTATATTGGTCTGCTAAATGTTTCCTGTCAAAGGGTTTTTTCTAGAGAACCTAATTAGAGGAATATCTTCGGAAACTAATTACAACAATATCCAAAAAGCAACAGGCATTCGTTTATCCTTGAAAGCTTTCGGCCAAAATATAGTTCAATGAGCTATAATGAACTAATATATATTTTAAATATTTTTTTGTATTCATCTCAAATATACTTTTGTATTTGTGATAAAATATATCGGATTAACCGGATGCAAGTTCATTCATGTAATATTGCTATGTGAGATCAGTCAATGCCTGCAATGGAATAGCCTTGTGCACTCAAAATAAACCTACCCTACTTCGATCATTTCTGCCTCGTCTTCAGTTTCTTCCAGCAATCTGTTTCTTTTTACTGACATGGTAGAGACACAGCAGGTGAATATTAGTTGATTTTGTTTACAATGTTTTCTATTTAAAGAAGAACATCGGGGGAGGTTAAAATCTCACCGATCTGCTGCCCCTTCCCTCCGGTTTGTCCATTGGGTACTATTTACTTGCCTTACCAGGGGATCCATTTTCTGGATCCCTTGGATTCCGGGTGACCTTTTGATGGGTGGCGCCATCTTGCATCCCATCAGGCACTGCATGCGGCACCCGATCTCGCAACTACGCAGTGCCTATGAATGGGATGCAATGGAGCCGCCTAAAATCCTGTGAGATTACGCTGAGCGGCATGGGACTTTGAAAAGCACGGCTAAACCGCGCTGTCATTTACAGATGGCTAAGCTGGCGGCGGGGGGTAAGGATCAGGCATCAAATCAGCTGGATGTCGCCGCAGCAGGCAGCACCAACATCCAAAGGGTAATTTGGGGCTGATGGGGGTATCGGCCCCTTTTCTATTTTTGGTCTGATGTTCCTCATTAAAGTTTGCCCATCAGAATGGCCCAGTGTTTCCCCAGAGGAGAAAGCTATTGCACAATTGCACTAAACCTAAACCTCCAATGTGATCATGCAATAGTTTATTGTGGGTGTAATTAAAGGTTCAGAAACAGTGTTGGAGGTAAGGCGGGGGCACTCAGCAATCTCCCCCTACCCCTCCTACTTATACTGTAGTTGCACTGCTAGCTGGAAATAACACCATGCTGCAATGAAAGCTGATCACACTGCATAAAGCACATGATATGAGTTCTTTCCTTTAATGACTGCTTTATCTCAATTTTATTTTTGTTGACTGTAAAATGAGCTGAACATCTACAATCACATCAGATGAACAAGATGATTGTAATAGATGTGCAGGCTGATGCATTATTAGCTCCAGCTATTGGCAGATGAGCGTCTGTACAGAGACGCTAAGAGAGACCCCTAGTATACGCTGTGACCGGCTATCGGGCGCTCAGTCGCTGTAGTAACCTGGCCGGCATTGATGAATGAGATGTATGTTGGGCAGTCTACTGTGACATTCAGAGGCCGATTCATCAATAGCGCCAGGTAGCGACAGATGAGCGACTGTAGCGTGATTTTTTCAGCGCCAGCCAGTATTCGCTGTGCTTGGCCGGCATTAGCTTGATGACAGCGACTCAGTCGGTGTGCGGAAATGTTGAATACGGGCTGGGGGGTCGTTGTTTCACAGGTCCAGCGTTGTATGTGAGCGCCTGACAACGAATGGCCAGAGCGAACGGCTAGCTTCATATTCATCAAAAAATCACGCTCCGAATGTGCTGTCGCTGTCCATTCCTTGTTTAAACCCCAGAGCGCTGGCGGCGATGTGTATTAACTAGTTTTTAACCCCTAAACAACCATATTTTTTGAATGTAACATTATACATGTTTTTAGAATCATTTTGTAATATGAATACATTAATCTCAGACCTGTTAGATCAATTCTGCACATTTTTTTTTTTTTTTTTTTGACTTAAAAATAAATCCTAACATTGCAGAAGTGGTCTCCGATTTTTTGACATTAAAAAAATGTAAAAAAAAATTATTACCAATTAATCATGAATTATTATAGATTGCTCCATTGAAATGCATTGGACATCGCCAGGGAGCGACAGCTCATACCTGGCGCTGTGAGGGAATTTGCAGCGGCGCTGTTCGGTCCAGGCGGCTTCATGATGAATGCCGCGCTAGCCGTCGCTCTCGCCGGCGCTAGCCTCATTTTGCTTGATAAATGCGTCATTGTGACCGCCGCCGGGCGTACTTGAGTCGGTAGTCGCCGTTAGCTGCCGCTACCTGGCGCTCGTCAGACACTACCTGGCGCTATCGCTTGATGAATAAGGGCCTAATACTTTAGTGCCAGACCTGTAATGACAATTCTGCATAAAAATATGAAAAATCAAAAAAGTTTTCAAAAATGACTCTTTCTAGGCCAGGAGAGGTCACACAATTGTTTGAGAGAAAAAAAATAAAAACAAAAAACCCTGTTTAAACAGAAGAAAAGGAACGTCCATTGAAATGTATGGGAAAGCGACAGGTAGCAACAGGTAATTACAGGCTCTCTGGAAGCTAGAGCGCCGGCGCTATACGCCGAGCTGCCTGTAATGATAAATAGTACACTATACAAAATAAGGGGAAAGTGCCCACTCATTCCCCCATAGTAATTCCAGAGACTTATTGCACACACCCAAAAATGATTATGTATATAAAAATATATTTATTAAATCAATTTGACATAAAAATACAACTATGACATATTAAAAAACATAAAGGACAAGCTAATTTCTAATCTGCCACAAGAGGGGGCTGTTGTTCCGGGCTGTAACAGACATCACTATATATATTTCATACATCAAAAAAATTCCTACTCATGATATAATGTGTTAAAAAATAATAATAAAAACTATATTTAAAGTGCAATGTGCAATAGCCAAAGTGCATCAATCACATAGAAAAACCATAATACAAGCCGTGTCAAATACTTCAAAGCTAATATATATGCAGAGGAGAACAAAGCATTAGGAAAAAAAATATATAGTGCTACTTATCTTGTGATGCCAGACAGCAAAACATGCGCCCTCCCCCCTGGAAAAGCCCACGCGTTCCGAGACAATCCTGTCTTTTTTTCAAGGCAGAGTGCTCAGCAGGAAGGTGCTGTGGGTCCCCCTTATGTACCCACCTGCCTACGTCTCCCGCAGCTGTGATTAGAAAACCGGTGAGCGGGGGACACACTCCGGCTGGAAGTGCGCCACGCCACCCAACCGAAAATGACGTCACCTGCGCTCCAACGTGGAACGCGGAAGTGCGTCTCTGGAGCAATCTGCTGAGATGAGCCTGTCCTCCCCCTGCAGCAGGGAGGTATAGATGGCTCATCTCTCACAGAGCGTGGTGCAGGACTGGGAGCGAGGAAGGTAAGCACTACCCGGCGGACCCGCTTCTAAAAACAACAGTTACCACAAACAAACATACTAAACACAAACCTTATTATAGACTATATATACATATCCTATCACCGTATACTTTTGATAACAATAAGTACCATCTATATACTATTATGCTGGCGTCTTCACTATCACTTTCTTGAGCCTAATTTACTACTAAGCAACATCCACACAGTATTATGCCACCCTCACTGATGGCGTATATTCGCTGCGACAAGTGGATTTGGAATATATTTATTCATTACCCTGGGACCTATTTGCTGTTCCTAATAAGGACAATTATACTAACTAAGAATCTATAGAGCCTATTTTCAAAGGCTATAATGTCCTTCACACAAATGTTTTAAATAGCTCAATGAGGCTAATAAAACTCCCAAAATACAAACGAAGGAAAAAAGAAAGAAGAAAGAAAGGAAGGAGGAGGGGGAGGGAGAAAAAGGGGGAGGCAAGGGGAGGGTAAAAAAGAGGGGGAGAGAGAGAAAAGGAAGAGGGAGGGGACAACAAAGTATACATAGCCCAGGGAGTAGTACAAAGAGACAATTTTAAGACCTAAGTTGAAAATGACTACCTGGCCTAGGTAAACATGTAAAATATATACAACCCCTATTGGCCTGATGCAGAGCCTCCTCGTTCAGCTATCCCGTACATTTTCCCGTTGGTTTTGGGCTGTGTTCGGGTCCTGAAAGGGTGCTCCGTTGCTTTTTGTGTGCGTGTGTGCTCTCAGGTGTGTCGGCATGCGCCTTTCCGATTGTCGGCTCGCAAGAGGCAGGACTCCGTGAAAACGGACTTGTCGTTGATAGGTCCATTTTTTTTTTATTGATTCAGAGCCTTGATTTCCGATTGAAAGCAGCCCGTTATAACGAGGGTGTCGATGCTTCACTTACGGGCAGTCTTAGCAGCCATATTTGTGCTCCGTGACTTTGGAATGCACTCTGCTGTGCACGAGCATCAAAGGCGTCAGCTACACAGCCTGGTTCTTTTGAGCATGGCAGAAACCAGGCTGCACTGAACACGTTTGGACCTCGATGGCATGCATGACCTTGAGCTATTCGAGCTCACCCGCCTTAACCGTGTTTCTCTCCAGGACTTGTATAGGCAGCTGCGGCCATGGTTAGCCCGCACCACAAGGAAGGGGCATGCAATTGCAGGTATGAACAAATTGGTTGGCTGCATGCAGTTTTTGGCAAACGGCTCGTTCCAGAGACTGGGTGGCTTCTCCGTGGGGATGTCCCAGTCTACGCTGAGCCACAGCCTTACAAAGTTTTTGGATGGCATGGCTACCCTGGCACCAAAATATATATTTTTCCCTGACACAGCGGAAGCCTGGAATGCGGTTAAGTTGTGCTTTTATAATATAGCCGACATGCCAACGTATGTGTTTAAAAATAGTTGTTGCCGTCCAGCATGATTTTTCAGATTGGTCTGTGCCTGTACCCCACTAATCTGTTATAGACTCCAATGAAACAGTAGAAGTTAACCCTCACTTACTTACCAGTATTTCCTCCTATGGCTTTGTTTGTGATTCGCCACTATACCTTTCTGTCCTGGCCCTCTTAGCTATGTTGCATCCCAGAGTCATTGTACAGGAGTGTGCTGGGTGGATGTGCATGTTGCCTCATCAGAACTGTGCTTTGCACTGACACTGCCCAGCTGACCTATTGTCCCTGTTCACTAATGCTGGAATGCTAAGCAGCACATTATTGAGCCTCTTCCACTTAGACCTCTGTCTGTTGTTCCCTGTTCTTAGCAGTTTAAAGTAACCTAACATGGCGTATGTGTAAGTAGCATGTAAGGTACTTGTGGCTCTTCCTTAGTAGCATGATGGTACTTGTTTAGATACAATTTAGATGTTTGTTGTTTAGGTTTCTCTGTCTCGGCTAGTTATGGGGCCTGCCACTACATATGTGGCAAAGGGGCCCATTTATCATGTGGTTTTTGTATTATGGTGTGTGCTTATTTTTTGTATCTTTTTTGGCAGGTGATTCTGGCTATCCATTGCTCCCCTGGTTACTCACCCCCATCCTCCACCATCCTCGCAGGCCCAGGAGCGGTATAACACTACACATAGGAGGACTCGCTGAGTGGTGGAACGTGCCTTCAGCTTGTTGAAGATGCGCTTCCGTTGTCTGGACCAGACTGGGGGTGCCTGGCAGTATGAGGCCGCCAAGGTCCACCAAATAATTGTTGCGTGTGGGGTCCTGCACAACCTCGCCATCCGTAGTCGGGTTCCCAGATACAGTGACCTGGCTGAGGACGCTTTAGTCATTTCAGAAGATGTAGCACCTCCCTACTCTGGAACGCAAAGTGGGTCGGCACAGGCGATCCGTTCCCAGCTTGTGGACAATGTTTTTGCTTTATTTTCATGCATTTTTGGGAATGTGTGCCTTTTTATTTTGTGTGATCCCCACAAAAAAAAAGGGACAAACATTGTGGAAAAATGTTTAGGCTGTTACTGTGGGGTTGTGGAAGAGCATGTGTTTGGGGTTACGGTAGTCTTGTGTCCTGCTCCCCAGAATCAATACATAAACACATGCCTTCAGGGGTAGGTAGAGTAGTAGGTTGAAGTTGATGGATGCGGTTGCTGCATGTCATATGAGCAAGGCTCTGATTCATTAACTTCCATTGCTGGATCATTTCCGCCATATGCCTGCTTTGTTGTCTTATTTCTGCAAGCAGGCCGGACACATTTTTATTCCAAACCTCTAGTTGTTGTGACATAGAGGTGATTTGTGAACACACTGTCTCATTAAACCTCTGTGTGTTAGTTGCAAACTCAACGTTTTCCTGGTGCCATGCTTCCTCCATTATCTGCAGATGTCTCCTCTGGCTGATGCTGGGTTCCGCCACTGGCACGGGTGGGTGCGTCTGGTACTGATTGAGTGGCTGCAGGTGGCTGGCTGGGTGCAGAGTCTGTTGTGCGGCCAATGTCCACGGCATCAGAGGTTTGTGCTCCTGAGGTATGGGTAGTGGACATCAGGGGCTGCACTTGCTGGGTTGGTGTGTTGGATGTTGTCCCACTGGGTCTGGTGGCCTTGGCTGCAGCAGACTTGTGTCCTCCTCCTCCAAATCCTGAATTACTTCACTAATGGGTGGACTGGGTAGGGTCTGCCAAGAAAGGTAGCTGGTAGTGAGGCCACTATTTTAACTTAAATGTAGGCAAGTGCGATTTCATTTGGGCGGGTGAATATATGTCAACACATGCTCTTCCGCTGGTGTTAGGAGGATTTTAGTAGGGATACCACCCCCTGTCTGCAGGCTGGGGAAGAGTAAAGCACACCTAATAAGTGTTACATACTGCTACAAAGCAGGCTGTCCATTCAGTTACACTCTAAATGGGCTTTACCTCTGCTGGCGGCGCATGTCCATTTTTTTGGGCACATAATCTTTATGGTCCCCTCAATTTTCTTTTAATTTGCTCCACATCTCTCCTCACCGAACCTACACTATTCACTTGCGGGCAAATGTTCTCCCAAATCTCCTGCTTGGCCTGCTTTGGAGTTGACTTGGAATAACACCCAAATAGGGCATCATAGTGCTCACAAACACCAGTGGCTACAGCCATGCTTTGGACATCACAGAAACGGGCTGTAAGTGAGCCACGGCGCAGCTGGCGTCCACATGGGTGTGTGGTGTCCCCGGGAGCAGACGACATTGATGGCTGGCTGTCTGGGGAGTAGTTTCTTGGGCTGATGGGTGACTGTGATAGAGTGTGTGGGGTGCTAGATGATAATGGCTGGGTGCCTGTCGAGCTGTCACCTGTGGAGCTCTCTATTGACTCTGTGCTTGTGGTACTTGGGGACACAGAGTGGTGAGGAGGAGGGGTGGTTGGCCTGGGTGGGCTAGTGGTTTGGGACCTATGTTTCCCCTTGGTGGTGTGGCTGGATTTACCCCCATGCTTTGTGGGTGGAGGAGGTGGAGTCTGCAGGGTTTGCAGAGATTTGTGTCTCTTGTGAGGCCTGGCTGATTTAGCAGGTGGGGCGACTGTGCCAAGGGCTCCTTGCTCCTGCATTTTTTCCGAGAAGCCTGTGTGGCCGGCTTCTCCACCCTTTGACTATGGCCATGTCCCTCTTGGCTCTTGTGCCTGCTCTTGTGTGGGTGTTCGTGATGTCTATCTGTGCGGCTAGTATGTGCCTCTGGGCTTTTTGGGGTCTTACGGCTCCCTTTTGGTCTGGGCATAGTGATATGGTAACCAACACAGAGCTGAGTGCATTGACCTTTAAATAATTTTCCCGTGTGGGCGTGTTCTGCAGCGTGTGTGGCTGCGTGCGACCGCGGGGGAATGTCATAACCACACCCAGAAGATCCTGAAAGATGTCGCCAGCCATCTACACCGAGGAGCAGGACAAAATTATAATGGATGTGAGTAGGCGAGCGTGCGTTTATGTGCGCGCACAAGCGCTAAACAAAAAATAGCTATGGCAGGGCAAGAGTAGTGAGGACCAACTGACTTGTTAAACTAAACTACTAGCCCAGCTTAGTTTTAAACATGTGCAAAGCAGCACACTAGCCTAGAGGCAGATAGACTAAGTAGGCCCATGTGAGTAGGAATGAGGGTCAGAAACTGGCCTTAGATAGGGCATGAGACTTTGTCATCTATTTGTGTGACTAATGCTGTACCATTGTGTTTATCCAAAACAGATGATGCTGAGAAACCGTTACGATTTCCTGCCGTGCGATTTCGAGAAGAGAACGTTGGCACTGGCGGTGGTGGACACGATTGCCAGGATTTCGGGAACCACCTATACCTTCACACAGATCCTCCAACACTGGTCTGACTTGAAGAGGAGGCATAGGCCCTGGGTGAGGCGGTACTTTTCCAAGCACTTTCCAGGTAAGTCTTGCTACTTGACATGCAATAATCACACTGCCCTTGCCTGGGCCTGTGTTTATGATTGTGTTTATATTGCAGTGCATGAATGGAATATGCGGTTCCGCCCCACCCGGACAAGAGCCTGCAGCCCAGTGTTGGGAGGTACTGGTGAAGGTATAGGTGGTGCCCCCCCAGTGCCAACGGCCACCCCCTCCTCTGCCAGTGACTTGGAGGAACCATTGGACCTGAGGATACGGGGGGGGGGGTGGAATCGCATGGCAGGGAGTCAATCCAGCCACAGCAGCAACCTGACTCCGGTAAGACTCTCAAACCTACATATGTCCAGATACATGCAATAAAGACATATACTAATGTGCACTATTGTTATTTTTAGATGATGACGTCGCAGGACCATCACAAAGGAGAGTGGAGGAAGCAGCCCAACCTCAAGAGGTGCCTGGGGAAGGTGAGTGATTTGATGCATAGAAGCCTAACATAATCTGACATTCAGGAGGCACAAACAGTCAATAATATCCTTGTGTTTTGGATCCCAACAGCTTCACAACAGGACGAGATGGTGGACCCTGGGAGGAGGCTGCGCCCCAGATGCCCTGTTGGCCCAAAGCCTTGTAAGATTTTAAAATATATCATACATGTAGTTTAACATGGTCCAAGACACATTAATGTAATAACTTAGGGAAAAATTAACCCTAAAAATGGACCTAACCAAAACCCCTAGATAAGCAAAATACTTACAAGGCAAAACTGATGATGTTTTTCATTCACAGATCAAAGACAAGGGCACAAATGAAGAAAAACAAGAGCCTCCTGGGTGGATGACACCAATGTTTTTTAAACAAAAAAGTTTTTAACATTTTACCAACAAACATTTAAGTAAAAAACAAAAAACAAAAAAAGGTGTGGTGTGTTCTCTTTCCAGGCACTGTACATTCTCACAACATAACCATACAGTTACATGTCCCAAGAGGTAAGTATATGGGACAAGGAATAGGAAGAAGAAAAAGAAGAAGGAGAAGAGATTAAGGTAAGCATTAAACACAGGGAAGAAGAAGAAGAACAAGAAGGAGAAGAGATTAAGGTAAGCATTACACACAGGGAAGAAGAAACGAAGAAGAAGGAGAAGAGATTCAGGTAAGCATTAACCAGAAAAACAGTCGGAATCTGGGTTAAAATGGAAACAGATAGCACGAAGCTACGTTTGGAAAAGCAAGAAAAAGGAGCAAAAAACGCATCGTCCATGGGAACGGCAACGGAACCCACGACCACACGGAAAGCACCCGTGAGGGGAAAAAACACTTTTCGATTGAAGACACATAAACGGAACAGTAACGGAGGTCTCCCGACGGCG
The DNA here is from genome assembly GCA_027917425.1 of Gastrophryne carolinensis. NCBI lineage: Eukaryota > Metazoa > Chordata > Amphibia > Anura > Microhylidae > Gastrophryne > Gastrophryne carolinensis. The sequence continues at coordinate 15,375,139 of CM051234.1, read as the reverse complement.
GCTCTGAATCACATTTGGACCTCGAGACAAACAGAAGGAAAATGGGCCATAGGAAAAACGGAACAAAATAAGGTCAGTTCGGGGGAGGCTCTGCATCAGGCCATATATGCAGATATTATGACCAAATGCTCCCTAGGTAACTAAGATTTTTTCCATATAGGGATTTTTTCTTGATCAATTCCAGGGAGGACCCCTTTCATTCATAGGTATCCATTATGCGGGGTGAATTTCTTTAGATCCAGGTAAATAATAGGGAGACCGCGGGGATAACATCCAGATGGTAGGCTCAGGATATTCCAAAAAGGTAATCAATTCCTTATATGATTACCAAATTATTCCAATAAAGAACACAACATCCCCAAAATTAGTTACCTCCCAACAAAAATCCCCAGGTCCCTCTCCTAAAAGTATTCCCCTCCAACACACACACACCCCCAACCCCACCACCCCGTGCAATCCCTAAATTTTACAAAGTTCCTAAACTAACCTCTCCAACACAATCATCAAAAGGTGAATTAACCCAGAAATGGGGAAAAGGTAATGTGCTCATTGAGTCCGCTTGGTTGTTGGGCGTCCAGTTGGAAAATCCATCTTAGTTCCTGCTGTTGTAGACGTTTTTTAATGTCCCCCCCGGATATTCAGTTGTACTTTCTCCAATCTTATTACCTGTAGACCCTCCCATTTCCCTTCATGTTGTCCCAGGATGTGCATGGCCACAGGTGGTACTGGTCGGCCTTGTTCAATATTTCTCTGTCCCAACCAAATTGAGGAGAGGTGTGCCTGAATTCTGGCCTTCAGGGTATTCTTAGTCTCGCCTACATAGATTTTTGAACAGGCACAGACAATCAAGTACACCACTCCGGTAGTCCTACAATGTATAAAGTGCTTAAGGGGATAAACCTTCCCTGTTTTAGGGTTGGTCACTTCTTAGGTGTCATATATTATATAGTCTATAATAAGGTTTGTGTTTGGTATGTTTGTTTGTGGTAACTGTTGTTTTTAGAAGCGGGTCCGCCGTGTAGTACTTACCTTCCTCGCTCCCAGTCCCGCGCCGCACTCTGTGAGAGATGAGCCATCTATACCTCCCTGCTGCAGGGGGAGGGCAGATTGCTCCGGAGACGCACTTCTGCGTTCCACGCTGGAGCGCAGGTGACGTAATTTCCGGTTGGGTGGCGTGGCGCACTTCCACCCGGAGTGTGTCCACCGCTCACCGGCTTCTAATCACAGCTGCGGGAGACGTAGGCAGGTGGGTACATAAGGGGGACCCACTGCACCTTCCTGCTGAGCACTCTGCCTTGAAAAGGAGACAGGATTGTCTCAGAACGCGTGGGCTTTTCCAGGGGGGAGGGCGCATGTTTTGCTGTCTGGCATCACAAGATAAGTAGCACTATATATTTTTTTTCCTAATGCTTTGTTCTCCTCTGCATATATATTAGCTTTGAAGTATTTGACACGGCTTGTATTATGGTTTTTCTATGTGATTGATGCACTTTGGCTATTGCACAATGCACTTTAAATATAGTCTTTATTATTATTTTTTAACACATTAAATCATGAGTAGGAATTTTTTTGATGTACGAAATATATATAGTGATGTCTGTTACAGCCCGGAACAACAGCCCCCTCTTGTGGCAGATTAGAAATTAGCTTGTCCTTTATGTTTTTTAATATGTCATAGTTGTATTTTTTATGTCAAATTGATTTAATAAATATATTTTTATATACATAATAATTTTTGGGTGTGTGCAATAAGTCTCTTGAATTACTATGGGGGAATGAGTGGGCACTTTCCCCCCTCTTTGTATATATGTAACTGTGGGTTATTTCCAGAGCACTGCACCACAGGTATATGATTGTAAACTAGTTGGTGCCATCCCACACCCTAGTGGTTTCTTATGAATAGTACACTACATGGCGCAGTTAGAGTCGCTCAAAAGATTACATAAGAATACATAAATGTGGTATTGCGTACATCGCCCGGCGTTCACCAGACGCTGCCTGCCACTACGAGGCGCTACCTGCTGCTATCCCTTGATGAATAAACCCCGGGGAGGCCGATTTATTAATAGCGCCAGGTAGCGACAGATGAGCGGCAGTAGCGTTATTTTCACGGCGCCGGCTAGTATTCGCTGTGCTTGGCCGTTGTTCGGTTGTTGACAGCGACTCAATTGGTGTGCGGTAATGTTGAATACGGGGTTAGGAGTCGCTGTTTGACAGGTTCCGCGCTGTATGGGAGCGCATGACAGCGAATGGCCATAGCGAACGGCTCCCAGCATATTCATTAACAAATCACGCTCCATAAATTCACGCGCTGTGAAATGCTTGTTTAAACCCCAGAGCGCTGGCGGCGATGGGTTAAAAGTAGTTTTTTTAACCCCCAAACAACCTTATTTTTTGAAAAAAAAATAAACAAGTTTTTATAAACATTTTGTAATTTGAATACATTAATTTCAGACCTGTAATATCAATTCTGCACATTTTTTTTTTTTTTTTTTTTTACCTTTAAAAAAAAATATAACATTGCAGAAGTGGTCACCGAATTTTGGACAAAAAAAAAAACATTAATATCAATTATTTATGAATATTTAAAGATTGCTCCATTGAAATGCATTGGGGAGCGCCAGGTAGCGAGAGGTCATACCTGGCGCTGTGATGGGATTAGCAGCGGCGCTGTTCGTTGCAGTCGGCTACATGATGAATCCCGCGCTAGCTGACGCTTTCGCCGGCACTAGCCTCATTTAGCGTGATAAATGCGTGATTGTGTTCGCAGCCTGGCGTTCTGTAGTCGGTAGCCGCCGTTAGCTGGCGATACCTGGCGCTAGTGAGACACTACCTGGCGCTATCACTTGATGAATAATGGCCTAAGTTACCTTATACTTGTGTTTATGGTGTATCAGGGAATTACTTCTGGGAATGGAGGACATGAATAGCTGCATTTCATGTAGAGCATGCGCCATGGCATACACGGCTTTATACACGTGGTGAGCTGTTCCAAATAAATCACTGAGGTGCAGATAACTGCTCAGATTTCTTAAGTGAGTTGCGTTGCCGCATTCATGTAACCTGTATCTAAGAACTTGTTGCACGACAGAATTTAATTGAAGATTAAATGTTAAGCATTTACTATCTGTTGCCAATAAATTTTCCATAAAAACATCATTAGGATGACTAGCCAGGCTAATACTGTCTATAAATTTTTGCAAATCTGGGATTTCTGTCAATGATGGGGAAAAGAACAGACTTTTAGAAAAAGATCTTATCTGCAAGGCAAGCTCAATGTCAGCTAAAGGCCCTGTAAGCAAGATAAAAGTTTTCTGACTGTGACCAAGTCTTGAAAATGTCAAAATGGAACTAGAACAAATGACGACAATTTCTGATGTTGATTTAATGAAAATGTTCATGCTTTCAGGTAAATTGTTTTTTCTTATATCCATATATATGTAGATGACAAACTCAATGCAGATATCATAAGTAGCGGCCATCTTTTTGATTTCCTGTCTATGCTTCTCGCCAACATAGTCATCAGTTACAATGACCCCGATCCATGTCCAGTTATAGTGTTTGAGCAGCTCCATAAGGGCAAGAACCTTGATCTGATCACTGGGGAGAGTGTGAAAGAAGGACGGGAACATCTGCTTGTCATAGAAAATAGGATCTGTCGCCCCGTAGCTGATCTTTACAATATCCAAAGGCAAAAATAAGTTTCACTAAATACATTTTAGGGGAAATTTTCAGGAACACAATTCAGAAATTAATAATTTTATTTTATATTAACCCTTTCACTGACAGCCTACCAAGAGATGTTGTCACCTTCTGTATCTCAACGGGATCCTCCCAAAGCAATGGGGTTCGATCCCCAGTTGTTTGACCCACCAAATCTCCAGAAAAGAACTGTATAGGGGATGTTTTTGGTCACTAGGGTTCTAGAGAAATATGGCTGGTTGGTAGGATGGCCCCTCAAACATTACAATATTTATTAGGTAGGGGAGTTCTGAACCTTCTCCTTCACCCAAAAGAATTGAAATGGGGCTCGCCTCGCCTACTTATGAATTATACAAAATGGATAAAATTGCTAATATCACTTTATTTAGATTTACAAAATTAGGACATACTCAAAGTCTTACATCAACACAATAAAATAATAACTGTTAAACCTGTTTGATTGTATAATTCAGCAGCAATGAATTCAATATGCCACTGGGCAAACTAGTTTCGCCATATCAGGCTTCCTCAGTGCCCGCTTGGATTTAACAAAATAGGCTAAATACAATACAAGAAAAATACAAGAAATATCACTTATCCATAGATTGTAGACAAATCATCAGAGAAAAAAAAAATTTTAAACTTCGAACAAAAATACATAAAATACCTGTATTTGAAAGGCTGCTGCAACCCGTATGGGGAGTTCTAGAAAATTCAATATGCGTGGATTGGCACAGGAGATCAATTTGGCAAAATTGGAGTTTATTTATTTCCCAATGAGTTTTAAAGGAAGGTTTTGATTAGAGCTGAAGATAAATACATTTTCTTGATATGGGCTTAAAAAAATGGGATAAATGGTTCCAAAACCACCAAAGTGCTCGTGTGTATGCCAAAGAGGCATGTGGGCTTTCACATGAAAGTCATATTGCATGCGAACGCCTCATTCCTATTGGTTACATCACAACCACATATGTATCGCTAGACACCCTTTCCAGCTCCAGAAAATAAAAAATCTGAATAAAGGCTGGACAAAAAGGGAGCTGTACCAACAACAAAACTGTCCTTTTCAGGGCAGATATTTAGGGAGAGAAGTTTGCTGGAATGAGGGACTGTGCAGGACATCTAAAACTGTCCTTTTAGGGCAATTAGGTAGGGAGAGTCTGCAGTGTCAGTTAGGGACAGCTAGGGAGGGACATAGAAGCACATCTGCCTGTTGACCTTATTGTACTTCGAGGACAGGCAGTTGCTGGAGCACTTTTAAAAACATCTGATCTGCGACTAATGTAATTGAAGTCACTGGGCATTTTATATAACATCTGTAACCCCAGTTATTGGAGTCACAGTACACAGACGTAGTAGCCGATGGTAAGGCTTAATTTGATCACAGCATAGGGGTAATAGTAAAGTGGTACCTCAGCAGACAAGCACTCAATTGCAAGCAGTAACGGTAAGAATTAACTTATTTTATTGATTTAATCCATTTCACAGTCAAAAGTACAGTTCACAATTCACAGTGCTTTGCTTTTAGGCAGCAGGCACAGGCACACTTGCTTTATAAGGATGTTTCAGCATAAGGGTTAAACAGTCTTGTGTCCCTCAGACAAAGGACAGAGGTACACTTGCTTATCAGAATGTTTCAGCATAGGGGAAAGGCAGTATTGTATTTCCCAATTAACAGTAGGCCTTTTTCCAGAGGGGGCTTCTGGCTACCACCAACCCACTTGAGATGAACACCCTTGGTGGAGACCGTCTAGGGGGTATCCCAGACAGGGGCAAGACATTGTCTGTGTCAGTGAAGGGCTGTCAGGATGCCAGGGACAAAACCATGGGAAAGCTCTCTTCATCAGCATACAGACCCATACCATTCCCCAATACGAGGGCATTTCCCTCACACAGCAGTCACTACAGGGCAAAGTTCTTGACCAGGAGAATCTAACTACTGCGGCACTAACTTTCAGCCTCATTATTCCATGGGATCCTCTCCATGCCTCTGCACTGTCTGCTGCTGCTAGCCCTGCCTTTTATGGGCGGGGTGGATGACATCATCCTGCACCTCCAGTGCCAATAGTCAGGTCAGATGCCAGCAGTGATCGTACATGGGGGTGGAGGGGCATGGTACTCCGATCCCCTGCCTCAACCCAGCTTGCACTTGATCACTACCAGCTGTCATTGGTGATCGGCGCAGCACAATGAGCAGTGCAGGAAAGAGGATCAGAGGTGAGTAAATGGAAAAAAGTCATTTTAATAAAAAACTTTTACTCACCTCTGCATGCGATCCCTACACCTGGGTCTTCTCTTCACCCAAGGGGGGGGTCTCTGATCCCCTCATGCTCCTCAGTCTTCAGGAGAAACAGCCCCCCCCCACTTATGACAGTGCTAGCTGCCACCTAGCACCGTCTCTTGTGGGATGATGCCATCCGATCCCTCTGTGTTTCCGCCTCTGGTGATTACAGATGCCCATAGCATCGGTGCAGAGCGAGTTGGAGGGCAGGAGCTTTCAATGCCCTGCCCAATCACCTGTCCTGCAACATATACCAGCGGTAAGGGATCCATGAGACCACTATACCAGTTCAGAAAGCTTGGAGTGGCTGGCAAGTCACCTGCGGCAAGTGGGTGACTTGCCATTAGCCCGGCCCCCATTACCTGCCTCCCCAAAGCCCTGGGGGAGGGGCAGAAGAGCCCACTGCCCATATGCTCTTTGTGGGCTTGTAGCCTTCAGGGCCAGGGGGCCACCAAGGCTGGCCTCCACACCCTGGCCTACAAGGCCACATAGCTAGTGCATGGACTGGTGTTACTGGTAAGGGGTGCAGATAGTAGTTATATTTTATTTAAAAATGCGCTCTTTTCAGTTTGGGGGTCTTCTGGGCAGTAACAGGGGCTACCGATACATATAAGGTATAATTGTAATCATGAGGAATGGGGATTTTACACACAAATAAAAAAATAAAAACACAACAACAAATGTCTTGTTTGTCCTTCTTGTGTATGGGTGAAAGGATGCGCCAAAAAATGAAAGTTTTTCAATAAATTCATACATTTCTCCTGGTTACAGCGATACCATATGTGTATTGATAGACACCCTTTCCTGCCCAGGAGACTCCCCCAAACTGAAACAGCACTTTAGGAGATTTTTAGATAAAATACAACTGCTATGCGCACCTTACAGTTTTGTAAGAAAAACAACCCTTTACATTTGAAATACCCCCCACAAACTATATCTTCTCTGAAAGTACACACCTCAAGCTTTCTAGGTGTACCAGTATTGTTGACATAGGCACAGTTTTCTGGAAGTTATTCCGCGATATTTTATTTGGTTGCAAAGCGGAATCAAAGCCGCATGTATCTAAAAAAAAACAATATTCAACCAAGAAAAAAACCTGAAAATCTGAAAAAGCAAGGTCCTCAAAACAGAACAACACCCAACGTGCATAGCTACTTTCAAGGGTAGGGTTGCCAAACACCCTAAAATAAAGCATGAGCGTAAGGGGAATTTTATTTGAAAAATTCTGCTCTGCAGACAATATGCACACCTTACAATTTTCAACCAAAGCAACCCTTAATATTTGGAATACCCCCCACAAACCATATATTCCCTGAAAGTACACGTTAAGCTTTCTAGGCATACCCAGCTGGTTGTGGGAAAAAAATAAAACAACATATTTTCCTAAAATTTTAAAATGCAAACAAGAAAAAAACAAGCTAAATGTGAAAGCGCAAGGTCTTCCAAACAGAACAATGCATAGGTACTTTTAACCCTTTATCCCCCAGCCCATTTGAGATGTTGTCACCCTCCATTGACAGGTCATTTTTCACCATTTTGCACTATAATAAAAAAAGTGTTGGGGATATGTCAGTGTGTCTTATCCTACGGGTGTAAGAAAAAATAAAAACCTACATTACAGTGCTTCCCTGTGCAGGCATGTGGCTCCTGCAGCTGTGTCCGCCCATGTTCCCGGAGCTGGCGGTGGTTCAGGGCCGTGGGTGGACCTGGCCTGTATAGGGCAGGCTTCCATTGAAAACAATGGACGCTGGCCACATCCAACTGTGGCCCTGAACCAGTGCTAGCTCGGGAGCATGTGGCTAGTGGCAGCCGGAAGACTTATTGCAGCGGAGGCAGACAGCATCACCTGGAAGACCGGTGGCAGAAGAGCTGTGCACCGGCAGCAGAAGAGGCAGTAACACGTGTGTGGCAGAGGATGGTAAGATGAATGCTTTTGTGTGTGTGTTTGTGTGTGTGTGTGTGTGTGTGTGTGTGTGTGTGTGTGTGTGTGTGTGTCTGACTATGGGGGGGATGATGGTGGCAGAACAGGAGGCTGGCCGCTGGTGAGGTTGGGGGAGGGGGGAAATCCCTGGCTGTAATGGGCATGCTGGCCCTGGCTGTTATGGGGTATGCTGGCCCTGGCTGTAATGGGGCATGCTGGCCTGGCTGTTATGGGGCATGCTGGCCCTGGCTGTAATGGGGCATGCAAACCACTGGCTGTAATGGGGCATGTTGACCACTGGCTGTAATGGGGCATGCCGGTCTCTGGCTAAATTGGGCCTTCCAACCACTGGCTGTAATGGGGCATGCTGGCCACTGGCTGCAATGGGGCATGCCAACCACTGGTTGTAATGGGGCATGCCGGCCACTGGCTGTAATGGGGCATGCCAACCACTGGCTGTAATGGGGCATGCCGGCCACTGGCTGTAATGAGGCATGCTGGCCATTGGCTGTAATGGGGCGTGCCGGCCACTATCTGTAATGGGGCATGCCAACCACTGACTGTAAGGGGGCATGCCGGCCACTGGCTGTAATGGGGCATGCCAACCACTGACTGTAATGGGGCATGCCAGCCACTGGCTGTAATGGGGCATGCCAACCACTGACTGTAATGGGGCATGCCAACCACTGACTGTAATGGGGCATGCTGGCCATTGGCTGTAATGGGGGGTGCCGGCCACTATCTGTAATGGGGCATGCTAGCCACTGGCTATAATGGGGTGATTGGGAGGGGAATTTTAGCACACCATTTGGTTCAGAATATTTGAATATTAGTTTTTCTTATTTTCCTCCTCTAAGCTCTGGGTGTGTCTTATGGTGTAAAACTACAGTATTATTGGTAGCCCCCTGTTCCTGCCAGGAGACCCCCAAACTGAAAAGAGCACTTTATAACATTTACAAATAAAATGCAACTGCTATCTACACTATAAAGAGATAAATAAAACAAAGGTGTGGGGTTCTGTTTTATATATATATATATATATATATATATATATATATATTTAAAAAAATAAAAATAATAGTGTGGGATCCCCTCTTCCCAGCATAACCGGCCAGGGCACCAGTTATGGGGGTGGTAGACCGGCATGAAGAGTCAACATCGGTGGCCCCGGTCCTGGAGGCTACAAGCCTGCACAGCCTTCCCCATCCCCAGGCTTTGGGGAGGCAGGTAATAGGGGGCTGGAGGTTAATGGCAAGTCACTCACTAGCCACAGGTGACTTGCCAGCCCCCAAGCCTTGTGAACTGGTATAGAGGTCTCATGGATCCCTTACTTTTTCACAATTGTTAAATACTTACCTCCCATTGATCCATCCTCAAACCCTGTGTCCAACATCAATCACTCTGGTTTTTGTTCTTCTGCGGCTTCTGAAAGATTTTATACCTGCTGAGTGAAAAGACATAAAATATTACAAAAAAATGACATAGAGGGGATTTTGGGGGATTTTTAAGGGTTAAAACTGAAGGCCCGCTTCAGTGGCCCCTGGACCTGAAAGCTACAAGCTTTCACAGCCATCACGACCCACAGGTTCTTTTTTCCCCCCGTGCTTTGGGAAGGAAGGTAATGGGGGGGCTGGGGGTAAATGGCAAGTCAACCACTAGCCATAGGTGACTTGCCAGACCTCGAGCCTTGAAAGGTATAGTGTTTTCATGGATCCCTTACCAGTTTACAAAGAGTTAACTGTAAAAACAAGAAACAACACCGCAGAAAAAAATGAGATTTATTAAAAAAAAATGTTTTTTACTCACCTCCGATCTCTACGCTACGCTGTCCCTTGCAGCTGTCCCTCACACATCCAAAGACAGATGTGGTGATCGTTGGAGGGGGTGGGGAGGCAGGGGATCAGAGTGCACCTCCACCCCTCTTGGCTGATCATCGCATCTGAAGATTGTCAAACCAGGAGCGGGATGACATCATCCACCCCACCCCCAACAAGGCAGGACTAGAGGCAGCAGTACAAGCGATGGGGGAAGCAGGAAGAGAGGGCTTGTTACAGGCCCTCTCCTGAAGCTGAAAGAGACCAGGCGGGATCAGAGACCCCCCCTCTCCCGTGAAGAGGAGAGTCAGTGTAAGTGTAATTTATTTTTTACAGTGCAACCAAAGCATTCATCGAGGGATTACTTCCAGAAAGCTGTGCCCACAACAGCAAGCCTGGTATGCCTAGAAAGCTTGAGGTGTGTACTTACAGGGGATATATAGTGTGGGGGCTATTTCAAATGTAAAGGGATGTTTTTCTTGCAAGTTGCACATAGCATTTGTTTTATCTGAAAATCTTCTAAAGCACTGTTTCAGTTTGGGGGAGTCTCTTTGGCAGGAAAGGGTGTCTACCAATACACATGTGGTACCGCTGTAACCAGTGCGGATTGTACATGCAACAAGATTTTATTGAAAAAGACGTACTTTTTTTAATTACAAAAAAAAATACAAATTTTTTTGCACGTTTACCCAAAAATATTGAGAATACACTAAAAAAAATGACAAACAAGACATTTCATTTTGAAGCCCAGACGCCACTGAAAAAAACAATATTTATTTTTCCTGAGAAATCCATGGAAATCCCTTCAAAAATCACAGTTGAACATGTGTTGCGCAAAATAGTGAAAAATGGTCTGGCAACAAAGGGTGACAAAATCTCTAGGTAGGCTGGCACTTAAAGGATTAAGGTAGGTAACAATTAAAATACAACAAAAAAATTCATTTGTTTGACTGAAATAGGAACATTTAAACTCTTTTTTAAGCAGTGGGATTCCAGGGCAAACCCACATCAATTGTATCCACACCAATGGCCGCACACTTTAAATCCAATTAATTCAATTTATTGCAGAATTGTACATACACAAATCAACATACACAACACTATATACACAACACTATAAAAACCATATGTTAAAAACCAAAGTGGGGAGGAACTCCAGGACTAACCAATTTGAATATAAATAATCATCATAGCACCAAACTAGATATTTATGAATGTATATTGGCTGATGCTTGTAGGATAAAGTGCTTAGTGCATGTGCATATAATAATTTAATGGATAAAAGAGTGACCACTATACTCGTGCCAACAGAAATATTATATATAATATTAACTTTGAAAGATTAATAAAGCTGTGCAAAATAGCAATGTGCAATTATAATAAAGTGTCTAGTGCCCAACGTGCAGTAACCACTAAGAGGCCGATTCATTAACAGCGGCAGGTAGCGACAGTTGAGCGACTGTAGCGGCATTTTCAGAGCGCCCGCTAGTAGTCGCTGTGCTTGGCCGTTGTTCGGTAGTTGATAACGACTCAGTCGGTGTGTCGTAATGTTCAATATTGGGTGAGGAGTTGTTATTTGACAGGTTCCGCGCTGTATGGGAGCGCATGATAGCGACTGGCCATAGCGACCGGCTCCCAGCATATTCATTAACAAATCACGCTCAAAAAATTCTCACGCTGTGAAATGCTTGTTTAAACCCCAGAGCGCTGGCGGCGATGGGTTAAAAGTCGTTTTTTAACCCCCAAACCACCATATTTTTGGAAACCCAAAAAAACAAGTTTTTAAAATAATTTAGTAATATGAATAATGTAAAAACTGTATTAGACTACCGCGCTCAGAACATTAGATTATGTATTATAAATGTAACAATAAACACTTTTTCTTTGTAATAAAGTCCTCAGCGCAGGGAGAAAGACAGAGTATGTCACCAATACTCTCATTAAAGCATAAATGAACGCACTAGATTTTTTCTTCTAATCACCACGTGGCTTTTCAGATCAATTAATCACAAGTGTATCCATCACCTGTCACACCAAACACGTACCAGAAAATGAAAGACAATGCGCTTTTCTAAATATCCAATGGTTGTTTCTTTGTTAGATGTTTTTATACAGCCAAAAGGATAATTTTCTCCTTATCCAAATAAAATTCCCTTTCTTTCTCTCAAATACTCATCAAGGCTTAGATTATTTAAAAATGATTCCTCATTTATTTGGATTTAGCATGTAAAATAAAGCATAAGCCGCACATAGCGTGATACCATAACAGTAATTTCTGTGCGCAGCACTTAAAAAACTGCTTACCAGATAAAAGTTGAATACAAGCGTTGAAATAAAATATTCTTATATAAAAGATCCTGGTGCTCAGAGTTCCATTTCTCCAAGTTAGACTTTGTTTGACTATTTTGATATTCACAGTCGCCGCAGCGCATACATTACCGAGACCTAGGCCTCTGGACTCGGCTGGCGTCGGCTCTGCTCGGAGGTCACGTGATTGAAGGTAGGCTCCGCCCAACGCATTTCGTCACTTGGACTTGTTCACAGGCGCACAGAGCGCTACTAATGAGCTACATTTATAGCTTTGTATTGGAAACTAATTAACTGTTACGCTCCTGGTACCTGCGCAACTAATTTATGATCTTATTAAAGGATTTTATTTATACATTTGCAGTGCTTTGGGGAAATGGAACCCTGCGGCATCCAACTCCCTATTAATATCGCTCTGTTTATAATAACATTTATAACCTATTGTATAATGATGTTTCACTCCAATAAACACTAGACACATGCCAATATACTCCGATATTGTTTAATTATTTTCTTCTAATTCACATATTTCTTTGGGGTATATATTCTCATTCAAAGATATCTTCTATTTAACTTTAGTGCACATTATTTATTTCTCTAACTGATATATTTCCAATTTTACATGTGTTTATTTATTTATTGTATATATAGTATATTATTGTTTTTATTCCATGTTTATTGGGTAAAACGTCACTAATACACCACCAACATAAACAAAACAAACATTATAATAAAAAAAATCCTTATATTATGCTCTAAACATTCTAGAATTATGTAAAATAAAATAAAGTATATTAAATACAATAAAATCACATGTATCAAACTTTAATTATTTCTATTAATTAATTAAAAGGGAAATACATTTTTTTATTATTAAATGAAGCAATTTATATCGAATTCTATATTTAAACCCTTAGGTTGTAGTGTATCTAGAGTGAAGATCCACTTTGATTCCAACTTTGACAGTTCTTTAATTGTGTCTCCCCCCTTCAGGTTTAAATGTATCTGGTCAATTATGCAATATTTTAAAAGGATTACTGTTATGTACTTTTTTAAAATGTAATGAAACGCTGTGCATCTCATAATTTCTTTTTATATTGTAGATGTGCTCTCTTAATCTTGTCTTAAAATCTCTACCTGTACGGCCCACGTACTGTAACCCACAAGGGCACTCCAATAAATAAACAACATTTTTATTTGCACATGTAAAAAAGTTTTTTATTTTAAATTCTTGTTTAGTATTTTTAGAGGTAAAACTCTTTATACATTTATTGTTATCTATGGAATTTTTACATCCTGCAAACTTTTTACAGGGGTAGAAACCTGTCAGTGTTTTGGTAAAGCTACAATTGTCTTTAATTATAGGTGCTATATAACTTTTTACCAGATGTGTAGAAAGAGTAGGAGGTTTTTTGTAAATAACTATGGGTCTTTCTGGTAAGCATGGTCCCAATATTTCATCACCTTTAACCCTTTAAATGCCAGCCACGTAAAATTTACGTGGTTGCCTCTCCCTCACGTAAGTGCCAGCCATGTAAAATTTTAGTGCCTGGCATTTACACCTGCTAGCAGGCAAAAACAAACAAAAAAAAATACTCACCTGACCCCTCGTTGGATCCGGCCGGGTCTCCTCTTTAATTTGGTGCCATCCGATCCCCCGTGGGATCGGGGGATCGGATGGCTCCAGGAGAGCCCCCGGAATAGGCCGCCCCCCCGCTTCTGCAGCAGCAGCTGCTAACTGTAAAAAAAAAAAATAAATGACATTCACTTACTTGCATGTGCGCTGGCTCCCGCTGTCCCTCCTCTTCACCTGGGGGGCCTCCGATCCCCCCCCAGGACTTACCGATCTTCAGGAGAGAGCCCTGGAGACTCTCTCTTCTCTCCTCCTCGATGGCGGCCGCCATCTTGTCGCTAAGCCCCTGGTAAGGTGTACATGAGAACCCTATGCCAGTTCTCAAGGCTGGGGGGATGGCAAGTCACCTGTGCTAGCCGGTGATTTGCCATTAACCCCCAGCACCCCCATTACCTGCCTCCCCAAAGGCCAGGGGGGGGCAGAAGAGCCCTGTTCCTACAAGCCCTGCATAGCTGGTCCCGGGCTGGTTACTTTGGGTAAGGGGGATTTTACACGCAATAACATTTTATTGACAAACTTACATTTTTTTATTACAAAAAAACACTACAAATTTTTTTTTTTTTTTTGCACATATTTCGCCCCAAAATATTGAGAATACACCTAAAAATTACAAACAAGACATTTCATGTCAATATATATAATTTTCCTGGGAAATCCCTGGAAATCCCTTCAAAAATCACATTCGAACATGGGGAGCGCAAAATAGTGCAAAATGGTCTGGCAACAGAGTGTGACAAAAACTCCAGGTAGGCTGGCACTTAAAGGGTTAATAATATCCCAGTGTTTATTTAAAATCTTCTTTAATTTCCTATAGTTGTGCCCGTACTGTGTGATAAATGCAAATTCTTTTGTGTTATTTTTTTGTATTTTTTCACCATTTTTATTGTCTACTAACATAGTGTTCCTATCTATTTTATTAACTTTTTCAATTTCATCTTGAATAAATCCTATTTCGTATCCTTTATCTATAAACCTTTTCCCTAGTGTTTGTGCTTGTTGTAAATAGTCTGTCTCTTGTGTGCAATTCCTTTTTAATCTAAAGAACTGCCCCTTGGGGATATTCTTTATCCACTGAGGGTGGTGACAACTTGTTTTTGGTATAAATGAATTCCTATCGGTGTCTTTAAAAAATGTTTTGGTGGCAAGTTCGTCACCTCGTTTTTCTATAACTAAGTCTAAGAAATGTATTTTTTTATCATTTGTTTCTGTAGTTAAGGCTATTCCCCATTCATTTTTATTCAGGGAATTAAAGAATTCTTTAAACAATGAGAGGGTTCCCTCCCATATTACTAAGCAGTCGTCTATATAGCGCCCCCATAATCTTAATGAAGTGGGGCGCTCTGTATAGATAACTTTTTCTTCCCACATTCCCATGAATAAATTAGCTAAACTAGGAGCGTATTTAGCTCCCATTGCTACTCCCCTGGTTTGTACATAGTATTTACCATTGAACCGCCACGTGGTGATTAGAAGAAAAAATTTATTTAACTGTCCCGCGGAGAATTGCACAATCTAGTGCGTTCATTTATGTAGTAATATGAATACATTAATATCAGACCTGTAATATCAATTCTGTACATTTTTTTTTTTTACCTTAAAAAAATTATTTAAAATGGCAGAAGTGGTCACAGAATTTTTCACATTTAAAAAAAAAAAAAAAAAAAAATAATAACAATTAATTATGAATATTTAAAGATTGTTCCATTGAAATGCATTGGAGAGCGCCAGGTAGCGAGAGGTCATACTTGTCGCTGTTCAAGGTCGGACGCTGGCGCTGTGGGCTGAGGCTGGAATGATGATGAATGAGTCGCTATATGGCGCTATCTCAGTCGCTAAGCAGGATTGCCTTGATAAATGCGTGATTGTGGTGGGGAGCCGGTGTTCTCGTGGCGGGGCCCGTCATTACCGGCCGCTCACCAGTCGCTACCTGTTGCGGTCCCTTGTTAAATAAGGGCCTAAGTATAACTTATACTGTGCTTCAATACTCGGTGATTTATCCAATAAGCGTCGCCATCATACATCAACATGATAAGATTTCAATCAATTATACATATAGTAATCTAAGCCTGCTGTCCTCCCCACTTACCTCACCGACGCGCTGCGTGGTCCTCTCACCACTTCGCCTGGGTGCCAGGAACACTGCGGCCATCTGCTGTTTAAGTACCCCGTTCATTGGGGTGGAAGTGACGTAAGCGAACTCGTTCCGCGCCACTTCCGCCCTTTGGAACGCAGTGATACAGGAAGTTAGGCTTCTCTCCTATCTATTGAATGCGCACTACTGCGCATGCCTCGTATTAACCCTTCAATGGTTGAAATTAATAATTCCTCACCTGCACCACTAACTCTCTGCACATGCGCCAACATTCAACTGTACAGCCACAGCCTTCTACTTAGTTATTATAGCAACACATCAATAAATCCTAAATAAATTTACAATTGACATAAATGACACTATGTACATTAATTCTATTCATACAATAACTCATTTTATCTGTCTGATAAAATGAGTTATTGTATGAATAGAATTAATGTGCATAGTACATAGAATTAATGTACATAGGATCACGCAGCGCGTCGGTGAGGTAAGTGGGGAGGACAGCGGGCTTAGATTACTATATGTATAATTGATTGAAATCTTATCATGTTGATGTGTGATGGCGACGCTTATTGGATAAATCACCGAGTATAGGAGCACAGTATAAGTTATACTTAGGGGTTACTGCACTTTGGGCACTAGACACTTCATGGCACGTCATGGAAGTGGCACTGGGTTTTGGTTTTTACATGGATTTTAATGTTTGCAGTATTAAATAAAGAATGCATATAAACTTTATACTTGAGTGAGTGCAATTGTTAGTCCCCTTGGCAAAGGCCTCTAATTGACTTCAATGGGGAGAGAGAGACCGCATCTTCAGTGGCATGGCCACTCACCCTCTAGCCTATCTGAATGCAGGGGATACGCCTCTCTCGCTCCTCATTGTAAACCATCGGAGCCCTTTTTTAAAAGGCAAACTGCTCTAACTGGAAAATAGGTTGTGCATGTGGTGTTGGACTGTGGAAAGGCGTGTGATTATCGGCACCCAGGGAAGTTTCACACAGCGGGTCATCCAGATTTGTGGATACCCGGGGGGGGGAAGGCCAGTGGCTGGCCTTGGAATCTTTTAGTGCTGCATTGACCCATTTGTATTTGCAACTGAAGGAGGATTCGCAGTACACCCACACTGCAGTTGTATTTTTCGCTCTATAAGATGGGGGTGACAGTGCGGCTTACTGGGTGAATGAAAAAAAAAAACGTACATTCCCAAACCCCACACCTCAGCAATCGCCTCCCGCCAACATAAACACACACACACACACACATTACTGGCTTTTGGTGCCCTCGCCGCTGCCGCCGCTGCCTGAGCTGTTGGCCGTGTAGCCACCACTGCATGCCGGTCACTGCCTCAAGTACCCAGAGACCTGGTTCAGGCAAACGGGTGGAGCATGGCCTGAGACCTCTGCTAGCGTTCAATGACACTGGCAGGGGTAAAAGGCCATGGCCACCTGGAAGTCGGAAGGGGCGGAAGCGTGACGCAGCAGGTAGCGGCGGCTAAGAGGATCTGGAAGTGGCGGTGGTGACGGCAGCGGACACTGAAAACCGGTAGTAATGTGTTTGTGTGTGTGTGAGAGTCTGTGTGTGTGAGAGTGTGTGTGTGTGAGAGCATTTGTGTCTGTAAGAATTGGCTGCTGGGGAATGTGTTTTGTTTTTTCGAAGCATGCTGCACACTGCCTGCATTTGGGATGCCCGTACATTGCCTATAATATATTGATCACTGCCTGTAATGTGTGGTCTGTAATGGTGTGATTGGGGGGATTCTACATACTGTCTATAATAGGGTGATTGAAAAGGGGTATTTTAGCTCACTATTTGGTTCAGAATATTTTTTTTTCGCACTTTCTCCTCCAAATCCTATTTGTCTTATATGGTGAAATATGGTAATGAAATTAGATAAGATAACCTGATTGCACAAAAAACTTCAAAAACATTATACCTGCAACTGTCCGTATAGATTTAGCATTTGATATATATGTAGAGATCTCTCTGAAGTCTCATCTCCAATAACTCCGGCCAGCTTGCCATGACCACAACAAGAGTAATTAGGAACAATGTCCCCGGGGCCAGACAGGATCTGTAGGACACTCTGGATGGCTTTTCGCATAGAATTACAGGAATCGTGCACGTCGTATCCCAGAGTCATGTTCGGTAAAAGACTTGGGTTCTTATTGATCTCTTCTATGGCATAAATGAATGTCCAGATGTATCTATAGTGAGAAGCCTGGGGGCTGTGGACAATAAAGCCAATGTTAATGCCCAACTCCAGCTAAAACCTTAATTGTTATGGATAAAAGGAGGAGAGCTGACCCTAGACTTCTGTGGTCCATGATCGGAACCTATAGCCACATGATGACAGAAAGTAATCCAACAGAAAAAGTATCGCTACCACTAGGTTGGTGTAATTGTCATGGGGTTCATAGCCAGAATCTCCCTCTGTTCTGGTCCTATGCAGTTCGGGTATTTGATTAGTCTGGTTCTGCTCTTGACCCTGCATGCTATTCTAGCACAAGGTCGAAAAATATGATGGGTGTTCTCTAATTCCTGGAAAACAACTAAAGCAGTTACATGACTCTAAATTGCATGGGAAGACAGGACCCCTTGTACTACTGCAACTTTAGCCGCATAATTTATTTTTAGAACAAAAGAAGAATCCAACCCTAGTAATTCATCTGTGATTCCACAGAAGCACCCTTACCAAAGACAGCGTTGTAGTGGGTGCTGTGGCCGGCGGTAGCGCCGCAAACAAACAAGAAAGACGATCAGCCAGCACTCCAAAAGATATTGTATTCAAATCCAACAGGTCAATATCACAGCAAAGACCAAAAAGATCCAACAAAATCCAACATTTCGGGGCGTCTAGCGCCCCTTTATCAGGGAGCAACAACAAGCAAGCCGAGATTCCCCTCCACTGAGGATTCCCCTACTCAGTGGAGGGGAATCTCGGCTTGCTTGTTGTTGCTCCCTGATGAAGGGGCTCTAGATGCCCCGAAACGTTGGATTTTGTTGGATCTTTTTGGTCTTTGCTGTGATCTCGACCTGTTGGATTTGAATACAATATCTTTTGGAGTGCTGGCTGATCGTCTTTCTAGTAATTCATCTGGGTTGATTTTTCTCCCATTTTTTGAGAGAAAACAATTCCTCTCATGATTTTTTCCCTGCAATTCAGTGCCATATTTAGCTGTGGAATAAAAACACGAGATAAAACAATTCTGTATTGCAGTTCTGTAATGGGAGGCAAAACCCAAATTAACTGTATCCGTACATAGTTAATCATTGTTAAAAAAAAAATAGAAAAATGTATTCAATGTTTAAACTATACAAGACTACACACTATGGACATTTAAAAACAAGTATACTGCTGAGTAATCAAAAAACTCAGCTCAACACACGTAATGGCAAATGCATATATATATATATATATATAAAGCAAAATTATATGGTAGCAATAATGAAACATTACACCAAGATTCAAATGTATAGGAACCACAGGAAGAGATCCACCCATAAAACTGAACAAATAAGGGGTGAGAAATAAGGGGGAACCCCTTTTCCAACATACAACATAGTATATAAATAGACAAAACAAATGGTGGAACCAAGAGCAAGTCAGTGACCAATATCTGAAAGGAGCAAGGAGTTAAATTAATAATAAAGTAAATAATAAAAAACAATTATCATGGTGCTGAATCATATTGGGAGATAATGCCAGAGGTCTTTTTTGTCCTTATAATGTATTTTCTTTTACAAAGGTCTTTATTGGATGCAAAGGACATACAGAACCCAATGTAGCATATAACAAAGTGGGTAGGGCCATGAGAGATGCATTAACCAATGACAAGACTGTGGTAATGTATTGTTGTAAAATACACAATGCATGTAACATAACAATAAGGAGCAAAGGTAGTCATGTTTAGAGATGAGCGAGTAGTATTCGACCGAGTCGGTATTCGATCGAATACTACGCTATTCGTCATACTCGATTTCGATCGAGTACAGCGGCGATGGCGCACTCACAATTTGTTTCCCCTCCCACCTTCCCTGGCGCGTTTTTTACACCAATCACCATGCAGGGGGGGTGGGACAGGTCCTGGGAGGACGCTGGCATCGCGAGAACGGCGTCTACACGCATTGGCTGGAAAAACCATGTGACCTCGAATCTACAAAACTCAGCACTTCCTCTTCGTCAGCACTAGCAGCTTGAACTTAGTGAGGGATAGACGCTCACAGCAGGGAAAGATAGGCTGTAGCTGGCAGGGCCCCAGAAGCTCGGAATATCGCATTTACCACCATCTATACCAGCTACCAGAAGACAAGAGAGTCATTAAGAGCCCTTATTAGGGCTACTATGCTGAACGGTATATAGCTCCTATGTAGGCAGGCAGGGCCCCAGAAGCTCAGAATATCGCATTTACCACCATATATACCAGCTACCAGAAGACAAGAGAGTCATTGAGAGCCCTTATTAGGGCTACTATGTTGAACAGTATATAGCTCTTATGTAGGCAGGCAGGGCCCCAGAAGCTCAGAATATCGCATTTACCACCATATATACCAGCTACCAGAAGACAAAAGAGTCATTAAGAGCCCTTATTAGGGCTACTATGCTGAACGGTATATAGCTCATATGTAGGCAGGCAGGGCCTTAGAAGCTCAGAATATCGCATTTACCACCATATATACCAGCTACCAGAAGACAAGAGAGTCATTGAGAGCCCTTATTAGGGCTACTATGCTGAACAGTACATAGCTCATATGTAGGCAGGCAGGGCCCCAGAAGCTCAGAATATCACATTTACCACCATATATACCAGCTACCAGAAGACAAGAGAGTCATTGAGAGTCCTTATTATTAGGGCTACTATGCTGAACAGTATATAGCCCATATGTAGGCAGGCAGGGCCCCAGAAGCTCAGAATATCGCATTTACCACCATATATACCAGCTACCAGAAGACAAGAGAGTCATTGAGATCCCTTATTAGGGCTACTATGCTGAACGGTATATAGCTCATATGTAGGCAGGCAGGGCCCAAGAAGCTCAGAATATCACATTTACCACCATATATACCAGCTACCAGAAGACAAGAGAGTCATTGAGAGCCCTTATTATTAGGGCTACTATGCTGAACAGTATATAGCCCATATGTAGGCAGGCAGGGCCCCAGAAGCTCAGAATATCGCATTTACCACCATATATACCAGCTACCAGAAGACAAGAGAGTCATTGAGAGTCCTTATTATTAGGGCTACTATGCTGAACAGTATATAGCCCATATGTAGGCAGGCAGGGCCCCAGAAGCTCAGAATATCGCATTTACCACCATATATACCAGCTACCAGAAGACAAGAGAGTCATTGAGAGCCCTTATTAGGGCTACTATGTTGAACAGTATATAGCTCATATGTAGGCAGGCAGGGCCCCAGAAGCTCAGAATATCGCATTTACCACCATATATACCAGCTACCAGAAGACAAGAGAGTCATTAAGAGCCCTTATTAGGGCTACTATGCTGAACGGTATATAGCTCATATGTAGGCAGGCAGGGCCCCAGAAGCTCAGAATATCACATTTACCACCATATATACCAGCTACCAGAAGACAAGAGAGTCATTGAGAGCCCTTATTAGGGCTACTATGTTGAACAGTATATAGCTCATATGTAGGCAGGCAGGGCCCCAGAAGCTCAGAATATCGCATTTACCACCATATATACCAGCTACCAGAAGACAAGAGAGTCATTGAGAGTCCTTATTATTAGGGCTACTATGTTGAACAGTATATAGCTCATATGTGGGCAGGCAGGGCCCCAGAAGCTCAGAATATCGCATTTACCACCATATATACCAGCTACCAGAAGACAAGAGAGTCATTGAGAGCCCTTATTAGGGCTACTATGTTGAACAGTATATAGCTCATATGTAGGCAGGCAGGGCCCCAGAAGCTCAGAATATCGCATTTACCACCATATATACCAGCTACCAGAAGACAAGAGAGTCATTGAGAGCCCTTATTAGGGCTACTATGTTGAACAGTATATAGCTCATATGTAGCCAGGCAGGGCCCCAGAAGCTCAGAATATCGCATTTACCACCATATACCACCATTTACCACCATTTACCACCTTTAAGCTTCCCTTACTGCTGGGGTGACACACTGTAACAAACCTCCTCCTGTAAGCTTCCCTGACTGCTGGGGTGACACAATGTAACAAACCTCCTCCTTTAAGCTTCCCTTACTGCTGGGGTAACACACTGTAACAAACCTCCTCCTGTAAGCTTCCCTTACTGCTGGGGTGACACACTGTAACAAACCTCCTCCTGTAAGCTTCCCTGACTGCTGGGGTGACACAATGTAACAAACCTCCTCCTGTAAGCTTCCCTTACTGCTGGGGTGACACAATGTAACAAACCTCCTCCTGTAAGCTTCCCTTACTGCTGGGGTGACACACTGTAACAAACCTCCTCCTGTAAGCTTCCCTTACTGCTGGGGTGACACACTGTAACAAACCTCCTCCTGTAAGCTTCCCTGACTGCTGGGGTGACACAATGTAACAAACCTCCTCCTGTAAGCTTCCCTTACTGCTGGGGTAACACACTGTAACAAACCTCCTCCTGTAAGCTTCCCTTACTGCTGGGGTGACACACTGTATCAAACCTCCTCCTGTAAGCTTCCCTGACTGCTGGGGTGACACACTGTAACAAACCTCCTCCTGTAAGCTTCCCTTACTGCTGGGGTAACACACTGTAACATACCTCCTCCTTTAAGCTTCCCTTACTGCTGGGGTGACACAATGACACAAGAGGACATGTCTGACCACATCTCACACACACACACACACACACACACACACACACACACACACACACACACACACAATGACAATTAGGGGTGGGGTCTATTTATTTTCCCCCTTGCCTATGCCATCTGTGGTTGTCATTAGGCAACGTGATTTTAAGGGGTGCAGAATTTTGTTCTTCTTTTTTGTACAGTTTGGCTTGGGGTCCATGGCAATGTACAGGAAAGAAGGTTTCCTTGTCTTGTCTCACTTTACGTAGAAGTTATATTGTGTTTGGAGTGTATTGTTGAGTGGCTGTGATAGTGGCGTAATAGTGCGACTTGGGCGCGTTATATGCACCCAGACATGCTTCCCCTGCTGTCCCAGTTGCATTCCAGCAGTGTTGGCATCATTTTCTGATGTTTCAGGGTGGACTTGGTGACCTCCAAGTGGTCGAATTTTTCGGAAAAAATAGCTTCGGTCTGAATTTATTTGCGGCGAAACGCTATTAGAAACGGCTATTCCTGGCCTTCTGAGAGCCTCAGTAGGGTTGTAGAACATTTTGCCTTGCTGTAACATGCATAGGATGCGTGCTGGGTTAGTGAAATAAGACTGTAATGAAGTATGACATGCAGATCAGAGGCATCACTATTAAAATCGCTGTTGCAGAGCAGCACAATTACAGAGCATTTAAGTGACAGCAGCATGAGGAGCCCATATATTACCTGAAAAACACACCCGTGAGTTTGCAGCAGCATAAGGAGCCTATTTATTGCCTGAAAGACACATTGGAGTTGGCAGCAACATGGGGAGCCCATATATTGCCTGAAAAACAAACCCTGGAGTTGGCAGCAGCATAAGGAGCCCATATATTTCCTGAAAGACACACCCTGGAGTTGGCAGCTGCAGCATAAGCAGCCTATATATTGCCTGAAAGACACACCCTGGAGTTAGCAGCAGCATAAGGAGCCCATATATTGCCAAAAAAACACCCTGGAGTTGGCAGCAGCAGCATTAGGAGCCCATATATGGCCTGAAAAACACATTGGAGTTGGCAGCAGCATAAGTTTGATTCGGCCGATTCGCCAAATTTTTCGAAAAAAATTGTTTCGGTCTGAATTGATTCGTGGCGAAACGCTATTAAAAACGGCTATTTCTGGCCGCCCGAGAGCCTCAATAGGGTTGTAGAACATTTTGCCTTGCTGTAACATGCATAGGATGCGTGCTGGGTTAGTGAAATAAGACTGTAAAGAAGTATGACATGCAGATCAGAAGCATCACTATTAAAATCGCTGTTGCAGAGCGGCACAATTACAGAGCCTTGAGGTGGCAGCAGCATAAGGAGCCCATATATTGCCTGAAAAACACACCCTGGAGTTCGCAGCAACATAAGGAGCCTATATATAGCATGAAAGACATATTGGAGTTGGCAGCAGCATGGGGAGCCCATATATTGCCTGAAAAACACACCCTGGAGTTGGCAGCAGCATAAGGAGCCCATATATTGCCTGAAAGACATACCCTGGAGTCGGCAGCAGCAGCATAAGCAGCCTATATATTGCCTGAAAGACACACCCTGGAGTTGGCAGCAGCAGCATAAGGAGCCCATATATTGCCAGAAAAACACACTGGCGTTGGCAGCAGCATTAGGAGCCCATATATTGCCTGAAAGACACACCCTGGAGTTGTCAGCAGCCTGAAAGACACACCCTGGATTTGGCAGCAGCATAAGGAGCCCATATATTGCCTGAAAAACACATTGGAGTTGGCAGCAGCATAAGGAGCCCATATATTGCCTGAAAAACACATTGGAGTTGGCAGCAGCATGGGGAGCCCATATATTGCCTGAAAGACACACCCTGGAGTTGGCAGCAGCATAAGGAGCCCATATATTGCCTGAAAGACACACCCTGGATTTGGCAGCAGCAGCATTAGGAGCCCATATATTGCCTGAAAAACACATTGGAGTTAGCAGCAGTATAAGCAGCCCATATATTGCCTGAAAAACACATTGGAGTTGGCAGCAGCAGCATAAGGAGCGCATATATTGCCTGAAAAACACATTGAAGTTGGCAGCAGCAGCATTAGGAGCCCATATATTGCCTGAAAGACACACCCTGGATTTGGCAGCAGCATAAGGAGCCCATATATTGCCTGAAAAACACATTGGAGTCGGCAGCAGCAGCATAAGGAACCCATATATTGCCTGAAAAACACATTGGAGTTGGCAGCAGCATAAGGAGCCCATATATTGCCTGAAAAACACATTGGAGTTGGCAGCAGCATTAGGAGCCCATATATTTCCTGAAAGACACACCCTGGATTTGGCAGCAGCAGAAGGAGCCCATATATTTCCTGAAAGACACACCCTGGATTTGGCAGCAGCAGCATAAGGAGCCCATATATTCCCTGAAAAACACATTTAAGTTGGCAGCACCATAAGGAGCCCATATATTGCCTGAAAGACACACCCTGGATTTGGCAGCAGCAGCATTAGGAGCCCATATATTGCCTGAAAAACACATTGGAGTTAGCAGCAGTATAAGCAGCCCATTTATTGCCTGAAAAACACATTGGAGTTGGCATCAGCAGCATTAGGAGCCCATATATTGCCTGAAAAACACATTGGAGTTGGCAGCAGCATAAGGAGCCCATATATTGCCTGAAAAACACACCCTGGAGTTGGCAGCAGCACGAAGAGAACATATACAGATTTTTGGCACATATATGTTATCCTAAGAATATTATTAAAAATTAAGAATAACGTAAGCATTTCCTCAATAATTACTTGTGGTCTGATGCGGAGGAATGTCTGTAACTGGAGAGCAGCCCCTTTAACCCTTTAAGTGCCAGCCTACCTACAGCTTTTGTCACCCTTTGTTGCCAGACCATGTTTCACTATTTTGCGCTACACATGTTCAGCTGTGATTTTTGAAAGGATTTCCAGGGATTTCCCAGGAAAATTATATATTGTTTTTTTCAACAGAGTCTGGGCTTCAACATGAAATGTCTTGTTTGGCCTTTTGTTTAGTGTATTCTCAATACTGTTTGGTAAAATATGTGCAAAAAAAATAAAAAAAAAATCTATTTTTTGCAATTTGTAGTGTTTTTTGGTAATAAAAAATGTACGTTTTTCAATAAAATATTATTGCTTGCGAAACCCCAATTCCTCCCGGTCACAGCGGTACCACATATGTATAGGTAGACACCCTTTCCTGCCCAGGAGACTCCCCCAAACTGAAACAGAGCTTTAGGAGATTTTCAGATAAAATACAACTGTGCTTTGCGCTATGCGCACCTTGCAGTTTTTCCAGAAAAACAACCCTTTTCATTTGAAATACCCCCAACAAACTATATATTCTCTGGAAGTACACACTTCAAGATTTCTAAGCTTACCAAGCTTGTTTATGTGGGCTTAGTTAACTTGAAGTAATCCCTCAATGTATTCTTTGGTTGCACAAAGTTTCCCTAAAAACGAATAAAAAAGGAAGAATCAAGCCACATTTTCCTAAAAAAAAACTATATGCAAACAAGAAAAAACAAAAAAACAACATGCCCCGAACAGAACGATACCCAACATGCATAGCTATTGTCAAGGGAAGAGTTGTCAAACACCACAAAGTAAAGCATGTGCGTAACAGTCATTTTACTTGAAAATTTCAGCTCTGCAGACAAAGTGCGCACCTTGTTTCAACCAACACAACCCTTTACATTTGAAAAATTCCCGATAAACCATATATTCTCTGAAAGTACACATGTTAAGCTTTCTAAGAGTACCCAGCTTGTTGTAGTAGGCTCAACTTTCTGGAAGTAATCTCTCGAATAATTCATAGGTTGCACAGGGTTTCCCTAAAAAAATGAATAAAAAAACTGAATAAATAACATGTTTTCCTAAAATATAAATATGCAAAGAAGAAAAAACAAGCTAAATCTGAAAGAGCAAGGTCCCCCGAGCAGAACAATACCCAACATGCATAGGTACTATTAACCCTTTTAATTGCCAGCCTACTTGATATTTTGTCACCCTCTGTTGACAGGTAATTTTTCCCCATTCTGCGCCATGTTTAACCGTGATTTTTGCCAGAATTTCCAGGAAAATTATAGATATATATTTTTTAATATCTTTGTGTAAAAAATAAATAAATATTTTTAGACAATTGTCTCCTTTATTTTAAATAAAACATTTACTTTATTAGAGAAAACCATATTGCATGTGAAAGCCCAATTTCTCCCGATTACAACAGTACCACATATGTATCGGTAGCCCCCCATTCTTGCCCAGGAGACCCCCCAAACTGAAAAAAGCACTTTATAACAGTTACAAATAAAATACTAATACTATCCACACTATAAACATTAATTAAAGGGGTTAATTAAAAAAAAAATGACATAGGGTCCCCCCTCCTGGGAGGGGGGGGACCAATTTTTGGGGGAATTGTAAGGGTTAAAAAAAAATGAAAATGGGGTCCCCCTTAGCCAGCATTACCAGCCCTGGGCCAGCTATGGGGGCTTGTAGAACCGGGTGCAAGGAGACCAGCTTTGGTGGCCCCCCACCCTGCAGGCTACAAGCCCACATAGCCATGGCCCGGGCTCTTCTGCCCCCTTCCTGGGCTTTAGGGAGGCAGGTAATTGGGGTGCCGGGGGTTAATGGAAAGTCACCCACTAGCTGCAGGTGACTCCAGGGGGCGGGGCTATCAGTCACGATGCAGGAAGTGGGGGGAGGGCGATTTCTGCCCTCTCCTCACCACGGAAGAGGCTGAGGAGGGGCGATTGTAGCCCCCTCAGTGAAGAGGAGACCCGTCAGGAGGCAGCACGGCCACAGGTAAGTAAATGTCATTTTAATTTTTTTTTTACAGTTAGCAGCTGCTGCTGCCGAAGTGAGGGGGGTGATATTCTGGGGGCTCTCCTGGAGCCATCCGAGCCCCCACAGGGGACCGGATGGCAGCAAATTAAAGAGAAGACCCGGCCGGATCCAACAAAGGGTCATCACATATGCACATCTAAGAGTTTTACCACTTTGTTCCTGTTAAAGTCTTCAGGGCCTAGTTACTTCTAGTGAAATAGATAGTTAGACACCTGCTGCTGTTATCGACAAATCCTGTTTTATGCGTAGTGTAGCGTTTTGTCCTCCCCTCATATACGTACTAAGTATGTCAGGCAGAGAAGTGCCAGGATGGGCACAGAGGAGTTGCAGAGGCCTGAATTCATCAAGCAGAGGTTGCAGCAGACTAGGGGTGAGTGGCATTAGGCGTCTCAGTGAGAGGCCTGATCTTCTTATATCAGCTAGCGGTCGTGTCTCGACCAGCAACCCATCTGCCGTCATCGATTGGTTAACATGATTATCCACTTCATCACAAGTCACATCTGATACCCCCAGTCTACTGTCAGTTATATCTTATGCTTTGGGTTCCGCTCCACTATTCAGTGAGGACGATCTGATAATCTGAAAAATCAGCAGCTACTGCCCAGCCAAGAAGTGGGGAGACACTCACTGCTTCTTCCACTAGGTGGGCAAGTAGTGATGAGGAGAGTGGCGTGGGAGGTGGTGTTGCAAGCATTTTGGCTTCTGAATCAGACAATGTTGAGGAACCTGAGGAGGACATCAGTGAGTTTTGAGGGCACTTTTAAAGGTTTGGAGTGATGGAGAGTGACAGATTTAGCGGTCACCATGGTGGCAGAAGGGGAAAGTCTGGAGGCAAATGTGCTTGGGGTAGACCACTTGCTGCGTGGCAGGCTACCTTCCCAGGAGGTAGTGGAAGAGGGTCCCGGAGTCGGCGGTGGCAGCAGCAGCACTGAATTAGTGCGGACTGTTGATGGGAAAATCAGCCACTCGGCGATATGGAAGTTTTTCATCAAGCATCCACAGGAGGTTAACATGGCTATATGAAAGATGTGTAGGCAGAAGGTGAAGTGTGGCCAGGGTCCCAATGTTGGCCTCATACCCCTGCGTCAACATTTGCAGCATCACCATAAAGCGGCCTGGGAGAGTTGGCTCCAAAGTGGTGGTCCAGCCTGCTGCATTACCCAGTGGCACGCCACTCCCTGTTCCAGCCAGCTAAGGCTTCACCACCTCCTGTGTGTCATACCCATCCTCTGTCGCTCCAGATGCTCCTCCTCCTCTTAATCCGAGTCAGTCATTCCACCAGCAATCCATTGGCCAAGCCATGCCCAAGAGACAACACTATGTGCCCACTCATCCAACGTGCAGAAGCTAAATGTGCTCCTGTATAAGTTGCTGGTGCTGCAGTCCCTCCCTTTTGAGGTGGTGGACCTTTCAGAGAACTGATGGCTTGTGCCGAGCCGAGGTGGAGAGTCCCATGCTGTCATTTCTTTGCCATGAAGACAGTACCAGCCCTGTACAATTTTGTTGAACAGAAGGTGGGCCAGTCCTTGAGCCTGTCAATGTGTACCAAAGTGCACGGCGTCGCCTACATCTGGAGCTGTAACTACGGTCAGGGACAATACATATCCTATATGTATTGCCCATAGCCCAACTTGGACAGGTCCCACCGCTGTGGCCTCCACGCTCCTAGGCCATTGTGCCTGTGACAATGCACTTGTCTATTTTGGTTTTTCTGTGACACCATTGCTAATTGTCAATTATATATTAATTGTTAACATTTATCTTATTTGAACACATTTATAATAATAACATATAATAACATATAACATAATAGCAATAACATATAAAATAAAACAGTAACATAAAATGTATCAATTTTTTTTTTTTTTTGGTTAATTTTGTATTTTTTTTTCCATTTTTTTTTCATTGTCTTTTTTTATATATTTTGTATTTTTTAAAAATATATATATTTTTTTTAATTTTTTTTATTTTTTTTTTATATTTTTTTT
This sequence comes from Gastrophryne carolinensis, assembly GCA_027917425.1. Classification (NCBI taxonomy): domain Eukaryota; kingdom Metazoa; phylum Chordata; class Amphibia; order Anura; family Microhylidae; genus Gastrophryne; species Gastrophryne carolinensis. Next base: position 15,345,759 of record CM051234.1, on the reverse strand, counting down.
TTCATTGTCTTTTTTAGTAATTTTTTTTACAATTTCTTTTAATTTATTTATTTTGTTTTTTTTTTGGGGGGGGGTATTTTTATTTATTTTTTTTTTTTCAGTGCCCTTCCAGCCTACCCTGTGTGCAGGACACGGCAGTTTCACACTGTTCTTCACATGGTTTGCCTTTGCGCATGGAGTCACACATGGGAGGAACTGCTAAAAATCAATAATCAATAAATGAAATCACGGCTTACTCCATGAAAACTGCAAATGGGGACCATGGTGACTGACAATGGGAAGAACATCTAGTCTGCGCTGCGACAAGGAAGCCTGAGCCATGTGCCCTGTATGGCACACGTGTTCAACCTAGTTGTCAAGCGTTTTCTGAAGTCTTCCCCTCATCTGCAAGACATCCTAACAACGGGAAGGAAACTTTGCATGCACTTCAGCCACTCCTACACCGCCAAACACACCCTTCTTGAGCTACAGTGTCAGAACGGTATCCCCCAACATAGTCGGATTTGCAATTTTTCCACCAGTTGGAATTCCACCCTCCATATGTTGGATCGACTATACGAACAGAGAAAAGCCATCACTGATTTCTTGATGATCCAAGTTGATAGGGGGACTCCCCTGTGTAACTTTAATATAAACTAGTGGCAGCTCATACGTGACACCTGTCATTTGCTCAGGCCCTTTAAGGAAGCCACTTTATTAGTCAGTCGCCAGGACTACGGGATGAACGATGTGATTCCACTGCTTCATGTACTACAACTTATGTTGGAAAACATGGCTGGTCAGGACACTGGAGAAATGGTGCCTACATTTCACGGCCACATGAAGCCAGTGGGGGCTGAAGTGGAGGAGGAGGAGGAGGGGGTGGGGCACAGCTAAGCACAGTTTAGGTTTGACAAAATGGCTATTTTATCCAGTCATCTGACAGGAGAGGAGGAGCAGGAGCAGCTAGAGTAGCTAGAGCATTGTGAAGAAGGCGAGACAGAGGACCTAGACACACCATGGCAGTATGCAGTGGAGATGGAGACAGGTAATCCCTTCGAGTCACTTGCACAAATGGCACGATGCATGCTCATGTGCTTGCGTAGTGACCGCAGAATTGTCTCCATTTGTCAGCAGGATGACTTCTGGCTCTCCACCTTATTGGACCCTCGCTACCGGCACAAAATGGGGGCATTTTTTACACCCACTGAGAGGGAGGACAAACTGACCTACTACAAGGACATTCTACATAGTCAGTTGGCCTATGCCTATCTGCGCCATCGTCCATACTCTCGCAGGTCTTACTCGGGGGGCCCTCTGTGCTCACCTTCCACTGCCATGGCTGCTGGGGGGGGGTGGCAGGAGCAGCAGTAGCAGCTCCATCAGCAGCAGCCTAAGTCTTCAGCCACTAATGAGTAGCTTTCTACACCCGCATAGTGAGGCTACTCATGAGCAGCAGGAAGACCTGGAGCAGGGCCTGAACCAGCAGGTCATGTCATATCTTGAAATGACCATGCCAACGCACCTTGAGGATCTGGACTTCTGGGCAGCCAAACTTGACTTGTGGCCACAACTGGCAGAGTTTACCCTGGGAAAGCTGTCCTGCCCGGCCAGTAGTGTGCCATTTGAGTGGGTGTTTAGTGTGGCAGGGGCCATAGTCATGCCAAGGAGAACTCGTCTGTCCACGAAAAATGTGGAGAGACTCACCTTTGTGAAGATGAATCAGGCATGGATCAGCCAGGATTTCCACCCACCAATGGCTGATCCATGGTAGTAGCTGATGCAGACAGGTACTCTTCAAATATTTATGCTAGTATTTTTGGATTCCCCCTGTTCAAAGGCACAGGCTGGCTGCTTTAACAGTGAAAAAGTGACTTTCATTACAACATGCACAGTGTTAATAGACAGGTACTCTTCAAAATATTTATGCTAGTATTTGGGATGCCCCCTGTTTAAATATACAGGCTGGCTGCTTTAACAGTGAAAAAGTGACTTTATTTACAAAATGCACAATGTTAATAGACAGGTACTCTTCAAAAATGTATGCTAGTATTTGGGATGCCCCCCTGTTCAAAGGCACAGGCTGGCTGCTTTTACAGTGAAAAAGTGACTTTCTTTTCAAAATGCACAATGTTAGTAGACAGGTAGTCTTCAAATATTTATGCTAGTATTTGGGATGCCCCCTTTTCAAAGACACAGGCTGGCTGCTTTTACAGTGAAAAAGTAACTTTCTTTACAGAATGCAAGCGGTTAGCAGACAGGTACTCTTCAAATAGTTATGCTAGTATTTGGGATGCCCCCTGTTCAAAGACACAGGCTGGCTGCTTTAACAGTGAAAAAGTGACTTTCTTTACAAAATGCAACCAGTTAGCAGACAGGCACTCTTCAAATATTTATGCTAGTATTTGGGATGCCCCCTGTTTACATATACAGGCTGGCTGCTTTAACAGTGAAAAAGTGACTTTATTTAGAAAATGCACAATGTTAATAGACAGGTACTCTTCAAAAATGTATGCTAGTATTTGGGATGCCCCCCTGTTCAAAGGCACAGACTGGCTACTTTAACAGTGAAAAAGTGACTTTCTTTACAAAATTCACAATGTTAATAGACAGGTACTCTTCAAATATTTATGCTAGCACGCTGTTTTAAGAATGACACGAGGAAAAGGAAAAGCTAAATAGGCAGGTGTGTTATTAACACTAAATAGGGTTGAAAGCTAATGCAAACACTTTAAACTTTCCCTGTCTTTCTCTGTCACTGTCACAGCCTCTCTTCTTCTCTATCTGTCCCTCACTCGGCTCCTTCTGTTCCTTATTCAATTCCGCAAAATGGCCGCCGCTTATATAGGGCTGTGACATCATCGGGAAGCCTGGCTGCTGACAGGTACCATGTGACGCCTACCCAGGATTCCTTGCCCCATAGGACATGTCCTGACATGTGGATCCACCATTTTAGATGGCCTGGATAGTAGTAAATGGAGTTTTAAGGAAGCAATTCGAGCGATCGAGCATTATTCGGAATCGTTATGGATAACATTTTTCCCGAAAATCATAACAAATTCGGGTTCGTCATATTCGATTCGCTCATCTTTAAACAGTATTATAAAACAACTCCAAGCATGGCCTATCATATGTGGGCAGATGAAGTAAAGCTATCCTATACATAATAGCATTGGTAGTGGGTAGAATGAGGGAACAGGATAGGAAAGGAGTGGGATGTATAAAGGGGTGGGCCGGGTTGGTGTATGAGAGCAGAGCAGAAGCATGATTATACCATCAAAATCAGAAAGAGACCTGCTTACCAGGGTGACTTTGTGACCTGATTATAACTTGAAGGCATCACCAGATGAGTTGAAATAGGACAACCACGGTTCCCAGGTGACTTTAAACCCCACAAGGTGATCTTGGGTGTTTTTAGCTATTCATTTACCATAGTGTCCGAGATTCTAAGTAAAATTTCCAAGCAAATATTATGGTTTTCCATGATCTGGTGATAGATTGTCTAACGGCTATGAACAGGTGTGGCAAGGTGTGTGGTAAGGTGCCATTGTGGGTTTGAAAGGTTATTGACCAGAAGTAGAAGTGCTTCCTCTGGGACCTTCCTTGGGGTTGTATGAAAGAGTAGTGACTCTTACGCCCTGTCCCGGATGTTTTGAACCACTGGGCAGGACCACCAAATATAAGTCATGGAGCCAAGATCTGAGCAGCCCCTGAAGCAGTTCAGGGAGGTGGATGAGAAACATTTATTTAATCTTCTTGTTGTCAGGTACTACCTCATCAGGACCTCATAGGAGTTTTCTAATGCTAGAATATTACAAACACTCTTCTGTATTGCAGACCATATGCTAGACCAGCGAAACTCAAATGGCGGACCGGGGTCCAGATGCGGACCTCAGCGCCAGATTTCCGGACCCCTGCCCTGACAGCCCTGCACACAGCTGCTTCTGTGCTCAGAGCTGCCTCCTTATTGCCAGTAACATTTTGGGCTCCAGACCACCCCTGTACATGGCCTGCACAAAATTGCAAGGGGGGGGGGGGGTTAAAGCAGTGTACCGTGGGCCATGGCTCCTTATTTTTTCCCAGTGCCCAATAGCATTTTTGGAGTGGGGGGGAGGGGGCTAGCAGCCTTTTTTTATTTTAGCTGGGGAATCTATAGCCCCTCACCCAGTGTGCTGATTTGTAACTTCCCATGACATTCCTCCATCCGGACCTTTACCTCTCACCGGATGCCTGTAAATGGACCTTTACAACAAGTGGTTGAGTACCCCTGTGCTAGACCATTGCTCTGAGGAGGTCTACCTCCCATGATAGCATATATGAAAGGTTTCAAAGACTGATGGTTTAAACGGGGTTCTACCTGGTTAGATATAGGAGTGAGCCAGTGGCAGTTTTGGAGAGATCTAAAGAATTGACTAGTGGGGGAGGGGCGTCATCTCTGGAAAATCGCCAAGGGAGAGCATTCCCCTATTGGTGGTAAAGTCATGTACTTAACAGAGTCCCATATTTGCAAGGTGAATTTTAGGATCAGGGAGATACGCGATTTGGCTGGTAAGAAAAGAATTGCCACAGAGTGCTGGCTGTGAGGGCCCATTGTGGGTATTCTTGAGGTACAGGGCAGCTAAGGGGGCTAATTGTGCTGCTTTATAATATTGTGCAAAAATCGGGTGCCCCCAATCCCACCCCGTTCTTTGTTGACTGACATTGTAGAGTGCTTTATCCCATGGGAGTGGACATGCCAGATAAAACATAACACCTTTTGCTGTGGGGTTCTAAGGTCCTGAGAAGGAATCCTAATTGGTATAACCCTAACTAAATATAGTTTTTTGGTAAGGAAGTTCATCTTGATGATGTTAATCTTGCCCAACCAAGATAGTCTAAGTTGACGCCCAGAGGTGATTAGATTGTCCAACAAATTAAAGATAGATGTAAAGAGTGAATGGATAAATTTGAACTTATGAGCTTTATGTCTGTTGGTGACAGATTGATTTTCAGAGCTAACAATTTTGTATCTTTTAAAGTAAGACCTGAGAAGGTGCTAAAACCTTTAAGGGTTTTAAATATATTGGGGGGAGATGTGTGGGGAGATGCAACCATAAGTAACATATCATTGGCAAATAATGAGATTTTGTGGTCTGCTGAGGCAAGTCTGACACTTTTTATGTTACGATTCCTACAGATCGACTCAGCCAGTGGCTCCAAGTCTAAAAGAAACAGGATCATGGATAAAGGGAATCTCTGCCTACTTCCCCTGGCTATGTCGAACGAGGAGGATTCAAAGCACGCATATTTGACAGACGCTTTTGGTTTGTAAGACTGGACAGAGATCCAGACGAGCATACCCTCCCCAAACCCCACACTTTTTAAGAGAGAGGCAGAGATATTCCCATGAGAGTAAGTAAACAGCTTCTCCACATTTACAGAGCAACATTAGGCTTGTTTTGCTAGGTTTAGCTGCGTTTATTATATGCAGCACTCTCTGGATTCTATCCGCCGTCTGCTTCCTAGGCACAAAAAAACTTGGTCCATTTTTATTAATTTGTTTAGGAAAGTTTTTATTCTTAATTGCCAAGATGTTGGAGAGGAGCTTGATGTCAATAGTTTATAAAGAAATTGGTCTGTAATTGTTCCATTTTTATGGGTCTTTCCCTGGCTTGGGGATCATAAGATAGATGCTTTCAGCATTTCAGATTGGATGTGGATGGCATTACCTTTCTTAACATAATTTAATAGGTTTGCAAGGGACCCGGCTACAATTCCTGCCATTTTCTTGTAGAAGAGGGCTGTATAGCCATTTGGACCATATTCCTCACCTTGGGGGTTAAGCATTCCAGGTCAAGGCCCCAGAGAATTTCCTTGACCTGACTTTCATCAATGGTCTGTGGGTTATAAATTCCCCTAGGACATTGACCAGGTTGCTCGTCAGAGGGGACATCTGGTTTTGAGGGTGATTGAGGTCTTGGGGGTTTGCTGACAGTGGTGTTGCATGGCTAATAGAGTGCCTGGTTTGTTGGTAGAGGCATAGAACCTTTGTTTAGACCAGCTGAGCCTCTTCTTGGCCTTGCTAATCTGGAAAAGATTGGGATCTAATATATTCCAACTCTCTTCTATTGCTTTTGTAGGGGTTGTTTTTAAAGGCACTGACTGCATCCGTATACTGTTACTGGAGCTTGGCTTGGCAGTCTCTCTCTTTTCCTCTTGGAGGATTCTGCAATAAACTTGCCTCTTAAAACTGCCTTGAAGGCCACCTAATGGGTGGATGGTGAGCTGGCTGATTGTGTATTAAATGCAAAATACTCTTTGGTCTCTGTGAACACCTCCTCCAGAAAGACTTTAGATGAAAAAGAGACTCATTTAAAACCCATGCTTTCCGTCCCTGACTGATCATAAGTTAATGACAAGTAATCTGGCCTGGATTGTGGTCAGATCACAGGACTGGGAGGATATAGCGATGTTATCTGAGGGAGAAATTGTCTTTCCACAAAAATATGCTTAATCCTTGCGTGTGAATTATGTGAGGCTGAATAGTGTGTAAAGTGTTCTGGTGAAAACTATCCAGGCATCAATTAGAGTTAGTTATGGTATCTAAAAAAGTCTTAATTTCCTGGGAGTTTTGTGGGGATGATGGGTCTGACCTATCCAGTCTAGGGATTAGGGTAAGGTTTGAATCCCCACAGAGAAATAGTGTGCCCTTTTTGTGTGATTGGATTAAGTCACACATTCGGAACAGAAAACTAATTTGATTATTGTTAGGAGCATAGTAACAGAGGATGGTTATCTCCTGGTCCCGGAGTAACCCCTGGAGAAGGAGACCTGGTGGAGTTGCTCGAGATTTGTTTGGCACAAGTGAATGAAATACTTTTGTGGAAAGCAATCAACACTCCCTACTGCTTCTTTTGTGCGCTCGCATGAAAAAACAATGGGTAGTTCATATAATTCAAAACCTGGGAGCATTTATTCAGGGAATTCAGGCCCTGCACATTAGCTGATATTAACTTAACTAGCATGGTACAGAGTAGTCTTTGTCATGCTGTTTAATAAAATGGGGACTATTAGTGATTTGCGTGTCTGATCTGCTCTGGGGGGCGGGAATGAGAGGGGGAAGTGTCAGGGGGATAAAATAGGTTGGTAAAAGTGAATATCAACCTATCTCTCTGTCGTAAAACACTTCCCATGACATAAGACATGTAAGGAGTGCACAGCTCACGTGAGCTAAACTTGTTACAGTAATAGACCAGGGGACTTGCAACAAAAGAAAACTTGTCAACATATAGCATAACAATCAAATGCATGTATAGAGTGAAAAAACAAGAACATGAATGGACCTTGGGGGATTCACAATGCATATTGCAGGTGAGTAATAGGTTTAATTGTCACTAAGGAAAGGTCTGTGACCTGTAACTGGACAATAACTATAACCAAAACAGTTCAAATAGCCTCTATATTGCTTGAGGTGGCTCAGCGTATAGCGCCGGTGCTCTAGGTTCAAGTGCGCCACGTATTACCTTTCGCTCAGTGTTGCTCTCCCATACATTTCAATGGGATTCATTTGGTTGTGTTAAAATAGTGTGTTTGGCAATTTTTTAAATTTTTTTGCTCAGATCATTGTGTGACCTCTCTTGGCTGCAAACAACATTTTTTTTATAATAGATCTTTATTGAGGTAGATAAGACAGCAAGGCAAAACACGGAACAGTCAAATACAGTATACATGTCCAGTACATATGTAGCACAATCCCATGAGAAAAAAAAAAAAAAAACACTAACTTTATGAATAAGATACGCTGGACCACCACCCTCTCCACCCACACGACTATCCCTGAAGTAGAGCCCCACCGCTCTCATCCACCAGCTTTTTTAACATTATGGTAAGGGGGGGAAGAAGGAAGGAAACGGGGGTAAGGTTGAGGAATCGGAAGGGGTAAGGGTAGAGGGGAAGGGTGTGAGGGAAGGATAGGGAAGAGGAGGAAGAGGCATTGTCTCCTCGGGCCGCACCCCCCCGGGCCATCCCGCCCGGTGGCACACCCCGCCGCCCACATCAGTCAACCCTCATCTCACATCTCTGTCCAACACAGCACACTCATGTAGAGCTCCAAAGTTGTTTGCCTTCAGCGGACTCTGTGAACATGTCCCAAGACATCCATAAGTGTCTACACTTTTCCTCCACGCCCCTGAGATGGGCCGTCAGGTTCTCCATACGTCGGATGTCCTCTACCCTACGTATCCAAGAGCTGATGGTAGGTGCAGTGGAGGACTTCCACTGGGCCGGAATGCACGCCCTAGCTGTGTTTACTAGATGGATAGTCAACGACTTCCCGTACTTCCCAACCGCTCCACTGACGGAGTGTAACAGCAAAGCCTCCGGGGGAGAGAGGGATGTCGTCTCCCGTTATCTTGCGGATCCACTCCACGAAACTCCTCCAGAATCCCTGTATTCTTTCACATTCCCAAAATATGTGGAAAATGGTACCTTGGGCCCTCTCGCACCTCCAGCACAGTGGCGAGACTGACGGGTAGAACCGATGTAGCTTATGGGGGGTCCTGTACCAGCGGCAAAGGATTTTGTACCCCGCCTCCTGGTACAAATTACTGACCGATGCTCGTTGTGCCAATGCAAGTATTTTCTTCACTTGGTCTGGTGAGAAGGTGATGTTGAGGTCTTTTTCCCACGCTCCGATAAAGTTAGGCACGAAGGTCTCCCCAGGGTCCACCAATAATTGGTAAACCATGGATAGTGCCCCTCTAATCAGCTCCGGGGACAAGCACAGCCGTTCAAATGGTGTTAGTTCCCTTCCAAACTCCTCGGGAGGGGGCAGGTTGTCCAGAAGTGGGTGATCTGGAGAGCCCTCCAGTGGACTTTTTATATTTTTATGCAGCATTGTCATTACAGGTCTGGCACTAAAGTGTTAATGTCACAGTGATAAAACAATTTCATTCCATGTGTTTTTGCTTTTTTACGGGTGGATATGTGTTCAAAAACAGACTTTGATCACATAGCGTCTGGCGCTCTATGCTACAGTGCCCAGCTTTAGAGCGCCGATGCTCTGTGTGTGTAGTTTTTTTTTTTAAGTATGAGCTGGCGGTACCTATCACTCGCTGCAGCATTGCACTGTTGTTAGAGCACCCAACACACATCACATTCATCAATGCCAGCAAGGTTACTACAGCGACCGCAACGGTAGGTTACAGCGCCCGACACCCACTTATAGTGTCTACTAGCAGTCGCGCTAAGCTCTAAGCAACAACATTACAATAACCTCAACTTCTAAAGCACAATGCCTAAGTGTCATACTAGACACTGCTCTTTCATTCAAACCTCTCTTTGACTATCTAGCCACCACCTACCAATTCCAACTTAAAAACATGCCTCTCTTCTGTGCCTTGACTAACACCGCTAATATAGTGCATGTCTTGATCATATACCGACTAAACTAATGCAACACATTTCTTTGTTGTTTACCGACAAACAGTCACCTCTTGAATCTATTCTTAACTCTGCTGCTTGCTTTATCCATCTCTCTCCTAACATTTTTACCGCTGCTCCCCTCTGTCAATCCCCCTTTGGGTGCCAGTTTCCCAGAGAATTGAGATGAAAATACTGCACTTCTAACTCTAACTTTTAACGCAGCTCTCTCCAGCCAGGTCCCTCCCTATATAATCTCAGCTATACCATATAATCCAGCTATACCAACCCAGACAAAACCTCTGCTCTGCTTTTGACCTTATAATGTCCTCCCACCCTGGTTTCCTCCTCTCACTTCTACCTCCAGGACTTCTTACACGCCTTAACACTTCCCAACACTACAAGCTTTCTTAAGTACTCTGAAACCCATATTTTTAGACAGCATATAACCTGGTTTATGTAACTCTTTTATCCTCCACAGGACACATGCCACCAAACTCAATACTGACCATTTATTACCCTTCCCCATTTACCCTTATCTTTTAGAACACATATGCCCAACATGTGGCACTCTAATCTGTTGTGGGAAAGTGGGAGGAGTAAATAGAGCTGGCATGTAAAGGTTGTTAATTAGAGAATTTAGAGGTAAGAATGAGAGGTTGCTTGAATAGTGATCGCATTGCCAAATAGAGGTGGCAGTGGTGGCTTTGAGGAACGTGGTGACATTGATAGTGCAACAAAACCCCTGGGTAACATGTCTAGCACTATAACAAGATAAGAGTTTTTCTATATTTGATTGTATGTTTAGCATTGGTAGGCTTAGATGTTTTGAGTATGCGGAATACTTCTACAATTTGGGGATGTGATCGGGTTTTTACTACCATGAGAGTTTTTTTCAACCCTTTGTGAATCAAGGCCATAGAGTTTGTGGAGACAGTGGATATCCTACTTGTTTTAGAAAATCTCTGTTATGATATTCAAAATAAAAAAAACAGAAATTCGGAACCCATTTATTGTGGTCCTTGAACAGTTTCCAAATTGTTTAGGTGGCCCACGCTCTTCATAAGGTTGAGCACCTCTGCTTTATGGGCCTTGATTCACTAAGAGTTGGAAAAAAATATCATGGTAGTAAAAAATGTTTATTCATGAGAAAAAAGCCTGAGATTTTCCCTGTTAGTGAATCACCAGATAGGAAGACAATGAAAAACAATGGTACTTTTTTACTGTTGAAAAAAGTATTGCACTTTTGTAGTAAAAAGTGTCATTGACTTTCATGGTGATCTTATCTGGTGATTCACTAACAGTGAAATTCTCAAGCGTTTTCCTTATGAACTGAATTTTTTACTACCATGAGAGTTTTTTTCAACTCTTTGTGAATCGAGGCCATAATGTATGCAGCAGCACATTCTATCCACACATGCATATACAAAAATTTTGCTTACAATGGTGCTTAAGTGAATGACCATTTCAGAAAGACTACTTCACTTGTTAATTCATTAACCTGACCCTATGGGCTTCATCTGTCCTGATCTAGGTTGTTCAGTTTTGACTTCCTGGATTTGATTCAGAATAATTTTGATTGCGAGATGCCATTGCCTTTAGTTCAAATCGAATCTAGAAAGTGGACAATGACCTGAACATTTGCTATAAACAATCTAAAGCAATGGTCAAAAAAAAACATGATCCTGGGAATAGCCTGCATCTCAGTCTCAGTGTTTGAACATGAAACACCTGTGACTCTGAACAATAGGTTAGGGTTAGTATGGAGGAGACAAAAGCCTGCAAAGTTATTTTTTACAACTACATCCCCTAACTAAACTTGAAAACTTAAATGTTGAAAAGGACAAACCTTGGCACGAGGAGCCCTTTTTTCATTTTGCTTTATGCATTAGGACACTAAAACAAAATCACTCAGAGGAAGTTAAAGTGGACCAACACCCAGTGGTGATCGGCACGGGAATCTATATCTATATCTCACCACGGGGCATCCGAGATCGGGATGTCCCGGGGGGTGAAACCCCCCCAAAAGCCCCAAAAAACTTTACCTTATCGGCGACGGATCAGCCGCCTCCCGCGTGTCCCTCTAGCAGTGCGTTCGCCCGCGCCGGCCGTTTGTGAATGGCCGGCGCGGGCGCGCGCACTGTAAGAGGGACGTGCGGGAGGCGGCGGCTTGTCCGTCGTCGAAAAGGTACGTTTTTGGGGGCTTTTGGGGGGTTTCACGCAGCGGGGCATCCTGATCTCGGATGCCCCGCTGAAGTGGACCAACACCCAGGATAGTGAAAATCCTGGGTGTTGGTCCACTTTAAGCAAAAAAAAACGAACAGGGTCATAAAGAATTGACTTACTGTAAACAGAAAGTTTCATGGCGAGTTTTATTTCTGCTCAGGGAAATGTGTAGACGGTGAACAGTAAATATTCCACCAAGGATCATGTCCCCGTCCTGGAAATTACTCATATTAAATAAAGGAGAATGCTTTAGCCTAAAGAAGCATGGAGGTCTTGTATCAAGTTGTTGATTTTGTATCAGGATTAAGATACAGAAACATGCTGCTGTCCTATGAAATAAAGATCTACCATACATATTGCAGTGCTATTAAATTCAGCTGCTCTCCATAATACATGTGATCTGGTCGGTGACAGTGTGAGGAGCCTCTGGACTGTAACTAGTAGGGATTATCTTAAATAGTTTTCGGGCTGCTTCTGGGATTTTCTGGGGATCTCATATTTAGATGCAGACACAGCTGCAGAGTAAGAAAAGTTCAATATTCTTTCTTTGTGTCTAGTAGAAATAAAGTTTAGTTTTGTTTTCTTAAAATGTAACTGAACTTTTAAACATTATTAGAATCTAAACCAGGGGTTTAGTGCTACCTTTCACTAATTATCTTGGACACAACTCCAGTGTCTCTTTCAAGCTATGTTTGGACTGCTGCTGCTGCTGCTTGCGACTCCAGGGTGTGCTTCATCCAATTTTTGGGCTCCTGAAGCCAACTCCAGTGTCTCTTTAAAGTAATGTTAGGGCTCCTGCTGCTGCTGCTTGCAACTCCAGGGTGTGATTCATCCAATTTTTGGGCTCCTGCTGCCAACTCCAGTGGCTCTTTCAAGCTATGTTTGGGCTGCTGCTGCTTGCAACTCCAGGGTGTGCTTCATCCAATTTTTGGGCTCCTGAAGTCAACTCCAGAGTCTCTTTAAAGTAATGTTTGGGCTCCTGCTGCTGCTGCTTGCAACTCCAGGGTGTGATTCATCCAATTTTTGTGCTCCTGAAGCCAACTCCAGTGTCTCTTTAAAGTAATGTTTGGGCTCCTGCTGCTGCTTGCAACTCCAGGGTGTGATTCATCCAATTTTTGGGCTCCTGCTGCCAACTCCAGTGTCTCTTTCAAGCTATGTTTGGGCTGCTGCTGCTTGCAACTCCAGGGTGCGCTTCATCCAATTTTTGGGCTCCTGAAGTCAACTCCAGAGTCTCTTTAAAGTAATGTTTGGGCTCCTGCTGCTGCTGCTTGCAACTCCAGGGTGTGATTCATCCAATTTTTGTGCTCCTGAAGCCAACTCCAGTGTCTCTTTAAAGTAATGTTTGGGCTCCTGCTGCTGCTTGCAACTCCAGGGTATGATTCATCCAATTTTTGGGCTCCTGAAGCCAACTCCAGTGTCTCTTTAAAGTAATGTTTGGGCTCCTGCTGCTGCTTGCAACTCCAGGGTGTGATTCATCCAATTATTGGGCTCCTGAAGCCAGTGTCTCTTTCAAGCTATGTTTGGGCTGTTGCTGCTGCTGCTTGCAACTCCAGGGTGTGCTTCATCCAATTTTTGGGCTCCTGAAGCCAACTCCAGTGTCTCTTTAAAGTAATGTCTGGGCTCCTGCTGCTGCTTGCAACTCCAGGGTGTGATTCATCCAATTTTTGGGCTCCTGCTGCCAACTCCAGTGTCTCTTTAAAGTAATGTCTGGGCTCCTGCTGCTGCTTGCAACTCCAGGGTGATTCATCCAATTTTTGTGCTCCTGAAGCCAACTCCAGTGTCTCTTTAAAGTAATGTTTGGCCTCCTGCTGCTGCTTGCAACTCCTGGGTGTGATTCATCCATATTTTTGGGCTCCTGCTGGCAACTCCAGCGTCTCTTTCAGCCAATGTTTGGGCTCCTGCTGCTTGCAACTCCAGGGTGTGATTCATCCAATTTTTGGGCTCCTGCTGCCAACTCCAGTGTCTCTTTAAAGTAATGTTCGGGCTCCTGCTGCTGCTTGCAACTCCAGGGTGTGATTCATCCAATTTTTGGGCTCCTGCTGCCAACTCCAGTGTCTCTTTCAAGCTATGTTTGGGCTGCTGCTGCTGCTGCTGCTGCTTGCAACTCCAGGGTGTGCTTCATCCAATTTTTGGGCTCCTGAAGCCAACTCCAGTGTCTCTTTAAAGTAATGTTTGGGCTCCTGCTGCTTGCAACTCCAGGGTGTGATTCATCCAATTTTTGGGCTCCTGCTGCCAACACCTGATGCTGATCGGCCCGGGAATCTATAAGATTCAGCATCGGGCCCGCTGTGTGAAACCCCCAGAAAGCCCCGAAATCCCTACCTGCTCCTCGATCCAGCAGTGCATCCCTCTAGCAGGGCGCGCACCCGCGCCGGCCGTTTGTGAATGGCCGGCTCGGGCGTGCTCCCTGTAAGAGTGATGCACGCTTGTCCGTCGACGGACCTCGCTTGTTCATCGGCGGGGATTGCCTGCAGCGGTCATGTGGGAGCGGGGACAGGTGAGTTTTTGGGGCTTTCTGGGTGGTTTCACACAGCGGGGCACCCCCGATCGGGGTGCCCCACCGAAGTGGACCAAAACCCAGGATAGTCAAAATCCTGGGTGTTGGTCCACTTTATATTGCATACCCTCCACAGAATCACATTTCGAGGAGGAGAAAGTCACCAATGCAGCAGGGGCACAAGCACCACTGCAGAAGGCAGGGTTAGCATGGCCATGTGAAGCAATCTAAATTGCCCTGGGAAGGGATGCAGTACATAATGGTCGATTCATGGTCGGTGTGCAAAACCGCTCAGGCGTAGCGCAAACTATTCTGCATGCGCGCTCTCACCAGGTGCACGTGTTAATCGCACCAAATGGTAAGTGCATGGGAGAAGCGCAAATAGTGTCTTCTGCTGTATTCAAACGCAAATGGACCTGCCCCATGCGCATTTGTCGGTTAGGTGCTTAACTGCTCCCTATGGTCTCCCATGTTTCACCTCTTTCCTTTACTGTTTCTTCATAGCGATTTGATCTCTCCTGCTTCTGTGTTTTCTGCGAAGCTCTATTCACCATTTCAGAGTGTATTCTCTGGAAAACCTTTGATCTCCATTTTTTGGGTGGATATTCTGATTCCAGTTAACCCTTAATGTTTTTGGCCCAATGTTCTCTTTAACCCTAGCTCCCCTGTTTGGTTTGCTTATTAATGCTTAACAATTTAACTATCATTTTTTTTAATGTCTGTATTTTTTTGCTAAACGTTGGGGCCCAATGAGATTTTTAACAACTTTTTATCAATTTTTTTTTTTTTTTTTTAAATAATTCAGTCCCTAAAAAGTACTTGCAGCTTACGCTTTCATTGTTTAAAAACATGTCGGACGCTGCCGGTATGTCTTTTCAGAATTAAATAAGGCTTTTACTCATTGGAATCAGCAGTTTCTTCAATCCATTTGCGGGAGGAAATTTACTCTTCAAATTGCCACATTTGCGCACGCTTTTCTGCCCTCTAAACGTACCATAAATCAGCCTCAAAAATGGCGCTAATGGAAAATTTCACGTGCAAATTGGCGCATTGGCGAACAAATTGGCCCAAAAACAAATGCTCATCTCATGTTGAGGACCATGAATCATTTTATTTATTTCATTTTTTTAATGCATAGATGGCCATTGTATGCTTGCGCACACAAAGAATTCATCCTCCACATTTAACCCATCTGTGCAGTGAGTGTACACATGCCCGGAGTAGTGGGCTGCCCTAATTACGGAAGCAGTTGCTGGGTTAGGTGCCTTGCTCAAGAGCAATTCAGTCATGTCCCAGGATTCAAACCTACCACCCTCTGGTCACAAGTATGCTCCCCTTACCTCTAGGCCACAGCTGCCCCTGAATCATGTGGAAGCCCAATCACAATTTGGCTCTCCAAATAGCGTGCCAAAAGTCACCGGTGCACGACCATGAATTGACCCTATAGTGAGCCCAAGAAATAAGCCAAAGTGCAAAATCTAGTTACAACTGCAAAACAAAACAGATAAACAGAGAAAAGAGCAGATGACAGCAGCAAACAATACAACAGAATAGAATTTCCCTGAATAAGGATAAGGTGATTATGCTAAGGTTTAACCTGTATTGATGTAGAAAGGGGAAAATGAAAATGGGAATGACGTGGGCGGAGACATTAGAAAAGACACAGCCCGCATCAGCTGTGTCTCAGTCTGGCCAGCCAACAAATACAAATGTGCCTATGCACACGGCAGTGCGACTGGGAACACAAATATAGATGGTATAAGATGTGTGTGTCTAACAAGTATTAACAAAAAATAAATAGTAGCATTAAAGCATGGCATGAGTATAGGAGGGCAAAAAAGAAGCCCATTTTATGTAATAGAGAACAAATATTAGCAAATATCATGGAGAACGATGCTGATTCCTGGAGAAAATAACTAAAGTACAGCACAAAATATATGTTATGCACTGTGGTAAGTAGATATATTAAAGCAGAACAGTAAAAATGGAAAAACTGGCTCGGTTTAGTATGCAGACAATAACTGATAAGTCCAAACGTAGTAAGCCACCTATGCTTCTGAAAAATAAAGTGGCCTCGAGCGTTATCCTAAACCCAAGAAATGTCCAAATTGCCAAAGTCAAAAGATGGTTGTCCATCATCACAGTGGCCCAGAGTGAAGTACAGTATCAAAGAATAGGGGCATCCCTGGGTGTGTTACTTCAATGTAAGCATCCTAAGGCATGAAGTGAGTATCCAAAGCTTGACAAATAGAGTTCTCTCAGGGCAATATGGAGGAAAGAGAGTAGGATGCTGGCCAAGAAGGTAATTCAGATCCTCATCCCAAAACATGATATAGGCAAGCCAATACACAGAAAACTTGAGAAGAGGACCATCGGATCAGACACCATTGATGCTTTGCATAGGCGCAACAATCAAGTTGATTCCTAATGGTAAAGAATATCCCTCTGTATTCCGGCTGGCACCCAAAACATGAATGTGCAGTGCTAATTCAGAGGCTCTATAGAGAGATCATAGATGTTAATCAAAAAAGCTTATATATATAACAACACAAACTACAGTTTAAATAGCTAAATTAACAATCCTTACATCAGACAGGAGGTGGCAATAGAGGGAGACCTAGCATGAATTAAGCACTATTAAGGAAAGGGCTAAACAATAGATCATTAAGGTCAAACAGGGATTTTTTTTTCCAACCAGTGACTTTAAAAACACTGGGGTCTCTAAAGAATGTCTGGGTACCGGTGAGATGGTTTTCCCTTGTGTAGCATCCAGGCCTAAAAATGTAATATTTGATTAATGGTCCTGGACATGTGTACGGCGGACATTCTGTGTTTCCCCAACATAATATCTGAATAACAGAAACATGTACTGTCATTTTCACCATATAAGACGCACCAGCCCATAAGATGCACTCAGGATTTGGAAAGTAAAATAAGAAAGAAAAAAAATCTGAATTAAATGTTGTGCTCAAACACCCCCCAAAAAACAAATAATAGGCAAGGTACAGAAAACCCACTTAAAGGCCGAATGGCATTCTCCCCGCCACTCCCCATAGGCAGTGTAGCATTCCTCCTCCAATTCCCCATATTGGCAGTGTATCATAGATACAGGCAGTATCTATAGGCAGTGTATCATAGATACATATAGGCAGTGTGGCATTTCCCCCTCCCATTCCCCATATAGGCAGTGTGGCATTTCCCCCTCCCATTCCCCATAGGCAGTGTGGCATTTCCCCTCGTACATTCCCCTTAGGCAGTGTGGATTTTCGGCCTCTCATTCCCAAAAGCAGTGTAGCCTACTCCCCTTCCATTCTCCTTAGGCAGTGTGGCATTCCCGCTCCCATTCCCCTTAGGCAGTGTGGATTTTCCTCCTCTCATTCCCATAGCAGTGTAGCCTACTCCCCTCCCATTCCCATAGGCAGGGTGGCACCCCCTCCCATTGCCATGGGCAAAAGGAAAAAAAGAACAAAAGAAAAAAGTAAACTCTCATATATATTGCTCCCACACTGCTGGTTGGGCAAGTGGAGGCCAGAAGATGGAGGATTGGCAGGCGGACAGGCATGGCAGGGAAGCAGCGGCAGGGACAGCATGGATCGTTGATGGCAGGGACAGTGCTGAAGGAGGGGACAGCGGGCAGGGTCCAGACGCTCTGCCCTCCATCTGCTGCATCATCTGGCCTCTTGTGTCTGTGGCAGCATGGCCACCGGAGAGCAGCAGAGATATATATGCGAGTTCACTCACATTTTCTCACAGTTTTCTGTTTTTTATACATTTGCCTGATAAGACTCACTGACATCCCCCCCCCACAAACACTTTTGGGGGCAAATAAGTGCATCTTATACAGGGCAAAATGGGGTAACTAGATACAATAAACCTTTGGTCTTACAATTTTAAATTGTCCAATAAATTATTCTTGAGTCCAGAAGTCAGTGACTGCTTGTGTTTTTACAACACATGGGCAAACTCCCACAAGTGTTAATATTAGAGAGCCAAGTGCCTGGGGACACATAGTGACTAGGGATGAGCGAACCGGTTCGGTTCGGACGAACCGGAATTCGCTCCGAATTTCAGGGAAAATTCGATTCGGCACGAACCCAAATTTTTTTGGGTTCGTGCCGATCGAATTTTCCCTGAAAAAAAAAAAAAAAATGCCGGCATGGTGGGAGCGGGCAGGCCGGCTATGCTGTCAGCGGGCGGCGGAAGCGCAGCCGGCCTGCCCGCTCCCACCATGCCGGCATTTGTTTAAAAAGCAAACACTTATCTGCATGGTCGGAGCGTGGAGGCCGGCGCCGCTCTCAGGCGCCCTCTGATGACGCGTCCTGTGATGACAGCTGAGAGCGGCGCCGGAGTGTGCTTAAAAAAAAAATGCCGGCATGGTGGGAGCGGCAGGCCGGCTGCGCTGTCAGCGGGCCGGCGACAGCCCGCTGACAGCGTAGCCGGCCTGCCCGCTCCCACCATGCCGGCATTTTTTTTTTCAGATGAGCGATTCGTGAAAGTTCGATTCGGGCGAACCCAAATTTCTTGGGGAAATTCGGCGAATCGCTCGAATCGAACTTTCAAGAAGTTCGCTCATCTCTAATAGTGACTATGGCAGACCCTGTCTCATGGGCTGTCACATGGGGGCCCTTGTGCACCCTGGGAATAATTGCAGGATCAGTTTTCAAGATATGCCATTGTCTCTTTAGGGTCAATTGCAGATCATTCCGCTGGTTATTATACCAGGAACAATATTGACCTATTCAGACACTGGCCATTTACTTACCTGAAGAAGTTCTTCATGGTTGGAATCCTGTGCCCTCGAGAAAGCCGGTTCCAAAATGTGCTCAGGATATCCACAGCTGGCAAATAGTCTTGTCAGATCATTAGCATATTTCAGGAATTCCTTATCCTCATTACAGTTGCTCCTCACATGAAGGTATTGGCCCACCGAAATACCCGCCTTGTGTGCTCCTGTGTGGAAACCTCCATAATATCAGAATATCCACAAAATCAGAATATCATCAATGTTACGGTACCACCTGCACGCCACCTGCCACTGCTAGCAGGTGACCTGCGGACTACAACTATGTGTGCACTGGTATAGAAGTTCCTTGGACACCCTACCAATTTACAAACAGTTTCAAATATACAGTTTTAAAATAAAAAAAAGAACTCACTTCTTCCTGCATCCTTGCTGGATGGCATCTGTGGGCAGATCTGCTCGGTCAGGGGCTTTCTGCTGCTCTGGGGTGATCTTCTTCATGCCACGTAATTGTGGTCAGAATGCCACCTGCTAGCACAAATGACTTACAATTCCATAGCACTAATCCAAATTACAATACTACAATCCTATTATACTATTCTACTATTCTTTGCTCTAATGATATTTTATTTTTTATGTGTGTTCTTAGCCCTGTATTACATAGGAAGTGATATTGAACCAGCCAGTATTTTTTCAGCATATCATACCCATACCTTCCAACTTTTCAGTGTGGGAAAGAGGAACAATTGTTTCATTAAGCTACGCCCCCGCCTCGGAGATTGGGTGTAACAGCTACAACAATATACACACTTTGAATAGGCAAATTAATAATTTGTTGATGCAGATCTGCATGTTACACCTCAAAGAAGGACAGAGAAGAATGATGAGGCACATAGGGACATTTTTAAGAGGTACAGTCTCTCCAAATCAGGGACAGCAGGAAGTTATGCATACCTATCCAATGCCCATTTAGTCAATATTTATCCCCAATACAAGCTACATGCTAACCATATTCTATGTTATTTCCCTATACATTGTAATTCAGCCTTATATGCTGCAGTGGCCTGCTAGCAAATTATAGCTATCATGCTGTGTCAGAGTGTGAACGGACACCTGTGGAGTGGCTATAGGTGCAGGATGTGTGTGGCAAACTAGCCCTCTTTGGTCATTTGTGATGTCACTGTGACATCGTACCTGTTCTCTGCTTGCTGAAATAGACAGCATTACAGGAGGAGGAAGGGATAATGGTCTCCAAACTTCAATGCCAGCAATTACCACTAGCAAAAAAATAGGAGGAGGGGCAACTAGAGCTGAAAAAGGACAAGTAGAATAAATCTTTTGGTACAAGATGGCATGTCTGCAATGCCCGTCTGCCTCTGTTATAGGGCCTAGCTAATTCTGAAATATGGGAAACCTGAAAAGTGGTTGGCTTTGCAATCTCCAAAACATAATTGTAAAAATATTTCAGTGGCCGGGGTTTGGCTACAACATTCCTTTTTCTGTAATTTCTGGCTTGGATAATATTTGGATTGGGAGATCCCTAGAAAAGCCTTATCCTTTGCATCTTGCAAATGTAAAAAAAAAATGCAAATGTTTGTGGGATCCTTCAGTTCTTGATGACTCCTACAATGTGGCCTCTTCTTATGTCACCACATGGTGCTCCATACCATTGATCATCTGATGGCAATTGACACCTTTTGTGCTGCTACCTCTGGATCCTGAAAAATGTTTCAGAGGGTGTGGTCTATTTTAAATAACAAAGGAAACAGAAACAATGTAGAACTAATTTGACTTCCTACTCCTACCTCTACCTCCTACACCCCTTACTGTGGTAAAGTGTTTATGAGCATTTATGAGCCAGCAGACACTGGCTAACATATATTTATATATATATTTATATTTAATATGTATAATATATATATATATATATATATATATATATATATATATATATTTACATCTGATAAAAAGGTAAGCAAAATGTTAACCTCACTAAACCAGGCCAGGAAGCAGGCCAGGGAGTGCAAAAAAAGAAAGGAACTTCCTTTCCCAAGGTGCTGTAGGCTGCTGAATCTTTGGCCAAGTGTTGGAGGGCTGGGGATTGCTCTCAGAGAGTTGGCTGTGCTGTACCAGCCTGCAAAAAGAGTGGCAGAGTGTGCTAGAGGGCTCACAGTTGGTGGACAGCCGGAGTATTTGGGACTGTGTCTGGGACTGGACCCTGGGAGTCCACGCTGGCACTGGGAGTTGCTTAGGCAGAGGTGCCAACAAAGACTGAAGCAAAGAGCTCCAAAGAGCAGGGGCCCGGGAGGTTATCTTCCTAGATAACTTTGTTTTGGTACTTAAAAAGAGACAGTAGATGAACAGAGGAGGGTTGTGCCACGTTTTACTGGCTCACAGGGTTACCAGGAAAGTTCCCAGGGACCACTTTGAGGGCCCTCATCACCAAGACCTTAAGTTATTTGTAGCATTCCTAGTGCACACAGAGAGACAATACATTTTGACATAATGTTTATTTTGTTTAATTCTTTATTTAAGCTATTGCTAAAGCATACAATAAATATGAAGTTGAATTTACATATTCTGAATCAGCATTTGGTGCATTAGGAAAATTGATACATTCAATAAATATAGAATGTAGGGTTCAACACCAGAAACATATGTAAAAAGGAGAGGCCTAGTATGTGGACCAACGGGACAAAGAATTTTGTAAAATGTTTGAATTTGAAGTAGATGAAGTAGAAGGAGACAAAAGTGGGGGGAGGAAAAAAACAGGGTGGAAGGTGGTAGGAAAAGTAGGAACTAGAATTTTTTGGAACAAATGCTGCTGTACAGAATAAAAATACCATCTTTTTTCACCTCAGCTTATAAATGATAAATTATAGTACACAGAGAGTGCAGATGTAGCCTCCATTACTTTTTCCCATGTCTTAACACAATTGGTTAAGTGAAACTAGTGAAGATATCTTATCTAGCTATTGTGTAGAAATTCAGTATCCTGGCAGGGTGCTACTCAGTGTTGTGGACACCAGGAGCAGTATGAGAGCATGACCTATCATAACTACTCCACTGGCCTCTATTCAGTAACAGTTGAAAGATCTTAGATAACCTGCAGACTTGGAAACATCACCAAATCATTTTTATGTCAATGTGATATTAAATCATACAAACTGTGACTCAATAAAAAGCAACATCTATTGCCCCATGGTCTCAAAACTCCGGGGATGTGTTTTTAAACAGGTTTTTCTATCATCATTGCTTTACTTATAGAGATTTATGTTGCTTTAACGTTGACATAACTAAGGCTTATTTTTGTAAAAGAGCTTGTAATTAGTAGTATTGTGACCTTAGCATCATAGATGGCATTTCAGGGCAACAGGAAACATTGTGATTTATAACAAATCGATTTAGACCAAACCTTATTGTGTTACCAATTCAGCCAGATCAGCCCTAAAACTATTAATAAAATAAAAATATTATCACTTTATCATTTTTTAACAAAAGGGTCAGCTTTCTCTTCTATATTTTTCTTTTTAATATGAAGCCTGGTGTTCATCTCTGGTTTTATGACAATGAAGTATAACTTAGGAAAAAATATACAACCCAACAATCCAGCACAGGATGTCAGTATGGCGAATATCTCCACAGCCACCATGTATTTCCCCCTGTTGCTCAGATAGGCCGGGATCATGGCAATCCAGACACTGCAGAACACCAGCATGCTGAACGTGATGTACTTGGCCTCATTAAAACTGTCCGGTAAAGTCCTCACCATGAAAGCCAGAACAAAGCTCACAGCGGCCAGAAACCCCAAATAACCCAACATCGTGTAGAAGCAAGTAACTGACCCTTCATTACAATGGATGATGATCTTCCCAGCATATGAGATCATGTCATACTCTTGATAGGGACGAGACACTGTCAGCCAGATAACACAAACCAGGACTTGTACAGAGGAGCATATGAGAACAACATAATTAGACAGTTTATTTCCAACCCATTTGTTCCAGTAGCTGCCGGGTTTGGTAGTTCTAAAGGCAATGCAGACGATGATAGTCTTGGCCAGAACACAGGAGACAGAGATGGTGAAGAAGATCCCAAATGCCACTTGTCTCAGCATGCAGGTTATATCTACAGGACGACCGAGGAACAAGAAGACACAGAGGAAGCTCAGCAAGATGGAGGTCAGGAGAACGATGCTCACAGTCCGGTTATTGGCTTTAACTACTGGAGTGTCCCAAAATGAGAGAAACACTTTCAATACAACTGCTGTGACCACAACACCTAAAAGTGAGATAACAGCAATGGCAGAAGCCAAAATGTCTTCTTGATATGATAGGAACTCAAATGTTTTTGGAATGCATTTAACTTTCTTCTCATCTGGCCACTCTTCATTAGGACATCTCTGGCAGTTTTCACTGTCTAAAAAAATATAGATTTAAATATGACTAATAGTGTCACAAGCAGTTGTCAAATATCAATATGGAATCAGCCTAAATGTTTAATGAATGTTGTTTTTTTCATCAGTGATGGCATACAGAGATGTACATTATCCATTAGTTATGCCATGTGAGAACCCCACAGCTCCTAATAAGATGGAAGTTCATGGGAAAACATGGTTGCAGTACAAAGGTGCAGGCAAGGACAGGATCAAGAGTTGCTGTACAGAGGATCAGGTAAAGGCACAATCAAATAAGACTCATAGGAAATACACGGAGGCAAGCACATACAAGCAACAGCTATAATAGGAAAGGTTGAAATTGACTTGCTGGACTTTATTGGGTCCTGGGGAAAAATAATTGGCTCTTAGGCCCACCATTATGTTGAGAGTGATTAGCCCAAAATTACTATTAAAGGGATATGCCTGACATTTGTGCAACCATCTTAGATTTGGCATCCCTTTTGTGAAGTTTTTAAAAAGTTAGTCAGGAATGACTGTGAGATTTGTTATTTTCTGTAGTAGAAACCACAAGGCCTGGGCTGTGTTTCAAGGTTATTCACTCCCGAGAATTGTTGAAGGTTAAGCCTTGAAGAACTAGTTCATGTTCCCTTAAAAATAATTATAGAAACTTGCATAGTTTGTGAAACTACGTGCTGTCAAGAGAAGTTGTAAAGTTTGACAATAAGGTTGTGTTAATCACGCTGCAAGAGTGGGGGCCAGAGTGCTCACTTGCGTGTGACATGCACTATAAGTATGTGATAAATTCTAAATAAATTCAGATGAGTCTTTAAATAGTACCTAGCGTAGACTCATTATTCTTAGTATCTGATCTCAAGCAGCTGCTGACGAAACACTGACAGACCTTGGGCAAGGGAGGCCAGATAACACTATGAGACTCCAACAATCAATGGTACCACAAGTCATTGTAAGTGAAAATATAAATGTATCTACTTACTGTGGCCATAGGGTGGACCTATAAGAACCTAGTGGGGTGAATTGAAAGGGTTAGAAACTATCCCGAGAGACAGATAAGTAAAAAAGGGACTCTGAGAAGTGCCCTAAGGAAAATAAGAGGAGCGCTACTAAAAAAAAAGGCTCCCTGACAGGGTGTTCAGTGTTCTGTCTAAAACTTTTGCTTCTTCTTCTCTGTCGCGTAGAAGTATAAGTTTATACGTTTGTTTTAGATTGCTCTGTGTGAAGGTGAGCGTGCTGACGCTTACTGTATTCTCTTTGTTTGTACATGACTGACTTGTGTGAAGGTTAACATGCAAGCTCCTGGTGTATTTTAACATGGAACAAAGACAAAGCAAAACCTATCCTCCGCCGGAGGTAGGTGAAACATGTAAATGTTATGTGATTAGAGTTACAGGATTAGCTAACTTAGTAGATCCCTGGGTAGACAATCTGGCAGGATGGACAGAGGCCATGAGCAGTACTAGTCTATTTCCGGGGGATGGGGATAATGATGAGGATCAGAAGGCTTTCCCCTATTAGTGGGATAAGAATTATATGAAGTAAGGAGGAAGTGGGTTCAGTAGTAACCAGTATGCCTTTTATGACAGCTGGTAACCTACTGATAAAGAAGGTTTTAGATATAGAGGATATTAAAAAGATCACTAAGCTTTTCCCCAAGCCACAGCTAGCTCAAGAGCAGCTGTGAGCTACTGAAAAAGAGCAGAAATGCACAGTGCCCCTGACTTATATTACCAAGCAGCTATTTTACAAAGAATATTTCTATGGAAGCAGCAGTCATACAGAGAAGATTGGGCACAAAAAGAACTAAACCCGATCGAAGTAGATGAGATATTTTCCCTAAAGCCTAAAATACTGTCCGATATCTCCAGACACACCTCACACCCTTTCACCCTACCCACGATCAACACTCTAAAGAAACTCATACTTAATAAGGCCCTGTCTCCATACCCACAACGCCTCATAAGCTTGGATAAAATCAACATGAGGGAAGTAGTAAAAGGAATACAAGACAATTACCTGCAGCCCACAGGACAATACGTTTGTGTGCAAGATTGTTGGTCAGAAGAAGTAGACCTAGATTTAATACGATCTAAACATTGCTCGGAAAAGGATATGAACACCTTTATGGAAGCTAGTAAAAAACATTATATACTCAGTAAAAATAAAAAAACAGATAGACTATCGCCACCAACCAGCTTTCAGACATTGTTCCTCCTTCCGGAAACCCCCCAAAACAGCTGAATACAAACTATAAGACACTGTTCGACTACGATATAGCACGGGTAGCAAATCAGACACATATAAAAAAAATGGGAGCATGACCTTAAAAAACCAATAGCCTACACAGAATGGCAAAAAATATACAAGAAAAATACATTGATCAAATCAACACCGCTAAGAATATTCGGATTCAAGTTCATAACAAGATATTTTTTGACCTCGGATAATAATAAAAAGATGGCCCCTTTTACTTGTTGGTGGTGCAACCTATACCGTGCAACAGTGAAGCACATTTGGTGGGAATGTAAACACATTAAACGCCTATGGGAGGATGTAACAGAGTTCATCAAGAACAAGAGCGGAATAGCCATACCACTAGATAACCCAAAAATCCTCCTAAACATTGAAAGTTCACATCCACCCGTATCAAACGAGACTTGATAAATCTTATCCTGTTAGGTACAAAATATCATATTGTGAAATTCTGGCGAAAGCCAAACCCTCCAACTCTAAATTCTTGGATACAAGGGATGGTGGGCGTCCTAGAGACAGAAATCGCCTTAACAAATCAGGAAGATAAGAAGAAACAGCTTGAACATCTATGTAACATGTTAAAAGAAAACTCTACTCAAAGTTTTTCCGCATACCCCTCTAATAGCTAACTCGGGTACTGGGTGGGAGGGTTAACATGGGAGGCGGGATGAAAATATAGGGGGGGAGAAAGGGGATGGGGGAGGGAAGGCTAGGTTGGAAGGAGAATAGGGTGGAAGGGAGGAATGGGAGAGAGGGAAAAAAAAATTCTCTAGATATATTATTTTCCACAATCACAATCAGTGTCCAAAAATTACCCACAATGATGTTGACACGATCTTGGGTACAAGATGAATCTGTCATGATTTAGACTTGACAAACCGAAATCAATACTGAGTGGGAAGAAAAAAAAACTTCTAATGTCTGAGTCAACAGTAAGCAAATGTCACTTAGAATGTGTGTGTGACATCACTCACCTTTTCCTGGGCATGATCTGCTGCAGTCTCTTCCACAGATCATTCACCCACTACATATTCATCTAGAAAAAGAGATTAAGGGACTCAGCTTTGCTTTTAATAGCATGTATGTGTGTGCGGTTACATTAAGAGTCACATACCAGAGGCTAATGGCTCCGTAGCTTGGTCCGACTCTCTGCCCACTCAGTGACACCCCTCCTCTGTAGAAAGGTCCAGGGGCTGGTCTGATGCCGCTACAGAGGAGGGGTAGGAACATGGCCCTGGAGATCCACCACCTTCACTTCCTGCTGCAGATTCATGCAGCACTGGCCGGCCTGTGCATCTGATTCGGTACTCCATTTCCAACACTAGAAAAGAAAAGCATTTATAAATAAAGCCTACCTTCTGTATTAGTTACATCTACCATGCAATCGCTATGTACTTACTTAGGAAATGGAGACCAAAAAATCACCGCACCCGGGGCATGTGGAGTCGTTTCAGGTCCGACCAGTGCTGCATGATCTGTGTATGGGTGAAGGTGGTGTCCGTCTCCTGTTGGATCCAGGAAATGATCTCCAGGGCGACGTTCCTCTTCTCAAACACGTTGGGCAGGTAGTCATACCTGCGGTGGAGCATGGTCTAAAAAACACCAAAAAAAATAGTTGTTAGATTCAACTGCGTACAAATATCTGTCACAATTAGATCAGTTAACTAAATGACTTTCCCAGACACATTTCTAGCCTCAAACTATTCTTCTAGATGCAAGTGACTTGGTTCGCACATGTGCGCACTAACTTCTGTTTGGCAAGGAGTTTAACTAAGTTTAGAAAACAACTGTTTCTTCCTGCGCTTCCTTAAGGCCTAGGCCTGCATTTAGATGGCAAATCAACGTCCTTACAATACACTTACGAGCATAATCAGCTCTTGTTGTTGGCGGTTGAAGATCGTGGGCGCCACCTGGTTTCTTGTCCGCAGCAGATAAGTAATGCCCCAGCGGTTTCCGGGTTCCGCACGGCCCCACGAACGGCCGTACGCATGCGTACGCGAATGCGTAAGCGTCATACCCAGTCATTAGGATTTAAAGGGTCATTGACACAGAGCTCATTCCCTTTGAGATTGTCTGCATGGCACCTAAAAAACAGAGCGCAAAGCAAACACCAGCAAAGCAGGCCAGGACCAAAAGGCCACAGCGGCATGAGGACACTTCATCCTCCAGACCGAGCACTCGGTCGCACCAAGCAACTAGCAAGGTGCGTGAAATGCGGAGCCAAAGTGGCCACCACAAGGCGACATTGGCCACGAATCCCGGAACTTCCAAAACAGCAACCAAAAGCAAGGAAGGGACCTCAAAGAAGAAGGCACCCACATTCAAACAGCAAGGTACGACAACGTCTAAGGGCACCAAGAAGCAGAGGGCCTGAAGCCCCAGCCCACCAAGAACACCCTCTCCTCCTCCCTGCCCTACCATATCCTATGATAAACGGAGCACCAGTTCCAAGGGCACTAAGAAGCAGAGGGCCCGAAGCCCCAGCCCACCAAGAACACCCTCTCCTTCTCCCTACCCTACCACATCCCATGATAAACGGAGCACCAGTTCCAAGGGCACCAAGAAGCAGAGGGCCCATAGCCCCAGCCCACCAAGAACACCCTTTCCTCCTCCCCGCACAAGCACATCCCATGATAAATGGAGCACCAGTTCCAAGGCCACAAAAGAGCAGAGGGCCCGAAGCCCCAGTCCCCCAAGCACACCCTCTCCTCCTCCACGCGCAAGCACATCCCATGATAAAGAGAGCAGCAGTTCCAAGGCCACAAAGAAGCAGAGGGCCCGAAACCCCAGCCACCCAAGCACACCCTCTCCTCCTCGGACACATTTGCCACAGGCACAGGTGGAATCCAGCGAGACCTATGCAACATCCATGCCTGGAAGTTCGGTGGCCACCCAGGCAAGGATCCCCAGTCCTAATGCGAGTCCAGTCCAGGCTTTTTCCAGCCACGTGATGCCAGATTCATCACCACAGAGCCAGCCCAGAATGTCCCCCGAATTGCCACCAAACACAGATGAGCCAGAAGACCAACCATTAGGCAGAACATTGCGGCGAGGCCAGTTGAGTGGGCATTTTGGGGAGGCACAAACCCTAGCCTTGGCAACTGGCCTCACACTTCATTATGATGAGCTATTTGGGCGACATTCAAAATCAACCAGCAAAATGAGAAAGACCCAAATCTTGGACGAGCTCACCAGACAGGTGAATGCAGCAGGGGACACGAGGAAAGATGTGGAGCAGATACAGAGAAAAATATCTGACCTGAAGTATGCAGCACGGAAGAAACAGAATAAACGGCGCATTCACAGGTACATATTGGAGTTGTGCATTTTGCTGCTTGTTGTAGTGACCACAATGGCCCAAATTTTTTACCTCTATTTTTCAGCTTACAAACTGGCGGAGGCTTCCCCAGCAAATTACAATATACAAGAGCTGAAGAAATGGTCCTGGCATTAATACACCTCATCGCATTAGAGGGCCTCTCTGGCAGACAGGACATGGACATCCATACCATTTCTGCAGGTTAGTAATGTTTGTTGGAATGTGAACTATTGTAAACGTGTGAAATGAGGCTCACAGGCAGATATGAACACATGCCCCTAGGGAGTGGCTTTGAGGGGAGGTAACTGCTTTAGGTGGGTGTTTTATGTCTGAGGAATGTCATTCATTATGGCCACTCTCCCAGGGTGCAGTAGTTAATGGTCCTTAAAAAGGTTTGCAGGCCATACACGACCTTTGACAGTATTTATGATCACTATTAAACTATTTAGCTTACCAAAGCACTGCATGTGATGTGAATATATTAAATAATAGACAAAACTTAATTCTTTGTCTTTCTACCAATGGGGTTGTAGCTGTGCTTTGTTCCGACAATCTTGAGCTGGGGTCAGGGAAAGGGCTACCTAGGAAGAATGCACAGCAGCATACTCTGAAGCCAAATGCTATTTGCAAGCTGACTGGCCCCCTAATGTGCCCTTTGGGATCTGTAAAGCCTCCTAACATGCAGTACATGCATGTTTGTATTATTTAAGGTGACCAATCTGTATGTAAAGGGTGAGGCATACATATAAGAGATACTGACATTCATTGTGAAGGTCAACTTGCACCTTTGGGGGAGTTGTCATTCCTGCTTGGCCACGTGTTTTAGAACGCATATGTACTAATTCAGCTCATCAATGGATGTTTGTGTGTTTAAGTGCCTTTTACTTTTAAACCCAGCCCAGAATTAAGCCTCTGGAAGTGTGGAAGGCTCCTCCAGGTTGAGCACGCTGTCTACTTCCCCGCTGCCTAGGACCCAGGAACAGATATATAGGGTAAGGGGACTTTGATGAAACTGCTGATGCATGTGAATACACATGAGTAATTTGGATCCTAAAGATATTTAGGACCAAATCTGATACACTTTTTCACATGTCCCAACAGACTCCAACACTGATGGATGTAATCCAGGAGGAGGAGGAGGATGCCTGCCTGATTGGACCCTCTGAAATAACCTCCCTGGAACCTAATCTTCCACTGCCCCAGCATCCTACTGCACCAAATCCTCTGCAGCAGAGTGAAGCTGGACGCATGCTGCCAGCCCATCGTGGGCAGCAGGCTGAGACTGAGCCTACATACCCCAGTGGTAGCTCTGCTGCAGAGGTTTTGCCGAGCACATCTGGGAATGTTGCTCACCCTAGAGGTCCAGTATCTGCAGGCGCTCAAACCCGGGGTAGTGGAAGACGCAGTCAACAGCGTCGACCAGTTTCCCAGGGGAGGCGGGTGCCAATCCTGGAGTCAGCATGGCACCATGACAGCCGTTACTTTCGGCAGGTGACTCAACGACTGCACAATTCAAGATTTTCAATAATACATTAACCAACATGCTGACTGAATTTTGGACAAGCAACAGCCAGATGGCTGTACAAATGGCCAACTTAACCACGCAGATGGCAGAACAAACGGCCACCTTAAATACAAACTTCACTACCATGCTAGATGCATTTCGAACTAGCAACAGACAGAAACTTGAGCAGTGGCAGATTCTGAATGACACACATGTCAAGGTGTTGGGCCGCCTCTACGGCCCCCCACAACCTTATTATGGGGAACATCATTTGTAAGATCTATTTCACCTGGATCTGGTCCACATCTTTCCTCTACATCCCCACTCTATTTACCTGTCTGGTGCGCACTACCAAGCCATTTTTATGGCTTTGCTGGTTTGATTTTGAATTTGCCCATATAGCTAATTAGAGTGCTGACATACCCCACTAGCCAATGCCTGAGCTTAAGCCTCAATGAAGCGGGCGCTCAAGCTGCCACGCTGCAGGATTGGGCCTAATAAAATGGTGGCTGGCTCATCCTGTTTGTTGGCAATATTGGGGGACATTCTTGGGTGTGCAACAACTACATTTGCCCATGGCAAAGATTGGACTGGACTGGCATTAGGACTGGGGGTTATTGTCTGGGTGGCCCATGAACTTACAGGCATGGATGTGGCATAGGTATGGCTGCTTTCCACCTGTGCCTGCGGCAAATGTGGCCGAGCAGGAGAGGGTGTGTATGTGGGCCTATGAATTCCTGCCAGACTATTCCCCTGGAAATGGTTCCTCCCTATGTATCTTTATGTTGTTGGGCAGTGAAACTTCGGCCTGGAGTGTGTTACTTTACAACTCCTGGATGTGGCCAATTGCTAGGGGCCATGAGTCTGCCCCAATGTATATGTTTTACTATGTATGTACATTTTGAGTCTGCGAGTGCCTTTCAACTACAAATTTACATAGTTCAATAAAATATATTGAATGTGACTTTAGCTGTTCTTGACTAAGTTGATGCATTAATGTTTGGCTTATTTTGATATTAATGAAGGTTTTTAAGAATAAACATGTGAAAATAAACTGCATGAGGCTCAAATCAGGTGTCAATTTTTTAGTAATTAAGTCATTACTTTTTGGAAAAATAAAGAAAAAGGCCTTCACAAAAGCAAATCATATTGAAAGTAACAAAATAACATAAACAAACAAAGATAACAAATTTTAGGCAAAATAGGTGGTTATTAAATTGGCCCGCACTGCTTGCCCAGAGGCACTAGTTGTGCCAGTGTACTGCTCATCTGCCTCCTTGCTGGGTGGAGAGGGGGGCAGATCGCAAAGTTATGCAGAACACAACATGCCAGGATGTTTATGACCTTGTTGGGGTCATATTGGAGTGCCCCCCTGTATGGTCCAAACACTGGAATCGGGTTTTGAGCAGTCCAAATGCCCTCTCGACTACAGCCCGGGTCTTTCTGTGTGACCGATTGTAGGCCTCCTGTGCCTCATTCTGTGGCCGAAGAACAGGCGTCAGGAGCCAGGGAAGAAGCGGATAGCAGGAATCCCCTGAAAGAATAATAAAATACTTAAATAAATTACACATTCGAAACAACAATATTGTTTAAAGCGGTTGTTCAGTCTGAATAAGAGCCTATCTTATACACACCATGTACATAAAATTGCTCACATCAAAAAACATCCTACCAGCATCTACTGCATGTTATGAGCCTTTAAACATCCAAGATGGTGGCTCAGGGAATATCAGGCAGCCTGCAAACAGGAAGTGCCTTCTGATTGTGCTGCTCTGCATTCTGAGATTTCTGACCTTTTCCGGACCCCAGCTCTGCTCTGTCTGAGCAAAGCACAGCTATAACCCGCCCCCTGCACTTTTTCCCGCTCTCCTCTCCTCAGTAAGTGTGATGCATGTGAGCAAAGATGGCGGCACCCCTATCCTAAAGTCATGAACAGAGTTGCAGCCCAGTGGGGGAAAGAATAATACGTAAGTTACTAAAAACTAGTTTTTAAGGGTTTGTGCTTTTCTAAAAATCATGGTGAAGGTCCGGTTTCACATGTCATCAAGGGGTAAAAACAGCCATAGGTTAAGACATGGCTCATCAACTATATTCATAGGCATACAGTGAAAATGGAATGACGTAATTTGAGGAAACTTACTAAGGAGCTATCCACCTGATAATTCTCGAGACTCAAACCGACGGAATAATCCTGAGCTCCGCAAGATATACGCGTCATGGGATGAGCCTGGATACCCGCCGAGGACACTAAGAAACTGCATGTCCGGGGCCACCACTGCTTAGACATTCAGTGAGTGGCCCATTTTGGGGTTCCTGGAAGAAAAATAAAAAATAAACAATTTTGCAATCCAAGGTAAACTACTCAAACACTAACTCCTAACACCCTCCGAAAAACATGTTGGACAATCCAAATAACACTAAGTACATAAGTAGTTTGAAAACCAAAAATGATATGTATGTGGGAGAAAATAAAGATTGACATTCTAACCACTAATTAAGGTCTGCATTAAAATGTTTTGCTAAGGCCTACATTTAAAACATTGATGAAGGTATACACTGTAAAATGGGTCACAGGGACACTTTACAAGGAGGGATTAAGGTATACACTGTAAAATGGGCCACAGGGACACTTGAGAAGGAGGGATTAAAGTATACACTGTAAAATGGGTCACAGGGACACTTGAGAAGAGGTATTAAGGTATACACTGTAAAATGGGTCACAGGGACACTTTACAAGGAGGGTTTACGGTATACACTGTAAAATGAGTCACGGGGACACTTTACAAGGAGGGATTAATAGATATTTACAATTCAGTTTGCCTAAACTATATAACAAAATGACATAAATGAACTTACCTATAGATGTACTCGTCGGCTGCGGGAGGGACCAATGCAACGTGTGTGAAATCGATCGCACCCATGACGTTGGGCATGTCGGCGATATTAAAAAAACCCAACTTAAGCGCGTTCCAGACTACCATGTCATCCGGAAAGAAAATATATTATGGACTAATGGTAGCCATGCAATCCAAAAACTTGTATAGCACGCGGCTCAGCGTAGGCTGGGACATCCCCACGGAGAGGGCACCCAGCCTCTGGAACAAGCCGTTCGCCAAAAATTTCAGGCAGCCAAGCATCTTGGTCATACCTGAAATTGCTTGCCCCTTCCTTGTGGTGCGGGCTAACCATGGCCGCAGTTCACTATACAACTTATGGAGGGAAACGCGGTTAAGTCGGGTCAGCTCGAACAACTCAACATCAAGCATGCGATCGATATGCATGCATCGCCGTTGTAATCTGGCTTCGGCACTGCTGACACATGCAATGCCCTGGAGCTGAAAGCGCTCATATTCCTCCACAAAGCCGCAAAACATGGTCGAGCAAGCAAGCCAAGTGCAAAATGGTCCCGTAAGTGGATCGCAAAATCAATCGTTTTATAGGGCGGTGGTCCCTCGGCAATCAGCTCTCTGAATAAGATGCAAGCCCATCCCAATAACGTAAGTTATCTGAACAAATGCAAAATATCAGATTTTGATGCTAAAATAATCAAAACGAACGCAAATGATCAGATTTCGATCTGTCCATCAAAAGCACATATACACATTAGCGGGAACGAACATACGCATGGAAAAAGGAACGTAAAAAACAAAAAAAGTCCAAACAGACACAAAAACATACACAGACACATGTGAAAGTCCAGACGAATCTGTCTCTGAATCGAGGCTATAGTTTCAGACTTATTCCAAGGTGTCCTATTAGCCTCCTGGGCAGAGATATGCTAGGCAAACTGGGAATCACAATAAAACTTAACAGCAAAGGGGGGTTGTATGCCGACTTGACAGATGACATAGACATGCTATGGGCTGAGGGCCCGCTGGATGTGGGATTTATCCCTTGCACGTCTTACAAAGCCACATTGAAACCAGGGGATTTATCCAAAATCTCTGGCCCATAAATCGCCTAGTGATACCAATTGCCCCAATAATGCCTGACGTATCATCTCTTCTCACCTCCATTCCTTATAGGGCTAGTATAGCATAATTGATTTAAGAAACTATTTTTTCAGCACCCCAGTGAACAATGTACCTTTTGTTTCAGGTCACGTTTGCCCGAGGGCTATGTGTGTTGGCTAGTAGTTTTTGCAATAGTCCTGAAAGCCACTCTTAAGACCTGGACACCCAGCCATGGTTCCGTCCTACTGCAGACAGCTTTCTCCTCTGCAGTTTTGATCGGAACACCACCCTGGAGGATGGAAGAGATCTTTTGATTTGTCGTTTTGAAAGTGGTCAAAACGTGTCTAAAGAAAAATTGCAATGGTGTCAGGAAAAGGTTGAATACCTGGGTTTTGTGCTTTTCCAGGGAATAAGAGAAGTGAGCCATGAGAGAATAGCTGCTTTTGTGGGTCTGCCCTGCCCACTGTCCAAGAAAGACATGCTCAACTTTCTTAGCATGTTTGGTTACTGCTACCAATGGATACCTGATTGCTCTTACTATGACCATCTCCTGAGACAAGCCAC
Organism: Gastrophryne carolinensis; assembly: GCA_027917425.1. Classification (NCBI taxonomy): domain Eukaryota; kingdom Metazoa; phylum Chordata; class Amphibia; order Anura; family Microhylidae; genus Gastrophryne; species Gastrophryne carolinensis. Next base: position 15,310,910 of record CM051234.1, on the reverse strand, counting down.
AGGTGTAGACTTGTCAGTTTGTGTTAAATCAATCAATGAAATGTTTAATGCTTTCGTGTATTTGAAAAATGCTATGGTGACAGCCCCAGGGTAAGGTTTTCCCAATTATCTCAAGATGTTCCATTCATTTGCCAGGGACAAACTGTAAAACCATGGCGGGTGTCCTAGCACAAGAGCACAGAGGCAATTAGGCCCTGTTATTGATTTTTTTCTCAAAGCTGGTCCCTAGGCAGGTACAGGGCATGCCTGAATGTCTCAGAGACCTGGTCTCGTGTGTAGTGGTGGTGGAAATGGACGCCGCACCCTTTATTTTGGGACATGATACAACTGGCAAATGCCCATGCTTTCACCAGAAATACCTCCCTTACCATACTTTGATCTGATCTACAAAAACATGCTAGCACAGAAGAAAGGACGGATTGGGGAAAGGCAGGAGTGCACAAAGTCCAGAAGGGACTTTTGCTGCTACCTAGAGCAGAGGAAAAGCATGAAAATAATGACCAAAGCAGGGGATCTAGGGTGCCCAAATGGTGTCATGTAATAATAGGAACAAAGGGCCGAAGTGGCCAGATTACAGGATAAAGTAAAGAATATTGCCGGGGATTAGAGTCCCTTCGTGGATTTAGCTGGGATTTAACAGACATACTTAAATTGGCTAAGAATATGCTTATCACAGTGTTTGTTGTACTTTTAATGCTTCTGCTTTTATATTTGCTGTTTAAAATTTGTATGTTAATTTTTAACAAATGTACTGCTTCCACGCCTGGTGCCAAATATGAAGCGTATCTGATGTAGATACATAAGGAAGTAGTTGTGTGATCATCCTGTGCTGATCAAAGAGGGGATTGAAGGTATTCGCTTGACATTTGTGCAGCCATCTTGGAATTGACATCCATTTTGTGAAGTTGGTAAAGAGTTCAAGAATGACTGTGAGATTTGTTATTTTCTGTAGTAGAAAACACAAGGCCTGGGCAATGTTTCAAGATTATTCACTTACTCACTATTCTTAGTATATGATCTCAATCAGCTGCTGATGGAACACTGACAGACCTTGGGCGAGGGAGGTCAAATAAACCTTAGAGACCCCAACAACTATAAGGGCTAATAGGCAAGCACTAATCCTAGGGCTCATTGGCTTGTTTGAATTCTGCTCTGGATGCTGTGCTGGATGTCATTGACAGCACACATTTGCCGAAGAGGAGGAACCCTGATGCAACTGGGAGCAGTCATAAAAGGGGAGAAAATGTAGCCGGACATTGCGAAACAGGTGCTCCATTTATTTTCAGTGCTTTTCACCATCATTCCCCAACTAGCATAAAACAGTGTAATAAGCTAAAATGGTTTAATTCATTACTGAAGCATGCAATTTATTTTGTGTCCGGAAACCAAAGAAAATAACTCTTAAGGATTTGAAGCGTAATCCCCTGGTGCTGTGCCTAGCTTGTTTAAAAAAAAAAGACCCCACATTTTTACTGTTATATTCCAATTCCCTCTGGTATTTTATCAGTTTAATGTTTTATATGCTCTTTTCAAGTCCATTAAGTTCTATAGCTTTATAGAAATGTATCGCAGCGATCACCATCTGGTGGTGCTTTACACTCTTCTGGTCTTTCACATATGTTTCAAAATGATTTTACTGAGTTCTTATGTAATTACTTTATTTTTACTGAGCATGTTCACTCTTGTAGCTTGCCCTCTTAGGCCATTGCAGTCTCCGTACAAACTACTGACCCTTAGTCTTGCCCTTTTTATATACAGGATACAGATCTTTGATCAGAGAAGTAGCTACACCCAAGCAACAGAGAGTGTTACTTCTTCTTTATGTCTGCCATGATAATTTAAGACCCAAACCTATGTGTCTGCAAGCTCCCAAGGTCTAAAGAGGTCAATATGCCGTAATGCAATCGCCTTTGGCAAAGCTAAAGGTGAGGTAGGTCAAGTGAAAGCTTCCTTTGCTGGAAGGTAAGTAAAATACATAAACAGAGAGAAGACTGCTTGAAGCTGAAAGGGCCAGGGCCAAGAGGACTGCACTGTGCTGCACAATATGTGAAGGAAAGGGCCAGTTGGGAGGCTGAAAGAGAGCTACAGTAAGCTCCATTGGAAGCTGAATTTGAAGTTGCAGCAGCCGTAGCTAAGGCAGATGCTTTAGCAGAAGTGGCACCCACTACCAATTCACACTGCTACAACACGCCAAGCCAGATGACTACCTGCATCCAGTTCCAGAAGCAGGGCTAGCCCTTGTTGACTGGTAAGAGCCAAATCCTGTCACACAGTATTCAGTATGGGTTGACCAAACCTGCTACTTCAAGCAAGAGGATAGTTCCTACTACAATCAATCCATTGTGCAACCTGTACCTAACCCTGCACAATCGTACAGCCCATTTATCCATTGGGTCACAGGGACACTTGGGAAGGAGGGATTAAGGTATACACTGTAAAATGGGTCACAGGGACACTTGAGAAGGAGGGATTAAGGTATACACTGTAAAATGGGTCACAGGGACACTTTACAAGGAGGGATTAAAGTATACACTGTAAAATGGGTCACAGGGACACTTGAGAAGGAGGTATTAAGGTATACACTGTAAAATGGGTCACAGGGACACTTTACAAGGAGGGTTTACGGTATACACTGTAAAATGGGTCACGGGGACACTTTACAAGGAGGGATTAATAGATATTTACAATTCAGTTTGCCTAAACTATATAACAAAATGACATAAATGAACTTACCTATAGATGTACTTGTCGGCTGCGGGAGGGACCAATGCAACGTGTGTGAAATCGATCGCACCCATGACGTTGGGCATGTCGGCGATATTAAAAAAACCCAACTTAAGCGCGTTCCAGACTACCATGTCATCCGGAAAGAAAATATATTATGGACTAATGGTAGCCATGCAATCCAAAAACTTGGATAGCACGCGGCTCAGCGTAGGCTGGGACATCCCCACGAAGAGGGCACCCAGCCTCTGGAACAAGCCGTTCGCCAAAAATTTCAGGCAGCCAAGCATCTTGGTCATACCTGAAATTGCTTGCCCCTTCCTTGTGGTGCGGGCTAACCATGGCCGCAGTTCACTATACAACTTATGGAGGGAAACGCGATTAAGTCGGGTCAGCTCGAACAACTCAACATCAAGCATGCGATCGATATGCATGCATCGCCGTTGTAATCTGGCTTCGGCACTGCTGACACATGCAATGCCCTGGAGCTGAAAGCGCTCATATTCCTCCACAAAGCCGCAAAACATGGTCGAGCAAGCAAGCCGAGTGCAAAATTGTCCCGTAAGTGGATCGCAAATGAAATCGTTTTATAGGGCGGTGGTCCCTCGGCAATCAGCTCTCTGAATAAGATGCAAGCCCATCCCAATAACGTAAGTTATCTGAACAAATGCAAAATATCAGATTTTGATGCTAAAATAATCAAAACGAACGCAAATGATCAGATTTCGATCTGTCCATCAAAAGCACATATACACATTAGCGGGAACGAACATACGCATGGAAAAAGGAACGTAAAAAACAAAAAAAGTCCAAACAGACACAAAAACATACACAGACACATGTGAAAGTCCAGACGAATCTGTCTCTGAATCGAGGATATAGTTTCAGACTTATTCCAAGGTGTCCTATTGTCAGTTTGTGTTAAATCAATCAATGAAATGTGTAATGCTTTCGTGTATTTGAAAAATGCTATGGTGACAGCCCCAGGGTAAGGTTTTCCCAATTATCTCAAGATGTTCCATTCATTTGCCAGGGACAAACTGTAAAACCATGGCGGGTGTCCTAGCACAAGAGCACAGAGGCAATTAGGCCCTGTTATTGATTTTTTTCTCAAAGCTGGTCCCTAGGCAGGTACAGGGCATGCCTGAATGTCTCAGAGACCTGGTCTCGTGTGTAGTGGTGGTGGAAATGGACGCCGCACCCTTTATTTTGGGATATGATACAACTGGCAAATGCCCATACTTTCACCAGAAATACCTCCCTTACCATACTTTGATCTGATCTACAAAAACATGCTAGCACAGAAGAAAGGACGGATTGGGGAAAGGCAGGAGTGCACAAAGTCCAGAAGGGACTTTTGCTGCTACCTAGAGCAGAGGAAAAGCATGAAAATGATGACCAAAGCAGGGGATCTAGGGTGCCCAAATGGTGTCATGTAATAATAGGAACACAGAGCCGAAGTGGCCAGATTACAGGATAAAGTAAAGAATATTGCCGGGGATTAGAGTCCCTTCGTGGATTTAGCTGGGATTTAACAGACATACTTAAATTGGCTAAGAATATGCTTATCACAGTGTTTGTTGTACTTTTAATGCTTCTGCTTTTATATTTGCTGTTTAAAATGTTTATGTTAATTTTTAACAAATGTACTGCTTCCACGCCTGGTGCCAAATAGGAAGCGTATCTGATGTAGATACATAAGGAAGTAGTTGTGTGATCATCCTGTGATGATCAAAGAGGGGATTGAAGGTATTCGCTTGACATTTGTGCAGCCATCTTGGAAATGACATCCATTTTGGGAAGCTGGTAAAGAGTTCAAGAATGACTGTGAGATTTGTTATTTTCTGTAGTAGAAAACACAAGGCCTGGGCAATGTTTCAAGATTATTCACTTACTCACTATTCTTAGTATATGATCTCAATCAGCTGCTGATGGAACACTGACAGACCTTGGGCGAGGGAGGTCAAACAAACCTTAGAGACCCCAACAACTATAAGGGCTAATAGGCAAGCACTAATCCTAGGGCTCATTGGCTTGTTTGAATTCTGCTCTGGATGCTGTGCTGGATGTCATTGACAGCACACATTTGCCGAAGAGGAGGAACCCTGATGCAACTGGGAGCAGTCATAAAAGGGGAGAAAATGTAGCCGGACATTGCGAAACAGGTGCTCCATTTATTTTCAGTGCTTTTCACCATCATTCCCCAACTAGCATAAAACAGTGTAATAAGCTAAAATGGTTTATTTCATTACTGAAGCATGCAATTTATTTTGTGTCCGGAAACCAAAGAAAATAACTCTTAAGGATTTGAAGCATAATCCCCTGGTGCTGTGCCTAGCTTGTTTCAAAAAAAAGACCCCACATTTTTACTGTTATATTCCAATTCCCTCTGGTATTTTATCAGTTTAATGTTTTATATGCTCTTTTCAAGTCCATTAAGTTCTATAGCTTTATAGAAATGTATCGCAGCCATCACCATCTTGTGGTGCTTTACACTCTTCTGGTCTTTCACATATGTTTCAAAATGGTTTTACTGAGTTCTTATGTAATTGCTTTATTTTTACTGAGCATGTTCACTCTTGTAGCTTGCCCTCTTAGGCCATTGCAGTCTCCGTACAAACTACTGACCCTTAGTCTTGCCCTTTTTATATACGGGATACAGATCTTTGATCAGAGAAGTAGCTACACCCAAGCAACAGAGAGTGTTACTTCTTCTTTATGTCTGCCATGATAATTTAAGACCCAAACCTATGTGTCTGCAAGCTCCCAAGGTCTAAAGAGGTTAATATGCCGTAATGCAATCGCCTTTGGCAAAGCTAAAGGTGAGGTAGGTCAAGTGAAAGCTTCCTTTGCTGGAAGGTAAGTAAAATACATAAACAGTGAGAAGACTGCTTGAAGCTGAAAGGGCCAGGGCCAAGAGGACTGCACTTCACTGGGCTGCACAATATGTGAAGGAAAGGGCCAGTTGGGAGGCTGAAAGAGAGCTACAGTAAGCTCCTTTGTAAGCTGAATTTGAGCAGCCGGCTGTTGTAAAGGAAGTTGCAGCAGCCGTAGCTAAGGCAGATGCTTTAGTAGAAGTGGCACCCACTTCAAATCCACACTGCTACAACACGCCAAGCCAGATGACTACCTGCATCCAGTTCCAGAAGCAGGGCTAGCCCTTGTTGACTGGTTAGAGCCAAATCCTGTCACACAGTATTCAGTATGGGTTGACCAAACCCGCTACTTCAAGCAAGAGGATAGTTCCTACTACAATCAATCCATTGTGCAACCTGTACCTAACCCTGCACAATCGTACAGCCCATTTATCCATTTCAAGGTGGTTAACACATAGACAATCCATTCATTAACCAGAATAGCCCTCCGGCCCTCCACACAGCAGTGCATTACTAGACCACTCACATAGGGACCAAGGGATTTCAGACTTTCTCAAATTCTGGGTCAGCAGAGCATGAAAGACACATTCACAATATCAACTTCAATTGCCCCAATAAAGGTCTCAGCCCTTTGCTGACATGGGGAAGTCTGCCCCACCAAATGCAGATTGCAGGATATCTGGTCTCTTTGGGTGAATGGTGATAGTGGAATGCATGGACTTCTGAGCATTGGTTCAATGACCATCTTTTTTTATGGACCAAATATTCCTGGAGCATGTGACCCATGATCAAACCACATGCTAAACCACACCCCTACCACACCCATCACTGACAAACTGGTTTAAACTATCCCACTTGGAAGCCCCCCAAAAATAGTCAGTTTAAGACATGGCACATTATGTTTTCCGCTGCTTATCTTCTGGCCTTCATATAGTTGGAAATAGCAGCACCATGTGGGCGATCCAGAAACATTTATAGAGTCTTCTCCAACTTAAATTGTAATTCCACTGCATCCATGACTGCAGAGGTAATATAAATAGCAGCAAATCTCTAACAAATTTCAATAAAAGATTATTATTATTAATAAAAACAATAAAATTATTATTATTGTTTAATCATAAGCAAGTTGTGAGAAGGAGGTGATCAAGGATGAGGGCAAGAGTAGACTGCATTTGTGTTGGTATCTTTGGACTAGCAATAAAATATAGGAAGAGGCGTGGTCATAGAGGGCCAAGCCTCTTCCACTAAGCCTCTTCCACTGGCACCCAGTGTAGGGAGTGACAGAGGGCAGCTCTGAAAGGAACCAATTAAAACCTACTTACCTGTTTGATTGGCTATTTCCCCCTCAGAACATGGGACACAGTCATAGCAGCAGTTTTGAATATGATTGGTAGAGGCTTTTCTAGACCCAGGAGGACAGCGTGCCGAGCACCGAGACACGGGGACCTAAAAGAAATCATCAGCATCAACATGTGAAACCATTAAGTAGAAGACAATGAGCAAAATATTCTTAATATTAATATTTCTGTTGTTTTTTTTTTTTTTTGTTATAGCAAATCAGAGGTCCTACTATTGGACCATTTACATTGTTTCCAGGCTCGGACTGGCCCACCCGAGATTCAGAGGATCCTTCAGTGGGTCCTAGCAGTTCTCAGTGTTATGTGGGCCCCAGCTCCGAGTCAAGTACTGGAGTAGGGAGTCAGTTTACAGGGAGACCAGTTACAGAGTGATGGCCGTTGTGGGGGTGTTCTTTAGGGGCATAGACTTTTGAAGGTCAAGTGTTTATCACCAACATGACAATTTGCAGGTATGTAAGGGTCTTAAATCCATAATTCTTATATAGTAATTCTGGCCGCACTCATCAATATTATGGTAACTGGCACACAAAAAAACAAAACAAAGCAAGCTCTCATTATTTGGAGCCTCCATACACAAAATTTCCTTGTGTATGGAGGCGTCTGTTGAAACCAATAGGAGTGTTCTGTACTTAGGCCACACAAACCCTTCCTGGATAACAGGATGACTTGGCATCTCTGCCTTTACAGCACATCAGATGTGATCATTCAGGGTTTATAAAGTACTCTGGGCACTCTTCTATCCTAAGCATGTTGCTATGTAGTGTGATCTGATTGCAGTGGGCTTTTTGACTTTCTGGCTTTGGCTTTTGGCATTTTAGCTGTATTCACATTTTATTCATATTTCTTTTGCTCACATGCCGTCAGGCAATCTCACAATTCGAAACAGACCCAGACCTGGGGTTTTGTTCCCGCCCCTTCCCAGGTTTTGGTCCACTTTGCATTCTGACACAGTTTTCTGCTTTTTAAGCATAATTTGTGCACAGTCCAGGCAAAAAGGAATGTGTTCATGTTAAGTTTTCAGTTTGCTAAAATTCTCACAAATCTGGTCACTGTTGCATGATTCATGAACCACAATTCACTTTGTAGACAAGATTTGGTGTGTTTCTGTCGCCTTTTTGGAAAAATTGAGCCTTTTGATGAATAATTTGTTGAGAGATTGAGAAATCCTGACTGTCTTTATTTTCCATTAAATCTAGTGGGATATTTTAATTTTTAATTATCCTGATTTTGACTATGTTTCACTTTATTTTAGATTATTTAAAGTAAATAGTAATATATTATTAGATTAGAGTATTAAAGTCAAGTTATAACATACATGTTAGGCATGAAAACTAAAATATGTAAAACAATATTACATTTTGACAAATCTGTATGAGGAACAAATAATGTCCAATGTATGGTAGGCAGGGAAAGGAGGGACAATGAGCTGAATCTTTGTAGCTGCAGCAGTCATGAGAGCACGCTTTGTAATGAGCAAGATTGCTTTCATTTCTTGCTTAAATTGGGCAAGGTGGAAGAGATCTTTAATGGCCATCTTCACAGGATTTGCATGTCCGAGATTGTCTTGCATGTTCCCCATCTCGCATGTACCCAGCAACTTCATCTCTACCATCGGGAAGACATGGCAACACTCATCTTTATTTATGGCTTTATGCGACCTAACTCCATTTGTTGCATGAGAAGGGGAATGCTGAGGCGAGGAGTAGTGAACCTGCCTTGTCGTGTCCGCTCCATTGAAATGAATGGAGTAGGCATGTAGGGGAAACAAGGCTTTGTGGATGCCACCAAGAGAGGCCCCCAGAGCAGAAAGACAGAATCTCTTGCTCTGTGCCATCAGTGAGTATGAAGATGCTGGGGCTGCACAGGGGAGCTGTGGGGGAACACTAGACCTGCATGGAGGAGCTGTGGGGGACAAAGTATAGACTTATTTTTATTTCTGCCTGGACAATCCCTTTAAATTCATGTAGCAGCAGTATAAGAGACAGGGGAGATTGGAAAACTCATTATACCAGCAACTACTTATTAGGGCAGGTCCTCACTCTGTGGTGACCTGTCCTAGTTCAACAAGCGACCCTCCTCTGGAAAAAAGTAAATTGTTGTTACAATTTTTTTTAGGAGAGGGGGTTTGGTGACACCTCTATGGTGATTCTGGAATGCCTAGAATGTGGCTACTCTCGTTACTCCCGTTTTATGTGCGGGCAGCTTGTTATCCATTTGTATGTTTTGTATGTTTTCTAATGATGTTTGTAACAATGCTGAAATAATAGTATGTCTGGATCAAAATGGATCCTGTCTTTTTTAATTATCAGACTCAATAAAACAATTATGTTTTAAAGAACTCTGGTGAGGTGTGGTGGGAAAGCTGGGTCTAGGGAATATTGGGGATTGAGCCTTATCCCCAACAATCAAATTTAATCATTATACCAGCAGTAGAACATGCTGCTATACCTATTCCTATTAGCGTGCAAACGCAGGCATGTGTACTCACGAGCATGATGGTGTCCTCTTGGTTGTGGGTGAACAGGGAGGGTGCCATTTTCCAGCTCTTGTCTACATCATCTGAAGTTGGCATACATCTGAACTTTGCATCAGATCTAACGCCTTAATAGGAATACGCAATTACGTGTCAGAGAAGAATAAATTCAACAAGACACACACTGACATATGAGTGTCACGAGAAGGCAACACTCCACAAATGTAGTTTGCAGTGTGAGTTAGGTCAGGATGGGAGGAAAAAGCGCACATACACAGGCAGGACAGCTGAACCAAGCCATGCCCTGCTGGATGTACGCCACAGCCCCCCTTCAAGTGCTTGCCAGCACACAGTCAGCCAAAGCCAGCACCACTGCAGCCAAAGTCAGAGCAGTGCCAGGCAAAGTGCTAGGGCAAGCTACACCAGTTCCAGCCATTGTGCTAGATCAAGCCCAAGCAGTGGCAGATAAAGTGCTAAGGCAAGCCCGAGCAGTGGCAGGCAAAGTGCTAGGGCAAGCCACACCAGTTTCAGCCAAATTGCTAGGCCAAGGCAGAGCAGTGGCAAGCAAAGTGCAAGGCTAAGACAGAATACCCCCTCTCCCAATGGAGCTCACACTCCTACTTCTTACCGTGTCACATGCAGCAGGGGTCTAGGCCGGCAGCAGGCCAGTTCCAATCTTTATACCCCCACTCCCCAGCAGCCTCCATTCCACACTCATCATGGCCAACCCAGGGACAGACACCCAGCCCCTCAGGCAGCCCTGTCCAGTTACCAGCCAGTCAGCAATAAAGCCCCTTAGGATCTGAATCCAGCCATAGCGCAGATGTCCCCTATTCCCCCTAATACACTGGGAGATGATGGGCAATCCTATGTTGGCTGCCACCTGCCACAGGGCACCCTGAGGGGCAGGTTTAATGAAGCCCAATGTATGGCTTTAGTGAAAGTGGTGTGAGACCATTTTGATCAGATTTATGGATGCAGGTCTCTAGCCACACCCAAAGCTGTCAAGTCTGTCCTATGAGATGCCATCACCAGGCAGGTTAATAGTATGGGCCCAGAGCTAAGGATCATCAAGTGCAAAAGAAGTTGACATGAACCATTCTGTGAGGAAAAAAATCAACAAAAGAAGGCAGCAAGGGTAAGGAACTGTGTGCTATTGGTGATGTTGATGTGGGCAGTGAGCTTTGCATGGCTACATCCTTTCTGTATGTTTTTCAGATTGCAATCCGGAGGAAAAATAGCAAACAATCTGGATTTTAATGCAGCAGAAGAACTGCTGTATAGGCTGTTGAACCCAGCAACACTCCAGGGTTTGCCGTGGAGCATCAGCTCGTACATGTGTGCTGCTGCTGTAAACAGTAAGTTGTGGCATAATTTGGGTAGCTGTGTTAATTTTTATGTCTGCCTCATTCAATGTCCAAGTTCATGACACCAGCAGGGCCTAAATATTGTAGCTGGACCCTGAAAGGCCAATCTTGGAATAGTGCCACATGCCACTTCAAAGCCAATCTCTGATCTTTTAATACATTTGTATGTGCCATACCTTGCTTACTTTTAAAACAAGGAAGCTGATGGGTTAGCCATTGCTTAGCAACACAAGGTATGGAGCTTGACTAAGCTTATGTCCTATTCACATTGCAGGAAGAAAAGCAAATACACATAATAAACAAACAAACAAACAAGAATCTCACATGTCTCAAAGTGCTTTGTTTTCACCCTGAGGAAGTGACGCGCTGACGTCATGCAACGCGTCAGAGGCGAGTGGGGGGTGATGTTGCTTGGCCCATGAGACATGTGAGATTCTTGTTTATGGACTGTTTGTGTCTGTTTGTCCCTACCCGGCTGGTCCTCATATAGTTTGTACAGCACTTTAGCACATGGCACTTTGAATTGATGCATTTGTATATTTTATATTAATTATATATGTCCTTAGAGCTTTTGGTATTTTTAGCACAGTATATATATTTTCCAGCAGGGTTAAAGAGGGTCTAAAATAATTTATTTTGGGTTATATATGTAACAATTAGTGGCCTGTAAAAGCAGCCCCCCCCCCACACCTCCTCTCAGGCTTGTCTTATGTGTTTTAGACTGTTTTTAATGTGTCCAAGTGTATGTATATGTAGATGTATTTGATCTAAAATTGGATATATTTTTGCTATTCAATAGTGGTTCCAGTGTTTCTATTTAGGGATAGGTTAGGAGTGGTGGGACTCCATTTCTCTATTTTTGGATATTCACTATTGTGTACTTATCCCTGGGTGTGCACACATTTATAATTATTTAGCGGGTGCGGTCTCACATCTCTTTTAGATTGTTATTGTATTGTATTGCAGTTTCAAAAATACAAAAAACAAAAACTAATAATAAAGTATAAAGTTGGATTCCTTTGGTGAACAATACAAGTATTGGTTTCTGTTTACTAAAATCACACACAGTCAGTGTTTTGAGAGCAGAACAGTGCTAGCGCAACAAGCCTGGAGATAGGAGTCACTGCACAGACAAAATGAGCCTAAGATCATGAAGAAGGTATAACACTGAAGATCAGCTACCCGGGACACATCAAGGCAGGGAGAGCATGCCAAGTGTCCAGCAGGATGATACATGCTCACATTCGTCTAGATCAGCAAGGTCCAGTCAGATTTCATCTGCGAGCCCCCTTTAAGTCAAGGCTCACGCCAAAGCAGAGGCTGCTTGTGTTCAACTAGAATTTGCTGAGAAAGAGGCCGCCATTATAAATGAAAAATCAGAACAGGAAGCAAAGTTGCATATTCTTCAGAGTCTGTCTAAAAAGGCCCAGATGTGTCTGAGAAACCCGTTCCCTCAGCAGAATGCACTAGTGAGTATGTCCAAGAACTTTCAAGTGACTGTTCAATAAAACAGTTTCCCAATCCAGTCACCTGAATTTAAACCACAACCAGCAGAACTCCTGAGCGTCCAAAAACAAACCCACAACCAGAGTGGTACCAGAGTGATAAAAGATGAACCCTCAATGCAGCAATTCAAACACCAGAGCATGCAAGACGTCACTAAATATCTTGTCCGTAAAGAAATGGTTAATGCAGGCTTCCTGAAGTTTGATGACTGGCCATGGAAGGCTTCTTTTATGAATGCAGTCAAAGACTTGGACAGCAGCGGAGATGTTAGACCTGATGGTAAAGTGGCTTGGGTCAAAGTTTGCAGAGCATGCAAGAAGGATGCGCAGGATACACCTATTTAATCCTCTAGCAGGACTCGATATGGCCTGACAAAAGCCAGAAGAAAAATATGTATACCCAGAGGCAATTGAAGGCGCTCTAATGAAAAGACTGGAGTCTTTCCCCAAGCTAAACAGCAAAAACAATTTGAAATTACAAGAGCTAGGTGATATTCTTTGGGAAGTTCAATGTGCCAAGGAAGAAGGTTATTTAAAGGGACTTGCACATTTAGATACCTCCAACGTTACTAAGCCTATAGTGGAGAAATTACCCCACAACCTGCAAGAAAAATGGGTGACTGTTGGAGCCAAATACAAAGAAGAACATGGTGTCCCCTTCCCTCTTTCCTTGTGTTTTCTAGGTTTGTACTGCAGCAAGCCAAGATGAGGTGCGATCCAAGTTTTTCCTTCATCACAGCAGCCAACTTCCAAGGGCAGATAAGCCACCTAGACCCTACCATAGGACTTCCGTGATCACCCACAAGGCAATGGTTCCCTCTGAAGACCCAGGAGGCACAAGCAGCTACAAGGTAAACACCTCTGAAGACCCTGAAAGACTTTGCCCACTTCATAAAAAACCCCATCCACAAGTGCAAGGGGTTCAAAAATAATCAGCGAAAGGTTAGCCTTTCTTAGACAAAGCGGCATCGGCTTCAAGTGTTGTGGATCCACCAAGCATATGTGTTGTGACATGAAGACTAACACTTTAGGGAACTCAGTGTTTTAGAAGACAAAAGATGATAACAAGCAATCTCTATAGATGATCAAGCATTTCTCTATACCATGGATCAAGAGACTTTTCAAGATGAAAACAACAATTGGGTAGTCCCTTTAACTTTTTGCACACCTAGGTGTTATTTACCTAGTAACAGAGAGTAAGCCATGAAGCGCTTGAACACACTACGTAAAACTTTGTAAAGAAAACCATAAGTGAAAAAAGACTTTACAGAATTCATCAAAAGGATGCTGGACAATAATCATGCTGAAGTAGCACCACCACTGGATAAAGGTAAAGAACACTGGTATCTGCCAATGTTTGGCATTTACCACCAACACAAACTGGATCAAATAAGAGTTGTGTTCAATTCCAGTGTGCAACATGAAGGTGTTTCATTGAATGATGTACTGCTGAGTGGTCCGGATCTAAGCAACACACTTCTGGGGGTCCTCTTACGCTTCAGGAAAGAGCCTATTGCCTTCACAGGAGATGTGCAACAGATGTGTTATTGTTTCCTAGTGAGAAAGGACCATCGTGACTACCTGCATTTCCTGTGGTACAAGGACAACAACATAGATAAAGAGGTAACAGAGTACAGAGTGAGAGTACATGTGTTTGGTAACAGCCCTTCACCAGCTGTTGCTATATACTGTATGCGGATGGCTGGCCAAAAAGGTGCAGAACATTATGGTCAAGATGCCAAGCAGTTTGTGATGAGACATTCCTATGTAGATGACGGACTTGCTTCAGCTAACACACCTCAACATTCTCGATAAAGCAAAACAAAACAAGTCTACATAAGATTGCCTCTAACAGCAAACAAGTCATGGAAGCTTTCACCGCAGACGACAAAGCTAAAGACCTCAAAGACCTTTGCCTGGGAACAGATGCACAGAAGAGACCCAGTCTGGGAAGACTGTTTTGTGTTTCAGGTTTCTTCAGCAGAAAAGTCGTTTACAAGAAGAGGGATCCTATCCACTGTTAACAGCCTCTATTATCCTCTCGGGTTCGTGGCACCAGTCACCGTGAAACGTAAGGCCTTTGTTCGTGAACTGTGAAGTGGAGAAAGTGAGTGGAATGCCTTACTTCCACAAGAAAGACTCCATGAGTGGGTCCAATGGACAGAGTCTTTACAAGTCTTACAGTGCTTACAAATATCCAGGTGTTATGTTCCTGTTTCATTGTCACAAGCCTGTAAAACATAACTGTATATCTTTTCTTTTTTTTAAAGTTTTTTTTTTATTTCCAATTCAACAAACAACAGAAAACCAAGACAAGTTACATATCACAGTAAGATGCCATAGGCACCAATCTCAGTTTTAAAGCTTTCAATTAACATCATAGACAAGATGACCATTTGCACAGCACTCAATTCTGGACTCAGATATCTAATTAACTGCTTATTGAGATACAGGGAGAGGAAAGTGCACCGCAGCCCCTGGGATGCTTCTTCTGTTCCAAATTTCCCTTCCACCCATTCAGCCTGCCCTTAGTTCCATGGGTCAATTCAGCCAAAACAAGGGTCAGCGGCTACACCCAATCAAGCAACGCCCCCCCTTCCCTTAATTATCTTCAGAAGCGGTGTCCTGGCACTGCAGCCAAGGATCCCATAGCTTCTCAAATTTATCTGCCCCCCCCGTCCCTCTCAGCCGGTCTAAGCAATGGGTATTCTGCATGATCTAATGGGCGTTAGGACCCAGGGTCAGCTGCCTCCCTCCTCACCTTCAATCCAAAATGGCGCCGGGGCACTTTACGCTTCGCACCCAAACCGCCGCTCTCCGTCTTCTACTGCGGGGGGACACTGCCGGTCCCACAGGCGCCTCTCCTCCACCACCACCGCCACAGGAGACACCGCCGGACCCGCAGGCATCCCGCTTCCTCCGCCGCTGTCACACTCAAGCTGCAGCCGACGGCGCTCTTCGCCGTCTCTCTCCGGCTCACGCTGGGGCCACATGCGCCCGACACACAGAGGAGCTCCACTCCTCCAACACCGCAATGAGCAGCACACGACAGCCGCCTCCACCGCCACTGGTCCAGGCTCAATCTCCTGGTCCAGGTAGGGAGCCCAGGCTCGGTTTTAGTTGCGCCAAGCTGTATGGTAGGCTAAAAATTCAAGGTGGGATCCAGAGCCCCTAGCAAATACGTCCAGCTAGGCAGCCATTTTAACCACGCCCCAACTGTATATCTTTTCAGATGCATCTGTTATAGCAATATGTGCAGTTGCTTACTTGAAGGTAACTAATGCAGGAAATGTCTGCCATATTGGATTTGTTATGGGAAAATCCAAGCTAAGTGAGAGACAAGATAGACCTAAGTCAAGATGCTGTGAAATTCTTTACAGACAGTGAAACAGTCCTAAGCTATATCTGCAACACTACAAAGAGATTCTTCTTATATGTTTCCTACCGGGTGAATAGGATCAGACAAACAACATGTCCGGTTGTTAAAGGGAGTGTTAAAGTGTACGCCAGACCAGTCTCAGATGTCATTGATCTCCTTTGCGTATTTGTTATGTTGCTGGCACAATACATAACTTACAGCTTGTCACTGACAGCTCTCAAATGTGACATTTGCCTTCAGTTGAATTTCATTCTGTGGATTACAATTGGGGTTGGAGATAGTTTGGCTTAGTGCGGCTTCTCCAATCTGAAGATGGGTTTATAGACAAATTATTTCTTCATGTGGACTACTACCGTAGCGTGAAGTGCCAAAGCCAAGAGACACCGATATTGTGGACTCATGTATAGTTTATGTTACCAGTTCTGGTCAGGAATGTATTCTCTCATTAATATGTCTTCCCTGTACAGTAGATATGTATAGGTAGTGATATAATGTATTATTTATCAGGCAGTGAGTGTGCTGCCTCATCAGGCCAGTTGAGTTATAATTACTTATAGGTCGTGTATAACTTATAGTTTGTGTAGTGCACCGCTGTCATCTAGTGGCAGAAGTTGGTAACAGCTTCTATTTTTGTTAAGTAAATTTCTCAGAAAGGAAATGATCTTTGTTCCAGAAAATTCCTCCATTTTAGATTGTCACTCTTTATGGACGCAGCAGGTCTGTTCCTCTCCCATGAGGTTTTGGACATCATCAACTGTAAGTGCTTTTCTGTTGTGTCATTGTCATTTATGCTGGACTAGTGATTCCATGTGTACTGATATGTTGGTATTGTATTGTATTGCAGTTTCAAAAATACAAAAAACAAAAACTAAAAACAAAGTAAAAAGTTGGATTCCTTTTGTGAACAATACAAGAGTGGGCTTCTGTTTACTTAAATCTCCGACAAGTGTTTAGCTGTTTTGAGTGCGGAACAGTGGAAATGCCCCAAGGTAAATAGGTTTTGGTGATGGGTTTTTGGCCTATTGTGCACTCTCATGCATGCTAACATACACAAAAACCCTTGGGTGGCCTTGTTACATGTGAACCAAAGGGCGTCACCATAATCGTGCACATTTTACTAACTCAAGTCATACTGGTGGAAAAATTTGTAATCGCAAGCTCCTGGAAAAGAGTGTTCTTTTTCAATCTGTCATGGGTGACTTCAACATATCTGTTGACACTAGCAACCCTGCTGTCACCAGACTACTGTCACTAACTTCATCTTTCGGCCTCAAGCAATGGTCTACTGCACCCACCCACAAAGACGGCCACACAATTGACCTCCTCTTCTCCAACCTCTGCTCTCTATCAAACCTCTCGTCCTCTTTGCTCCCCCTCTCTGACCATAATCTGCTGACTATGACCCTCTCTCCAATGTCTGCAAACCCCCCTCCACACAAACCCACAACTCAACGCAGGAACTTAAGAAACCTAGACCTTCAGTCCTTTTCTGCCTCTCTTCAACCTCTTCAGACCTTGATCTCATTCACGGACATAGACGCTGCATCATCACACTACCATAATACTCTCTCCTCAGCTCTGGACTTTGTCGCCCCCCTCACCTATAGCCGTCCCCGCACCAAAAACCCCCAATCCTGGCTAAATGCAAGCACAACCAGATTGAAACAGCTGTCTTGAGCTGCTGAACGGCGATGGAGGAAAACCAAAGCCAATCATGACTTTCTATTCTATAAACAAGCGCTTCAGGAACTCAGGACGGCCCTTTCATCTGCTAAGCAAACTTATTTCTCTTCACTGATTTCTGCACAAGCCCGGAATCCCAAACAACTCTTCAACACTTCCTTACTCTGCCCACCACCTCCTCCTCCAACCTCCCAAATAACAGCAGAAGAATTTTCTACATTCTTCAAAGGGAAAAATTGACAACATTTGACTTGGCTTTGCCCCTCAGAATCCCTCACCACTTCAAACAATCCCCCTGCCTTACTCTCTTACTTTCTTCACTCCAATAACTGAGCTTGGACTAACCTCTCTCATTTCTAGAGCCCACCTGACTACCTGCTCCCTTGATCCTATTCCATCCCACCTTATTCCTCAACTGTCTCCATCCCTCACTCCAGCCTTAACCTCCATATTCAACCTTTCTCTTTCCACTGGCACCTTTCCTTCTTCCTACAAACATGCAGTTATTACTCCAATAATCAAGAAACCCTCTCTCGACCCCTCTGCCCTCTCCAGCTACTGCCCTATCTGACTACTCCCTTTCTCCTCCAAACTTCTTGAACAACATGTCCACTCAGAACTGTCACAATACTTATCCACTAACAACTTATTTCACCCCTTACAATCAGGATTCTGCCGTAACCACTCCACTGAAACTGCCCTCACCAAAGTCACCAATGATCTGCTCACTGCCAAAAGTATTGGTCACTACTCCATCCTCATCCTTCTTGACCTCTCCTCAGCCTTTGATACTGTCGACCACTCTCTACTTCTTGATATTCTCTCCCCTCTCGGGGTTCAAGGGCTTGCACTCTCTTGGCTCACCTCTTACCTCTCTGATAGATCATTCAGTGTATTCTATTCTAACACGGTCTCATCCTCACGTTCCCTTTCTGTTGGTGTGCCACAAGGTTCTGTCCTAGGCCCCCCACTTTTCTCAGTCCACACCCATGGCCTTGGAAAACGTATAAGTTCACTAGGCTTCCAATACCACTTCTATGCGGATGACACTCAGATATATCTCTCAGGCCCCAATCTCTCCTCTCTCCTATCTCGCCTCCCCAACTGTCTCTCAGCTATTTCTTCATTCATGTCATCTCGCTACCTCAAGCTAAACATGGACAAGACAGAACTGGTCATTTTCCCACCTTCTAACTCCCCTCCCCTCTCTAACACGTCTATTTCTGTCAACAATTACACAATAACAGCAACTCCCCAAGTTCGGTGCCTGGGAGTCAATCTGGACTCTGGCCTCTCTTTCAAACCACATATTCACTCCCTGGCCACCTCCTGTCGCCTCCAACTTAAAAACATCTCCGGCATCCGTCCTTTCCTCTCCCCTGACACCACTAAAATGCTAGTGCATGCCCTGGTCCTATCCCGTCTGGATTACTGCAACATCCTTCTTTGTGGCTTACCAACTAACAGACTGGCACCCCTCCAATCTATCCTGAACTCTGCTGCTCGCCTCATCCATCTCTCCTCTCGCTCCTCCAGTTCTGCGCCTCTCTGCCAATCCCTACACTGGCTGCCAGTCCCACAGCGAATCCTGTTCAAAACTCTAACTCTCGCATACAAAGCTCTCTCCAACCAGGCCCCCCCCTACATCTCATCTCTAATCCAACAGTATCAACCTAGACAAAGCCTCCGCTCTTCTGCCGACCTTCTCCACCCTGGTCACCTCCTCTCACGCCCACCTCCAGGACTTCTCACGTGCAACTTCAATCTTCTGAAATGTCCTCCTGCACCCAATCCGCCACTGCACAACCCTCAAAACCTTCAAAGGCACCCTTAAAACTCACTTATTCAGACAAGCATATAATCTGGCCTAACCAATCTTCTAAAGGGCACAAAGCTCAATACTGACTGTTTGTGATCCTTCCCCCTCGTCTTCACCCCTCTTCCTTTAGACTGTAAGCTCGCAATGGGCAGGGCTCTCTCCCCTATTGTATCTTGTACTCAGAATATCCATTGTCAACTCTGTAAAACTGCATTTGAAATAGTATATGTATCGTATGTTTCTACCCTCTCTGTAATTACTACTTTGTAAAGCGCTACGGAAGATGATGGCGCTATATAAATAAACAATAATAATAATAATCTGTAAAAAGAGACGCTGAACATGATCATTGTTTACGAGAAGTTGACAGGCATTCTGAAAATCTATGAGGATATGGAAACTGGGGGTGGAATACGCCATTCCAGAAATAGGCAATGGCCTGCTACAGTGATAAGTGGCCTCAACCACTACCCATCCTGCTCCCCCTTTTTTATCCTCTCTTTTCTCTCTTTCCCTTCCTTGCCCCCTTCTTTCCCCATCCCTATACCTGGCCTGCCCTCTGTCCTCCCCTTTAACCCAAAGCAGAGGGATGGCAATGTGGAAGATTGTGGAGCACAAGGTATGGGTTAACCAACCCACGAATAGGCCCAGCACTATAGCTAGCATGCATTAGCTAACAGGAGAGAAGTTTCCTGCACATCAGCATCCAAAAGGATTATGACCTCTAAAATGTATACAGGCAATACGCATGCGCACGTGTCGGTAATGGCGGCGGTGTGAGTCGGCTCCGCGCCCAGCGTTGTTAGTGTGGGAGAGACGGCAGCGCAGCAGCCAGCTGTATGCAGTAGAGCGGGGGTGAGACTCACCGGAGACCAAGGGGAAGCCCGGTGCAGCGGCGGTGTCTGTCGGCGTGAGCGACGGAGAGGAGTCCCACTGCCAGCAGTGGAGGAGGTGAATCCAAGATGACGGAAGACATAACCCTGGAGGATCTAGCAGTGATCAATCACAGCGAGGCTTCTTTCTTTGAATAGGAGAGGGGGAGAGCAGGCCTGCAGAGCTCAGCCACGCAGTCTGAAGTAAGTGCTGATTTATTGCACCAGTTTGAAGGATTACTACAGAAAGCCCTGCCTGGATAGGGTGTCATGCAGCCTGAAAACATTAGAGAGCAAGCTGGCTGATGTAATAGTTGCTCAAGAAGCTATTGGTTCTGATGGTAACCAGCTGAAGATAGATAACTCCCATTTGTCAGCTAAGCTTGAAGACATAGAAAATTGTGACAGGAGATGTAACCTCAGATTTAGGGGTATACCAGAGCACACTGAAGATGTAAAGTAAGAGATCACAGCGCTATGTCAGGAGCTTGTCCCAGGAATTCCAATAGAAAGGCTTGAATTTGATCGCATCCACAGAACCCTGGGCCCCCGCAGACCCCCAGAAGATTTACCTAGAGACATAATAGCTAAATCCATTTGTATAACATTAAAGAGATGATCCAGAAAGCAGCACGCCAATCAGCTAGCCTAATGTTTCAAGGGCATAAATTCCAAGTTTATTCAGATATCTCTGCGGTTACCATGGTGATGAGAAGAGAATTGTAACCGCTGTTAGCAATCCTACAGGAATATAAAATCAGATATAAATGGGGCTTTCCCTTCCGCATAACATTTGCCTATAAAGATTCATCATATTTAGCATCCTCGCTGGAAGATTTAAAGGGCCAGATGGTTCTAGCAGGTATTACCAGACCAGCCCAGACCAAGTCTCCCAGGAATTTTGATGACTCACCTAAAGTACAGCGAGCTGGGAAAAGGTTGAGAAAAGGCCCTCGGTCTGCAGGATGCAGTTCCTTCCTATCATGAAAAGCTCTAATCATTATGGCCTAGTTATTAGGCTCTGGATAATATTCCAGTTTCTGGTGTCTTTTTCTTTTTGAGGACTTCCTCGACCCGAAATACAGAACTTTCAAGTTTCAAATTGGTGTCCCATACGTTGAGTAATCAAGGTGCAAGAGTGGATATGAAGATGTCGACAGACCAAGAGAATTTTTTTTTCTTTCTACTCCTACCTGAACCACAAGACTTATTTGCTTTATGGGGATGTCGTCTATATTGAATAATTGTGTTAAAAAATGGACATGAAGCAGGAGGAAACATTTTTTTTTGTGTGTGTTGTTTGTGAGTTCTGTTGCTTGTCTGTTTGTTTGTCGATTGGCCTGTCTCTGTTTGATTGTCTATTTGGGTGAGTCCACTAATACGCTGTGCAGGATAGTTTCTCTACTAATTATTGAGAGACTATAGCGGTGGTCTCTTGTTTACTCACCCCTGTTTTTTGCTCTCTCCTTCCCAGTTTTGGGAAGAGGAGTTTTTCTAGCCTTTTTTTTTTTTACTAGTTATGTATAAGGTTATTAGTTGATGTTTTAAAGTGTATTGGCTCTATTGTGCGCCATATAGTGTGAGATTTTGATAATTCCCGTCTGCCCGCCGGCATATTCATGACATACTCCAGTTAAATCAAAGGGATTATCCCTCTGATTTTATTATTATATATTTTTCTTTAATTTTTATGTCAACTTTGCTATATTGACCAACTCTGCTAAATTGTTAGAGACAATTACTTACAAGACAGGCTGCTTACCTGATCTGAAAGAGTTTCTGCGGTATTAGGTGAGAGAGTTGGTTTGGACGAGGACTCTTGCAAATAGGAAGCACGGGGTGTCCCTTTTTGGTACACAGGCCTTAATTTGTTCTTGGGTCTAAATAAGTGCCTTTTGGAACATTTGCAGGGGCATCCCTTGCATTGTTGTTATCTGGCATGCAGCCCTCCTCAACATTGTTCTTGGTGTTTGAATTTCTCCCTATTTCCCGCCCTCCTTAGCTTTTCCTTCCCCTCTTTCCTTCCCCCCCCCCTTTTTTTTTTGTGTGTTTCGTCACATCTGCCTAGAGACAGATAAATAATTCTTAAATGACTACTGTGCTTTCTTTAAATATTCAAGGTTTCAACTCCCCGCATAAATTAAGAACCCTCCGACCTGTGGTCCTGTGCCTACAGGAGACACATTTCTCGAAATCCTCCACTCCCCGATTCCTGGATGCATCCTACTCTCAGGTATTTATGGTGTGCGCTGATTCCAAACAGAGGGGGGTCCTGATCGGGTTTAGACGTGATGCTCAATTCCACTGTAAGAAGGAGTTTAAAGATCCTGATGGCCGATATTTGATCCTTGTTGGGACAATGCAAGATCTAGAGATTAAAAACGCAAACTACTATGCACCCAACAAACCTTTTTATCCGACCTCTTTGATAATGTGGGTAGTATAGCGCAAGGGATGACAATATTATGCAGGGACTCCAATCTAGTCTTAAATTCGTACATGGACAGAAAGTCCCCGAATAATACTTTAGTGAGCTCTCAAATGGTAGCAGCATCTAAGGCGTTCAGAGGACTTCACTCACCCCCCCCCCCCCCCCCAATGTGTGGTCGAGAATTGATCATGTTTTTCTAACTCAGGGGTCTATGACCTCGTTGAGGTCGGCTAAAATTCTCCCAATTTCCTGGTCAGATCATGATGGAATGCTAATAAAACTAGACTTCTTGTCCTGCAGACGGTCTGGATTTTCTTGGTCACTAAATGTTTCTCTTTTAGGGGACCAGGTAGTGGTTGCAGAGGTTTCTAATGTATTGACTGAATCTTTTCAAATCAATGAATCTCCTGAGATCTTTGCAGTTACTTGCTGGGAGGCCCATAAACCTACCATAAGGGCCAGACTTATCCAGATTGCCTCCAGGAAGAAGAAAGAAAGAAAGAAAGAAAGAAAGAAAGAAAGAAAGAAAGAAAGAAATAGAAAATTTGGAAATGGAATATTTAAGGGTAGCGGAGGAAGCAAGAATGTAGTTAACTTCTTCGCTGCGAGCTGAGCTACACAGGGTAACATATGAGTTGAATCTTGCTCTGGCAGGGAAGGCGGAGAACGCTCTTCGTTGGGTTAATATAGTCTAATATAAGACTTTCTGTTCTGTGCTGGCACCGAAGCTGAGGGCTATGTTTAATTGGATCCGAGCGGGGGGTTCTTTCTCCCAGGAATCTTTAACTGCCTCGATCAGTATGATACCTATAACTGCCTCGATCAGTATGATACCTAAGCCGGACACTGACCATACTCTGTGGTCAAACTTTAGGCCTATATCTCTTATCAACTTGGATATGAAAATATTTACAAAAATTTTAGCTGATAGGTTGGCAGAATTTCTTCCTAAGTTAGTCCATAGGGATCAAGTGGGCTTTATCCCGGGCAGGCAAGCTGGTGACAACATTAGAAGAGTGGTTCAGCTCACACAGAGCGCTAATAATAAGGGTCTTTCGTGTATGCTCCTCTCACTAGATAAAAGAAAGGCATTTGATTCGGTGGCCTGGGAATATATTTTCTTCCTGCTAGAATTTTGGGGTTTTGGCCCTAAATTCTGTGGGATAGTGAAAGAAATGTATTCGAAACCAGTAGCTTATGTGAAATATAGTGGATGTAAGTCAGAGACATTTCCTCTGATGAGAAGTACTAGGCAGGTTTGCCCATTGTCACCTTTACTGTTTTCTTTGGCGATGGAACCCCTTGCACAGACTATTAGAACATTGCCAGACATTGCGAGGGTGACAGTCGGCAAGGCTGTTTATAAATTATGTCTATTTGCAGACGACGGATTATTAACAGTATCAAACCCAATCATTTCCCTTCCCAATATATTGAGGATTTTGGGAGAATTTGAGCTGATGTCTGGGTTGCAGGTGAACACTACGAAATCAAGGGCGCTAAACATAAATATTCCAGACAACCAATGGTCCCAGATTCAGGCTGGGTTTGACTTTCATTGGGAAGGAGAGACGATTAAATATTTAGGAGGAGAAGCGCTACAACTCTTTATTTGTTGCCAATTTCATACCTATTCGGTATAAGCTTTTGGCCTTGTTGAAGAAATGGAAAACATATGGTCTTTCTTGGCTGGCCTGAATTGCGGCCATAAAAATGACTCTTCTCCCCAAATTTCTGTATTTAGCGAGAATGGATTCCCTCAAACTATTTAACAGCTTCAAAGCAGAAAATTGGACTTTATTTGGGACCACAAACGCCCAAGAATCGCAAGCAGTATTATGCTTAAACCAAAAAGTCAGGGCAGTTTGGGGGTACCCAATGTTAAAAAATATTATCAAGCCACACAATTAGCTCAAGTGCTAGTATACCACACAACTTCGGATGTCCCAGCATGGATTCAAATAGAAGCCCACTTGTGCTCTCCGGTTGCGATTGACAATCTCCAGTGGTTGTCCACTAAAGTGAGAAGATCGTTGGGAAATCCAGTAATAGACCATACCCTGAGGGTTTGGGACGACTTGCGGTTTTCTGCAGGTCTTGCTTCCCCTCATTTGCCGCTACTAAAGATCTGGGATAACCCCATGTTCCTCCCAGACCTTATAGATCCGGTCAGGTTCTCTTCTTGGAAGAGTGGGGGATCAAATATCTTGGGGACTTTTTTCATGAATCCCGGTTAGCTACTTTTCAGGAGATGAAGGATAAATCTTCCTTACAATCCAGGGATCTGTTTGGGTATTTTCAAGTCGCCCATTTTGTAAAGACTGTAGTCCCAGAGCCTGTTAGCCATACCCGGCTCATTTTTTTTGAGAGACGTTGTAGTCAGGACCCAAGGGGGAGAGGGGTTATTTCTGAAATTTACAGTAAGTTATGCGAGATGTCAGGTGCCCAGGTTTTATCGTATAGGCAAAAATGGGAGGGGGAATTGGGAGAGGTAAAGGAGCACGGGGATTGGCAGAGGATGTGGAGTTCAGCCTTTGGGGTTTCTGCATCAGTCATGTCAGTGGAAGCTAATGTCAAATTGGTCCTTAGGTGGTATCTAGTCCCGGACCAAATAAGGCACTTTGGGGCAGATCAGCGAGGGTTGTGCTTTAGAGGGTGCCCTGTTGCAGGATCTTATAAACATATATGGTGGGATTGTGGCAAAGTGAAATCATTTTGGGGGGCAGTGTTTGATGCTATAAGTAGGGTATTAGGTAGACAGGTACCCTAGGACCCGTGGGTGGTTTTATTAAACAACCCTATCGATCGAAAACAGTTCCAAA
This sequence comes from Gastrophryne carolinensis, assembly GCA_027917425.1. Lineage (NCBI taxonomy): Eukaryota > Metazoa > Chordata > Amphibia > Anura > Microhylidae > Gastrophryne > Gastrophryne carolinensis. The sequence goes on along the minus strand of CM051234.1, from coordinate 15,285,601 downwards.
AATCAGAAGCTACTGGCCTATCACATCCTGACGGGTTCGAAACAGGTGATAGCAGACTCCTGGAAATCTTCCGACCTAAAATCTAAGTTACTCATTAACAAGGTGAATTTTATTATGTCTATAGATAAGCTCTCTGCAATTCAGTGCAGGACCCTGGAAGGATTTCGGGAATTGTGGACTCCTTGGATACGGGATTTTTACCCTAGGAAATTTGATGAGAATTTGTTAATGGTATAATAAGGTAGTTATTCTAGTATGTTTTTTTTTTTTTTTACTTTATATTTATCTTATTATTTAATGTATTACTATTTCTTTTCTTTCCTCTTTTCCCAACCCATTTGCCCTTCCCCCTTCCCTTATTTCACAGTTTCAACCCTTTCCTACTTCAGTAGGTAAGGGAGTATTTTACAATGTTTAGGATCTTAATATGTGTAGATAAGTGGTTGCTCGGATCGACTACGGTTCTCGGCGTGGGACTTCCCGGGCTAGGAGCGCGGTGTTCCGAAGTGCAGGTAATGCATCGGTTATGTTTATTGGATGAAACTTTATTTTGTACACTGATTGCTGTGATAAGCTTCTCCATGTTGGAGCATATTGTCCGATCTGTAACTTTGATACAATCTTTTCAATAAAATTCTATTAAAATTAAAGGAAAACAAAAGCATATTTGGTGAAAATTTAAATATATTAAATCCCTATGGCAAGATATAGCTAAGTTTGTTGACATAATAGAAGGAATAAACATACCATTGAATAAATCAACAATTCCCCTGAACCTGCAAAGGTCAAACCTACCCATGGCAAAGAAGTTCCTAATAAACCTTATCTTGATGGGCATCAAATATCATATAGTCAAATTCTGGCAAAGGCCAAACCCACCAACTTTCGACACTTGGAAACGGGATGATATGTGTCCTAGAAATAGAAAATGCAGTAACTAAGCTGGAAGAAAGCAAGGCACAGCTTCAGCGGTTTAGTAAGACGCTAAAGGGATGCTTTAAATAAAGCTTTCCTACAGTTAACTACCCAGCTAACCATGGTATTAGGGAGGGAGGTGGGGGGAGGGTTCCAAAGACTGGGGGGATGTAATTTCTAATTACAAATAAGTTATAAACCATCCTGAAATGATTCTGGTATGATTTTGTGTCCCTGATTAATGGAAATGATGCAAATCGCACTAAATAGAGATCAACACTGAGTGGGAAAAAAGGGGGAAAAAGGAATAGAAAAGAAACAGCAGAGAGCTAACTGACCTGCCCTAGAGACACTCTGGCCCTACAGACACCTCTGCTACTGGCTGCCATACAAGATCTGGAGGATTCACTGCATCTGACTCTGCATCACCACCCTTTTCTACACCAGTTGCCTTCCCACCACCATCAGACACAACATCTGCTTCAACAGCTGCCACTGCAGCAGCAGCTGCCTTCCTCACTTCCTCTGAATCAGCAGCAGCTGCCTCCCCCACTCCTTCTGCAACAGCAGCAGCATGAGGAGCAGCTATAGCAATAACCTCCATGGGTCAGCTCTGCTGCCGAGAAGTTACCATCACCCACATCAAGCCAACACATGTGGAAAGGCCATTTACAGCTCTATCTGCAAATGTTTCTATGTAGGGAAGAGAATTATGGCCTCAGGCATGTCACCATTTCCCCTGGCAAGGCAGGTGCAGTTTGGCAAGCTGATTTGCAGATTGGCGAGCAGATAGCAGATCCTTGAGGCAAAACAGTGCCCGGTTCTTCTAAACCATATGGAGACACATAATGCTGCTCCAACATGACCTCCAAGCAATGTTGGTGGAACAACAGAACATGGCATATCTGGTGGCATTCTGGAAAGCCAGAGAACCACCAGACGTTGTAGGCCACCCACCCTAGCAATAAGGAAAAACACTTTTGGTAGAATTTAATTTGTTTTGTTTTTCATTTGAACTCTCAGTAGCCTAAGAATATGGACCCACAGTGTTGAAAATATAGTAGTATGTCAGAGTTTTGTGAGAGCAATAAACAAAACAAGCATAAGTGATTTTTTCATTCATTTTAATCTCAATAAATACATGAAAAGAGGGAATAAAGTTTACAGAACAAACCTTGAAAGCCAAGGCTTGCCTCAAAACCTAATATATATATATATATACACCACATAAAACCACTGGGGAAAATGAACAAAAATTACCTAAAATGAGACAAGACAAGGTGGTTCCACAGAGACTGGTCAAAAGCACTCTGTGTGCCCCTATAAAGCTCTGCAGGAACATCCATCATAGCTGCAGAGGGAGACACATCTACATAATGTGGACCCTGCTCCTGGATGACATAATAGTGAAGAGTCATACAGGCAACAATCATTTTTATGACCTTCTGGTGTTGGTACTGGAGTATTAAGCAAACCGAAGGCCAATTCGACCACTGCCCTGGTCATGGCATGAGCCCGGTTATAGGGCACATGTGCCTGATTTTGAGGGTGCAAAATGGGGGTCATAAGCCATGGTAGCAGGGGGGTAGCCAGATAGCCAGAATCACCTAAAAAAAGTGTTTTTAACCACATACATCATTAACACATTATCACCTGAAAAAAAATGTAAACATCAAATATTTAAAAATAGATTGGGGGAGACAGGGGAAGCATCCAGAGATATACAAGGTCTAAATGAAAAAACTACATTAGCAATAAGAGAGTAATAATGACAACACTTACCAAGTAGCCACCCGCCAGACAGCTTGCCAGACTGACAAGACCAACAGGCTTGATTTTTTAAGAATAAGCACATTATGGGTGGAACCTGGAAATTCAGCCACCATCTTATGGTTCGTGCACAAAAGACACAAAGGCCAATAGCTGAGCAGCATTCAATCACACCTACACTGACAGAACAGATGCAAAGCAGAAAGGGACAAGCACTGATAAGACTGACTTCTTTGGGTGAGTAAGAAAAGGGGACTTGAAAGGAAGTGTTAGGCGGGAGGCTATAACTTGTGTGAGCAAAAGGAAAATGAACATTAACATTGGCTTACTTTAGAGTGAGCTACAGGGAACAAGGGGCAATTAGGTAAAAGAGGAGATTGAGGTCCACTTTGCAGGAGGCAATACAATGCAAGGGACAACCCACACTAAAGATTGGGAAGCTGAAAAAAAGCTGTGACCTCATAGCAGGGAATGAAGTAGGCAAAATGAAACCAAACACATACCTAAAAAGATACTCATCTTCAACCGGGGGCACCAGCAACACATGCGTACAGTTGATCACACTTATGACATGGGGCATGATGGCCAGCTCATAAAAGCCTAACTTAATCACATTCCAGCCAACCATGGTGTCAGGGAAAGAGATATACCTGTCCACCAAGGTAGCCATACCATCAAAAAATGTATTGAGAGTACGGCTGAGCATAGGCTGGACATGCCCACAGAGAGGGTGCCCAGACTCTGGAATAAAGCATTCATCAACAATTGAGGGCAGCCAACCAATTTGGTCATGATCACAATTGTATACCCCTTGCCTGTGGTGGGGGCCAACCATGACCACAACTCACAATACAGTTTCTTGAGGCAAACACGGACAAGTCAGGTCAACTCGAATAGCTCAATGTCATGCATGCAATCGCCATCCACGCGTGACCGATGCAATCGAAAGTCTGACAGACACATGCACAGCAAGCTACAATGCTGCAGACGCTCGTACTCTGAAAAGTATTCCTCGGAGGGCTCCAGTATGCTTTCTCGAACAATGTTGGGCTTTATGTTGGGGGAGTTTGGGCATTAACATGAAATATCTTTTTGTAATTTTTCACAGTTTTTTTTTTTTTTATATTTTTGAGTGAAAAATGTAACAAAAATAAATAAATATGTTTTTTCAATTGTCAAATTTATTTTAAATAAAACATTTATTTTATTCAAGACGGTGACTTGCCAGTCCCTCAAGCCTTGTGAACTTGAATCCCTTTCCAGTCCACAAAGGGTTAAATGTAAAAAAGGCATAGACACACGGCAAGAAAAAATATGTGATTAACTTATTTATTTTTGTTATACTTACCTCTGAAATAATCCCAAGCACTGTGTCCCACACCAAGCACTCTGGCTCTCTGGCAGCTGCAGGAAGCCTTTTATACCTGCTGTGTGACAGGGTGTAAAGTGTTAATTTAAAAAAGCTATTATTTTCTAAAAACCCTTAAAAATAAAAAATGGAGTGGTCCCCTTCCCAGTATAACCAGCCCAGACACCAACTATGGGGGCATGTAGACCAGTGTGCAGAGGCCAGCCTCAGTGGCCCCCTCGACGTAAGGGCTACAAACCCGCATAGTTTTCGTGGGCTGCGGGCTCTTCTGCCCCCCCCCCCCAGGCTTAGGAGGGGCAGGTAATGAGGGTTTGGACTTAATAGCCATGCGCTTGCCGCAGGTGACTTCCCAGCCACCCCAAGCCTTGTGAACTGGTATAGGGGTCTTATGGATCCCTTACTAGGTCACAAAGGGTCAAATGTAAAAAACACACACTGACACAGGCAGAGCAAATGTCACTTATTAAAAAAGTTCAGTATACAAAATATGTTGGGTAAAGAACCATACACACAAAACACTGCGATGTATATTTTAAACAATTTTCTACTAGTCCTTATATTATTTAATATTTAATATTCCCAGCGCTGGAGAGAATACAAGACCGTAATGGTGCGGTCACAAGAACAATTGGTAATAGTGTCTGCTGTTTAACAGACAACGGCACTCCGCAGGGATTTTCATTTAATGCATATACTCAGTCTTTCAAAATAGAGAAACACACCCTCCGTGCTTTTCAACACACCCTCCGTGCTTTGTGGGTCCCGCCACCAAAAATTGCTTAAATGACCAGATAATTTCACCAAAGCGCACTTAAATACAGATCCTCGTGAAGGGCGACCTCTCTCCTTATATAAAGGCAGAACTGCCTTATATAAAGGCAGAACTGCCCAAAGATCCATGTTCAACACACTCAAATGTTCAATCTAAGTCCTCTTGAGGGACTCTCCTCCATTAATTTAATCGGGCAATGCTCAAAATCTGCCACCCACTTGCTGTGGTTCTATGGGACGCCAGGCTTCAGCAATAAGCCACTGGGCATGACACCTCGAGTCCCGCGCGTCATTTAAGCAATTTTTGGTGGCGGGACCCACAAGATTGCCTTGTTAAGAAGCACGGAGGGTGTGTTTCTCTATTTTGAAAGATTGAGTATAAGCGTTAAATGAAAATCCCTGCGGAGTGCCGTTGTCTGTTAAACAGCAATTACCAATGATTAAAAAAGTTCTTTTTTATTTTCCTCACCTCTGATTCTGCATCCTTCGCTAAGTAATGTCCCCTGAAGATTACCGATATCAGATGCGGGTGATCGGTGGAGAGGGGGTGGGGGAGGCAGGGGATCGGAGTCCCCTGCTCCTCCAACTTCTTTACACAGATTACTGGCATCTGAGAATTTTAAGGAGTAGTCAGCAAGGATGCACTTTAACTCCACTTCTATTTGCTCTTGTCATAGAGCATCTTTTCCAACCAGTTAGACAGGATCCAAATATCTCTGGGATTAGAACATGCATTAAAGAACTCTAAATATGCCTCTTTGCAGATGATATTTTGCTCTCTACAAATATTCCCTATTATTTCACCTTATATTAATATTGCACCCTGGTCTACAAGCCCCTATAGATGGTTCCCGGGGTGGTTATGCTGGGAAGGGGGGAACCCATGCCATTTCTTTTATTTTTAAGGGTTTTAAAAAAGTGATGTGCCCAAACCTAATATTTTTATATAACTCTTAATAGTGTGGATAGTAGTTGTATTTTATTTGAGAATGTTATAAAGTGCTCATTTCCATTTAAGGGGTCTCCTGGGCAGGAACAAGTGGTTACCGATACATATGTGGTACCATTGTAATCAGGAGAAACTGGGCTTTCACATGCAATATGTCTTATATAAAATAAGGTTTACATTCAAATAAACAATACAAGCCTTTTTTTAACTCAAAAATATAAAAACAAAATGTCATGTTAAAGCCTAATCTCTGCCAAAATAAAAATCCTGGAAATTCATGTAAAACTCACATTTAAACATAGCGCAAAGTGGTTAAAAATGAACTGTTAACAGAGGGTGAAAATAATCCAGTAGGCTGACCGTTAAAGGCACCTCTGCATGTTGGGCATTGTTCTATTCAGGGAACCTTGCACTTTCAGATTTAACTTGTTTTTTCTTGTTTTCACATTGCTATTTTAGGAAGTTGTTTTGCTTGAAAAATCGCAAGGTGTGCACTCACCTTGGTAAAATTACCCTTAGGTGCATGATTTACTTTGGGGTGTTTGGCAACTCTTACTTTCACAGATGTTCTATTTGGGGGATGTTGCTTTTTCATTATTTTTTCTTGTTTACACTCTCCTTTGTATCCTATAATTTTGTGTTACCTCAATACATAACTCCATCATCGATTGGTCGTCTGGCTCAGTTTCTTTGTTCTCAATTTTGCAGACAGAAGGAAAAAAATGTTTCTCTAGTAATCTCTACTAACCCTCAATCCACCAGACTCTCTTCCTCCAGCATATCGAGAGTTTCAAGATGTGTTTGAGAAGAATGGGGCAGACCGGCTCCCCCCTCATCGCTCTTACAACTGCCCGATATATCTTCTTCCTCGGTTGGCCATCCCTTTCAGGTGCATCCATCCGCTGTCTGAAGCAGAGTTACAGACTCTTCATGAGTATATAGACGAAAACCTAGCCAAGAGTTATTCTCCATCGAGAAAAAGAATGTAACTTTGAGACCTTGTATAGATTATCGGGCCCTTAATCTGATAACAGTTAGGAATAGATATCCTTTACCTCTGATTTCAGAACTGTTCCAGCATTTGGGTCTGCTTGGATCTTTACCAAGTTAACTTGAGGGGAGCATATAATTTAATTTGTATCCATTATGGTGATGAATGGAAGACGGCCTTTGGCACACACTACAGCCATTTTGAATACCTGGTCATGCCGTTCAGTCTCTGCAATGCACCTGCAACATTCTAACATTTTGTGAATGACATGTTCGGGGAATGTTTTGATATTTTTTCATCATGTACCTGGGCGATATATTAATCTTCTCCTCCTCCCTTTCTGAACATCAGGAACATGTCTCTCAGGTCCTTTTGTGCCTTCTGAGAAGGTAGCTGCCATCCTTAGACTGGCCACAACCTATAAATCGCAAAGAAGTACAGCGTTTCATTGGCTTCACCAATTTCTACAGATGTTTTATTAAAGATTTCTCAAGGTAAGATAATTTCAAGGAACGGTTCACTTCTGCCCCTATTTTGAAACTTGCTGACGCAGAGCTTCCTTTTGTCCTTGATGTAGACGCCTTTGTCAATGCTATAGAAGCAGTACTCCCTCAACAAGAATCTACGAACGAGAACTTCATCCCGTAGCTTTCTTTTCTAGAAAATTGTCATCAGCAGAACAAAACTACATTGTTTGTGACCCAGAACTCCTTGCTATCAAACTCACTCTGGAGGAATGGTGTTTCCTCTTGGAAGCTGCCAGACATCCAATCCTGATCCTCAGTGAAAACAAGAACCTGGAGTTCCTTTAGTCTGCAAAAATACTCCGGCCATGACAGGAAAGGTGGTCATTATTCTTTTCCAGGTTCTCTCTCATCTTCACTTATCTGACTAAGGTCCAGAACCAAAAGAACCCACTATCTTGCAACCTAACAATTTCTTGCTAATTCTCTGAGAATCGACAAGCATCTGATTCTATTCCAGAGAACCTACAATCTGAACTGTCATAAATAGAAGGAATTCTTGTTCATCAAGAGAAAATCTTTGTTCCTGAAGTTCTAGGGTTCTGGCTGACCTTCATGATCATGCCTTGGCTGGCCATTTTGGGGTTAAAAAGACTCTACATCTGATCCAACATCACTTCTGGTGGCCCACTATAGGAGAGGACTGCATATTGCACGTTACCTGCTGAGAAACGTGTGCCCGGAACAAACACAAAACCACCAAATCAGTGGGTCTTCTTATGCCTCTCCCGTTGCCAGATCGTCTTTGGGAACAAATCTCCATGGATTTAATTGGGGAACTTCTGCCTTCCACACTGTCTTGGTGTTCGTGGACTACCTTACCAAGTATGGCCATTTCATAGCTCTCCCCAGTCTTCCTTCGGCCTCAAAATTAGCATAAGTTTTTGTGAAGGAAATAATCTGATTGCATGGCTTACCATCCAAGAACATGTCTGACCGTGGTTCCCAGTTTACCTCCTGGTTCTGGACAGCTCTCTGTAAAAGTTTACGGATTACCTTGGTCCACTCATCAGCCTACCATCCCCAGTCCAATGGGCAAACTGAGTGGACAATCACTGGAACAGCATATACAATGCTATTCATTGGCCCTACAGGACAATTAGACACAACTACTTCCATTAGCCGAACTGGCTTATAATTCAGCCCATTCTTCTACTTTTCCCACTCCGTTCTCTACGAGGTATGGATTTGATGCCTAGACCTTGTCTGAAATCTGCATTCTAGTGAACATACCGCAGCCGCAGGCTTTGGAGCTCACCTAACTACCACCCATAAGATGCTCAAATCAACCCTACGAGTTGCTCAGGAGCGTTACAGTCGGCAAACGCCCCTTGGTCCTCAGCCTCCAATTTTGCGGTAGGAGATCAAGTACTTCTCTCTACCACTCATCTAAGGCTTCACCTTCTGTCAAAAAAGTTGGGCCCTTTAAAATAAAGTGTTGTTTTTGGTGTCCCTAAAGTGGGGCACTTTCGGATTCCTCACCTTCCTTGCTCTTCTGTCAGACGCGGTGGTGCCGCAGGGTCTCTGACACAGTCCGTGTGTGGCTGCAGGCCAGCAAGCTCGAGTGCGCGCACATGACCAGGCTCCTCGTCCTCTCTACTGCTCAACAGTGCTACCTGATGTCTATCTCAATATAAGCACACCCACGGGTGCATGATCTTGGGCTTACATTTACTTCCGTTTTTTGGTCCCAGTGAACCAGAAATGAGATCACTCCTGCTCTGAGACATCCTTCCCAGCTCTATTGACAGCCCTATTTAAAAGGACAGCTGGCTTGTATGCATTGCTGTGTTCTCTGTGATTCCTAACTGATTTCTCTGATTAACCTGGCTTCGCTCTCGGATTGGCTTTGGATTATTTAGTTTGACCTCAGATTTGTTTTTTGGAATTTGCTTCTTGCTGCCAGCCCCTGAATTTGGTTTTGTTTATTGGACTCTGCTTCTTACCCTGCGCCAATACACCTAGAGCCCGCCCATCTCTCGTTACCTGCTGGAATTCCACCCTCTTCAAGTAGCAGCCCTGGGGCTTGACATCAGTGAGTTTCCGGATGCACATTTCTCGTTTTCACGACGGCAATGCACAGCTGGGTAGCCCAGGTCATGCTGCCCCATTGCTAACTTGCAGTGTGGAACCTTAATCAATTTTGAATGTAGTTCCACTTTAAAGGGATTAATTGTAACTAAACCCAAAATAAAACTCTTTATTTACTTACCATCCACAGACACAATTCCTGTCATTTTGTGTTGAATTGGCCATGTTCCTTTTCTCTGGTGCTGACAGTATTCTTCCAGTCGCCTTCTACATATCTTGGTTGGTTCACCTCCTGACTAGGAACATGCACCAAAATGTGCTGTCAGTACCAGAGATGACAGCACAAGCCCAGGGGCCATTTAGCCCGCATGACTTTTTTTTTACCAATGATGACTTCCAATATACCATACACATAATAGTGGCAGATTGTACTTAACACTATTCTGCTATTCCTCTGGGCCAGTTATTGTTAATGATCTGTATTGCGTGAAAGCTGGGTGAAAAAAAACAGTGCCTGCACTAATCCACAAAAAAACTATTTGGTGGAACAAGAATAAAAAAAAGGTGTCAGTGGTAGAATTGCATGCCAAGCATATGTCATATTCATTTGCAACTCTGCTGATGACAAGCATAAAAGCAATTTATAACACGTCACCTGGAAGCTTAAAATGTAAGAATTTACCTTCCCCTGCTTCCAGATTATTCTATGTAGATACGATTCAACTAGGATGTCTTCCTCTAAAGATGTACAAAATTGAGCGATTAAGGTTTGAGTAATTTTCTGCTGTCCTGTTAAAATTGCCAATTTTCCATTGTCCCATTGTTGGGATATAGAGTGATTGAATTCTGGATCCATATTGTAGCCTTTTCCTCGTGGCCTTTTTTTGAAATGAAGACTTCTGATGTATTTCTGCAGCTAGTAAATGTTATACATGCAAATATTATACATTTGTATCGATCAAAATGTACTTGATTTACAAGTGGATAATTAAAGTGGATCGAAACCCATGTACCGATGGCCCTGGAATCTTATAGGTCAAAATCCTGGGATTTGGTCCACTTGTAAGAAAGCCTGTGCTAGGGCATACTTGTATTAGAGGGACTCTCCAGGAAACAGGCATAACAATGCAGCAAGCAGATCACATGATTTCTGTCTCATGTGCCTCACCTCCATTTTCTGCTGCTCCAGGTAGAAGCCATAGCAGAGGCCATTCTTTCAGTTTCATTCTTTCAGAACCAGACAAAAAAGTGGTCTAATAGCCACCCTGTACCTTGGAGCTCTTAGCAAAAAGCGGGCATGGAAAGCTTCAGTGGTCCCACAGCTTGCTTTCGCTAAAGAAGAGTGATTGCATGCGCCTCATTGATTTCCTCACCCTGGTGTCCTGCATGGTGCTCTTCTCTCTTCAACTCATCCCCTGCTCCTTCCCCCAATGCTCAGCTACAGACTGTGAGTGTGACACCAGACCCTGGCTCCTACCCTTGCAACCTCTTTTATACTCCTGTATGTTACCCAAGCTGCCTGATTATAAGAGTAGCTCTGCCCCCTCTCTCTTTGTCAGGATATATTATGGGATGAAGATGATGATTTCTAGCTCTGCTGAGCACCCAGCACCAGCAGAAGAAATTGCACCCCAGAGTCCATGTGCCCCACTGGAGTGAGTCACTGAGAAAGAGGAGAACCCTGAAACTATTATAAGGGTAGACATAACTTTCATTGCCATTTTATGAATTTATAGAAGGTTAGAATATGGCTTTAGTTGTTTTCCTGCTGAGATGTATTTCTGAAGAATTGTTTATGAAAGCACTGCATGTTTTGGGCGTGCTGGCAGAAAGACTGTTAGCCATAGATAAGGACCCTATCTTTTTGCAAATGCGGCTTTTTACAATAATGTCTGTCCTAGGGAGTGTAACCACAAGTGTTTCACCTGATAAGTTCTCGGCCCACACCCTGCTGGCGGAAGGCTGATGTTGCTTTTTTTATTCTGCAAAAAAGAGGAATATGGCCATCATTAAAGTAGACAGCTTTTTGAATATCACCTTGTGTGTGCCTCATTATTCGAATAGCTCATCTCCAACAGCTTTTGTCAAGAACTGGCAGACCTTGTACGAGGGAAGACTTAGAAACCCCAACCACTATGCCATCTTTGGAGCCTAACCCATGGACACTTGCACTTTATCGCCTAACCTGAAGAGGCCTACACCAGGGCAATTGGCTGCCAAGAAGACAGCGATTACGTTATTAGAGTGGCATCATACCCTAACTTTCCCTCCCCTGCCTATATGTGTTTTTATACAGGGCCTTCCCCAAGTATGGTGTCCCATTCCTTTCAGGCATACATGTTGAGGACAAGGACTCAGAGGACAGCATGTCCCTCTAATACCACCATTCTCCTGCAGCCCCAATTTTGCCCATTACTGGGTTCATCCACTTCATAACCAGTGCAAACCTTTAATCCCTGGAGAAGAGTTACAAATCTTGGCACCAAGGGATTAGGCCTGCTGTTTACCCATTTTTATGCACTTCTCCAAACCTTTCTTCCCCTTAGGTCTAAGAAGGCCTGCCCACCACATCCACCCGAAGAGGCACCTATTAAAGACCAGCTATTTTTAAATGGAGGGTGGTTTCTTGCCCTCTTAAAAAAATGCTAGCAAAACAGCCTTTAATTTACAATTCAGGGGGCAGCCATCTGGGCAGGAGAACCAAGATACCAGTATGGAGCCCAATGGGCGATAACTTATAATGGCCCTATTCTGAGCTTTTATTTGGTACAGTGACCCGTTTAGGCTGCTGTGGTGTCAGGGTATTACTATGGGGAACTTTATTCCTTGGTATAGGGGAGTGGCCGGATCTGCAACTATAATACATATAACACATAACCTAGCATTATGCCACCAATGAGTTCCCTAGCCCTCACAGCAACAATGTTACAGTCATTTTACACCACCAAAGTTCAGGTCCCTAATGACTTCTATGAGGGTTCAGCATCTGGTGTGAAGTTTAGGTCAGGTTCTGGTCCTGAACAAAATATTTTTATTTTCAGCTGACTTGGCGAACCTGACTATCCATGGGTCCCTTCATTCCTAGTGGCAACGGATCAATTTTTACCCTAAAAGTAAAAAAAAAAGAAAATCACTAACTTCCTCTTTCAAGCACTGGGTGATGTCCTCATTGTTCAGCAGGCCTTCCCTTGGCTGCAATGATGGCGACTTTTTCAGTGTCCCCTTCTTCATGGCGTCACCCTGTCCTCGAGTCCATAGGTGTATGCTGTGATGCCAGGTGGCAACCGGCGGTATACACTGAGCCGCCTGTAATCTTAAATCATACTCTGCATGGCCCTGTTAGAGTCGCTCACCAGATTCGCCTTCATAAATGTGGTATTGCGTACAGCGCCCGGCATTCACCAGATGCTGTCTGCCGCTAAGAGGCGCTACCTGCCGCTATCCCTTGATGAATAAACCCCCAAAGAAGAGCTAAATTGTGTGGGCTATTTAAAGCTATACCCTCAAGTGATTTCTGGTACATTGTTTTGTGTTAATGGTGGTGGTGGTATTGCATAAGAGTGAAGATTTAAGAGCACCTATTATTTAAAGGAACACGTTTTTCTTGAGTCCCGTAGAGTGAATTCTGATATAAGTTTAATATCAAGATTTCTACTATCCACAAAGGATAGTTCATCACTCCTTGGACATTCACTGTTTATGTTTATTTAATTAAGAATTTCAGTTACCTGTTGGTTTTATTTATTTTATTTATTTATCTCCACCTATCTATGTGGCAGTGAGAGAATACTGCAGTGGTAATCCGGGTCACCCTTATTTGTAATCCAAAGATATATATCACTGTCATAGCACTTGGAATCCAAGAGGCCTATGTTATGGTTGGCCGGTAAACTCACAGACAACTAAGCTCTGGCTTCAACAGTGTAGCTCTGCTTTAATGACTTCACAGCACAGTCCTTCTCACAGCACATCCATAGGTTAATGCTGCAACTTCCACATGAGCCAAATTCCAATATCAACTTATAATTTATAAATCCGATATGCTCAATTCACAGTTCACAGTTAATCATGGTCATACAGGGCCTACTCCACCCCACTTTGATGTGAACACTAGCTTGTAGGAACCTTAGGCAGGGAATCACACAGGGCAATGGTTACTAATGAAGAGCCTCTCCACCTTAGGGATATTGGTCACAACTTAGGTTAAAAGTTTCAGTGGCCCCACTAGTATGAGTACCAATCAGTGAATGTCCAGAAACAACACTCCCAAAAGGGTATAACACTTCTCTGGGGCTTAAGGGTTTCCAACAGGGGCTACCACACCTCACCAGAGGTCAGGCTCATCTCTCAGCCTTGCACACTCACGTCAATGGGTGGCTTCTTGTCAGTTAGTTCCACACCAAAGGCACCCCCATGGGTTCCTTCTCTCCCAACAGGGGCCTATCTAGGCCCTCCTGTACTAACCCTTCCCATTGTCCCTTATAGAGGTGCTAACTGGATTGTCCAGTGATGCCTGGGGATGGCACAAGGGCCTCTCGGAAAGACCCAGACTCATCTTGCTGCCTGGAGCACCCATGTCTGGGTCTACAGTTTGGGCACATGTGAGCCTTCCTACACCTACTGGGAAATGGATACTATTTAATGTATTTTTAGAGCTGCCCTTAGGTAGGGAACCAGATTCAGTTTTTTTAGTAACTTGCATTGCTTTACCATTGTGAGCCCCGTTAATCCTTTACTCCCTGCACCCTACTTCTCCTGCCTCCCTGTAGCACCACTACCGGACCACAGTACGTGGATTGCAGTCACTTTTATTGGAAGCATCCATTAAATTTAGACTTTATTTTTTAATATTGTTAGTATATACTGTAGAAACACAAACCGCATTCTATAGGGAAACAAAGTCAAACACCAGCTCAAACACCAGCTCAAATTCAACAGATTTTATTAAACCGGACCTTCAGCGTGATTTAATGAAAAGCCCAAACTCTTAAAAAACGATTCCCCAGCTTCTAAATTTTATATATTTTACGTTTTTAGTCACTAACTTATTATTCTTCCCCCCACTGGGCTGCAACTCTGTTCAGGAATTTAGGATACGGGCGCCGCCATCTTGCCTCAGAAGCATTACACTTAATGAGGAGAGGAGAGTGGGATAAGGCACAGGGAGGCGGGTTATAGCTGTGCTTTGCTCAGACAGAGCAGAGCTGGGGTCAGGTAAAGGTCAGCAATCCCAGAATGCAGAGCAGCACAGTCAGGAGGCACTTCCTGTTTGCAGGCTGCCTGATAAGATGGCGGCTTCCATAAGCCGCCATCTTGGATGTTTAAAGGCTCATAACATGCAGTAGATGCAGGTAGGATGATTTTTAATGTGGACAATCTGTATGTACAGGGTGTGGGAAACATATAAGATAGACTCTTATTCAGAGTGAAGGTCCGCTTTAATTAAATTTGCAAAATGGATAAAATAATCCAGGATCGGGCTCAGCTTGCCACAGTACATACATCATAAATATTAACCACATCTAAAAAAAAATACGTCTTAAAACAGACAGGCCTGTCAGATTTTAAAAAAAGCACAAGTGGCCGGCCCCCCAGGAACACACAGCCCTACAGCATATGCACCACCATGCATACAGCCGGCTTTCTGAGCTAAACTGAATATTGAGAGTTCCTGAGTGGAATTAACCAGATAGTTGTAATTAGAGATGGTTCACCATCACGGTCAAGCTGTTTACAATCTCAAAAGATTTATGTGAGGAGCCTCAAACATGGAATTGTTCAGCATTGTACAATAGTCAATATTCAAGCAATCAACAACATATACAAGACACAAACTCTCAGAAGTTCAGGCGAAGAATATGACAGAACCAAGGATTGAATAAAAATAATCTGACAGAGCTTCAGCTAAATAAATACTATCTCTCCTTACTAGGCAGAGGCCTCTCCTTTCCCCCAGTAGTTAGAGGTGACAAATTAAAATATGTATAAAGACACTCAATTGTTTTTTAGAAAAGTGTTCTTTTACTTAACTTACCTTTGCTCCCGCGCTGCAGCTTCAACCCTGCTCACCCTTGGAAATCTCAGTTTCCAAGAACAGTGCTGAGGGCAGCTGTTGGGGGGCGCTTCCTCCTCCCTGGCTAACAGCGAGCAGTGTTTGCTGTTTAGTGGGCACCCCCCACAGCTTCTGCCAGATCCCTGTTTGATTGATGGACGTGGCGGGGTGCTTAAGGCACCATCGGACCGGCCTGGGCAAGCTGTTTGGGCGTGAAGGTAAGGGTCTGTTTTTTTTGGTTTAGCTGCCTTAGAAACCTTTTAGGTAGGTATGAGCAAACCCTCTATAGTTCAGGTTCAGCAAGTTAGGCCGACCTTTAAACAAAAGCTCAGTTTGGGTGGACAAACTTGCGGAACCTGAACCCAAACACGGGTGCAATTGAAATCAATACGGGTGTGGGGCGTGCAGAGTGGCAAATTAATAACTTACCTAAGCCTCAACTTACCTGTAAGTAACTTACCTGAGCCCCGTGATATGGTTCCTTCTTTCGCTTGCAATATATCTCCGACCTGGGCCACACAAAGATGGCCGATGCCTTCCCATGAATGAGAACACTCCTAGTACCGACACTTCTGTTGGCACTCACTCATGCAAGCACTTCCAGTGGCCCACTCTGCATAGGTAAGCTGCTTAGCAGTCCATCAATCAACTTTGCCTTTTTTGGGCCATATACTGAATATAGACTCCTGGAACTCAAACCTGGCCATCATACGGATCAACCACTTGAGACCAACACTAGAAACGCAATTAATGAACTCCCCTGAGTTTAACCAAGAACTGGAAACACTAGATGATAACCAAGTAGGAACAAAACTAGGCTAAATAATTTAAATGTGAATATGACCGCAGAACCCGAACTTCACCCAAGAGTTCTTAAAAGAAGTAAGCTCAGTTTTCTTATCACCCTTGTTTTAATGTTTAACTATTCACTAACAACTATTAAGGTACTGTGGTAAAGTGTATGGGAAAGTGCTGAATGGTGTATATTTTCCCCCTGCTCTGCTCAATCAGGCACGATCCATACCGGGTTTTCAGGATCCCAGTCCACATCCCCAGTCCCCTCTACAGGTTTTTTCCCTAATCCCAGATCTCACACAGGTGATGAGGCTAATTGCGGGGAAGCCTAAATAAATGGAGCTGATGAGGCTTTAAGTTTGCTGGTGAACAGCCTGGGATGAGGAGCCCAGGCCGTACTACTCACAGAGACTGAAAGAACTGAATGCAGCAGAAGGAATTTGTTTGTGTTCCCCGAACTTGGACTTGTGGATTAACAGTGTGGACTTGTATGCCCTGTAAGCGGACCTGTTACAACAAGGACTTGTAGTTTGCTGGATTAACCTACCCTGGACATTACTAGAGCTGGTGAAGTAAAAGCTTGATGTAATGCATTGTAGGCTGCAACCTTCTCTGAAGTAAAAGATTTTTGGCTGTTGAATATTTTATTTTCAATAAAATTGCGTTTGATTTGAAGAACTGTCATCTGAGTCACTGTCGTTCGCCCCAGATCCTGGCAATACTATATACACAAATATGTAACTATACATAATATTATAAGTGACAACTAGCACAGTTTTACTAAGGACAGAAGCTGGCAGACTAACCGGATTGGCTTCAATGAGGAGCCCATGATTATTTAACTCATTTATAAACTATATAGCGCTATAAATAGTATAGCACTATAGCACTATATACTATATATAACTATATATGCAATGCAGATTGGCACAGATGACTTGTATTATATACCCTGTATATGCTATTCAGGTTGGAATAGATGACTTGTATTATATAGCTAGGCACTGCAATACAGCTGGGCAGAGATGTCTTGTATTATATACCCAGTCAATGCAATACAGCTGGGCACAGAGGACTTGTATTATACACATACACATCATCTGTGCCAATCTGAATTGCATTGACTGGGTATATAATACAAGTCATCTCTAACCAGCTGCATAGCATATACTGGGTATTTCACACAAGTCATCTCTGCCCAACTGTATTGTAGTTACTGGCTTGTATTATAAAGCAGGCAATGCAATACAGCTGGGCAGAGCTAACTTGTATTATATAGCACTGAAATACAGCTTGGCACAGATTAGTTGTGTTATATACCCAGTCAGTAACTTACTGGGTATATACAACAACTGATCTGTGCCCATCTGATAGCATTCACTGGGTATTTAATGCAAGTCATTTGTGCCTATCTGCATAGCATTTACTTGGCCTATACTATAACTCATTTGTGCCCATCTGCATAACATTTGCTTGGCCTATAGTTCTACTCATTTGTGCCCATCTGCATAGTATTTACTGGATATATAATACAATTCAGTAGTGCCCATCTGCATTTACTGGGTATATAACACAACTCATATGTGCCTAGCTGCATAACATTCACTGGGTATATAATACAAATCAACTCTGCCAGTAGTGCCTTTCAGGTTGCGTTTGTACTTTCATTTTTATATGGCGCTCCAGTGGTGGAATCAATACAATAATATTATATCCCTGGTGATGGACTATGCAAAGATTTTTCAGATTTCTCCCTAGCTTCAGTGACTGGTGGCAAAGCATGCAAATGACCTGGGTCAATCTCCTCCTCCACCTCGTGCCTCCATGGAGCTCTCAGTCTCATTTGGGAACTCCCCAGTAGTGCTTCCAACAGAGTGCATTTGTAAATTCTCATTGTTATCTCATGCTCCTGTGGTGAAATCATGGATGTAATAATATCTTTATAGCAGGCACTGGAACATGTATTGCCTCATGTGATCCAGGCTGCCCTTCCATTTGCTAAAGGAAGTGCATATAATAGACGCTAGTGCATACTTCCAGCTCAGTCAACTGTCATAATACACACTTCACACTGCGCTCCATCACATAAACATAGAGCACATAACGCTCACATATAAGGACAGTGAGCAATGATGATATTAAAACATTGCTTGTGCTAGAAATGCATGGAAAAGCAGACCATTAAAAAAAGCTCCAAGCGAAACAGAATTAATCAAACGGAACCAATGGAGATAGGATAATCAGTTAAAATGGACATAAAAAATGCTGGAAATTATTTTGAATTAAATGGAACACTGACAATAAAAATTGTGAGCAATAAAAATGTATATAAAACAAGCATTAAGAATTTACAATAAAACAATTCAGATCGAACTCAATGTTCAATCCACCTGGACTGAGCGTATCCAAATCAAAAATCCATCTGCTTTCTTTTTGGTATAAAGCTCTATGTTATGTTAGTCCCCCTCCAATGGCGCTCAACCCTGTCAATGCCTTGAAAAGACATTAGCCCAGGGACACTAGATAGCATACACCACAAACCTGGTGCTACAGGTGATACATTTCGAAATTTTATGGGACCTTCCCGTACGGGTGTCTGTAAACTGCCGTCTGGGTTTTTAAATTTTCAAACAAGTCCTACACCCATAGCAATTCCCACATCTATAGAAACCAATCAGGGGGGCAATAACCAGAGAAGTTGGTTCAGGTGGATCTATATAGCTGTGAAACAGCTTATCCCTTAGATTAGGAGCCTTTTTAAAGATACATGTAGGATTATTCAGCAAAACAGGGCCTATGACGGGGTCATCCTTAAGGATGTACCAGTGCCTCCTGAGTACATTCTTCACATTACGGTGCTGGACATTAAAACCTGTAACGAAGGCAAACTCTATACCTGTATTAACTCTACTCGTACCTTGCTTAGCTACCAGTGACCTCCGATCAAACGCTTGTACACATTTTCTTTGTTGAACAATGGTATGACCATCATACCCCTTTTCTAGGAATCTCTTGGAAAGGTCCAAGGCTTGTCTGTCAAAATCTCTGATCTCCGTACAATTTCTCCTAAGACGAGTAAATTATCCCCTGGGTATAGCCTGCAACCAATTTGGGTGGTGACAGCTATCCCAGGGGACATACCCGTTTCTGTCAGTAGTTTTGAAAAAAGTACTTGTGGAAAGACGAGCCCCTTCTACCTTGATGGTGAGGTCTAGGAAATTAACTTCCTGTGGGCCCACTTCTGCCTTGAATTCCAAATTGTAAACATTATCGTTAACATAACTAAAGAAATCATCCAAAGCAGGCCTTGAACCTTTCCAGATCACCAGCACATCATCAATGTACTTTAATGGCGCCATACTTTACCAAAGATGTGTTGCACCTCCCAATATCCAACATATAAATTGGCCATACTGGGGGCAAATTTTGCCCCATGGCCACGCCCTTAATTTGGAGATAAAACCTCCCCTGAAACCAAAAATAATTGTGATTGAGGGCGAATGTCAGGCAGTCAACAATAAAGTCAACCTGCTTGAGAGGCAGACCGGAGCAAAGGTTCAGATATTAATGCACTGCTTGGATCCCCAGGTTGTGGGGAATCATAGTATAGAGACGTGATGTCTGCTGTTGCCAGCAGACATTCACTCGTGACCCCCTGGGTTTCACATATTCCTAAGACTTGGCCGGAGTCCCTTAGGTACGCTGGCAAGGCACACACTAAAAGTTGGAGGAACGTGTCCACGTACTCCCCCAGCCAGCAAGTGACCAAGTCCACGCCACTCACTATAGTGCATCCTTGTGGTTTCTCCAATCGTTTGTGGACTTTGGGAAGGTAATAGATAGTCGGAATCCGGGGCGAGTGAATATTTAGATAGTCCTGCTCCCATGAACGCAAAACACCTTTGTCTAAGCCCCGTTTTAGGAGACAAGTGAGACTATTCCAACATAGGATCTTTCTCTAATAACCTATATGTCTCTGTGTTGGTCAGTAGTCTGCACATTTCTATAACGTAATCCTCTTTATTAAGAATTTCTAGCCCCCCCTTCATCTGCAGGCTTGATGACTATTTCACGTTTCACTTCCAATTCCTTAATGCCCTTAAAGATAAAGGGAGGGGGTTTTCTTGAACCAACCTTAATGTTCCTCAGGTCTCTAGACACAGATCTCTCAAATACTTCCATTTGAGCATTGGTAGATAGTTGGGGATTGAATACAGGTTTAATCCACAGCTCAGTGTGATTAACGGGGACTGGTAAAACTGCCCTATTCATGTCCAAAGTCTGAGCCACATCAACATGATCCTCAGGTAGGGGTACAGTGACTTTCTTAGCAAGAAATTTCTTTTTAATTGTCAATTTCCGTACAAACTTCTGAAAGTCAATGTACGTAGCAAACTTATCAATCTGTTTAGGAGGGGCAAATTTGAGACCTCGGTCAACGATTTTAAATTCTCTAGAGGTGAGCTCCACTGAACTAAGGTTTAAAATCCCCTGGTCTAATACTGCCTCGGTCTTCTTATGTTTGGCCCCTCCTCTTCGTCCTCTGTGTCCCACCCTTTTCTTTTGACTGCCTGCCTTTCCTGTAAGGTTTGTGTTTTGCCCCTGTCTCTCTGAGGCTGATCCTTTAAGACATGGGATTGCCAGTGGACATCCTGAAAAGGGGTAGAGGGAGTGTACAGAGCCAAGTTAGGGGCATCCCGTCTCTCCTGAAGGTCGTCTATTTTAGCCCTATCTCACCTTTGCCAAACCTTCCAGGAGAGAGAGCGCTTCCGCCAGCTAATCTTTTCTACCCTCAGGGATACGTTTAGGCTGGTGGCTCTAAAAATTCTGAGTCCGTCCTTCATTCCTCCTCCTGGGCTTAGGCCTCTTAGGTGAACTTAGAGCAGACGTATGTTCAATAGGCCCATTTGGGCGATTCGTTAGAGATGGCCCACAGTCCCCAACTTCAATGCCACTAGGTACCCCCATTCAAAAAATGCCATTTAAAAACCTTCCCTGAAGCATAATCATTATAATCCCTTTGTAATTTCTTTAATTTCTTATTCCTTAATGCTGTCTCATCTCTTTCTAGTTTATTCTTGAGCTCAGCCGCTTTGGACAGAAATGGCTCTGACGTACCCTTAGGGCTCACTAGTTGTTTTAGTTCATCCTTAGCTAATTCTGTGGATCTTAGTTGCAATCTCTTTTTTGCCAGCAATTTCTCCACTAGCAATATACCACAGTGAGTAAAAAAATTTAACCTTTCCTTTTTTGCTTCCAAACTGTCATCACCGTCAGGGATCTGCAAGGTCCAACGTAACTGTTGCGGAACCATTTTGTTACTCACATATTTCTCAAGAGCCGCAATTTCCCATTTCAATCGCAGTTCCATATTTAATATCTTATACAGATCTTTAAATACAATATCTAGGCTTGGTTCCAGTGGGGAGTCAGACCCCAGGGTTGTAAACTCCCAAAAGTCTGCTCCTCTCTGTGAGCTAAAGGTAAAGATATCTATAACAACAAATAAGACACGTAAGACAAAATGGGCTGCAGGTATACAAATATGGAAAATAAACAGCTAAAACACAAAACAGTACTTACAACTCAACAATGAACCAGCTCAACGTGTACAGAGTTCTTTAACTCAGCAAAAAATCAAACAATAGCAAAAACACACAGGGGTTGACAAGAGGTGATGAGAAGGTCCATATATGGGCGTCCCACCACACACGAGTATCCACCAAGTGAGCAACCTCCACCGAGAACAATAAACTCTTACCAGATGGACTATGGTATAAGGGCACACAAAATCCCCATACACTCCAGAGTTCTCCTTTTAATTAGGATGGATGATTCTTATTTACCTCTTCGAATTCATAAATGCCAAAATGTTTGCACTCAGGCAATTATAAATGTATAGCCAGTGTAGGTGGGTAATAGCATCAGCAGTTTCTCTGAGCTGGTTATAGTGGGCCAGTATAGGTGAGTAGCCAGTGCCTGACTCCCCCCCCCCGCTACAGCAAAACTAAACTCACCTGACCCCTTGTTTTATCCCTCCTTTTCACCCTGGGGGGCTCTGATCCCCCGTCGGGGCCCCTCCGGCTGTTGGGGAGTGCCTGGAATAGGGTTCCCTCCTTTCAGCTGTGCCAGCTTTTCCTGTAAAAAAAATAAAAGATATTTACTCACTTCCATGTGCGCTAGCTGCCACCATCCCTCCTCTTCGCCCCTCCAATCACCCCCTGGGGCTCTTCTGTCTTCAGCAATCCTCTTCTGTCTTCAAGTCTCCCCTCCCGATGGGCGCCACTAAGTCCCGCCCCTTTGCTGGCCCCTGTGCCTTCTACAAGCCCCTCACGGCATTTTTGGGGCGGATTTTCAGGGGGTTTTAACCCTTTAATTCTCCCCCCCCAAGAAATGGGTCCCCCTCCCCCGGTAAGGGGGACCCCAAGACAATTTTTTTTTAATGTAACACTTTATAGTGTGGATAGTAGTTGTATTTTATTTGTAAATGTTATAAAGTGCTCTTTTTAGTTTGGGGGATCTCCTGGACAGTAATGAGGGGCTACCGATACATATCTGGTACCGTTGTAATCAGGAATAATGGGGCATTCACATGCAATATGGTTTTCTTTAGTAAAATAAATTGTTTATTTTAAATAAATGAGACAATTAATAAATAATAATATTCTTTTTTTTAGTTTTTTGACCTTTAAAAAACAGATATTTTAAAAAACAGAAAAAAAATTACAAAAAAGACATTTCATGTTAAAGCCTAAACAAAAAAAATATAGAATTTTCCTTGAAATTCCTGCAAAAATCCCAGTTAAACATGGGGAAAAATGATGAAAAATCTGTCAACAGAGGGTGACAAAATTTTAAGTAAGCTGGCAATTAAAAGGGTTAAAAGTAGTTATGCATGTTGGGTATTGTTCTGTTCGGAGAACCTTGCACTTTCAGATTTAACTTGCTCTTTCTTGTTTGTATATTTATATTTTAGACAAAGGTGTTTTTGACATTTGTACTTTCAGGGAATATATGGTTTGTGGGGGGCATTCCAAATGTAAAGGGTTGTTCTAGTAGAAAAAGCGCAAGGTGCTTACTTTTTTTAGGGAAACCCTGTGCAACCAAACAATTCATTGAGAGACAACGTCAAGAAAACTGCACCCATGTCAACAAGCCTGATACGCCTATAAAGCTTGAGGTGTGTACCTATAAATAAGAGTTTATAGACAAACTTACATTTTTATTACAACAAAACACTAAAATTGTAAAAAATTTATTTTTTTACATTTTTTTGCACATATTTTACCCAAAAATATTGAGAATACATTAAAAAAATGACAAACAAGACATTTCATGTTAAAGCCCAGACTCAGCTGAAAAAAAAACAGCAATTATCCTGGGAAATCCCTGGAAATGCCTTCAAAAATCACAGTTGAACATATGGAGTGCAAAATAGCGCAAAATGGTTTGGCAACAAGGGTGACAAAATATCCAGATAGGCCGGCAGCAAAGGTTAAGTGTGATCATTGTACATTTTGCCAGTACATGTTACAAATATTTTATAGGTACAAAATCAGCAAAGGTGTACAAAACTGAGTTTCATCAACTGTAATACACACAGGGTCATTTATAAACTTGTTTGCCCCTGTATATATGTTGGCAAGATCCACATAGCCATAAAATTATGAATATCAGAACATTGACATGGACATCAGAACGCTACCAGTCTGGCTGTCTGGCACTTGCATGGATCACCAAGGGAGCTCACCAAGTTGACCAAAAGCATGTGGGATTGTACATGTTAAACCAAGAATACGGGGGGGGGGGTTAGTGGGACCTGGATCTCTTACAGTGTGAGAGCACTTGGATCTTTCAGCTGGCAACACTGCACCCAAGAGTCCTGGCATCAGAGCATTCATACCAAAGTAAAGAGAATAAAAATTGTCTTTTTCCCTTCAGAGAAAATCCTTAAAATGTCACATGTAGTCAAGCAAATCCCTGCTACAATAATAAAAAAATACTGTATCTTAATGAAGCGGTATCAAAGATATTGCCACCAGACGATCATACAGCATGAGGGTGGAGTAGACGGCTCTTCTTTGAGAAACTTGGATAAGCTGGTGACTAACGAGCCGTAGAATAACATTCAGCACGGACTGCATTTCAGCCCACAGGGTCTCCAAAAGCTTGACCCTCTGAAGGACTATAATGTTCAGCTGAACCGCTGTGGTGAAACAGCAGGTAATGAGCCATGTTCTCCCTTGAGCCCACAGAGACGTTGTTTGGGATAGCAGCAGGGCTGGAAACCAATATGCATATTGCAGCTGGCTTCCCCTGTGTTGTGTTTGGGAGCCTGGCATTTTTTGTTATACATCCATAATTGCCTGAATATTTACTATTGTACCCTGCTGAACAATTCCATGTTTGAGGCTCCTCAAATAAATCTATTGAGATTTTAAATAGCTTGGCCCTGACTAATTAATCTAATCTCTAATTACAGCTAACTGGTTGATTTGGTTTAATTATCTCAGTTTAGCTTAAAAAGCCGTCTGTATGCATGATGGTGTGTATGCTGTGGGACTGTGTATTATGGGGGGGGGGGGGGGGGGGCGCTGGTCCTTTTTTTTTTAAGTCTGACAGGCCTGTCTGTTTTTTAGGCATTGTACTTTTTAGATCAGTTTTTTTATGATCTGTGCATTGTGGTAAATTTAACCCTGTCAAGCCTTTTTCAAATTTGAGCTGGTGTTTGGTTGTTTTTATGTATAGAGATAGGAATTTAAAATGTTGGTGCAATTATCTGTTGGCCACTTTTTTGGTGATACTATACCTTATATCTGTGTCCATGGGAACTGGGTTTTTCCAGGCTCAGCATTACATTCAAGGAATCAACCAGGATGTACACTGCTGCAAGCACATAATAATAACTTGGATAGTCAATATCAGTCAATAAGTATCCCAATTTATAATCAGAAGAACATTCTTTTTCTGGATATTTGTGGATTTTTTGCAAATGTGCTTTTATAGAAGGGTTTATATTAGTACAACCAAAATTAAAATAGAAGATATGCTGAAGTGTAAGATCATTCTTGCTGTAATCCATGGTTGTATTATATAAAGAATGTAACAGCCAAGAAATTTTCGGAGTTGCAGATCTCAAAATAAAACTGCCATTTAGTAGGTGCCTGAATGGCTCTTTTAAAATAAAGTTGTGCATCCAAGATTCATGAACTATTATTGTTATATTTTGCAGAATTACATCTAAGTCAACCAATTCCTCATATTCTATTAAAAAAATTCCAAAGACTAGAATCACTGTGGCTGTAGATCTCTGAATTAGATTTAGTTGGGCCTGATTTCTTTTCAGATCATTGGTGAGTTTAATCACATAGGCGATGCAGATCTCATGAGTGGTAAACAATTGTTGTAGTTCCTGTAGTTTTGATTCTGTATTGTCATCAGAAGACATCATGATTCCGATCCAGTTCCAATCAAATATTTTCATTATGTAAATAATAGCGTTTAGTTCACTATCGCTGTGAGCAACATTAAAATAGGATTTTCTGTTATGAACATTCGAGACAGGATCAGTGGTTCTATAGCTGATCTAGAAGACAGAATGTAAGTCCTACAGTTTAGATTTACGTTCCTTGACTGCAACTCAGGGTCTTATTTAAGAAAGGATAGCATCAGGTAGTGACTCTTTAGCGACAGGAAGCGAGAGGTATCAGCTCGAGAACGCCGGCTTAAATACGCAATTACACATTTATGAAGCCGATCCTGTTTAGCGACTGGGAGAACGCCATGTAGCATTAGATTCAACATGACCCCAGCCTCAGCGAACAGCGCCTGCGTTCAGCCTTGCAGAGCGCCAGGTATTACCTCTCGACACCTGTCACTCTCCCATACATTTCTACGGCAGAGCCTCAAATCCCATTTTTATAGTGTTTTTTTTTTTTTTTTGCAAAAAAACGTGTTTACTACATTAGTCCAGATTTCTGAGTATGTTTTAGTATACATATTTTTTTTTTTTTAATTTTAAGCAATGTTAGGTTCTGAACTGAAACTATAAAAGTCACACTACTTCAACAATGTCATTCCTGTGTATTGTGTTTGTCTTTTTTTTATGTTTAAATTTCATTGTAATCACACAATAACTGGTGCTCCTCCATCCACACAATTGAGAGCGACTGCATTGGGTCGCTGAAATTTCTTTGTTGAATACGCTACAGTTCGCGGCGTTTGTGGGGCAATGAGCAGTCACTGTCGTTCGCTGCATGCTGCGCTCCACAGTTGTTAAATATAGATTTAGCGTGTGTGTATGTAGCGGCTGACATTGTTATGCGTACGCTATTTTAACCTTTGCGTATCCTAGCAATATCATAGGCCTATGTTAGCGTATTATTAATGCGAGGAGTGTCAGATTTTTAGCTTTCACTTTAGTTTTTACTACTTCCGGTTTCCCACCTACGAGGATCCTTCATGCGGCCCAGACGCCCTGCCAGACCTCTCCCCAGATATTCCTCTGAATCTTACACCCCACCCCTCCCCCCTGGCCCTTCAACATCCCCTGTTCCCCCCGCATTCCAGATGAAGACCCGAAAGAGGGTGGATCCTCAGGTGAATGGTCAAGTCGTGAAAGTTCCCACAGATATGTACATGTATTTATTTATTTATTATGTTTTTGTAGGACTTTTGTGTCAAGGAATACGAATATGCCTGGAATGCAAAGAGCCGCATAGTGTTGGAGGTGCAAGCCACCGTGTCCCGGCACTTTAATACAGATTTGATGGTCCGGTCCATAATCCAGAAGTGGTCGGATTTCAAGCGGCGGGACAATGAGGGCATTTATAGGCTCTATGATGCCTATGCCTCAGGTAAGTGTTACATCACTACATGTTTTGAATAAAGATAATGTAGTTGTAGTTAGGGATTTTTGTGTGATGTGTTCTTTTTTTTGTTTTTGTTTCCTCTCCACAGATAAGCGTCCTCCCCTGGGGAAACGCGGGAAGGGAATCCTCCCCCCCAATAGAGTCGTGGACTTGGATGAGTCTGCGGGGGGAGGGTCCCTCTCGTCAGTCCCATCTAGAGGACCCAGGGGAGGAAGGGGATGATGCCCCAGAGGATTGTGCAGCTGGGGGGAGGGCAGTATGGAGCCTCAGCTCCTCACAGTCAGACTCAGCTTAGTCTCAAACCCCATGTGGCCACTCTTAAGTGGGGAGTCCAAGTGGGGAGGAGGACATGGGCTCGCCCACACTCCCTCGAGGATCAGGGAGTGAGAGGGAGGAGGGTGGCCCATAGGGTTTGGGATCTTCTGGGCCGATTGTGAGGAGTAGAGGCTCCACGCCTCCACCTCAGAGTCCTCCCTCCCACTCCTCAGAGTGCATTTCTTATTGTTGTTTGTTCCATGTTGAATCTGTGCTGTATTAAATATCCTGTCCCATCATTAACTGTTTTTCAGGGCATCATAGAGCCGGCACCTCCAGCAGCTATGCAGCAGAGCTTGCACTTGGGGATAGTCGTGGTAAGTGTTTTTGATGCTCATTCACATGATGTATCTAATGAAATTAGAAAATATATACACATGTTTTATGCTACACAGCATTATATTGTGTCATAATTTTCAGACACTTCTGCAACACAACTCCAGTTCAATACAAATTCAAGCACGTATTCGTAGTGATTACAGCATGATGCTGCATTGCAAATGTGTTAGCAAATGTGCACCTTGTTTTGCTACTACATGTGCAAGTCAAAAATATCAATATGTTAATGGCAATTTAAATACTGTAATTTGCATTGCACTGGCAATGTGTAGCAAAAATGTCTGTAAAAAACGGACAATGGTATTGAGTGTTCCATGTGGACTACTTAAATAATACAGCTGAACTCATGAACCACTAAATACCATGCTAATTTTTTCTAAACACGTATAAAACCTTGTTTGCCAGATTTTTATCAAACCAAAAACAGGTGGATGCGGAATAATAATATTCAGGGACCAAGCTTATGAAGTTTTCTGTTGTGTTTTTGTCTACACAGATGTTTCCACGCAGACGAACCCGGTCGTTATACTCCCCAGGAACCCCCAGCAGCATGGTCCCTAGCCACAGCTGCGATGGTGAATACAATTACTTGTTTGCCAAACATACATTTACAACATATGTCTTGAGAAATGACCAATCATAAGGGTAAATGTCATTATGGGGTTAAGTAGCAGATATGTAGATGACATTTGGCCTAGCCACAATCGGAACTGCATGTATGCATGCTAGATTGGCGGCTCCCCTTGGTTTAAACTTAAACACATAATACATTCAGCCTGTGTTTGTTCATTAACAAAATCCTTTAATAGTAAGTTGGCTAGCTATAATTGTAATAGCAGAAGGATTTTTTTAGTTACTACTATGTACATGAGTACTTACTGTAAATCAGGAAATACACTGTCCCAAAGCTTAGGTAGGCCTTCATTTCGGAAATCAGGGTAGGGAGGGAAATCGTACATGAAAGCCCACAAACTACATTAATGTAACCAAATATTCACACAGATTAGCATCATGTCAAATATTTATAAAAATTAGGAGTTAAAAAAAAATTGCTTAATTTTTAAGCCATGTACAAACAATAATGTGCTTTTTGTCTCCCCACAGCTTGCAATAATGAGCATCGCAGACTGTGGCAGTACGTCCGCCGGACACGATTTCTGCTGCTGGAGAAGAAAAAACAGCCATAGGGTGGGGGGTATGTTGTTTGCCGCTATGCCAAATTCTACCTTGGCCATGTTGGCCTTGTTTTAAAAAAAAAATAAACATTTTAAATTTTGTACCTTTAATTGTTATACAAAATAAGCACACTATCTGTTATACAAAATAAGCGTGCTTCAACCTCAGCTTTACTAAGTTATTTAATTTTGCATTGGTTTCTGTCTGCTGTCATTACACATGTCATTACACCTCAACCAGCAGGTCATGTCATACCTTGACATGACCATGCCAACACACTTTTGGGCAGCCAAACTTGGCTTGTGGGCGCAACTAGCAGAGTTTGCCCTGGAAAAGCTGTCCTGCCCGGCAAGTAGCGTGCCATCTGAGCGGGTGTTTAGTGCGGCGGGGGCCATAGTTACGGCGAGGAGAACTCGTCTGTCAACTAAAAATGTGGAGAGACTCACCTTTGTCAAAATGAATCAGGGATGGATCAGCCAGGATTTCCACCCACCAATGGCTGATGCATGCGACTAGATTCAGCATGGTGCCACGTTTTACACTTTCCAAATGGGACAAAACATATTTATGTCTTTAGACCAATTTCTGGGCTCCTGCTGATGCCAACTTCAGGGTGTGGCTTCCAGCCAATTTTTGGCCTACTGCTGCTGCTGCCAGCTTCAGGGTGCGCCTTCCAGCTAATGTTTGTGCTCCTGCTGATGCCAACTTCAGGGTGTGCCTTCCAGCCAATTTTTGGCCTACTGCTGATGCCAACTTCAGGGTGTGCCTTCCAGCCAATTTTTATCCTCTTGCTGCTGCCAACTTCAGGGTGTGGCTTCCAGCCAATTGCTGGGTTCCTGCTGCTGCTGCCAACTTCAGGGTGTGCCTTCTAGCCAATTTTTGGCCTACTGCTGATGCCAACTTCAGGGTGTGCCTTCCAGCCAATTTCTGGGTTCCTGCTGCTGCTGCTTGCAACTCCAGGGTGTGATTTATCCAATTTTTGGCCTCATGCAGCCAAATCCAGTATCTCTTTCACGCAATGTTTGGGCTCCTGCTGCTGCTTGCAACTCCAGGGTGTGATTCATCCAATTTTTGGGCTCCTGCAGCCAAATCCAGCGTCTCTTTGAAGCAATGTTTGTCTCCAGCTGCTGCTTGCATTCCAGGGTGTGATTCATCCAATTTTTGGGCTCCTGCAGCCAACTCCAGTGTCTCTTTCACGCAATGTTTGGCCTCCTGTAGCTGCTGCTGCTGCTTGCAACTCCAGCGTGTGATTCATCCAATTTTTGGGCTCCTGCAGCCAACTCCAGTGTCTCTTTAAAGCAATGTTTGGGCTCCTGCTGCTGCTTGCAACTTCAGGGTGTGATTCATCCAATTTTTGGGCTCCTACTGCCAACTCCA
Organism: Gastrophryne carolinensis; assembly: GCA_027917425.1. NCBI lineage: Eukaryota > Metazoa > Chordata > Amphibia > Anura > Microhylidae > Gastrophryne > Gastrophryne carolinensis. The sequence continues at coordinate 15,255,356 of CM051234.1, read as the reverse complement.
GTGTCTCTTTCAAGCAATGCTTGGGCTCCTGCTGCTGCTGCTTGCAACTCCAGGGTGTGAGTCATCCAATTTTTGGGCTCCTGCAGCCAAATCCAGTGTCTCTTTCACGCAATGTTTGGGCTCCTGCTGCTGCTTGCAAATCCAGGGTGTGATTCATCCAATTTTTGGGCTCCTGCAGCCAATTCCAGTGTCTCTTTGAAGCAATGTTGGGCTCCAGCTGCTTGCAACTCCAGGGTTTGATTCATCCAATTTTTGGGCTCCTGCAGCCAACTCCAGTGTCTCTTTCACGCAATGTTTGGGCTCCTGTAGCTGCTGCTGCTCCTGCTGCCATCTCCAGGAAGTCTTTCAGCCAATATTTGGGCTCCTGCTGCTGCCAGCTCCAGGGTGTGTTTTTCAGGCACTATAGGGGTCCCTCATAGTGATGCCACTTCAACTCTCTGCAATTGTGCCGCTCTGCGATTCTATTAGCGATGCCTCTGATCTGCATGTCCTAATTGTTTACAGTATTATTTGACTAACCCAGCACGCATCCTGTGCGTGTTACAGCAAGGCAGAATGGTTTACAACCCTATTGAGGCTCTAGGAGGCTCAGAAATAGCCGTTTTTAATAGCGATTCGTCGCAAATAAATTCGGGTCAAAACGTTTTTTTTCGGAAAATTCGGCGAATCGGTCGAATCTAACTTTTCAAAAGTTCGCTCATCTCTAATTGGCTACACAAACACTGATATACAAGCTTACTGGATATAATGGCCACATGGTGCATCTTATCTGTTCTAAATAATGGCTGTTAGCTGTTAACTATACTTGCTACACACAATTCTTACTTGCCACATAACTGTCTGGCATATAAGACCAATAGATGGCCGTTGAATGCTTGTACACACATAGGAATTCTTTCTCTGCATTTCGCCCCTTCCATGCAGTGAGTGTACACATGCCCAGAGTAGTGGGCTGTCCTAATTATGGTGTATGGGGAGAAGTTGGGGGGTTGGCTGCCTTGCTCAAGAGCATTTTCAGTTATGTCCCATGGCCAGAATTCGAACCTCAATGTTATGGTCACAAGTCTGCTTCATTACCTCTTTATTACCTCTTACCTCTGTGTATAATATAGTTTTTTGCATATTTAAATGTAAATACAGGTGTATTAGCTGTTTACTTTATTTCTTTGAAATTTGCTTAACCACCACGTGCTTGGTGGCAAACTGTCAGAACCCGGTGACTTCTATTGTAAAGGTACTTACCAACAGTTTCTTTAACATTTACTTAAGGTGTGCACCCATGGGCATTTTTTCTTAACAAAATACTCTGAATCAAGCTCAAGTACCTCACACCCTTCTATGCAGACACAGACTGCTTTTCAGTAATGGAAAGAGACTTTCATCAATTCAGGGAAGAGTTTCTAAAAATCCAAAGTGGCATAAATACCAATGTCCAGCTAAAGGGACAGGTAACCAGGCTGAAATATAAGCACAGTGCAGCCTTGCATGATATCCAGTCTCTTAACTCACTCAAACCAGAAAATGGTCAGCTCAGAGAGGCGGTAACCAAGCTAAAAAAATACATCTGCCCCAAAATCTGGAGGGAGAATCACACAATGCAGCTTCCATCACTAATAATGTGCAGACACATGCCATACTGCACAACACATGCCCCACAATGAACTCAACAGAGACCAGTGACAGACACAGGGACTCCACTGCCAATCACTACAATATTCAAGAAACACAGCTATTACAGAAAAACAACCCGACTGATATCACAGAAACCACCTCTACACATGCACCATGCACAGATAGCATGCTCATCATAGGCTCCAATAAAACGCACAATATATTTCGCCCTAAAATACACCCATGTCCATAAGATGCACCTAGAATTTCGAGGAAAATAAGAAAAAAAATATTCTAGACTAAATGTTCTAAAACATCCCAATACAGGCAGTGTGGCGCCCCCATCCCATTCCCCATGGGCAGTGTGGCATTCCCCCATTTCATTTCCATAGGCAATGTGGAATTCCCACCTACTATTCCCATAGGCAGAGTGGAATTCCCACCTCCCATTCCCATAGGCAGTGTGGAATTCCCCCCTCCCATTCATATAGGCAGTGTGGCATGCCCCCATCCCATTCCCCATATAGGCAGTGTGGCATTCCCCCCTCACATTCCTATAGGCAGTGTGGCATGCCCCCATCCCATTCCCCATATAGGCAATGTTGCATTCCCCCATCCCCTTAACCAGTGTGGCATTCCCCTAACCCCCCCAGAAAAAAAAGAAAAGGTATACTTACATGAACGCTGTCCCCGCTTTGGCTTCCAGTGCCGCTACTGCCTCTTGGGCAGTGCGCGTTGACTGAGAGGCAGTGGTGGAGCCTGAAGCTAGAACAGGGATTCTGTCTGTCCATGCTCTGCCCTCCTGCACCACCACTGCCTCTCAGCCAGGTGCACGCTGACACATACACTCAGCTGTCAGCATGTATCGGGCCAAAAGGCATTGGCGGCGCAGGAAGACAGAGCGGGGATGCTGTCTGGCCCTGCTCTGGCTTGCGGAACCGCCACTAGCTCTCGAGAGTGCTGACACAAACACTCGACTGTCAGCAGGGGACAGCGGACATGAGACAGGTGTAAGTATACTTTTTTTGAGTTTTTGGTTTTTTTTACATTAGCCCAATATGACACACTGACATTTTCACCCTGGTGCGTCTTATAGGGCGAAAAATATGATACTTCAAAACAAATAGACTCTTTCCAGGGTCACAAGAAAAGTTAAAAATAAGTTGTTAAATAATTGCAAAAGCAGCAGAAGTGATTATTAATCCATATTTTGCTCATCCTAAAGACCTCATCCTACACACCCACACAAATGACTTACAGCAAGAGGAGGCTTCAGAAAGACACAATTAGCTAAAACTACCTAATTGTCATGATTCTGTGCATCCTGGTTCTGCACATGTATAGTCAGTCAGGTCATAGTTATGAGCCGGATGCACCTGTTAGCTGAAGTCAGTTTCCAACTTCCTTGTCAACTGATGCATCTGCCATGTCAACTGATACATCAGCCATGTCAGCTGATGCATCTACCATGTCAGCTGTCATTAACATCCAATCAAGGCACACATAGGCCTTTATAAGAGAACCTGGACAGCAATAAGGTGCCAAGATATTCTCTCCAGTACAGACTGTGTAGACTTTGATTTCCCTGTTTCACCTCAGCTAACTTCTCATTTATGCCTCTAGGGTTAACTCTTGTACTTTGTATTGGATTCCTGGTTTGAAGTCTGCTCGACTTCTGACCATCCTTTTGGATTAATCCTTTAACTGCCCTTTACCTGTATAACATGGCTTTGTTTACTGCTGCACCTCTGCCTGATACCCTGACCTCCTGGCTCCATCTTTGGACATTACTTCAGAGCCTGTGATCTCTGACATCGGCTTATCATGCACAACGTTCAGTGCCACCTCCACTCGGACCAACACTGTCTTCCTGCTAAGGACCTTGACTGCTCCCCAAAGATGACCTGGGGCCAGCCAAGCATCTAAGCGTAACCACCCTTGCATGAGGCTCTAGTAAAGACCAGGGGGGCTGGTAGTGGGATCCAGGGCTTCATCTGAGGCAGTGTGGACCCAAGGGATCTCCGCACACCAGTGCTCCATCTTCAGGTACATGACTCCATAATCATGGCTGACCAGTCCCCGAGACCCAGAACGGGGGGGAAGGGCTGGTTCCCAATCATTCACTTAATACTAGGAGGGTCGTGCGACTCAGAAGAAATAGAAAATAGAAATGAAAACTGAAGAGAAGAAGTAGAGGAAAAAGAGAATGAACAAAATGGATGGGTTCCAGGCCTCCAGTTGACTGAAAAGCGGCTAGGTTGGCACTCTAAAAGGTCTCGTCAAAATGTCCTGGCTGCAACTGGGCTATCCATCCCTCCCAGGTGGCTAGGAATGGAGCAAAATCTCCCTGCATGGAGACCGCCATCTTTTTTAAAAATATAATTGCGTTGACTCTTGCAACCAGTCTCCCACTAGATATGCCTGGCTTCGTCCAGGAATGTGCAATGGTTAACTTGGCTGCCATAATAATATGTCTAATGAGCTCGAACTGGGCCCTTAAGCAGCCTTGAGGTTTCAGGTTGAGAAGGACCAATTGTAGTGAGGGGGTCAACTGCAGCTTGGTGGCCTTCCTTATGACATAGAATACTTTGGTCCAAAATTGTCTAGCCAACCTGCACTCCTACCAGATGTGGATATACATTCCAGGGAGATGACAGCCCCTGAAAAACTCTGGGGGATAGGATGGGCAAAACTTATGAATCCTCTCTGGAACTAGGTACCACCTCAGCATTACCTTGGTATTAAATTCTTGGGCACCCACGTTCAGGAACACTGAGAACAAATGCCTCCAAGCTGCCCTCCAATCGCTGTCCGAAAAAGGGAATGTTGAGATCAGCTTCCCATTTAATTACGTATTTCAGAGGATGCCCCCATCTGCTTCACCCAGTAGCCTATAAAGCAATGAAATCACACCCTTACCCAGAGGGTGTTCTCCGCACAATCTTTTGAAACCCGAAGGCTCGAGTGGGACCACCCCTGATTTAAGTTTGGATCTCACATAATGAGAAATTTGTAAGAAGCGGAGATACTCACTATTGGGGATATTCCTAGAGGACCTCAGATCGGAAAAGGTGAGCAACCCTCGAGATACAATTAAATATTTAATCCTAGTTAAATTTTGCGCCTTCCACCAACTAAATGCTGCTGGGGGAACTCTGAGTTACCTAACACAGATAACAATGGGCTTTGGGGAGAAGAGAGGTTCCCTTGCACTTTGTTCGCCTTCCAAATTCAACGGGAATGGTTTAATAGAGGGTTTCCAATTCCTCTATAGGCCAACTGAGGCAGCCATAATAGGTTTGAGATAGAGATCGGAGAACAGTAGACCTCCTCAATGTCAACCCATAATGCACAGCTGACAATTGAGCAATTTGACACGCATAATACTGGGACAAACTGGGAACTCCTAGGCCTCCCTGCGGCTGGGCCCTATAAAGCAGTAGTCCTCAAACTTCCTCCTCAAGGGCCGAGACAGGCCAGGATTTGCAGCTCTCCACGCTACTCCACAGGTGAATTAACTGGTGCTCAGACAGAGCTATAGCCCTAATTATTGCATCTGTGCATCAGCATAGAGAGCTGCAAAACCTGGCCTGTCTAGGCCCTTGTGGAGGAAGTTTGAGGACTACTGCTATAAAGTGTCAATCGATCTACATGCGACGTCTTCTTGCCCCAAACAAAGTGATTTAGCTCGGACTGAAGACCCTTCAGGACAGCAGCCAGAACCAATTGGCAGTACTCAAAAGAGAAAGAGTAACTTGGGGAGCCATGTCATCTTCTCTGCAGCTTTGTACCTGCTACCCTTTTATCAGTAGTCTGATACCTTCCTCTAGGCATGACAGATGCCTGCCTCCCGCCACCTCCCAAAGAACATGGCAGTGAGGCAGGGAAGAGCCCCGCAGATCAAGCAGAAACCCAACATACAAGAGGAGGACAGTGCATGGCTCTGGAATAGAAAGAAGATGACGAGGACCACTAAGTAGACAAATTTAGAATAATCAGATTGTTTAGCAGGAGATCAGATTGATGGATTGTATGATTAGAGGTGTGGCCCATCATACAAATCTGATAGATTGATCAGCAGACAATCAATAGGGGAGATCAAATTGTGACCCCCATCCCCGGGGATCACAGCAGAGCATCTACTTACTCTCCCTCCCCCACAACTTTTTTGGTTTGGTTGGTTCACTGGGTAGAGGGCCAGCATGTTGCAGGTGATTGACAAGTTACTCCTCACCCAATTACCAGCACCACCTTTTGGGACTCCAGGTTGTAAAAAAGCTCCCGGTGCCCATTGGTATGACCCTCAAACCCATACCAAAGGGCATAAGGGCTGGTCAATGGGAACGGCTAGGGCTGGCATGCGCAACTTCTGAGCCCCGGATTACCAGCCCTTATGCCTGGTGGCCAGGTGGCCAGGCTAGTTGTATTTTGGTTGGGCACCTTTTTTTTACAAATTATAGTACTCAGTAACATTCCCTTAATCAAATGAGTTTACACTTTTGGAGTTCTCACAACAAGCGAGAATTCTCTCCAAAAATATCTTGCTGTCAAAAAATAGTCTGCTTAATCATGAGAGAGGGGAAAAATTATTAGACAGGGATTTTCTTGCAAAAAAAAAGGCTCTAAACCGAGTCTATTATCTTGCTTCCATCTTACCTGTGGGTAGCCAAACATCCAAATTAACTCCGCCATGGCGATGTCACTGCCCACAAACCCGATCACTTCAGCCTGATCGCAGCTATAGTTTGGAACATCCATCGTGTATCCAGATGAAATATGCAGAATACTACTGACAGAGTTCGATGCATCCCCACAGTTGTCACATATGAAATATCCCACAGAGATGTTGGGTAGAGAGATCTCTTTATTGATAAAGACAGTTACCAACATTAAACTCATAAGCTCAGCATAAAGATTTACAATTGGACTGAGAAAAAAAAGATGACAGTTGTTACATCTGGTATTATCTATCTATCTATCTATCTATCTATCTATCTATCTATCTATCTATCTATCTTTCTATATATCTATCTGCAATCCACGTGTCCCCAGTGGAGGTCAAGAAACTATCTGCCACTGCACATGAGCTCAATCTGTAATCTACAGATTCCTCGACAGAGACGGGGAGGTAGTCATGGCACATCCACACAGGTTTCTTTATAGAGGTTAACTTTTTTCCACATTACTTTGTCAGTGTGCCTCCTTCTCTGGGAAGACATGCAACCTGTGGAAAGAGTTCCTTGTGGGCACCTGCACAGTGTGGACCATCCCACTGTAATGACACTACTGCGAGCAATCCTTCTAACTTTTCCAGTTGCCCATCCAGGCTGACTGGCAAATGGTCTTCCGCTGGGCTGGAACAGAATATGTGGTGCTTATCACACTCCCTTTGCTTGGGCAGCCAGTACTGCATAACACTCCTCCCAACCAGGCTTGGGGACAGCTCACCTCTGGAATGATATTGGCCAGGTAGGTCCTCCTCAGGCATAATCTTGTGCCAGGGTGTGGTGGGGCCTACTTCTCCAGGCCAGTGTCAGCACCCATACTTATACCCCCCAACTGTTCCTTTTTTCTAGGGACTGCTCTCTTTTAAGGTTCTTTCCTCCTGTACCTCATTCTTCTCTGTCCTTCTTTGAGGTGTAACAAGCAGATATGCTATATCTCATCTTCACCCCTCAATGAGAGGCATGGTTTAATTAAAAAATTGTCCCTCTTTCCCACCTTGAAAAGTTGGGAGGTATGCCCATCTTCCTTCCTCTGCTGTGACTAACTTCCCACACTCTGGCTCCCTACCTGACACATGTATGACCCTTTCTCCTTCATCCCCCCCAGAGCACCACACAATCTTGTCCCCGCAAAGGTATCTCCTTCTGCCCTCAAGAAAAATAGATACGGTGGCATCCCGTCCAGTTGTTGCTCATCTGGAAACAGTAAACAGTATTCATCTATCTATTTATCTATTTATCCATCCCATATCTATCTATCTATCTGGTTTAGATATGTAGCCCCATAGTTTAGGGAGGCTTTGTGGTGGTAGGAGTCAGGGCTTCTGCTCTGTTTGTGTGTCCAGAACAACAGCGCACTCTTGTGAACCTGAAACCATAGAGGGAACCTGCCTAGCTCTGCATGGCATGGCATGTTGGAGGTGCTGCAATGAACTTGAAGGAACTCCAAGACCCCCTTGGTGATTGTCTGCAGTCACTCACCTTTCTGTCACTTCATACACTGCATTTGGGCTGATTGAAAGAAAGCTAGTGCATTTGCCAGCTGAGGCACTCCACTGTGTCCAGACAATTTATTCAGGCTGGGGACAGAAGCACCCAAAGACCTCAAGGAGGTTTGGGATGCAGCTGCTCATTAGAGATGAGCAAACTTTTCAAAACTTTGGTTTGGCGGTTCACCGAACTTTTCCGAAGAAGTTTGGTTTGGTCCGAACTATTTCGGGATGAACTTTCTAAACTTTTTAAAACTCATGGAAACAATGGCTTACTCCCCTTAAAGTGATTTATAACACTCTGAAGTCACCCAAGGCTGTATAAAAACATGTTTTATTGGAATAATTAGCATTTGAATTGTCCTAATTAGCATAGAATAGCCCATGTCTGTCTTTGATATTTTAAAGGAAATAAAAAATAAGGAGAAGCAAAGGGGTTTGTGTTGCTGCAAAGTGAAAAGAAGCAATGGCTCTTTAAAGCATTGAACAATTTACCTATTTTGGGCATCACAGGGGGGTTAACCTATGGTTGCATAGGCCTAGCAGTAACAAGCATTCTCTCAGAAGAAGGAATGGCTTTTTACAAGCACTGAAAAATTTGCCACTTTAGAACATCACATGGTTAAACTGTGGTTATTTAGGCCTGGCATTATCAGAGTATGACAGCAGAGGTGCTGTTGGTGGTAGTAGCAGCATTAGCAGTATTTAAAATCTAGGCAGAGGTACAGGAGACCTCTAGGGGTTGTGTAGGGCTGGCAGTAGCAGGCAAGCCCGCAAAAAGATAGCAAGCGGGATTGACATCTTGACAATTTCTTTGAAGAAGACCGAATAATTTTTTTTTTACAAGCCTTGATAAATGTACCTATTTTTTGCATCATGTAGTAGACCTGCAGTTGTGTAGTCTTAGTAGCAGCAGAGAGTGCCAACAAAGGGGCTAGTGGTGTAGTAGTGGCATTAGCAGTGCTGAAAAATTAGGCAGAGGGACAGGAGACCTGTGGTGGTTGTGTAGGGCTGACTGGCAGTAGCAGGCAAGCCCGGAAAATGTGATCCCATTTGCAAAGGGGGTAGCAATGGGATTGATATCCTGACAATTTAGTTTACAAGCATTGATAAATGTGTGGGCCTAGTAGCAGCAGAGGGTGTCAGCGGAGGTGCTTGGTGTAGTAGTTGCATTAGCAGTGCTGAAAGACTAGGTAGAGGGACAGGAGACCCGTGGTGGTCGTGTAGGGCTGGCAGTAGCAAGAAAATCCTCAAAGACCAAACAATGTTTTTTTTTACAGGCCTTCATAAATGTACACATTTTGTGCATCACGGTGTAAATCTGCGGCTGTGTGGGCCAATAGTAGCAGAGGGTGGCAGTGGAGGTGCTGATAGTGGTACTAGTGGCATTAGCAGTACTGAAAGACTAGGCCGCGGCACAGGAAACCGGTGTGGTTGTGTAGGGCTGGCAGTAAAGGGCAAGCCCTCCAAAAATCACAGGACATCACAAGGTTGACCTGCGTGTGTTTTGGTCAGTAGCAGAAGAAGGCAGGCTGGCAGCAGGCACTGGCACTGTTGGTGGTATTAGTGGCATTCTAATCAGGCACATTGGTTTTCAAATTGTCACCTATCCACATTTGATTCATATTTACAAAAGCTAGTTTTTTCACGCTTTTGGTGGGCAACCTTAGGGTGATGACACCTCCTGCTGCGCTGAAAACCCTTTCCGACACTATGCTTAAGGGTGGACAAGACAGGACCCCCATGGCAAACTGTGCTAGCTTTGGCCAATGGTACACTGTGCTCACTCAGAAGTTCAAGGGTCTGAGCTCAGTGTATCTTCTGGATAAAGGGCACAGTCAAGATAGGAGAGCACCTGGCTGCTTAGGTGGTGATAGTGTTGCTGATGATGTGATGAACATTCTTTTCATGACGATGTGTGCCAGGTGGGCTTATGGGATGTAAAAACTTGTACATCATATTCTCAAGAGTGGGGTGCATTATACTGCTGCTGCTGTCGGCGTCTGTTGGAGAAGTAGCGCATTAACACAGCGGGGAGCGGAGAGTGGACACCCAGCCAGACATGCTTGCGCAGGTGTCTGCTGTTTGAAAGCCATGGATAACTGGCTCAATGTCTTTTCTAGGTAACAGGCTATTTTTGCCTTTCTCTTGGAGGGTGTAAAAAAATCCCCCATTTTGGTTTTATACCGAGGGCCTAAAAGTGTAGCAATCAAGTACTCGTATTTTTGCTTCATGCTAACAATGTGTCAGTGCAGAAGCACCCGAGCATACAGCTTGCTATCATCGCCAGCATTTTCTCTTTTGGTTCTAGCTCTGTTCCATATTGCCATGTTTATTCATCATCATCATCATCATCATCGTCATCACCACTACCAACATAATGTGTCTCCTCCCCATCACTTCCTCCAAATCCACCTCCTGGGGACTGATTTCCCTACTCCCCCTCTCTTGTAGATCTAAAGAGCCAGGAGACACATGGGATTCTTCCTCCATTCCTTGTTGAGTCATGACCATGAGTGTTTGCTCCAAACTAAATATCAGCAGCATAAAATCATTCATTTCACTGTTGTCATTGCTGACACATCTTGTCACCTCTTCAAAAGGCCTCAGCACGCAACACGTGTCTCTGATCATCTGCCAATGCCGGAGCTGCTAATCAAACTGGCTGAAAAAGCTGGGCACTTGCTACATGAAGAAATCAATCACTGCTTTGTGCTGGTGGTAAAAGCTAGAGATGAGCGAACTTTTGAAACATTAGATTCGACTGATTCGCAGAATTTTCCGACAAAAATCGTTTCGACCCGAATTTATTCGCGACGAATCGCTATTAAAAACGGCTATTTCTGAGCCTCCTAGAGCCTCAATAGGGTTGTAAACCATTCTGCCTTGCTGTAACACGCACAGGATGCGTGCTGGGTTAGTTAAATAATACTTTGAATAAATATCACATGTAGATCAGAGGCATCGCTAATAGAATCGCAGAGCGGCACAATTGCAGAGAGTTGAAGTGGCATCACTATGAGGGGCAGGAGCCCAAACATTGCTTTAAAGAGACACTGGAGTTGGCAGCAGCAGGAGCCCAAAAATTGGATGAATCACACCCTGGAGTTGCAAGCAGCAGCAGGAGCCCAAACATTGGCTGAAAGAGACACTGGAGTTGGCAGCAGCAGGAGCCCAAAAATTGACTGACACACCCTGGAGTTTCAAGCAGCAGCAGCAGCAGGAGCCCAAACATAGCTTGAAAGAGACACTGGAGTTGGCTGCAGGAGCCCAAAGATTGGATGAATCACACCCTGCAGTTGCAAGCAGCAGCAGCAGGAGCCCAAATATTACTTTAAAGAGACACTGGATTTGGCAGCAGGAGCCCAAAATTGGATGAATCACACCCTGGAGTTGGCAGCAGCAGCAGGAGCCCAAACATTACTTTAAAGAGACACTGGGGTTGGCTTCAGGAGCCCAAAAATTGGATGAATCACACCCTGGAGTTGGCAGCAGCAGCAGGAGCCCAAACATTACTTTAAAGAGACACTGGGGTTGGCTTCAGGAGCCCAAAAATTGGATGAATCACACCCTGGAGTTGGCAGCAGCAGGAGCCCAAATATTACTTTAAAGAGACACTGGGGTTGACTTCAGGAGCCCAAAAATTGGATGAATCACACCCTGGAGTTGGCAGCAGCAGCAGCAGGAGCCCAAATGTTACTTTAAAGAGACACTGGGGTTGGCTTCAGGAGCCCAAAAATTGGATGAATCACACCCTGGAGTTGGCAGCAGCAGCAGCAGGAGCCCAAATATTACTTTAAAGAGACACTGGGGTTGGCTTCAGGAGCCCAAAAATTGGATGATTCACACCCTGGAGTTGGCAGCAGCAGCAGCAGGAGCCCAAACATTACTTTAAAGAGACACTGGGGTTGGCTTCAGGAGCCCAAAAATTGGATGAATCACACCCTGGAGTTGGCAGCAGCAGCAGCAGGAGCCCAAATATTACTTTAAAGAGACACTGGGGTTGGCTTCAGGAGCCCAAAAATTGGATGAATCACACCCTGGAGTTGGCAGCAGCAGCATGAACCCAAACATTACTTTAAAGAGACACTGGGGTTGGCTTCAGGAGCCCAAAAATTGGATGAATCACACCCTGGAGTTGGCAGCAGCAGCAGGAGCCCAAACATTACTTTAAAGAGACACTGGGGTTGGCTTCAGGAGCACAAAAATTGGATGAATCACACCCTGGAGTTGGCAGCAGCAGCAGCAGGAGCCCAAATATTACTTTAAAGAGACACTGGAGTTGGCTTCAGGAGCCCAAAAATTGGATGATTCACACCCTGGATTTGGCAGCAGCAGCAGCAGGAGCCCAAATATTACTTTAAAGAGACACTGGGGTTGGCTTCAGGAGCACAAAAATTGGATGAATCACACCCTGGAGTTGGCAGCAGCAGCAGCAGGAGCCCAAATATTACTTTAAAGAGACACTGGAGTTGGCTTCAGGAGCCCAAAAATTGGATGATTCACACCCTGGAGTTGGCAGCAGCAGCAGCAGGAGCCCAAATATTACTTTAAAGAGACACTGGGGTTGGCTTCAGGAGCCCAAAAATTGGATGATTCACACCCTGGAGTTGGCAGCAGCAGCAGCAGGAGCCCAAACATTACTTTAAAGAGACACTGGGGTTGGCTTCAGGAGCCCAAAAATTGGATGAATCACACCCTGGAGTTGGCAGCAGCAGCAGCAGGAGCCCAAATATTACTTTAAAGAGACACTGGGGTTGGCTTCAGGAGCCCAAAAATTGGATGAATCACACCCTGGAGTTGGCAGCAGCAGCATGAACCCAAACATTACTTTAAAGAGACACTGGGGTTGGCTTCAGGAGCCCAAAAATTGGATGAATCACACCCTGGAGTTGGCAGCAGCAGCAGGAGCCCAAACATTACTTTAAAGAGACACTGGGGTTGGCTTCAGGAGCACAAAAATTGGATGAATCACACCCTGGAGTTGGCAGCAGCAGCAGCAGGAGCCCAAATATTACTTTAAAGAGACACTGGAGTTGGCTTCAGGAGCCCAAAAATTGGATGATTCACACCCTGGATTTGGCAGCAGCAGCAGCAGGAGCCCAAATATTACTTTAAAGAGACACTGGGGTTGGCTTCAGGAGCACAAAAATTGGATGAATCACACCCTGGAGTTGGCAGCAGCAGCAGCAGGAGCCCAAATATTACTTTAAAGAGACACTGGGGTTGGCTTCAGGAGCCCAAAAATTGGATGAATCACACCCTGGAGTTGGCAGCAGCAGCATGAACCCAAACATTACTTTAAAGAGACACTGGGGTTGGCTTCAGGAGCCCAAAAATTGGATGAATCACACCCTGGAGTTGGCAGCAGCAGCAGGAGCCCAAACATTACTTTAAAGAGACACTGGGGTTGGCTTCAGGAGCACAAAAATTGGATGAATCACACCCTGGAGTTGGCAGCAGCAGCAGCAGGAGCCCAAATATTACTTTAAAGAGACACTGGAGTTGGCTTCAGGAGCCCAAAAATTGGATGATTCACACCCTGGATTTGGCAGCAGCAGCAGCAGGAGCCCAAATATTACTTTAAAGAGACACTGGGGTTGGCTTCAGGAGCACAAAAATTGGATGAATCACACCCTGGAGTTGGCAGCAGCAGCAGCAGGAGCCCAAATATTACTTTAAAGAGACACTGGAGTTGGCTTCAGGAGCCCAAAAATTGGATGATTCACACCCTGGAGTTGGCAGCAGCAGGAGCCCAAATATTACTTTAAAGAGACACTGGGGTTGGCTTCAGGAGCCCAAAAATTGGATGAATCACACCCTGGAGTTGGCAGCAGCAGCAGGAGCCCAAATATTACTTTAAAGAGACACTGGGGTTGGCTTCAGGAGCCCAAAAATTGGATGAATCACACCCTGGAGTTGGCAGCAGCAGCAGCAGGAGCCCAAATATTACTTTAAAGAGACACTGGAGTTGGCTTCAGGAGCCCAAAAATTGGATGATTCACACCCTGGAGTTGGCAGGAGCCCAAACATTACTTTAAAGAGACACTGGGGTTGGCTTCAGGAGCCCAAAAATTGGATGAATCACACCCTGGAGTTGGCAGCAGCAGCAGGAGCCCAAACATTACTTTAAAGAGACACTGGGGTTGGCTTCAGGAGCCCAAAAATTGGATGAATCACACCCTGGAGTTGGCAGCAGCAGCAGCAGCAGGAGCCCAAACATTACTTTAAAGAGACACTGGGGTTGGCTTCAGGAGCCCAAAAATTGGATGAATCACACCCTGGAGTTGGCAGCAGCAGCAGCAGCAGCAGGAGCCCAAACATTACTTTAAAGAGACACTGGGGTTGACTTCAGGAGCCCAAAAATTGGATGAATCACACCCTGGAGTTGGCAGCAGCAGCAGCAGGAGCCCAAATATTACTTTAAAGAGACACTGGAGTTGGCTTCAGGAGCCCAAAAATTGGATGATTCACACCCTGGAGTTGGCGGCAGCAGCATCAGCAGGAGCCCAAACATTACTTTAAAGAGACACTGGGGTTGGCTTCAGGAGCCCAAAAATTGGATGATTCACACCCTGGAGTTGGCAGCAGCAGCAGCAGCAGGAGCCCAAATATTACTTTAAAGAGACACTGGAGTTGGCTTCAGGAGCCCAAAAATTGGATGATTCACACCCTGGAGTTGGCAGCAGCAGCAGCAGCAGGAGCCCAAATATTACTTTAAAGAGACACTGGAGTTGGCTTCAGGAGCCCAAAAATTGGATGATTCACACCCTGGAGTTGGCAGCAGCAGCAGCAGCAGGAGCTCAAACATTACTTTAAAGAGACACTGGAGTTGGCAGCAGGAGCCCAAAGAATGGATGAATCACACCCTGGAGTTGGCAGCAGCAGCAGCAGGAGCCCAAAAATTGGCCTAAAGACATAAATATGTTTAGCACCATTTGGAAAGTGTAAAACGTGGCACCATGCTGAATCTAGTCGCATGCATCAGCCATTGGTGGGTGGAAATCCTGGCTGATCCATCCCTGATTCATTTTGACAAAGGTGAGTCTCTCCACATTTTTAGTTGACAGACGAGTTCTCCTAGCTGTAACTATGGCCCCCGCCGCACTAAACACCCGCTCAGATGGCACGCTACTTGCTGGGCAGGACAGCTTTTCCAGGGCAAACTCTGCTAGTTGCGGCCACAAATCAAGTTTGGCTGCCCAGAAGTCCAGCGGATCCTCAAGGTGTGTTGGCATGGTCATGTCAAAGTATGACATGACCTGCTGGTTCAGGTCCTGCTCCAGGTCTTCCTGCTGCTCATGAGTAGCCTCACTATGCGGGTGTAGAAAGCTACTCATTAGCGACTGAAGACAGGCTGCTGTTGATGGAGCTGCTGCTGCTGCTCCTGCCAACCCCCCAGCAGCCATGGCAGTGGAAGGTGAGCGCAGAGGTCCCCTCGAGTCAGACCTGCGAGAGTATGGACCATGGCGCAGATAGGCATCGGCCAACTGCCTACGTAGAATGTCTTTGTAGTAGTTCAGTTTGTCCTCCCTCTCGGTGGGTTTAAAAAATGCCCCCATTTTGTGCCGGAAGCGAGGGTCCAATAAGGTGGACAGCCAGAAGTCATCCCGCCGACAAATGGAAACAATTCTGGGGTCACTACGCAAGCACATGAGCATGCTTCGTGCCATTTGCGCAAGTGACTCGGATGGACTACCTGTCTCCATCTCCACTGCATACTGCCACGGTGTGCCCGGGTCCTCTTTCTCGCCTTCCTCAAAAACCTCTAGCTCCTCTGGCTGCTCATGCTCCTCCTCTCCTGTTCGCTGACTAGATAAACCAGCCATTTCGCCAAGCCTAAACTGTGTTTCGCTGGGCAACTCCTCCTCCTCTTCCTCCTCCTCCTCAAGTTCAGCTCCAACGGGGTTCATGTGGCCGTAAGATGTAAACGCCATGTCTCCAGTGTCCTGACCAGCCATGGTTTCCAACATGTGCTGTAGTACATGAAGCAGTGGAATCACGCCGTTCATCCCGTAATCCTGCCGACTGACAAATAAAGTGGCTTCCTCAAAGGGCCTGAGCAAAAGGCAGGTGTCACGTATGAGCTGCCACTGGTTGACATTGAAGTTACACAGGGGAGTCCCCCTATCTGCTTGGATCATCAGGAAATCCGTGATGGCTTTTCTCTGTTCATATAATCGGTCCAACATGTGAAGGGTGGAATTCCAACGGGTGGAAACATCACAAATCAGACTACGTTGGGGGATACCGTTCTGACGCTGTAGCTCAAGAAGGGTGTATTTGGCGGTGTATGAGTGGCTGAAGTGCATGCAAAGTTTCCTTGAAGTTGTTAGGATGTCTTGCAGATGGGGGAAACACTTCAGAAACCACTTGACAACCAGATTGAAGACGTGAGCCATGCAGGTGGCATGGGTCAGGCTTCCTTGGCGCAGCGCAGACAAAATGTTCTTCCCATTGTCGATAACCATGATTCCCATTTTAAGTTTTCTTGGAGTAAGCCATGTTTGGATTTCCTGATGAATAAATTTAAGCAGTTGCTCCCCTGTGTGACTCCGCCAAGACAAACCATGTGAAGCACAGTGTGACACCTCCGTGCCCTGCACACATGGTAGACTGGAGGGGCACTGAGACTTGAGCCTACAGTGGAGGGTGAGGAGATGGCGGAGGATGAGGAGGCCGAGTCGCACGGTGTCACAGGCCCAACGGGCAGGGAACGCGGAGGCCGAAGCGGCGTGACCTGTCCAAGTTGCTGCTGCAAAGGGACCACATTCACCCAGTGGGCCGTAAACGACATGTACTGTCCCTGACCGTAGTTACAGCTCCAGACGTCGGCGCTGCCATGCACTTTGCTACACACCGACAGGCTCAAGGACTGGCCCACCTTCTGTTCAACAAATGTGTGCAGCGCTGGTACTGCCTTCTTGGCAAAGAAATGACGGCTTGGGACTCTCCACCTCGGCTCGGCACAAGCCATCAGTTCTCTGAAAGGTGCAGAGTCCACCACCTGAAAAGGGAGCGACTGCAGCACCAGCAACTTGGACAGGAGCACATTCAGCTTCTGCGCCATAGGATGAGTGGGCGCATACTGCTGTCTCTTGGACATGGCTTCGCTGATGGATTGCTGGCGGGATGCATGACTTGGAGGAGGAGGAGGAGGAGCAGGAGCGACAGAGGATGGGTATGACGCACAGCTGCCTTCGGCGGAGGTGCTGGAGCCTTGGCTGGCAGAAATTGGGAGCGGCGTGCCACTCGGTGAGGAAGCAGACTGGACCACCCCTTGGGAGCCTCAGTTCTCCCAGGTCGCTTTATGGTGACGCTGCATATGTTGACGCAGGGCCGTGGTGCCAACATTTGGACCCTGGCCACGCTTCACCTTCTGCCTACATATCTTGCATGTGGCCATGTTACCCTCCTGCGGATGCTTCAGGAAAAACTGCCACACTGCCGAGTAGCTACTTTTCCCACCCCCTGGCCTCACTGATTCACTGCTGCTGTTGCCAACTACAGGAACCCCTGCTCCACTACCTCCCGATAAGGTAGACTGCCGCACAGCAGGTGCTCTACCCCGGCCCCGGCCCCGGCCGGCTCCAGCCTTTGGAATTGTGCCCCCATGCTGACTGCTACCACCTTGCTGCCTGAGCTGCTGACTCCGGGGCATTCTGCGCCCCTCTTCTCCTGATGATGACGATGAAGCCCCTTCATCACCCGGCTCCCAAGTGCGATCGGCTTCATCGTCATCATCATTATCACCGAGTTGTGGCTGTACGTCACTGATGTTCGTGGATTCGTCAACAGTGTCTGGCGCAGGAGCTGGAACGTTCGCAGCACCCACGACACTGTCCACATCACTATTTGTCTGCCTAGCTTAAGAAGCCACCTCCATTTCTTGGCTGGGCAGTAGCTGCTGACTGTCCTCTATCTGATCGTCCTCCTCACTAAAGAGTGGAGCTGAACCCAAAGCATAGGATACGTCGCTGGGGGAGGGAACGGCGTAGGACAGAGGCAATGGGAGGACAGGGACTGCTCTCGGGGCATGCCAACTCAGGGTTGTGTCAGAGGAACCTACCGACCCTAGACTGGGGGTCTCAGACGTAAGTTGTGATGATGTTGTTGATGAGCGCGTTAAACAATCTACCACGGCAGATGCGTTACTGGTGGAGACCCGACCGCTAGCAGATACTGGCAGATTAGGTCTCTCAGCGTGACTCCTGCTGCTACTGGCCCCCAGTCTGCTGCGACCTCTGTCTGCGGAATCTTGGCCTCTGCCACTCCTCTTTTCACTTCCAGGCACTTGTCTGCCCGACATAGTCTAACTGGCGTGGTAGTAGGTGATATTTTAAGAACCCCCAGGCAGCGGTGGGTCTATATGAAACAGAATATAATGCACACCAAAAGTGAGCAGTAACACTCAGCCTCCAACAGGCCTGCTTAGTGTAAATAAGAGAGCTGCTTAGTGTAAATAAAGAGGGGTATGGTATGTTACAGAATGGGATGCCCCAACCAGAGAGCACCTGGCAGCAGTACTACTATGCACAGCAAAAGTGTCTTTATCAGGCCAAATTACTTTTAGAATAAGTGCAAAGGGTTATAGTAAATAGAGGCTGGTGTAGTCACAGAATGGGATGCCCCAACCGGAGAGCACCTGGCAGCAGTACTACTATGCACAGCAAAAGTGTCTTTATCAGGCCAAATTACTTTTAGAATAAGTGCAAAGGGTTATAGTAAATAGAGGCTGTTGTAGTCACAGAATGGGATGCCCCAACCAGAGAGCACCTGGCAGCAGTACTACTATGCACAGCAAAAGTGTCTTTATCAGGCCAAATTACTTTTAGAATAAGTGCAAAGGGTTATAGTAAATAGAGGCTGTTGTAGTCACAGAATGGGATGCCCCAACCAGAGAGCACCTGGCAGCAGTACTACTATGCACAGCAAAAGTGTCTTTATCAGGCCAAATTACTTTTAGAATAAGTGCAAAGGGTTATAGTAAATAGAGGCTGTTGTAGTCACAGAATGGGATGCCCCAACCAGAGAGCACCTGGCAGCAGTACTACTATGCACAGCAAAAGTGTCTTTATCAGGCCAAATTACTTTTAGAATAAGTGCAAAGGGTTATAGTAAATAGAGGCTGTTGTAGTCACAGAATGGGATGCCCCAACCAGAGAGCACCTGGCAGCAGTACTACTATGCACAGCAAAAGTGTCTTTATCAGGCCAAATTACTTTTAGAATAAGTGCAAAGGGTTATAGTAAATAGAGGCTGGTGTAGTCACAGAATGGGATGCCTCACAGCAGACTTGAGATCAGTTCAGTATATATGCACAGTAAGTGTATAAGCAGCCTAAAAATGCTAACAAAGCCAGTCAGCCAGCCAGTAACACTCAGGCTGGATGAAAAAAAAAAAATCTCCCTCCGATTTTTCCTAACTTTCCCTGCTTCTCGCTGACTTCCTGCCTGTCTCCTGCCTGTCTCCTGCCTGTCCCTGTCTGTCCCTGGCTCTCTGTCTCTCCCTCACTACAGCAGCGGCCTGTCTCTCACGAATGCAATAGAGAAATGAGGAAAAGCAAGATGTCCGCCGCCTTAAATAGCTCTGTGACGTCACCGGGCTTGCTGGCTGCTGATAGGCTGCATGTGACTGCCCTAGCTTGCACTGGTGTGGGGTAGATGTCTGGACATGTCCCGTCCGCCATCTTAGAATGCCTGTAATGTAAATGAATGGATGTTAAAGGAAAACTTCGAGCGATCGAAGCACGGGGAAATTCGGATTCGATCCGAATCGAATTTTTCATGAAATTCGGATCGAATCCGGGTTCGTCCGGATCGATTCGCTCATCCCTAGTAAAAGCGGTCCAGCATATGTAGGTGGAATTTCAGTGCATGGGAAAATCATAGATTAAGTGGCATTCGGGAAGACCATTCTGGTGCTGCTAGTTTAGAAGAGCGTGTTTGAAAGCATAGGATAGGCAATAGTGAACAAATACCTACCTGGACATGGTCATTACATCTACCAGACCAACATATGTTTTTAAGAAGCGTTTGACAACCAGATTGATCACGTGCGCCAGGCATGGGGCAGGTGTCATGCCACCTAGACACAGAGCAAAAACAATGTTCATCCCTTTATTCGCAACCTCATTGCCCAATCTAAGTTGATGTGGAGACAGCCAGTGGGGGATTTTCTCATGCATTCATAGCAGCAACTCCTCGGCAGTGTGGATTTTCTTGCCCAGGCTCAGCATGTGTAATACGACGTGGCAGTGCTGCACCTTGCAGTGATGAAAGAATGGAGGAGGAGGGTAAGCTACACCCTGCTGTCTCCCGTCTGTTGAGGAGGAAAAAGATTGGGTCCTGGCGTCCAAAGCTTAAGCGGAGCAGAACAAGCCTAGAGGTGTTACTAATGCCTGACCTTGTTGTGCCGGAGAATCATGCTGCACAAGGTTGACCCAGTGGCCAAGAAACACATGTATTACCCTTGGTCATATCTACTGTATCTATGGCTGCATGCACTGTGCTGAACGCTGATATTTGCATAGATAGCCCCACTTTCTTGTTCACATAACTGTGCAACGTGGGGATGGTCTTGTTGGAGAAGAAATGGTGACCTGGGACATGCACCCTATCACATGCCTTGAGGTAGTAGACTCAACCAGGTGATAAAGCAGCGACTACACCACCAAAAACTTGGCCAGATGTGAGTTCAGTCGCATGACAACTGAATGACTGGTAGCATATTGTTGTCTGGTGGATATAGATTCCATTATGTATAACTGACGGGATGGCAGAGTACGTACAGAGCTAGCCTTTTTAACACCACCACCAGACTTTGCTCTTCCTCTGGTAGGCTTTTTTCTGGAGTCTGAAAAAGCAGCATCAGTGTAGCCATCACCTGGTCTTGAGTGGACCAAACCAGCAGACCTAACCCTGTGCTATTTTGCAGATAATCTGGCCATACCTTGGTTTAGCACTTCGTCACTGCCAGAGTCAGAAGTACCCTCCTGCTCTGACGATATCCCTTCCTTGTTGCCTGGTTTCCAGGCCCTGTCAAAAACTACATCATCATACTCCTCCTCCTGATCCACTTCCATGTTAGGATGTCCCATCATGGTCTACTTGCCCCCACCACACCACAACCACCTTCATAAGTGCCAGTATGTGCATGTTCACCACAACCCCCACTACCACAGCTATGCATCTTGGACACTGCTTCCACCACCTCCGCACAAAACTCCAAAGGCTGACTGTCATCAAACAAATTCTCCTCATTACTATCCATAACAAAATGGGTTCCTGAGAAAGCTGGCGACTCACTAGGAGGGGGCAATAAGGAAAGAGGCGTGTAGCTGTAGTGGCGGGAGAATCCTCTAAAACCTGGCACAAAGTCAGAGTCTTCCTCATTCTGAAATGAACGAGAGCGAGTCAACTAGTCCACAATAGATTCATTGTCGGAAATAACACTAATAATGCAATAATAACAATACTACTGCTGCTACTACCACTGCATACATTGCTGCTACTAGCAGTGGTGGGCCTGAGCAAATGGATGATGTCACCACTATGGCTGGACCTGGGCAAATGGCTGATGCTACTTTTACTGGGCATTGGCACATGGCTGCTGACCACAGTGGAACCACCACACTTAACCTCAGTGGCAGAAGGAATTGCAGGGATATATTTTCATCTACCTCCTCCTTTTCCCACCCCTTCCTTTCCCAGGCATTTTACTAGTATTTAAAAAAATACTTACAATTCGTAGCAGCGCACACCCCAAAATGACACACTTGAAAAGCCCAGCTAAAACAGACAGATGTGTCCTAAAATATCACTTGGCAGGTGAAAAAGATTGCTTTTTTTAAAACTGTATTTAACAAAGAAGCACCATGGGTTCCACCTTAGAGAGAGACTGGGCCTGCACACTTGAAACAGAGCTGTCCCCCCAAAAAAAGTTCTTGGCAGGTGAAAAAGATTGATTTTTTTAAATGTATTAGACACTGAGGCACTGTATACCACACATTCCCCAATGCAGTGACAGGCACCAGCTAAACCAGACACCAAAAAATAAAAAACCCTCACTGAAGTTTTCAGACATTTCGGGGTGGACTACAAAGAACAGCAGATCCCAGCACAGGCAGCGACCCCCCAACAGCATCCCACTGTGCCCACTTCCTTTCCTGTCCCTTCTTTTCTTATATGCTGTGGTTCAAAATGCCCTAAACTGTCCCAGCTCTAAGAGCAATGTTCTCCCTGCAGCTTTTCTCCATGAACCACGTTCTACTGGTCATCTCTACTGCTCATGGTTCTCTGTGCTAGAGTTCCTTCACAAACAGCTCTTTATGCCATAAATGTATATATAAAAGTGAGTAAATGGGCGATCCAGGTGGATACACACAAATTGGGATGCCCTGCCAGAGAGGAATGAACCCCAAGAGAACGCCCAATTTCAAAAGAATTTTTTCTTATGTTTGTGTTTTATGGAAGCAGCTATATGCTGCTATGCAACTGTACACCAATATCTACAAAAAGTGAGAAGTTAGTCCTGTATGCACAGAGCACTGCCGAGGTGAGAAAGCTCACTCAACCTTACACATAGCCAGCAAGAGAGTTCTGTGGGTACACAGCTCACTTCTCACTTGTTGTAGATCTTGGTGTGCAATCACCAATATACAATAAGTATAAAAAATATACACTTTCAAAAATGCCATTGAAAGTGGACATCCCCCCCTTTTGTTTTGTTGTGACTTTAATTACAGAAACCTATCATTCTAAACCTCATTACCAGACCACCTATGCTACATGAATCATTATGGAGAAGACTGAATTTATACCTGTAGCCTCCCAGCTGCCAAAATGCTGTGCTCAACCCATTTCTATCTCCTAACATACACAAATACACAGATGCCATACATTCATGGTCGGTGCGCAAAAAACGCACAGGCAGAATGAAAATGTATTCACACGCACCTAGACGCATTAATTCATGGCTGTGATGCAAAGTACACCAAATGGCAAATGCACAGAGAAGTGCAATTTGTGCCTTCCGCAAATTAAATCTGCTGTTGCAAATTGCCCCATGTGCGTTTGGCCTGCTAAGCGCTTAACTTCTCTAGATGGTCCCCCATGTTCTTCCCTTTTTCTTTATTATTTCTCAATAGTGATTTGATCTATCTAGCTTCTATGTTTTCTGCAAAGCTCCATTTGCCATTTTAGAGTGTATTCTCTTGAGAACCCTGTCCATTTTTTTTTTGGGGGGGGGGGAGGTTAGTGGGGATATTCTGATTCCTGTTAATCTTAACGTTTTTGCCCAGTGTTTTGTCCCAGTTGTTCTCCCTGTTTGTTTTGCATATTAATGCTTAATAATTTTTATCTAATTGTGTTATTGTTTTTGCTTTTGCTAAACTTTGGGGCACAATATTCACATTCTTATTGTTTGGAACTTTTATTGTTTTTGAAAACTTTTTAGTATTTTTTTTTTTGTAGGAACTCAAACTAAAAAAAGGGTTCAATCCCTAAATAGAAATTGGATCTGACACTTTCATTGTTCATAAACATGCTGGACACTGCTGGCATGTGTTTTTGAAATGAATGTATTTTATTCTTATGCTTCAATGCAATAATCTTCTATTGGTGAAATGTTCATTTCTTTTTATTTAGGATATAATAAGGTTACTTTAGTAACATATTATGCATTTATGTATATTTATAGAATATATAGAAGATTTTCTGAAATAATCGCATGTTACATGGTATCTCCACGGCGAGAGCTACGTGATCCCCAAATTGCATAAGATTTCTCAATATCTCCCGGGGATAATGAGGTCAATTCAGAGCCATGTAAGTATTCTCACTCTTTTTTCATGAGAGAAAACTGCAATTGACTTGCATTGTCTACCTGATGTAATTTTTTTACCTGGCTCCATATCAGCCCCAAGGTAGACAATGAAAGTCAATGGCAGATTTTTCTCCTAAAAAAGGAGAATTCTCATGTGGCTTAGAATTGACCCCAATGACTTCTCACCCACTCTTGTGGCTGCCACCAGCCCCTTGACACCTGCACAGGACAGACAAGAGTTTTCCTCAACAAATGTGAAGAAGTGCAAGGCTGTCAGCGGGAACTTGCTTACAGTGTAAATAATAGACAGTCATGGGTGCCCAATGTTTGAATGTATGAATGTTATTGTATGAATGTTATATGAATGTTATTGACTTTTATGTACGGTAATTGTTCATTGTTATCACCTGATTTTACAAATAGTCAAGATGAATCAATCTAACAGCAAGAATATTATCAAAAGGTTTAGTTTCTCCAAAAAGTAAACTGAAACAAAATCTCGATTCTACCATGGAATTCTCCCACCAATTTCTTGTTGTAATAGTCTGCCTCTAATGTGAATTATGGTCCCTGACTGTTAGAGCAACTGTATTGATGAGAATTTTGCAAACAGTAAAACCTAAAATGAAATACTTGGTGGTTTCTGGGCTTGTACACAAATTTAGGCTTAAAAAAATTGCACATAAAAATGTTCCCATAAAATCCCACAAGACACAAATGTAGGGTTCTAGCACCAGAAACTGCGAGAATGCACTGTGCTGAATCAACCCTAAAACCTTAAGGTCTCTACTAAATAGCCGAATATGAAGAGGAATTTCACTTTTTTTTTAGCACCAAAAAGACCCAAATACATACCTTCACCCCAACAAAACAATGGTTTAACTAGAAAAAAACGTGGAATGACCCAGCCAAAGTCCAGACCTGAACCCAACAGAAAATCTGTAGGATAACCAGAAGAAGGCTGTACACAGGAGCGTATATTATACCAGATTTTGAGCTTTTGCAAAGAGACAAAGACTGCCGCATCTAGATGTGCCATGCTGATAGATTCCTCCCCACATACACTGCCATCATTTCAAAGGCTCATCCAGCAATGTATTATTGTAGGGTGTCAAAGTTATGCAGTCACATTATATTTCTGCTTTACTTTTATATCATCACTTAAAAAATTATTTTAATGAAATTGTACACAGATTAAATGTGAAATTAAGGGGAGGGAGTTTTAAAATTATTTCTTTTTTCACATGATTGAAACTGCCGCTGTAACAACAGGGGCGTGGAAACTTTTTATATTCACTGCAAATGCAATGCAAAAAAAAAAAAAATGAGCGTGAAGGACATTGGAGTGTAAGGTTCACTATAACAGACCCTGTTGCCTAACCATAACCATTTTACATTTCCTCTGGCCAAGGACTAGCAGTTTGACTGGTGATTATGCAGATATGAGAAAAAAAATTAGAGATGAGAAATCTTTTAAAAAATTTGACCAGTTGGCTGAATGTTATCACAAGGTTCGGTTCAAACTGAACTGAACCGCTAAAAAAATTATAGCCAAATCAATACAAGTGCATTTTGGAGGCATTTTTTTCAAGCAGAAAGTGACAGTGGCAGGGGGGTGGGACCTGGGTTCCAGGATGTTTAGCAGCCCTTTGTTCCTACCGGGGGACCACTGGACCCAAACAGTGCACCACTGGAAAACCGGAGGATCCCTTAGCCCAGGGTAGCCAGTTATTTGCACCACAGGCTATGGATGACCCAAGGTCACTACCTCCACTCAACTTCATCCCCAATAAGGACATGATCTATATCCCTGAAGGAACATTAGCCCCCGTTTTTGGAAAGGGGGCACACAGGGAACGAGAATACACTGCATCACCAGCAGCAGCAGTTTTTCTGAGTGTCTAAAGGCATGTGACAGCCAGTAGAGGGTGGGTAACAGCATCCTTAGTCTTAATAAAATCAATTGAAGGTTGGGCATCAGCAGATTCTTTAAGTGCTTAAGGCTTGTGAAAGCCAATGGAGGTGGGTACAGGGGTATCAGCAGTCTCTCTGAGTGCCTAAAGGCTTGTGAAAGCCAGTGCAGAGTGGGCAACAGCAGAAGCAGTCTGCCTGCGAGCCTAAGGCCTGTGAAAGCCAGGGCAGGTTGGGTAACAGGATCACTAATCATGCCTAATGGCATGTGAAAGTAGGTGGAGGGTGGGCAACAGCATCAGTAGTCTCTCTGAGAGCCTAAACACCTGTGAAAGCCCAAAGAAGTGAGTAACAGGCACATCGGCCATCTTTATAAGTGCTTAAGGCTTGTGAAAGCCAGTGGAGGTGGGTAGTAGGGAAATCTTCATTCTCTCTGATAGTCTTAGGCTTGTGAAAGCCAGTGCAGGGTGGGTAACAGCAGACGTAGTCTCTCTTAGTGCATAAAGGCATGTGAAAGCCAATGTAGGGTGGGTAGCAGCATCATTAGTGTCTCTGAGTGCCTAATGGCCTGTGACAGCAATGGAGGTTGGGTAGCAGTGCATCAGCATTCTCTCTGAGTGCTTAAAGGTCTGTGAAATCCAGTGGAGATTGGTTAGCAGCAGTTTCTCTTTCTGGGTGCTTAAAGTGGACCAACACCCAGGATTTTGACTATCCTGGGTCTTGGTCCACTTCGGTGGGGCACCCCCGATCGGGGTGCCCCGCTGTGTGAAACCCCCCCGATCACCCGAAAAACTCACCTCTCCCCGCTCCCAGCGCCGACGGTCAAGAGATTTGACAGGCGCGGACAAGCGGCTCCCCCGCCGCCGCCTCCCGCGCGCCACTCATGACGCGCGCGCGCCCGCGCCGGCCATTCACAGACGGCCGGCGCGGGCGTGCGCACGTCTAGAGGGGCGCGAGGGAGGCGGCGGCGGCCGGCCACCGCCGAAGACAAGGTAAGGGGATTTGGGGTGTTTGGGGGGGGTTCACCCCGCGGGACATCCCGATCTCGGATGTCCCGCGGGGAGGGAGGTGATCGGCCCGGGAATCTTATAGATTTTCCGGGCCGATCACCGGAGGGTGATGGTCCACTTTAAGGGTTTGGAAAGTCAGCACCAGTGGTCTCTCTGAGCCTAAATGGCTTTGGAAGCCCATGGAAGTGAGTACCAGGGGTATCAGCAGTCTCTCTCTCTCTAAGTGTTTAAGGCTTTTGAAAAAAGAAACAGCATCAGTAGTCTTTCTGATCGCCTAAATGCCTGTAAAAGTGGGTAACAAGGGGCCAGCAGTCTCTTTATGTGGTTACAGCTTGTGAAAAACAGTGCAGGGTTGGTGGCGGGGGCATCAACAGTATCTCTGCATGCCTGTGACAGCCAGTGGAAGGCGGTTAGAAGGCATCAGCAGTCTCTCTGAGTGCCTAAAGGCTTGTGAAAGCCAGTGGAGGTGGGTAACAGGGGTATCAGCAGTCTCTCTGCGTGCCTAAGACCTGTGAAAGCCAGAACTGGGTTGGCAACAGCAGCAGCAGCCTCTCTGAGTGCTTAAGGTTTTTGAAAGCCAGTGGAGGGAGGGTAGAAGTGGCATTAGCAGGCTTTCCATTAGTCTCTATGAGTACCCAAAGGCCTGTGACAGCCAGTGGTGGGTGAGCAACAGCATCAGTATTCTCTCTGAGTGCCTAAAAGCCTGTGAAAGCCAGTGGAAATCAGTAGGAAATCAGAGGTACCAGCAGTCTTTCTGAGAGAGCTTTCTGAGAGTCTGTGGAGGGTGACAACATCAGCATCAGTCATTCTGAGAGCCTAACTAAGGCTTGTGAAAGCTAGTGCAGGGTGGATAACCTCATCAGTAGTCTCTGTGAGTTCCTAAAGGCCTGCAAAAGCCAGTGGGAGGTGGGCAACAGCATCAGTAGTCTCTCTGAGTGTCTAAACATGAAAACCAGTGGGAGTGGGTAACAGGGGCATCAGCGGTCTCTCTGAGTGCCTAAGGCTTCTAAAAGCGAGTGCAGGGTGTGTAACAGTATTAGTAGTCCCTCTGGGAGCTTAAGGCCTGTGGAAGCTAGTGTAGGTTTGGTAAGAGCATCGGGAATGCCTAAAGGCCTGTGAAAGCCAGTGGAGGTGGGTAACAGGGGCATCAGCAGTCTCTATGAGCACCTAAAGACCTGCAACAGTCAGTGGGGCATGGGCAACAGTTTCAGTAGTCTCTCTGAGTGCCTAAACGTGAAAACCAGATGGAGTGGGTAGCAGAGGCACCTGCAGTGTTTCTGAATGCTTAAGGCTTGTGAAAGTCAGTGCAGGGTGAATAACTGCATCACTAGTTCCTGTGAGAGCCTAAATACCTGTGAAAGTGGGTGTAGGGTGGGTAACAGGGGCATCAGCAGTTTCTCTGAGTGCTTAAAGGCCTGTGAAAGCCAGTGGAGGGTGGGCAACAGCATCAGTAGTCTCCCTGACTACCTAAGTGTCTGTGACAGTCAGTGTAGTTGGGTAGTAGTGCGTCAACATTCTCTATGAGTGTCCAAAGGCCTGTGAAAGCCAGTGCAGGGTTGGAAACAGCATCAGTAGGCTCTCTAAGTGCTTAGGACTTGTGAAAGCTGGTGCAGGGTAAGAAACATCATCAGTAGTCTCTCTTTGAGTGCCTAAAGACCTGTGAAAGCCAGTGGAAGTGGGTAGCAGTGGCACCGGCAGTCTCTCTGAGAGTGTTGTTTTTGGGCAATAAAGATTTCTATTGGTTGACTACTTATTTAGTGTGTCGGTGTGCCTCCCTTTGGTTATAGTTTTGGTCTAGTACAAACGGTGGTAACAGCATTAGTAGTATGAGTGCCTAAGGCCCATGAAAGCCAGTGGAGGATGGCAAAAGCAGCAGCAGTCTCTCTGAGAGCCTAAGGCCTGTGAAAGCCAGTGCAGGGTGGGTAACAGGGGGATCAGCAGTCTCTCTAAGTCCCTAAATAATTGTGAAAGCTCAAAGTGATTAAGGCTTGTGAAAGATGGTGGAGGATGGGCAATAGCTGCAGCGGTTTCTCTGAGTTCCTAAAGGCTTGTGAAAACCAATCCCTGATTGTCTATGAAAGCTCAAAGTGATTAAGGCTTGTGAAAGCCAGTGGAGGTGGGCAGCAGTCTCTCTGAGTTCCTAAAGGCTTGTGAAAACCAGTCCCTAAATGTTTGTGAAATCTCAAAGTGATTAAGGCTTGTGAAAGCCAGAGGGGTGGGCAAAAGCAGCAGCAGTCTCTCTGAGTTCTTAAAGGCTTGTGAAAGATGGTGGAGGGTGGGCAAAAGCTGCAGCAGTCTCTCTGATTTCCTAAAGGCCTGTGAAACCAGTATAGTGTGGGTAACAGCATTGGTAGTGTCTCTGAGTCACTAAAGCCCTGTGACAGTCAGTGCAGGGTGGGAAACATTAGCAGTAGTTTTTTTCAGTGCCTACAGGCCTGTGGGTTACAGTGCATCTAATGTCTACAGCGGCATCAGCAGTCTCTCTAAGTGCCTACAGCTTGGCAGCAGGATCATCGGCAGTTTTTATGAATGCCTAAGGCATGTTTAAGGCAGTGCAGGGGTTGTAAAAGCATCAGCAGTCTCTCCTAGAGCCTAATGCTGGTGAAGGCAAGTGGAAGTGGGTTACCAGGCATCAGAATATGTAGAGGCCTGTGACAGACAGTGGAGCTACATGCGGTCAGAGTCATCATGCAGGTTTTACTGTAACTACTGTCTCCCTCAACTGCCTGGCTCACTGTTCCCCTGACTCCACCTGAATTTGCACCTTCCTGACTCTCAGGAGGAGTGCTTTGAGGCCTATCAGTCTCCTCAGGTTCAATGCTGGTTTTTCATTGTCGGTGAACAGCAATTCAGAAATGGCATACAATCCTAAAATTAGCTCTCATGCAGGTGGAGGTGGTGAAGCGTAGAAAAATTTCTGGACTGGAGCAGGAATGTGGCCACCCTTGCCTCTGAATTGTGGTATATGAGGAACGAACCGATGTCTAGCTGTGTGATTGGCTTCTGGTGACAGAGGCCTGTATCAACTAGTCCAAGACTGCTGGCTGGTTGCTCAACACATGACCACTGGATGATAAAGGGAGCTCCACCCTGTTGCCAAGATTGCTGCTGACAACACCACCAGCCCTTCTGGTACTGCTTCTTCACCTTGGCTGGTATTTCTGCCACTGCCACTCCCAGTAGACATACGGCCAGACTCCTTATGGTTTGGCATTGTGACTGCCTTTTAGGAAAAAAGGGGTACACAGGGGGTTTTGTTTAAAATATTTTTTGGGGGGGGGGTCTTGTATGAAAATCTGGCTACAACAGAGTCTGTGAGAGGTAGGTAGATGAGCAGTTAGGTAAGTGTTCCCAGTTCTCAGTTTTGATACCCTGACCTTAATATCATGTATGGCCCTGTTGTTTTTTTTCCTCTCCAAAACATTTTAATTATGAAGTAATTAGTACAATACATTTTCACATCTGTATTTTTGCAATAAGATATACTGGTTGTGATTGTATTGTCAAATAATCAATACCTTTTAACATTTGTAAACATTCCTAGTCTTTTTTTATATATTATAAACCAAATATGCAACCTGTGTGTCTTATGAATCCAATATAATTATGGGAACATATCTTACCCCATCAAGTTTAAAAAAGGGGTCTTCAAAGATCATTATAAAAGCTCTCAGCCATCTGCCCCCTGTAGAACTCACAGAACTCTCCCCCCACTGTTATTGGATTGGTGGATCATCTGCTAACTCTCTTGCCAGGTACCATGATGTTTATCTAAAACTGAGCTTTAGTTTCAACTTGAGCTCCTCAGGTTCTGTTTCGATATAGCTCTCCCAAGTGTCAAAAAGGCATTTCAACGCCCTCTCTCTGCTGAGCTAAGCTGCCACTCACTCCATATGGAACACATGCCTGAGTTTAGCCAAGAAGAGCGACGGGGAGCGGTCCTGTGTGTCCTCAAGATACCCTCAACAGTTAGCATGATGAAGTATAATCCAGCGGATAGCTGTAGTGGAAGCTACAAAGGAATCAATAAAGTCTTGCTGTGGAGTGAAACACTACTGAGCTGTCTCCAAGCATTGCATCATGCGGATTATCCCAATCAGTGTCCAAGAGTTTGGGGATATATTATTTAAAATATTATGTTCTGCATATTTGGTTGAGTATGCAGCTGGTCCTACCAAAGGATGGGGAACATTAGGCTCGATTCAAAGAAACATTCGTCCGGACTTCCGTAGCTGTCTGTGAAAGTTTTGGTGGGTGTTTGTCATTTTTTTGCTTTTTTTCGTATATTTTCCACTCGCACGAACGTTCGAGAACATGCGTATATGCTCTTTCGATAATGGTGCCAAAATCGGAAGATTTTCGTTACTTCGGGAGCTTTTTCCCACCAAATCGGAAATGTTTCGTCCGTTCAGAATTTTTTCGTTATTGCAATGGGCTTGGGATTAATTCAGAGAGCTGATTGCCGATGGTCCCACACCTCATAAATTCGTTTCAGGGCAAAAACATTCCCGGCACCTTTTTGACTACGGGAGCGCGAGCCAGCCATGGACGAGGCTACTGCCTTTGAGGAGCATGAGGATCTGCAACTCATGGGCATTGAGATCGTCCGGAGGGCACAGACCAGATTGCACCGGCGGCGACGCATGGACATCAATAGCATGCATGACACTGAGCTGTTCGAGCTGACCAGGCTTAATCGCGCTTCCCTCCATAAATTATATAGTGAGCTGCGGCCATGGTTAGCCCGCACCACAAGGAAGGGGCAAGCAATTTCAGGTATGACCAAGATGCTTGGCTGCCTGCAATTTTTGGCGAACGGCTCGTTCCAGAGGCTGGGTGCCCTCTCCGTGGGGATTTCACAGCCTACGCTGAGCCGCGCGCTATCCCAATTTTTGGAAGGCATGGCTACCATAACTCGGAAATATATTTGTTTCCCTGAGGATATGGTAGCCAGAAACGCCATTAAGCTGGCATTTTTTAATATCGCCGACATGCCCAATGTCATGGGTGCTATTGACTGCACCCACGTTGCCCTCGTCCCTCCGTCAAGCGACGAGTATATATACAGGCAAGTTTTGGCTTCCATTGTCTCTAAATATTTGTGTGTCCCTCCTTTGCTCAATCACATTATTCGTTTGGTTCATTGGCAATAGTCCCTCCTTTCCAGAAAAGTTTCCTTGTGACTAATCTCGCCATTTGTAGTAACTTTCATTGCCAATAGTCCCTCCTTTCCAGAAAAGCTTCCTTGTGACTAATCTCGCCATTTGGAGTAACTTTCATTGCCAATAGTCCCTCCTTTCCAGAAAAGCTTCCTTGTGACTAATCTCGCCATTTGTAGTAACTTTCATTGCCAATAGTCCCTCCTTTCCAGAAAAGTTTCCTTGTGACTAATCTCGCCATTTGTAGTAACTTTCATTGCCAATAGTCCCTCCTTTCCAGAAAAGTTTCCTTGTGACTAATCTCGCCATTTGTAGTAACTTTCATTGCCAATAGTCCCTCCTTTCCAGAAAAGTTTCCTTGTGACTAATCTCGCCATTTGTAGTAACTTTCATTGCCAATAGTCCCTCCTTTCCAGAAAAGTTTCCTTGTGACTAATCTCGCCATTTGTAGTAACTTTCATTGCCAATAGTCCCTCCTTTTGTTTAGTCCCTCTAGGTTAATATACACTCAGATTTTACATCTTCACTCATTGCAATCACTCCCTCCTTGCTAATGCTCCCTCCTTGCCAAGAGTGTATGTGCACCAACGGCCCTTATTTTTAAATTAGTCCCAAAGTTAGTTATTTCAAAGTAAAACATTTGTAAGTGTCCTTTTAATAGAACAAGTAAGACTGTCAAGGCTTAAACATTGTTCTTCTTTTACATGTTACATTTTGACATAGGCTGTTTGAAGTGTGCGTTGGATTTGTTTACTAAACGTAATTTTTGGGTGGTTTCTGTTTCCTTTTTCACCAGAAATCGCAAAATGGGCCATTCGCTGAATGTGCAAGCGGTGGTGGCCCAGGACCTGCGCTTTCTGAGCGTCCTGGCAGGCTACCCTGGCTCAGCCCATGATGCGTATATCCTGCGCAGATCTGGATTATTCCGCCGGTTTGAGTCAGGGGAATTTGCGGGTGCATGGCTCCTTGGTAAGTTGGCTCAAATTATCGCTTTGGATTGTATATGTATGGCCAACTTTTATGTTGGATTTACCTTTCAGAAACGCTGCCTTGCCCCTCACCTTGTGAACATGTGTAAGCACACTGTAACCATTAGCTTAGACAAACTCCATTTGCTGCAACATTGTTTGGCCTGCATTGTTTTAATTAATAAGTGTAATGTGAGGCCAAGTCTGAACCAGCCTTCGAAACCATTTTCTTTCGAAATCTGTAATTGACTTTACCAGAGAGTCAGCGCCATCTTTGCTTACATGCATTTAACTTACTGAGTAGAGGTGAGCGGGATAAAGTGCAGGGGCAGGCTTACACCGGTTTGGGAGTAAGGCAAGAATTCTAAAGGGGCAGGTCAAGTTAGACCATACTACATTGTTCTGCAGCACAGGCAGGAAACAATATCTGCTAACAGTCTGCCTGATTGCCCACCATCCCCAGTATTATTTGCCTACTTTTGACCCACATCTATCACATATGTTTAATTCTTGTTTTAGCATCTGCAATCTGTATGCTCATGTTTGTGTGACAATGTCACATACCTCTTTTATTTTTATTGCAGTAGTAATGTTGCGTGGCAATGTATGATTTCCTGTTATTAATTTTTTTGTTTTTTTTGGGCTGATTTAGGAGATTTGGGCTATCCACTACTGCCGTGGCTCATGACTCCGGTCCTCCGGCCACAAACTCCAGCACAAGAGGCCTATAACCGTGCACATCGAAAGACCAGGGCAGTGGTGGAGAGGGCCTTTGGACTCCTCAAGACCCGGTTTCGGTGCTTGGACCACACTGGGGGCTCCCTGCAGTATGACCCGAAAAAGGTCATTGACATTATAATGGCATGCGCCGCGCTCCATAATTTAGCCATTATGCAAAGGGTCCCCCGATATCTGGATTGCCCACCCTCTCCACCCTCCGATGAGGCAGACGACGCCTATGTGGGCCAGCCAAGTGCGTCTGGGCAAGCCGTGCGGGCAAATTTAATAGCCACACATTTTTCCTAATTTAGTTTTTATTTTTTTTTTATTTTTTTTTAATTTTGGCTATGTTTAATTTCATTATGAAGTAAACAATAATGAATTTGTGCAACCCAAAAAATAAAATATGTTGGAGTATTTATTTGGAGACCTTGGTTCTTGTTTGTTTTCGTCCCAACTTGAACTCATATTTCTATATCAAAACACCACACACATGAGCTTGGTCAAAAAAAAATGTTTACTACTTAGTAAAAGGTATATGTGAGACAAACAGAATCGGAGGTGAGTGCCCCTCACATACTTTGGGACCACACCTGTACATGCAATTATGTTCAATACATTTGTACACAAAATAAATAGCACAAAATGAAGCCCTCTCCTGCTTGCCCACATTTTCCACCGACACAGGTTGAAAGCAATCCTAGCTATGCCACATCTACACCTGTAAGTCAGTGGGCCACCCAAACAAGAACACCCAGTCCCAATCCAAATCCAGTACAATCACAGCCAGGGTCCAAGGTCTTTGATGTTGAGGCCAGAATGTCACCCAATCATGCCGCCAAACATGAGGAGCCACCACAAATGTTATTGTGGCCAGGGCAGCCGCGCAACACCTTAAGTGGCCGATTCACTGAGTCTGGGACTCTGGCATTGGCTACTGGGCTACCTCAGGCCTTGAATGAGCTATATGGTGGATAATCAAAAGCAACCGAGCAAGAACAGCGCAAAATGTGTGATTTTTAGCCCTCACCAGACAAGTCAATCCAGTGGGTAGGTTTTGCAAAGATATGGACCAGATTCATGCCTAACACACCTTAATATGTGTGATGCCCATAGAACCCAGGTTGTGGCCCTGTGTGGGGGGGGGGGGCATAACATGGGCCTGTGTGGCATTCAGAATCTGCAACTGTTCCAAAATGTGTCTTTGGTTAGTGTGCATTTCGGCCATGCCTGACCTAATTTCTGAAGTCAAGTTGGCCATGTGGCTGTTATGGGTCCTCAATTCAGTCAGCACGGCACTGAAGGTAGTATTTAGGGACTCTAATTGGCCCCTAATATGCTCCTGATTTTGTTGGTTTTGGCGCCGAAAAAGGCGCCTCTCATGGTGCCATGCTGACTCCATCATCTGCACGCCCCTCCCCTGGGAAACTGGGCGACGTTGCTGAGTACGCCGCCCAATTCCCCGGGTTGTGGGGCGTGCAGATGATGTGGCTCGAGGACCCCCAACAGCCACAGGTCTGCTCGCCAAATCCTCAGCAGCAGATCTGAAACTGGGGACTGGAGGGTCAGTCTCTGCATGCTGCCCACGATGTGCAGGCAGCATGCAGCCAGCTTCACTCTGCTGCTGTGGATTTGGCGGAGACACATTTTGGGACAGTTGCAGATTCTGTCCCAGGGGAAGATCTTCAGAATCTCCTATGAAGCTTCCATCTTCCTCCTGCTCCTGGATTTGCTCCATCAGTGTGTGGCTCTGTTGGGGACATGTAAAAAAAAACAGGTTCAGTGTGTGGAATACCTATAAAAACCACACAAGCCAAACATGGCAAGCTACATGCATACACAACACCCTCAAAATACACTTACCGTAGACATCGGATCCTGGGTCCTATGCAGCGCGGAAGAAGACGGACGCGGTAACATGGCAGAGGAGTCCCCACTAGCTGAGGGATGATGCTGGCCTGGTTTGGAAGAAAAACAGCGATTAATACACCCAACTATGCATAGTTTATGATTAAGAACACATATGGTAATCCAAGAAACGTGGCAAAGCAGTAAGGGCCCCTCCCACAACGTGGCCACTTGGCATTCCCTATGAATCCCATTACATTAGTGCATGGATTGTTAAACCAGACTAGACACATCACGTGTCTCAAACCAAACATGCAAAGAATGGCTGATGTGTGAGTTGCAACATCCCTTTAAGGGGAGGAAGTTAACACACTAAGGTGGGAAAAAACACTTACAATATGATTCTGGTGGGGAACATTTGTATGGCATAAAACCTTCCTAGAAAACCATCTTAATCAGTTGTGCAACTAAACCAGCTCCAAACAAATTGACCAACAGGCAAAGATGTTATTGTGGCGTGTGCTTCTCAATTAATACATAGCACCCATTCCTTTTCGACACTTCTAAGTGACATATTTGTCACACATTTCATTAAACATCATGTATGTGGATGTCAATTTGCACATTACCAGGCCACACCCATGACACTCCCTAGTCAAAGTGAGCACTCCTAACAAACCCACCCCCTAGAGCCATGTGCTTAGCTAGCCCTTGCTCCCACCCCCTACAGCCATGTGCTTAGCTAGCCCTTGCTCCCACCCCCTACAGCCATGTGCTTAGCTAGCCCTTGCTCCCACCCCCTAGAGCCATGTGCTTAGCTAGCCCTTGCTCCAACCCCCTACAGCCATGTGCTTAGCTAGCCCTTGCTCCCACCCCCTAGAGCCATGTGCTTAGCTAGCCCTTGCTCCAACCCCCTACAGCCATGTGCTTAGCTAGCCCTTGCTCCCACCCCCTAGAGCCATGTGCTTAGCTAGCCCTTGCTCCAACCCCCTACAGCCATGTGCTTAGCTAGCCCTTGCTCCCACCCCCTACAGCCATGTGCTTAGCTAGCCCTTGCTCCCACCCCCTAGAGCCATGTGCTTAGCTAGCCCTTGCTCCAACCCCCTACAGCCATGTGCTTAGCTAGCCCTTGCTCCAACCCCCTACAGCCATGTGCTTAGCTAGCCCTTGCTCCCACCCCCTAGAGCCATGTGCTTAGCTAGCCCTTGCTCCCACCCCCTACAGCCATGTGCTTAGCTAGCCCGTGCTGCGTATGTGTATGTTTCTATACATTTGTGTGGTCATTCAGACATTACTAACCTGCAGGAATTGGTGGGTTGTCGGTGTCCTGCTGGCCTGAGTGTCCCTCTAAGGCCACGGGATGTAATAAGGACAGCACCATCTCCTCAGCCGGTGTAAAGCGCATTTTGGTTGGGAAACCTCCGCCAGTTGTTTCGCTGAAAAACATAGTAAGCATAATTAAGCGCACTGATGGACAGACAAGAATAATAAAAACCCAAACATTAGCTATGTACCTGTGCATCCGCCGTAGATTCTCTTTCTTCCGCACTGCATATTTCAGGTCCGAAATCTTCCGTTGAATCTGGTCCATATCTTTACGTTCCTCACCCGCTGCATTGACTTGCCTGGTGAGTTCTTCAAAAATCTCGGTTTTGCGCTGTTTACTGGTGTGTTTTGATCTTCTACCATATAGCTCATCAAAATGTAAGGTGAGACCAGTAGCCAATGCCAGAGTTTGGGACTCAGCAAAACGGCCACCCAAGTGTCCTCTGCGCAAGTTGCGCCCTCTTCGGGGTGGTTGTGGCTCCTCACTGCTTGGTTGCAAATGGGGTGACATTCTGGCCTGGGGGGATGGAGGAGACCTCAAGGACTGGAGGCTGGCTGTTGATCTTACTGGACTTGGGAAGGGACTGGGTGTTCTTGGCTGGGTGGACCCTGAAGTTGCAGGTGTAGATGTGGCATAGGGTGAATGCATGCCAACCTGTGCCGGAGGATAATGTGGGCGAGCAAGAGAGGGTGTTGGCGACCTTGAGCTGCTGCTGTGGCTCTGTGGGGCCTTGGAGGTGGTTGGCTGGGTCTGTGGGCCCTTGGAGGTGGTCGGCTGGGTCTGTGGGGCCTTGGAGGTGGGTTGCTTGGCCTTAGTTTTTGAGCCACGTGCGGGGGGGGAGGGGGCCGTTGGCCTTTGGCGGCTTTTCGGGCTTCTGGAGCGTGTCCTGGTTTGGCCCCTGCGGCGCCTTGGGCCCCTGCTGCGGCTTCTGGACCGGGAGGTGGTTCGGCCCCTGCGGCGCCTTGGGCCCCTGCTGCGGCTTGTGGACCGGGAGGTGGTTCGGCCCCTGCTGCGGCTTCTGGCCCGGTGTTTTTGGCCTTTGCCTATGGCCTTGGTGCCACGTGGGGGGGTGATGTGGGGCAGGGT
Source organism: Gastrophryne carolinensis (assembly GCA_027917425.1). Taxonomy (NCBI): domain Eukaryota; kingdom Metazoa; phylum Chordata; class Amphibia; order Anura; family Microhylidae; genus Gastrophryne; species Gastrophryne carolinensis. The sequence goes on along the minus strand of CM051234.1, from coordinate 15,217,677 downwards.
GGGGTGGGGCTTCGTCCCCTCTTACCCATCTGTGGGCCAGGAGTTTTAGCAGCCTTGGTTACCTTGCCCCTTGGTTGTGGTGGTGCTGCAACCTCCTTTTTTGCCGCAGCCTTGGTGGTAGCCCTTAGTCGGGCTTTAGGCTCTTGCGACCGTGTTTGCGGACCCACGCCCTGCTCAGCCTGCTTGCTCTGCTTCTTAGCTGGAAGTTTTCTTTTTGGTGCCATTTTGTGTGGACTCTCAAAGAGAATGAGCTGTGTGTGCAGGGACCTTTAAATAAGGTCTCCGGCGTGTGACGCCTACGCGTTCGCTTACGCGCACGTCCGGCCGTTCGCACGGCCGTGCGAAACCCGGAAACCGCTGGGGCCGTGCTTATCTGCTGCCTAGAAGAAGAAGAAAGATGGCGCCCACTATCTTCACCCGCCAACAAGAAGAGATAATCATGCTTGTAAGTGTCTTTTAACGACTTTGCTTGGATTGTTAATTGTTGCTCTACATGTTAAGGATGCGCAAAAAGTTATCTTTTTGTTAAAGCTTTGGTTGGACTACATGCACAACCAAGCGCACACCACACACGTGCCAAACGACAGTGCTGCCATATTTGAAAGTTAACTTAGGCTAAAAGTGTGTGTGTGTATGTGTTCATGTGATTGAACCAAATAATGTATTGTTGCCTCTTCTACATATGCATTTCTGAGTTCTTGCTATGTTTGTTTTTTGTTTTGCAGACCATGCTGGAGCGCAGGTACGACTACCTGCCCAACTCGTTTGCCAAACGAAACGTCGCCCTGGAGATCATCTCGGAGATACAACACCAGACCGACACCACCTTCACCCACACACAGATCATGCAGCATTGGTCGGACCTGAAGCGACTGCACATGCCCCGGGTGCGGAGGTTTTTTGCAATCCATTTCCCAAGTAAGTACATAGCGCTTGCATGCAAGATGTAACTAGGACAGAATTTATGCCTTTTATTTATAATGCCTTCTCTTTGGTAGTGTTGGAAATGGATTACAGAATTCGCCGCACCCGGAGGCGCCCAGGCCGACCAGTGCTGCATGATTCTGCAGCTGGGAGTGAAGGTGGTGGATCTCCAGGGCGACGGGCCGACCCCTCCTCTGTGGCCTCCTCAGACCAGCCCCTGGACCTTACCACAGAGGAGGGGCGGCACAGCGTGGGCAGGCAGTCGTACCCTGCCACGCATGCGGGATCCTCGGGTATGTCACTCTTCATGTCTACACCAAAAAAGAGAATTGCTAGCTCCTGATATCACCAAACTGAATCCTTTATTCTGTATTTGTAGATGTTTCAGTTGCGGGTGAAGTAGTGGGTCAGGAGGCAGCAGATAGGAGCCCACAAGACCCTGGAGAAGGTGAGTGATGTGACCCAGACTTAGCTCAAAACATTGGAGGACTGCGGAATCAGACATCCAAACTAACCATTTGGCCCATGTTTCTACAGGCACTTCTTCACAGCAGAGCCAGGAACCAGGACCTCAGGGTGTTGTCCCCAACGAGCCATCTCTCGGCCACCAACCAAGTAAGTAGTCATGTCATTCTAGAGATTTCGGGCTAAATTCCCATGAACACAAAAACACATAATGCCCTAGTCAATGCCAATATAAGAGGGACCTGTGGCCACTGAATTAGCTTAATTAGTTGCCCAACTGTCCTGTGGCCACTGAATTAGCTTAATTAGTTGCCCAACTGTCCTGTGGCCACTGAATTAGCTTAATTAGTTGCCCAACTGTCCTGTGGCCACTGAATTAGCTTAATTAGTTGCCCAACTGTCCTGTGGCCACTGAATTAGCTTAATTAGTTGCCCAACTGTCCTGTGGCCACAGAATTAGCTTAATTAGTTGCCCAACTGTCCTGTGGCCACTGAATTAGCTTAATTAGTTGCCCAACTGTCCTGTGGCCACTGAATTAGCTTAATGACCTGTGGCCACTTCCTAACCTTAATTCCTGTCATTAATGACATCTGTGCATTATAGTTAATTTGTTTCTTAAAATACATTAAATCCACAGGTGAGAAACATGTATTGTTCTCCGAATAATTTGTTTTTCTGTTTTTTTGGCAGGGACCACAAGACAGCGACTTGCTGATATGAATCGGAGGGTCCTTGAGTTGGTGGCCGATCTGCAGGCGATGCGGGACACGTTGGGGACAACAGAAGAGGAAGACTAGTGTCCTGGTTCCTGGCCCTGTAGATTTGTAAATAGTTTTATTTGTAGATAGTTTTATTGGTTAAACACCAAAGTTTTTTGTATATAGTTTCCTTTTTTAAAAAAAAGTTTTTATTGTATATAGTTTTTAAAGTTTTTTAGAAAAAATTAGTGTATATATTTTTAATAACCAACCAACAATTTGTATATAGTTTTTAATTTTTTAGTGCCAAAGTTGGGCCCCAAATTTTTACAACAAATGGCAATTGACCAATAAATACCAAAAACAAAAAAAAACATGTGGTCCCATTTATTTGCACACATACATTTAACAAAAACAAGGGGCCAATGACATATTTGAAAATCAAGATTGTGATGTCCGTGAAGTGATTTGGGTAAGTTTTAGGGTGTGAAAATGGAATAAGAAACAAGGCGCTAAGTGATTTGGGTAAGTTTTAGGGTGTGAAAATGGAAGAAGAAACAAGGCGCTAAGTGATTTGGGTAAGTTTTAGGGTGTGAAAATGGAAGAAGAAACAAGGCGCTAAGTGATTTGGGTAAGTTTTAGGGTGTGAAAATGGAATAAGAAACAAGGCGCTAAGTGATTTGGGTAAGTTTTAGGGTGTGAAAATGGAAGAAGAAACAAGGCGCTAAGTGATTTGGGTAAGTTTTAGGGTGTGAAAATGGAAGAAGAAACAAGGCGCTAAGTGATTTGGGTAAGTTTTAGGGACCTCAAATGGAAGAAGAAACAAGGCGCTAAGTGATTTGGGTAAGTTTTAGGGTGTGAAAATGGAAGAAGAAACAAGGCGCTAAGTGATTTGGGTAAGTTTTAGGGTGTGAAAATGGAAGAAGAAACAAGGCGCTAAGTGATTTGGGTAAGTTTTAGGGTGTGAAAATGGAAGAAGAAACAAGGCGCCAAGTGATTTGGGTAAGTTTTAGGGTGTGAAAATGGAAGAAGAAACAAGGCGCTAAGTGATTTGGGTAAGTTTTAGGGACCTAAAATGGAAGAAGAAACAAGGCGCTAAGTGATTTGGGTAAGTTTTAGGGTGTGAAAATGGAAGAAGAAACAAGGCGCTAAGTGATTTGGGTAAGTTTTAGGGACCTAAAATGGAAGAAGAAACAAGGCGCTAAGTGATTTGGGTAAGTTTTAGGGTGTGAAAATGGAAGAAGAAACAAGGCGCTAAGTGATTTGGGTAAGTTTGAGGGTGTGAAAATGGAAGAAGAAACAAGGCGCTAAGTGATTTGGGTAAGTTTTAGGGACCTAAAATGGAAGAAGAAACAAGGCGCTAAGTGATTTGGGTAAGTTTTAGGGTGTGAAAATGGAAGAAGAAACAAGGCGCTAAGTGATTTGGGTAAGTTTTAGGGACCTAAAATGGAAGAAGAAACAAGGCGCTAAGTGATTTGGGTAAGTTTTAGGGTGTGAAAATGGAAGAAGAAACAAGGCGCTAAGTGATTTGGGTAAGTTTGAGGGTGTGAAAATGGAAGAAGAAACAAGGCGCTAAGTGATTTGGGTAAGTTTTAGGGACCTAAAATGGAAGAAGAAACAAGGCGCTAAGTGATTTGGGTAAGTTTTAGGGTGTGAAAATGGAAGAAGAAACAAGGCGCTAAGTGATTTGGGTAAGTTTTAGGGACCTCAAATGGAAGAAGAAACAAGGCGCTAAGTGATTTGGGTAAGTTTTAGGGTGTGAAAATGGAAGAAGAAACAAGGCGCTAAGTGATTTGGGTAAGTTTTAGGGACCTAAAATGGAAGAAGAAACAAGGCGCTAAGTGATTTGGGTAAGTTTTAGGGACCTCAAGTGAAAAGGCAGGATAGCGCGAAGTGGTTAGGGTGAGCTTTAAGGGACCTCAAGGGAAAAGGCAGGATAGCGCTAAGTGGTTAGGGTGAGTTTAGTGATGGAAGTGAAATTATGTAGGCGAGCACTTTAATGAGAGAAGTTTGTAGTGCGCAGGCGCAATATCGTAAGAATTTCGTCTGGCCAGATATTTTAGGAAAAAATGAAGCAGGATGTAGCGGGAAAATGATAGGATTCGTGTGAGGATACGATGGGAAAAGGGCAAAAACGAAAGGCTACGTTGGTAGTTGTGAAAAATGAATCTGAACATTTTCGATGGAAAATGACATCCTCGTCTGCGTACTCTGGCATACGAGCACACGGACGCGCTACGGAAGGTTTACGAAGCATGCATAGAATCGCTCGAACGTTCATGCGAGAGCGGGAAATTTTGAAAATCTTACGACGTCGGCACCAAAGCGAAAGTTTTTTTGTGTCTCTCTGAATCGAGCCTATTGTTCCTACTTGATTCCAAGGCATTGGGTTATGTGTTTATTTATCTATCATGGTGCCATTTTTTTGGGCCTTTTCTATGAGGACCAACTGTTCTGGTTCAAATAGAATTCCGTATCCCACTTCCCTGTTAACAAAGGAAGCCAAGAAGAGTGAAGAATGACTATTGGTTAGCGACTTATGGCATACCTTATGCCAGACCTTCCACACCACCATAAATAATTGATATTTCTAAGACTGATGAGGAGAGAAACTCCTTGTGCTGCTGTAATAGGAAAAGCAGACTGGTATGCAGGGTTAAATTCTGATCCGGGGGGTATTCGTCAACCTAGAGCTCTCATGGATCCAGCCCCTCAGGTACCACATGATTGCTGCCAAATTGTAGTTTTTATATTAGGAAAATGAATACCTCCATAAGGAATCATCTGTTGGAGGTCTTTCATACTGATGGTGTGACATTTTTGGCCCCACATGAAATATGGTGTTCAAGCTATTTGTGGGACCACTGTCATTTTAAGTAAGTAGGCTCTGCCCAAAAGAGTGCGTGAGCCACTTCCAGCTTTCTGCTAAGACTATAACTTTCTTAAAGGGGCCAATGCCACTCAAATCTTCCTGCCCACGGGGGTTTCTGCCACCTATTGAGGAACAGAGCCAAAGATTTAGATTGGTTTAAAGAGTATTCAGAGCAACTGCCATCTATCAAAGTGAGCAAGAATGAAAGGAACAGCTTCCAGGTTAGACGCCTACAACAATATTGCAGAAGAAAGTGGCCTCCGCATTCTTACCATAGGAAGCAGTTAGTAGCAGTGGGTGCACGGTCTGTGGAGACACCACAAATCCAACCATACAAGAAAGACCAGCGCTCCAAGGCAATTATAGTTCATCAGTATATTGAAATCCAAATAACATATGGTCAGTCGATGTTTCGGGGGGCCTGCATGCCCCCTTCCTCAGGACCAATTAGCATCAGCAAGAAAAACCTATAAATATAGTTCTAAACCAATCAAAAGCAAGAAAAAATGTGCCTGACGTCATCAGTGATGTATTTGGCACTGTATATCATCGTGTATACAAACACAGGTCCTGATAGGCGCCCGGGTGATGCAAAGCTTACATTCCACTATAGACAGAGTTATTGTCATTGATCTGCAAAGGTGGAGGCAACAGCATGTCACTCCACGTCCCCAGGGCGGTGATGTGATGGCTTCTGGGCAGTGGGACATACAGTGGCATGATTTGTAAGCAGAACAACCATCATAAGGGGAAATACAGCAATACACATGGGTGTTAAAGAAAGGATATTAAGAAAGTTAGACAAGAGCAGGAGGGTTAACGAAGGTTTGAGAAAAGGCAGGAAGGGGCTAAAAGGAAATGAGGAATGGGCTATTAGGAAACGTCCAGGTACAGAGAAGAGATCTGTTAAAGAAGGATAGAGCCGGTTGAGGGTGGCAAAGAAAAGAACAATCTATCAAAAGAATATTAGGGAGAAAAAATGAATGCGGAGAGGAGGGCCAGAAAAAAAGGAGAGAAAAAGAGTCAAAGGAAGATAGGCAGAGAGGATATGTTGCATGGGGAATAAAAGGAAGAGGAAAGAAGAGAAAGGTGAGAAAGCCAAAGAGAAGTGAAGAAAGAAGGGAGACAGAGCAGGAGTGCACATTTTCAGGTACATGCTCAACTACAGTATACCAAAAGGTATTGAGTCCGCAGGGTTGAACAGTATCCAGTTTATGAATCCAAAATGTCTAGAGTTGAGTGTAAGCTTTGTGTCGCCTGGGCGCCTATCTGGACATGCCGGGGCCAAGTCACTTGTTATTGGGCAGATTTGCCCCTCCGAGTGATGTCACTTCCATTCCTCTCCTTTCCAGGAGAGAGCGGAGGCCAGGTTGCTCAGCAACCCGTCACGATGTGCGAGTGGGGGTGACCCGCTTCTCTGGACTCACTTGTTTCAGAGGGGGGGGGGGGGGGTTGATCAGGCTGGAGGGCAGCAGACACAGATGTAGTGGTAAGTTAATGTTTATTGTTTTTACTCATAAGTTATGTGTTTGTATACGCTATTATACACAGTTCCAAAGATTTCACTGATGACGTCAGACGTGATTTTTCTTTCTTTTGATTGGTTTAGAACTATATTTATGGACTGTCAGGTTGTTTTTCTTGATGATGCTATTTGGTCCTGAGGAAGGGGACGTGCAAGCCCCCTGAAATATCGACTGACCATATGTTCAATCAATATACTAATGGACTATAATTGCCTTGGAGTCTTGCTCTTTTTTGCATGATACAACAATATAGCGGCTCAGAAAGCTGTGAGCTTAGGAGAGAGGTGTCCAATCTTAACTCTTCAAAATTGTGGTAGCGTTTTCAGAGCTTGAAGGATGGGATCAAGTGCTATGTTAAAAAGAATGGTTGACGGGCCAGCCTTGGCACATACCTTGAGTCACAGGGATTCGGAACTTGTAATCTAAGTTAAAGTGTTTGGCAAGTCAAAAGTTGAAAACATAAATATCAGTAGCCTACTTTTTATAGAGGGGTTTCAGTGCTGTCCTTCCTCTCCTGCCTGCCTCTTTAGCGATGAAAATACATTTATCATTTAGCTTTCAGTCCCCATACCCCTGATCTGGTCCATAAATCAACCCCTCTCATCTCACACGCATTACAGTGTGCTTACATCACATCACTGTTGCAATACCCACTGTTTCTCTTTATTTTTGTTAGGAATCTCCAATGCTCTAATACTTTTAAAGATAACTTAGGAACTACAGGGTCTTTTTGCAAATGGATTAATGTTTAGGACAGTGCAGTATGTAGCCCAAGATAATAGGACAACTATTAGTATAACTTTAAGCAAATATATGAGCCTATAAGATGTGGCCTGTGTGGCATCCCAGCCTCTTTTGGGTGTGAGGGTAGTAATTGCCTGGTTGAAATTGAGAAGGGTGCAATAATATCAAGAACCTATATCTGGGTATAGAATTTTTATAAGAGTCAGGCGAGAACCCCTCTGCACCAGTGATTTGTTAGAGTGAGAAGTTACAATGGCATTGTATACTTCACTTACTGTTGTCGGAGCCTTATGGAGGTTTTTCCTAGAAGAGGATAAGCTGGGTTTAGAGGGGACAAAAGCGAGACGATGTCTGACAGGGGTTGGTGGGGCTGAAAAAGAAACTTATGTATGTTGAGATTATCACCCTCTGAAGGGCAAATAGGTCTTGTTTTGCCTTACGTTTTTTCCCGCTACATAAGAGATTATTTTGCCTGCATCACTAACATCACTTTCCCAGATTATAACTGGCTCCTCCTGGTGTCGTACATATACTATCATCATAGAAATGTCCCCATTCAGATTTTAGGTACTCAATGAAGGGTTGATTACTTCTCAGATAGGTGAGATATCTACAGCTAGAGTCCTGTGGGTAAACTTTTAAAACTATACAGATCTTCTATGAACGACAAATTATCACATCAGAGACTGTGGGAGGTAAGTATATAGGCAGTTAGATAGGTAAGAGAGTGTGCTCAGTTCAATGCTCCAACCTCAGTCTAAGGTGGTGACCCCATGGCTTAACTTTTAAAACTTTATTCTTTATGAATGACCACCGTAGAGAATGTGAGAGATAGTTAGGTAGGTGACCCCCTTAACAAAAAAACCCAGGGATGCTCAGGATGTATTCTCCGAAAAGAATGCACACAACTGAGATATATTCAAGTGCCCCCTTCGGAGTAGCACTGGCTATATCTCGGGCATTCTCATGTCGTTTGAACATATTAGTAGGAAGTTTCAGCTGTCCCCAAGGGAATTTTTTTTGGCAAGGATTGGATCCGAGTTTGGACCCGGAAGACTGGGATGAAGTATTGGATAATGCCCACACATCTGCAGTGGAGGCCAGAGATAGATTAATTCAAACCAAATGGATTCACCAAGCGTACATCACGCCTGTCTGCCTATTTATAATGGGCTTAATTGACAGTGAACTGTGCCTGCGGTGTGGCAGGGAAAGCGCCACCTGGATACATATGACATGGACATGTACAATATTGGAGCACTTTCGGGGGTGAGTGAGGGAGGGAAATGTGGTGGGGTTTTTGCCTTCTGGGGCTAGGGCACTGTGGGAGTTGCTGAGACTGCTAAAGTTCTATGCCAGGAAGTTTATGCTTCTGAATTGGAAGCATCTAACTTTGGGACAGGCCTGGAAGAGATTGGTCAATCAAAAATTACACCTTTTCCAATTAACTTATGCCGCCCGGTGGTCCCCTACAAGTTTGGTAAAATTTGGTAGCCGTGGTTTCAATGTGTGGAGTCAGTGGCAGCAGATGATTAGGGGTAGATGTAGGAGTGGAATAGAGGCCTTGGGGTGAATGCCATTCTACTAGTGTCCCCGGGATCAGGTGGGGGCGTTGTCCAGTCAGCCATGGGATTGGGCAGGATGTGATGGGGGCTGGTGTGAATCTGGTGTTGGGTCAGGCCTGTAGTTAGACATTCCCTGGTACCAATTCCTTCCCTCCCCCCGAGGGTTAGTCATATAAGGTCCTAACTAGACAATATCCCCACAGCTTCCCGACTCTCAAAACGTATGAGAGTGCGAATGTTGTCTCTGTGCATTAGGTTCTGTGTGTCGGGTGCCTGCAGCACTGTGTTGTAACTGTTGTTGGTGTTCTTGTTCTCTTTGAAATGTTGGATGCCCTGCTGTATGTAAACCCCCAGGAATGCGTATAAATTTACCTTTCTTCTCTGCTTCCATGCTACATGCGTGGGACACTCAAACAATCAGTAGCACTCCTTCTCTTCCGATTTCTTTTGCCACAGTGAGCTCAGTGCGACAAAGGAAATGTAAATGGAGGGAGCACTGCCGCCCGCATCCACACTCACCTCTAGCTCATTTAGAAAGACCTGGAGTGGACGTTCATCTAGCTAGGAAAATGCTGGTGTTGCAGCTGCAGCACAAAAATGATGCAGGCTCATGGAAAAGGTGAGTGGATCAGGCAATACAGGGGGTTTCACACAATGAAGCAACCTAATTTAGAATGCTCCATAAAGAGGTAGACCACTGCCTCATGAGTCGTATAGACTCAATGGGGGATCATATGTCATTTTAATAGAAAAATATGTAACCTGAACAAAACTTACTAATAACAATTATACTGTGGCTTAAATTCTTTAAAGTCATTAAGTTCACGGAAAGGATAGTGCACACTAAACAATCCTCCAATTATAACACCTGTTGTTTTATGATCAAAGTAGGTAAGGCTGTTTTGGATGGCATCCAGACGGCATGGTGATGATAAGCTGAGTGTAATTCCGTAGGATGGAGGCAGCAGGACGATCAGACAGAGAACAGCAGAGATCACAATGGTGGCAATGTGCTGTGCTGGCACCTCCATGGCTCAGGGATGGAGGTTTAAGCCATGATGGCTGTGCACCTCTCCCCAACACCAGTGTCAGTGTGTTGTTTAGCTACTGAAACTGGCAGTTTTTAAAGCTGAGCTGTGTAATATTTTGCATTCACTTTGGAGAACTGAGAGATTATTCTTGAATCTGCAGATCTTTTTTCTGCAGTTCATATTTTTATACTTTATATTCTTTACACAGAAAGAAACATTTCCAAAGAAAAGTTTAGAGCAGTATTTAGAGATAGGGTTTGATGAAAAGAATTAAACAAATACTATGATATTTCTTATGTTAAGTCTATAAGACTCTTGGGGGAGGGGTATCTCTTTATGGAGCATCCTGAATTGGGATGCCCCACTGTATGATCGCCCAATCCTTGCACCTCTTTCACAAGCCCTGTGTCTTACCCTGTGCAATGGCAGCATCCCTGCTGTACCTGTGTCAGGCCTTTTTTGAATAGACAGCGTGGGTACGCCGATAGCTAGAAGTCGGGGCCAGGATGTTGCAGATGATGCTCTCTTCTTTCAGGTTTCCTTGGAAATCTGAATGAAACATACACCACTGATTGGTTGAGTGGCCCATGCATGCTTTGTGATAATGGGGAAAAAGGTGAGCTTATCAGTAATACCATGGGGCATCCCAAATTTTCATGTTTTCTTGAAAATAGGACCCTTTATGACCCTGAAATATTGGGCTTGCATGCACATGCATACATACGTTAGCCACACAATATATTAGGTATATAAACATGGTTGTGCAATGTCCAATGATTTGGGGTTACTCCAGCCCCCCTTTTCAAGGAACATGAAAAAGTCTTGATAACAAGTGTCCTGCATGACTCCAAAATGTTGGACTTTGAACATTACATTTATTTTAACTTGGCATGCTGGCTATTTTCGGAACTTCAGATCATTTTCAGGCGTTAAAGTCCAAGCATTTTGAAACATTCCATCCACCCCTCCCTTCTCCTGTGCTAGGCCTAATTTGGAAAATAACCTTGACCTTCAATCACACAATCCTGTCCAGCAGAGTGACTGTACTGGTTAGTTAAAACGTAACCCAAGTCTATGGCTATCATTAAAAGCCATGCCCCTCAATGTCAGGGGAGAATTTGGGGGATCAATATGGTGAGGATGTGATGGTGGCACAGAAGGAAGCAGAGGAGATATGCCCATTTTCCCAGGCATCAAGGCAGTGCAAACATGGCTCCCAGAGTGGGTTGCTTGGCTGACAGAGGCCAGGTACCACCCTGTCCAACCAGTAGACAGTTTTGTGGGATTCAGAGGAGGACATTCTCTCACAGTAGGATGGCACCCAGCACAGCTCACGTGCATCAGTGGAGCACTTGATGCAGAGCAGCCCCACTCACATGGGACACTACAAGCTCCAGTGCCTGCAGAATGACTGCATATTTGCCCTCATAATCACCAGTGCCAATTACTGGGTGGGCACATTGATGGTGATAACATCACCTCCTTATTCCAGTGCTGTAGTGGGATATATAGATGAGAAAATACAAACGTACTCTGGGAGACACACTACTTACAGAGTGATGTTGAGGGCTCAGTGGCAGCACAAGGCTGTGGAGGAGGAGGAATTTGACAACGTGGCAGCAGCACCACCTCACAAGGGGGGGGTGTGCATGGCCACAATGTGGAATACCTTCTTCAATTCTTTTCCGCATCCACCACTGAATATGGCCCATAGTACCAGGAGGCAGACTTTGACTCACATAGTGTATTACATTATTATTGTCTGTTGACATGTCTCCCCATATGAAAAGTATTATGTAATTAGGCAAATAAGATTGCCAATTATTGTCTGCAGACTTGTATATATAATGGAGGTTTCACTCTCATAATAAATGTCATGATTAAGGGCATGGTGCCCGAAACACGTCAACGCCTTTCATAATCTTAATGCCTGTTGTATCGTTTTTGGATGGATTATTTTATTTCGAGCTTCAAATAAAATTGGATGTTTTTATCTACAAACCGGATGTCGGCTGGCCTTATGGTTGTATGGTGTTGACTACATAAGAGGTGAGCGCTCGTGGCCGTGCAGCTTCTTGCGGTTTGATTCAGAATAACAATTCAGAGCTGGCAATTTCCTGTCTATATGTCTGTTGACACGTCTATTGGTAGTGAGCGATGGGTTCTTCCCGTTTAATTTCTGGGTTGGTAACTTGGACACGTGGCCAAAGCTTGCCTTCTATGCCTTGGAGGTGCAGGCCTGTCCTGTGGGAAGTGTCCTATCAGAGTGTGTGCTCAGTACCGCAGGAGGTGTCATCACTGACAAGAGGATCCGCCTATCCACAGCCAACATGGACATCTTTACATTCCTTAAGATGAACCAGACATGGATCACAGGGGGCTTGGCAGTGCAAGCATCTGAGTGAGTGGTTTTAGTGTTTAGCCTTCTCCTCCGACTCTTCCACCTACACTGCCAAATCCACATCCTCCTTTTCCCCCTCTTCCATTTACACATCCCCACCTCCTCCTCATGGACTTCTAACATCTGTTAAAAAATATATTTTTTTAATTTATTTTTTATTTATTTATGTATGTACTTTCCCTACTCCATTTTGTGCAGGGCAATTGACCAGCCCTCTGACACCTGTTTAAATATTTATTTTATGTATTTATATAATTTTTCTGTTTTATATTATTATTTTGAGTACTCTCCTTACCCCCAATTTGTGAAAGGCAATCAACCTGGTGTTACTCCCGATTTGCAGCCCTCTACTCCTTACCACCCTATTTTACAGCCATATTTGTGGTCCTCAAATTCTGGTCCCCATAGACTTCAATGGGATTTGGGTTCGGGTTGAGTTCAGGGACCCAACTGTTTGGGGCAAGATTGGTTGGACTTGCCAAACCTGAACTTGGGCTCGCTCTTCACTACTCATAAGTCCTTTTTAAGTCTTGGTGAAGCCAGAAAGATATGATAGTTATAATACTTTCTATCTGTATACTGAATACTAAATGAGATACATCAGGAGAGCTCTAAACACTTACAAACAATGACATAGTAGTACCTGGTATTAGGTACAGCGCAGGTTAGTCTGTAAATTATCATACATCAGCCACGATCCAAAGTGGAGTTGAGTTCAAGAACCTCTCACACTAGATTTGTTTAGAGCCGTAACAGCCAAAGAAAAAAAAATGTTTTTGTGCCTTAAGGTTTTAGTTGAGTGAGCCATAAATCTGCCCCCGGAGCGTAGGATTCTGTCCTGTGTGAGTAGAGTCCTCAATTATTTTCTTAGCCTTTGAAGTGATTCTGCTTGTGAATTGCTCATCCTGAGATGGTAAGGAAGATCCAATTATCTGCTCAGCAGTCTTGGTTATCCTCTTCAGCCTAAGCTTGTTTTTGGCTGTAGCCCCACCGTACCAGACTGTGAATGAGGTGGTCAAGATCAACCCTATGGCAGCATTTTTAGAAGGTTTTTAAGATCCTCTTAGACATACCGTATCTTTGCAGTTGTCTCAAGAAATAGTTTTTGTTGGGCATTCTTTATGATAATGATAGCTTGCTTGCTCCACTTCAAGTCCTGCATGATCTGGGTGCCAAGAAACTTTGCACTGGCTACAATTTTGACTTCCTCCTCATTAGAATGTGATGGTGCTTTTGGTGGGATCGCCTGAAGTCAATAATGAGTTCAACAGTTTGTGGGTATTCAGGATAAGGTTGTTTGCTTAGCACCAATACTCCAGGGTTTTAACTTGGGTGTGATAGGTAGACTCATTGTTGTCATTAATGAGGTCTACTAAGGTGGTATCATTTGCATACTTGATAATCTTGACCGAAGAATCTGAGGAGATGAAGTCATTGGTGTAAAATGAGAAGAGAAGGGGATTCTTTGTGGTGCACCAATGTTTGTAATCCTAGTCGAGGAAACAAAGGGACCCAATTTGACTTTATGGGACCTACCAGTCAGAAAGCTAAGATTCCAGCCAAATAAACTTAATGAGATGCCCATAGAGAGCAGTTTTCCACGGAGTATTTGGGGATCAATAGTATTGAATGCAGATGAAAAGCATATGACTTGGGTTTAGAGATGAGCAAATCGATTCGGACGAACTTGAATTCGTTCCGAATTTCAGGAAAAATTTGTTTTGGAACGAATCCGAATTTCCCCGCAATTCAATTGATCGAAGTTTTCCTTTAAACTCCATTTATTTCAATTACAGCCACTGTAAAATGGTGGATGAACATGTCGGGACATATCCCCTGGGGCAAGTTATCATGGGAAGGTCACATGCAGCCTATCAGCAGCCAGGAAGCCCGGTGACGTCACAGTGCTATATAAACGGCGGCCATATTGCTTGTGCGCATTTCAGCCTTGCATTGCAGACAGAACGGAGGTTGCTGCAGACAGGGAGAGACTAACAGACAGGCAGGGAGAACCACAGAGACCCACAGAGACCCACACAGTGCCAGGGAAAGATAGGGAAATATAAGGAAAAATCGGGAACGATCCAGGCAGGGACAGCAGAGAAAGTGACAGGGAAACTTTTTTTTTATTTTCACTTCACTTCATTTGCCAGATCAGTTTTAAATTGCTTTTTTTTTTGTGCTGTAAATATTCCTGGCCACTGTGCATCCCATCTTAGCAGTGGCACATTTAACCCTATCTGTTACACACAAGCATTTCTTATAACTCGATTAGTTTTAATTTATTTTGTATCCTGTAAAAACCCCGGCCCACATGGGCATACTATTTCAGCATGTTTCACCCTATCTGTTATACTAAATCAGCTTCTAAAGGCTCTGTTTTATTAATATATTGCATTTTGAATTGGTTTTGTGCTTCCTGTAAAAACACCAGGCCGCAGGGTAACACATATTAGCACATTTGACCCTATCTGTTACACACAAGCAGCTGTTAAAGGGGATTTTTTCTAACTAGATTACAGTTTTAATTATTTGTGTCTGCTGTAAAAACCCCAGGCCGCAGGGTATACCAAACTAGCACATTTCACCCTATCTGTTATACTAAAGCAGCTTCTACAGGCTCTGTTTTATTAATATATTGCATTTTGAATTGGTTTTGTGCTTCCTGTAAAAACACCAGGCCACAGGGTATCCCAAACCGGCACATTATACCCTATCTGTTATACTAAAGCAGCTTCTACAGGCTCTGTTTTATTAATATATTGCATTTTGAATTGGTTTTGTGCCTACTGTAAAAACAACAGGCCACAGGGTATCCCATCTTAGCACATTTGACCCTATCTGTTACACACAAGCAGCTGTTAAAGGGGATTTCTTCTAACTAGATTACAGTTTTAATTGTTTTTGTGTCTGCTGTAAAAACCCCAGGCTGCAGGGTATACCAAACTAGCACATTTCATTCTATCTGTTATACTAAAGCAGCTTCTACAGGCTCTGTTTTATTAATATATTGCATTTTGAATTGGTTTTGTGCTTCCTGTAAAAACACCAGGCCGTAGGGTATCCCAAACAAGCACATTTCACCCTATCTGTTATACTAAACCAGCTTCTAAAGGCTCTGTTTTATTAATATATTGCATTTTGAATTGGTTTTGTGCTTCCTGTAAAAACACCAGGCCGCAGGGTATCCCAAACAAGCACATTTCACCCTATCTGTTATACTAAAGCAGCTTCTACAGGCTCTGTTTTATTAAAACATTGCATTTTGAATTAGTTTTGTGCTTCCTGTAAAAACACCAGGCTGCAGGGTATCCCAAACAAGCAAATTTCACCATATCTGTTATACTAAAGCAGCTTCTACAGGCTCTGTTTTATTAATATATTGCATTTTGAATTGGTTTTGTGCTTCCTGTAAAAACACCAGGCCGCAGGGTAACCCAAACAAGCACATTTCACCCTATCTGTTATACTAAAGCAGCTTCTACCATCTCTGTTTTATTAATATATTGCATTTTGAATTGGTTTTGTGCTTCCTGTAAAAACACCAGGCCGCAGGGTAACCAGCAGCTTCTACCATCTCTGTTTTATTAATATATTGCATTTTGAATTGGTTTTGTGCGTCCTGTAAAAACACCAGGCCACATGTGCTTCCCAAACCAGCACATTTCACCACATTTGTTATACTAAATTAGCTTCTACAGGCTCTGTTTTATTAATATATTGCATTTTGAATGGGTTTTGTGCTTCCTGTAAAAACACTAGGCCGCAGGGTATCCCAAACCGGAACATTTCACCCTATCTGTTATACTAAAGCAGCTTCTACAGGCTCTGTTTTATTAATATATTGCATTTTGAATTGGTTTTGTGCCTACTGTAAAAACAACAGGCCACAGGGTATCCCATCTTAGCACATTTGACCCTATCTGTTACACACAAGCAGCTGTTAAAGGTGATTTCTTTAACTAGATTACAGTTTTAATTGTTTTTGTGTCTGCTGTAAAAACCCCAGGCCGCAGAGTATACCAAACTAGCACATTTCACCCTATCTGTTATACTATAGCAGCTTCTACAGGCTCTGTTTTATTAATATATTGCATTTTGAATTGGTTTTGTGCTTCCTGTAAAAACACCAGGCCGCAGGGTATCCCAAACAAGCATATTTCACCCTATCTGTTATACTAAATCAGCGTCTAAAGGCTCTGTTTTATTAATATATTGCATTTTGAATTGGTTTTGTGCTTCCTGTAAAAACACCAGGCCGCAGGGTATCCCAAACAAGCACATTTCACCCTATCTCTTATACTAAATCAGCTTTTAAAGGCTCTGGTTTATGAATATATTGCATTTTGAATTGGTTTTGTGCTTCCTGTAAAAACACCAGGCTGCAGGGTATCCCAAACAAGCACATTTCACCCTATCTGTTATACTAAAGCAGCTTCTACAGGCTCTGTTTTATTAATATATTGCATTTTGAATTGGTTTTGTGCTTCCTGTAAAAACACCAGGCCGCAGGGTAACCCATATTAGCACATTTGACCCTATCTGTTACACACAAGCAGCTGTTAAAGGGGATTTCTTCTAACTAGATTACAGTTTTAATTGTTTTTGTGTCTGCTGTAAAAACCCCAGGCCGCAGGGTATACCAAACTAGCACATTTCACCCTATCTGTTATACTAAAGCAGCTTCTACAGGCTCTGTTTTATTAATATATTGCATTTTGAATTGGTTTTGTGCTTCCTGTAAAAACACCAGGCCGTAGGGTATCCCAAACAAGCATATTTCACCCTATCTGTTATACTAAATCAGCGTCTAAAGGCTCTGTTTTATTAATATATTGCATTTTGAATTGGTTTTGTGCTTCCTGTAAAAACACCAGGCCGCAGGGTATCCCAAACAAGCACATTTCACCCTATCTCTTATACTAAATCAGCTTTTAAAGGCTCTGGTTTATGAATATATTGCATTTTGAATTGGTTTTGTGCTTCCTGTAAAAACACCAGGCTGCAGGGTATCCCAAACAAGCACATTTCACCCTATCTGTTATACTAAAGCAGCTTCTACAGGCTCTGTTTTATTAATATATTGCATTTTGAATTGGTTTTGTGCTTCCTGTAAAAACACCAGGCCGCAGGGTAACCCATATTAGCACATTTGACCCTATCTGTTACACACAAGCAGCTGTTAAAGTAGATTTCTTCTATCTAGATTACAGTTTTAATTGTTTTTGTGTCTGCTGTAAAAACCCCAGGCCGCAGGGTATACCAAACTAGCACATTTCACCCTATCTGTTTTACTAAAGCAGCTTCTACAGGCTCTGTTTTATTAATATATTGCATTTTGAATTGGTTTTGTGCTTCCTGTAAAAACACCAGGCCGTAGGGTATCCCAAACAAGCATATTTCACCCTATCTGTTATACTAAATCAGCGTCTAAAACGCTCTGTTTTATTAATATATTGCATTTTGAATTGGTTTTGTGCTTCCTGTAAAAACACCAGGCCGCAGGGTATCCCAAACAAGCACATTTCACCCTATATGTTATACAAAATCAGCTTCTACAGGCTCTGTTTTATTAATATATTGCATTTTGGATTGGTTTTGTGCTTCTTGTAAAAACACCAGGCCACAGGGTAACCCAAACAAGCACATTTCACCCTATCTGTTATACTAAAGCAGCTTCTACCATTAATATATTGCATTTTGAATTGGTTTTGTGCATCCTGTAAAAACACCAGGCCACATGTGCTTCCCAAACCAGCACATTTCACCATATCTGTTATACTAATGCAGCTTCTAAAGGCTCTGTTTTATTAATATATTGCATTTTGAATTGGTTTTGTGCTTCCTGTAAAAACACCAGGCCGCAGGGTATCCCAAACCAGCACATTTCACCCTATCTGTTATACTAAAGCAGCTTCTACAGGTTTTGTTTTTTTAATATATTGCATTTTGAATTGGTTTTGTGCTTCCTGTAAAAACACCAGGCCGCAGGGTATTCCAAACCAGCACATTTCACCCTATTTGTTATACTAAAGCAGCTTCTACAGGCTTTGTTTTTTTAATATATTGCATTTTGAATTGGTTTTGTGCTTCCTGTAAAAACACCAGGCCGCAGGGTATTCCAAACCAGCACATTTCACCCTATCTTTTATACTGAATCAGCTTCTAAAGGCTCTGTTTTATTAATGTATTGCATTTTGAATTGGTTTTGTGCGTCCTGAAAAAACACCAGGCCACATGGGCATCTCAAACCAGCACATTTCACCCTATCTGTTATACTAAATCAGCTTCTATAGTCTCTGTTTTATTAATATATTGCATTTTGAATTGGTTTTGTGCGTTCTGTAAAAACACCAGGCCGCAGGATATACCAAACTAGCACATTTCACCCTATCTGTTATACTGAATCAGCTTCTAAAGGCTCTGTTTTATTAATATATTGCATTTTGAATAGTTTTTTTGCATCCTGAAAAAACACCAGGTAACATGGGCATCCCAAATCAGCACATTTCACCCTATCTGTTATACTAAATCAGCTTCTATAGGCTCTGCTTTATTAATATATTGGCACTGACATCAACATGTGCTGGATTAATCCTATGGTTATCGTTGCAATCAATAAATAAATCCTATACCCAATATAAATAAATTAATAAGTGAATTAATACATGAAGATATCAAGTGAGGGCGGTAGCAGATGGGGGACTGTGCAACGTGATACCGCTAACCTAATAAGGGGATAAATAAATAAATATATGCAAACGTGTGCCAAAACAAGAAGCCTGAAGAGGACCCAAAGACAGGCTGCTAATGAACAAAAATACAACCGTGCTGAGATTTCACATGTGTATGTCTGTGTAACTCAAACATTAATACGTAGTAAAAAGATGATGGTGTATCAAATATTAGCAAAACTAAATCAAACACATAAGTAAGAATAAGTTGCAAAGTGCCCCAATGAGAAATATAAACATCAATCAAGCAAACAATGAAAGGTGAATACCGCCCAAACTTGCTAGCATGACGCCAGGAGACCCGAGCTGCCCTGCGCGCTCCGCCGTTGCTACACGGCTTCTGATAGGGGTGCTGAGTAATCTGCATGTGACACTCTTATGCTCAGCCGTGCGGGCGGCCGTCGCATCCCACCCGCAGGCAGTCACGCCCCCCGTGATGACCCGGCCGCCATCATCAGCTGCGAACGGGGGGGCGGGAGTGCCCCGAGTAGACGGGAGGTGACAGGGGACGGGGCGCACGCGTCAGGCCCAACACGGCGCCGAGCACCGGATGCAACCAACATGCAAAGCCAATCAGTGTTGAAAAGATGTGGAGCCAAACCACAATTCAAGGGGAGCCAAATCCCCAATTTCAAAGATGAATAAATATATACAAAAGACATCCATCAAGCATTATACACAATATGGGTCCACTTATCTATACAAATATATAGAGCTGATGGGCGGCCCTTGATTTAATGTGGGCCGCTACTTAAAGCGCTGCTTAGTCCCATTCACATATACATGTATGTAGTCCTCATGTCAGCAGGATTATGGTGGCTGCTATAAAGTGCTCGTTGGTCCAATACTAGGGTTTAAAGTGCCAGTCCAAGAAACACAGGTGCAAAAAGGTCCCACTTCTAACTCGTCTCTGTAATGGGGTAAAAGATGAAAAATGGGTTAATGATGCCAAACCGCAGGTCGCAGGGACTTGACTTCCATGGAATGTATCTTGCCCCAACCGTGGGAAGGCGTGTCCTCTAAGTCGGTCCACGATGTTCTCTCCCACAACCGGCCGCACCACATCTAACCACCATCTGGACAATCAAATCAACAAAACAAATAGTGAGGTGACAACAAACACACCCTACTCATTGAACACAATAATAACCAATAGTGACACGATTGCTAGAAAGCAAATAATGCAAACACGTGCCCAGATGCCAATCAACCTATAGAATGTATAACAAAACTAGAGATGAGAAATAAGACACCCCCCCACCCCCCCGCCCCAACCCCACACCAAAAACACCCCCCCCGGCACCCACCCTCAACCCTCCTCCCAACCCCCGCTGGTGCAACCCCCAACCGAAGTGAAGGGACTCTGCTCAAGTCCGTGGGTGTCGGTCATAAGAGCAGAAACCCTGTGAAACCCGGTGTAGTGTGCCCATGATGGTGTATAGTGAAGGTGTTGTCAAAAAGGAAAGGTGAACGACCGGTGTATACATGTACTGCGTCGTGAGGCCTAACGGTCTGTTATCAGTGCATGTGGACCAGGGGAGGGAAACAGACTGCCCAGCGGGCACAAAGGGGTCAAGTAGTCCTGCTGACCAACGGGCACAGGGGGGTCAATTGGTCCCCCTCAATAAAACCTCCAGGATGAAGTGACTAGAGTAAGGGGCTAGACTAAGGGTGGAGGTGATTATAAAAACGGAGTGTAAGAAACATCTTCGTTTAGTCCACGTGGGGAGGCGGAATCTAAATTATACATCCATCTCAATTCCTCCCTCAAAAGTTTGTTCTTCAAATCACCTCCACGCGGACCTACTGATAATCTCTGTAGACCTATTACTTGTAGGTCATCCACCCTAGAGTTATGCTTATGAAGAAAGTGTCTAGCAACAGGGGAGCATGGAAGCTAACACACAGCCCAGGCGGAGACAATTCATCCTTGATGTGGTCCAGTTTGTACTGGAACATAATTACTTCACCTTCATCAAAAGTTTTTACAGACAGAGGATGGGGGTGGCGATGGGTGCCAAGTGCGCACCCTCGATCGCCAACCTGTTCTTAGGTTGGTGGGAGAGGGAGGTTGTGTTCAATGATTTGGGGGATCTGAACCAGGGCCACATCGTGGCCTGGTTCAGATTCATCGATGATATTTTGTTCCTTTGGGATGGCACCAAAACTGAATGTGATGAGTTTTTCTCGGCTCTAAATAACAACGATCTGAATATCACTCTGACTTCTTATTCTTCAACAGAAAGCGTCACTTTTCTGGACCTACATCTTATGGTGACACCTGAGGGGCATATAGAGACCACTCTACATCGAAAGGACACTGCCACAAACAGCTTATTACATTTCGATAGCGCACACCCAGACCACCTCAAGAGAGGCATACCAACCGGCCAATTCCTCAGGATAAAACGCAATTGCAGTACTCACAAGCAATTCGAGAGACAGGCGGCTCTCCTCAAGGAAAGATTCAAAGCCCGGGGCTACCCTAAGTGACCCCTGGCAGAGGCCATGGGAAGGGCACGAGTCTCCAGTCGTAAGGATCGCACGAGAGAACATCGTGGACCGACTTAGAGGACACGCCTTCCCACGGTTGGGGCAAGATACATTCCATGGAAGTCAAGTCCCTGCGACCTGTGGTTTGGCATCAGCAACCCTTTTTCATCTTTTACCCCATTACAGAGATGAGTTAGAAGTGGGACCTTTTTGCACCTGTGTTTCTTGGACTGGCACTTTAAACCCTAGTATTGGACCAACGAGCACTTTATAGCAGCCACCATAATCCTGCTGACATGAGGACTACATACATGTATATGTGAATGGGACTAAGCAGCGCTTTAAGTAGCGGCCCACATTAAATCAAGGGCCGCCCATCAGCTCTATATATTTGTATAGATAAGTGGACCCATATTGTGTATAATGCTTGATGGATGTCTTTTGTATATATTTATTCATTGTTGAAATTGGGGATTTGGCTCCCCTTGAATTGTGGTTTGGCTCCGGAATTTTTCAACACTGATTGGCTTTGCATGTTGGTTGCATCTGGTGCTCGGCGCCGTGTTGGGCCTGACGCGCGCGCCCCGTCCCGTGTCGCCTCCCGTCTACTCGGGGCACTCCCGCCCCCCCGTTCGCAGCTGATGACGGCGGCCGGGTCATCACGGGGGGCGTGACTGCCTGCGGGTGGGCGGACGGCGACTCCTCACCTGCTTGGTGATGGGGGCATGTGACGCGGCCGCCGCCCGCACGGCTGAGCATAAGAGTGTCACATGCAGATTACTCAGCACCCCTATCAGAAGCCGTGTAGCAACGGCGGAGCGCGCGGGGCAGCTCGGGTCTCCTGGTGTCATGCTAGCAAGTTTGGGCGGTATTCACCTTTCATTGTTTGCTTGATTGATGTTTATATTTCTCATTGGGGCACTTTGCAACTTATTCTTACCTATGTGTTTGATTTAGTTTTGCTAATATTTGATACACCATCATCTTTTTACTACGTATTAATGTTTGAGTTACACAGACATACACATGTGAAATCTCAGCACGGTTGTATTTTTGTTCATTAGCAGCCTGTCTTTGGGTCCTCTTCAGGCTTCTTGTTTTGGCACACGTTTGCATATATTTATTTATTTATCCCCATTAGGTTAGCGGTATCACGTTGCACAGTCCCTCATCTGCTACCGCCCTCACTTGATATCTTCATGTATTAATTCACTCATTAATTTATTTATATTGGGTATAGGATTTATTTATTGATTGCAACGATAACCATAGGATTAATCCAGCACATGTTGATGTCAGTGCTGGTGCTTTATTAGTAGGATTTGTTCACCAGGAGACCTCTTTTTTTAACTTTGTCTTGTCTTTTTGTGTAATTTTTTTTAACCTTTATATGCCAGCAATAAATTAAATTATATTGTCTATTTTTCACATATCTACTGGTGTGCCCTTGTTTCTGAGTTCCACATTTGTTTTTCCTCATGGTGTACATTTATGTGGTTGTGGAATTCAGGGAGCACCCAAGTAGCTTTGACTTAGTTGTGCGTAGATTACAGTAGTGCCCCTTACCAGATGGTTTGATTATTAATATATTGCATTTTAAATTGGTTTTGTGCATCCTGTAAAAACACCAGGCCGCAGGGATCCCAAATCAGCACATTTCACCCTATCTGTTATACTAAATCAGCTTTTACAGGCTCTGTTTTATTAATATATTGCATTTTGAATTGGTTTTGTGCGTCTTGTGAAAACACCAGGCCGCAGGGTATCCCATATTGCCAATTTTCATAGTATCTGGTGCAGAGAAGCAGTATCTCACTTTATTTAGCTTCTGCTTTTTAAAGTAAACACATTTTTTTAAGTGCCTATTGCGCATTTCAAATACATAAAAATGTCAGGCAGACAAGTGCCAGGATGTTCAAAGAGGAGTGGCAGAGGCCAAGATTCTGCAGGCAGAGGTCGCAGCAGACTAGGGGCGAGTGGCAGCAGGAGTCGTGGTGAGAGACCTGATCTGCCAGTATCTGCTAGCGGTCGTGTCTCCACCAGTAACGCATCTGCCGTGGTAGATTGGTTAACGCGCTCATCAACATCATCACAAGTTACGTCTGAGACCCCCAGTCTAGGGTCGGTAGGTTCCTCTGACACAACCCTGAGTTGGCATGCCCGAGAGCAGTACCTGTCCTCCCATTGCCTCTGTCCTACACCATTCCCTCCCCCAGCGACGTATCCTATGCTTTGGGTTCAGCTCCACTCTTTAGTGAGGAGGACGATCAGATAGAGGACAGTCAGCAGCTACTGCCCAGCCAAGAAATGGAGGTGGCTTCTTTAGCTAGGCAGACAAATAGTGATGTGGACAGTGTCGCGGGTGTTGCGAGCGTTCCAGCTCCTGCGCCAGACACTGTTGACGAATCCACGAACATCAGTGACGTACAGGCACAACTCGGTGATAATGATGATGACGATGAAGCCGATCGCACTTGGGAGCCGGGTGATGAAGGGGCTTCATCGTCATCATCAGGAGAAGAGGGGCGCAGGTTGCCCCGGAGTCAGCAGCTCAGGCAGCAAGGTGTTAGCAGCATGGTTGGCAGTCAGCATGGGGGCACAATTATAAAGCCTGGAGCCAAACGGGGCCAGGACCGGGGTAGAGCACCTGCTGGGCGGCAGGCTATCTTATCGGGAGGTAGTGGAGCAGGGGTTCCTGGAGTTGGCGACAGTAGAAGTGAATCAGTGCGGGCTGTTGGTGGGAAAAGTAGCTACTCGGCAGTGTGGCAGTTTTTCCTCAAGCATCCGCAGGAGGGTAACATGGCCACATGCAAGATATGTAGACAGAAGGTGAAGCGTGGCCAGGGCCCAAATGTTGTCACCCCGGGCCTGCGTCAACATATGCTGCGTCACCATAAAGCGGCCTGGGAGAACCGAGGCTCCAAAGAGGTGGTCCAGGCTGCTTCCTCACCAAGTGACACGCCGCTCCCAACTTCTGCCAGCCAAGGCTCCAGCACCTCAGCCGAAGGCAGCTGTACGTCATACCCATCCTCTGTCGCTCCTCCTGATGCTCCTGCTTCTTCTCCAAGTCATGCATCCTGCCAGCAATCCATCAGCGAAGCCATGTCCAAGAGACAGCAGTATGCGCCCACTCATCCTACGGTGCAGAAGCTGAATGTGCTCCTGTCCAAGTTGCTGGTGCTGCAGTCAGTCCCTTTTCAGGTGGTCTGCACCTTTCATAGAACGGATGGCTTGTGCCGAGCCGAGGTGGAGAGCCCCAAGCCGTCATTGCCAAGAAGGCAGTACCAGCGCTGCACACTTTTGTTGAGCAGAAGGTGGGCCATTCCTTGAGCCTGTCGGTGTGTAGCAAAGTGCATGGCAGCGCCGATGTCTGGAGCTGTAACTATGGTCAGGCACAGTACATGTCGTTTACGGCCCACTGGATGAATGTGGTCCCTTTGCAGCAGCAACTTGGACAGGTCACGCCGCTTTGGCCTCAGCGCTCCTTGGCCATTGTGCCATGCGACCCGGCCTCCTCATCCTCCGCCATCTCCTCACCCTCCACTGTAGGCTCAAGTCTCAGTGCCCCTCCAGCCTACCAGGGCACGGAGGTGTCACGCTGTGCTTCACATGGTTTGTCTTGGCGAACTGAGTCACACAGGCGAGCAACTGCTTAAATTTATTCATCAAGAAATCCAAATATGGCTTACTCCAAGAAAACTGAAAATGGGATCCATGGTTACCGACAATGGGAAGAACATTTTGTCTGCGCTGTGACAAGGAAGGCTGACCCATGCGCCCTACATGGCTCACGTCTTCAATCTGGTTGTGAAGCGGTTTCTGAAGTCTTCCCCCCATCTGCAAGACATCCTAACAACTTCAAGGAAACTTTGCATGCACTTCAGCCACTCATACACCGCCAAGCACACCCTTCTTGAGCTACAGCGTCAGAACAGTAGCCCCCAACATAGTCTGATTTGCGATGTTTCCACCAGTTGGAATTCCACCCTGCATATGTTGGATTGGACAGACTATACGAACAGAGAAAAGCCATCATGGATTTCTTGATGATCCAAGCGGATAGGGGGACTCCCCTGTGTAACTTCAATGTCAACCAGTGGCAGATCATACATGACACCTGCAGTTTGCTCAGGCCCTTTGAGGAAGCCATTTTATTTGTGAGTCGCCAGGATTACAGGATGAACGACGTGATTCCACTGCTTCATGTACTACAGCACATGTTGGAGTTAGTGGTTGGTAGTTGGCACACCATATATCTTAATTAACAGAAGATTAGTGAGGGTGCTCATGAGATCCAGGGGACATCGCCACATTTGTCCCCAAATAAACAAACTCGTCAATATATTTTTTGGATCAAAGGCACTCCAATACACAGGCTTAGTTTGCAAGTAAAATTTGTATTTAAAGACAAAAATATATACACAAGTGATCTTGAATTACTAATATACAACACATAAATCAAGCAAAAAGGATACACTGAGTTAGCTCGGTGTGAGCGAAGGTCAAGGCTGTCATCAGGGACGCTTGTACACCTCATGCAAAAAAAGGCATAATGCACATTAACACTAGCAAAAACCGTATCTGTTGATTACTATAGCTATAAGGTGGTAAACATGAATTACCAATAGACTATGAGGTGCCTCTGTCACAAACCTGATGAGTGGTATACAGGATGCAGGCTGAATATAATCAGTCAAGGAAAGGAAATACAAGTGGTATATTGAAAGCATATATTATGATAAACACCTGGTCAGTACATAGTAACCATGCCCTGCATCATACCAGAGTGTGACCTTCCCTATATACATATATGCAGTTCAAATCATGACGTGAACAATGATCATTTTGTACAATGCATGATAAGTAAATTACCAAGTGGCAGTACACAGTGCAATGATCGAGGAACCACGCGCCCACGTTCCGGAGCTCACGGCTCCTTTCTCAAGGCAAGCGATGTTGGAAACCATGGCTGGTCAGGGCACTGGAGACATGGCGTCTACATCTTACGGGCACATGAACCCCGTTGGAGCTGAACTGGAGGAGGAGGAGGAAGTGGAGGAGGAGTGGCACAGTGCACAGTTTAGGCTTGGTGAAATGGCTGGTTTATCTAGTCAGCGGACAGGAGAGGAGGAGCAGGAGCAGCCAGAGGAGCTAGAGGGTTGTGAGGAAGGTGAGACAGAGGACCCTGACACACCGTGGAAGTATGCAGTGGAGATGGAGACAGGTAGTCCCTCCGAGTCACTTGTGCAAATGGCAGGAAGCATGCTCACGTGCTTGCGTAGTGACCCCAGAATTGTTTCCAGCGGGATGACTTTTGGCTCTCCACCTCTTTGGACCCTCGCTTCCGGCACAAAATGGGGGCATTTTTTAAACCCGCCGAGAGGGAGGACAAACTGACCTACAACAAAGACATTAGGCTCGATTCAGAGAGACAAAAAAAACCTTCCGTTTTCGTGCCGATCTGTTTTTTGTGTGAAATGTTTCCATTCTCGTATGAGCGTACGAGCGATTCTGTGCATGCATTAAAAACCTTCTGTAAAGTTTCCGTCCGTTCGTACGGCAGATTACGAATACGAGGATGTCATTTTCCATCCAGACTTTTCCGTTTCATTTTCACATGTTACAACGTAGGCTTTCGTTTTTGCCCTTTTCCCATCGTATCCTCCAACGAATCCTTTACATTTCCCGTTCGATTCTTTTTCCCTTTTTCAATAAATATTCATCCAGACGGAAATACTTACGATCTTGCGCCTGCGCACTACAAACGTAACTCATTAAAGTGCTCGCCTACATATTTGCCACCCTCACTTCTACTACAATGTTTAGCTAAATCACTTAGCACTATCCTCCATCTTCCCTTTTGGACCCTTAAAGCTCACCCAAACCACTTAGCACTATTCTCCATCTTCCCTTTTGGAACCTTAACGCTCACCCAAATCACTTCTCGGTCATGTGAATATTCATCTTTAAATATTTCTGGGCCCATTAGTTTTGTGTTAATGTATTTTGTAAATAAAATGACACTGTAACATTTTTTTTTTTTTTGGATTCCATCATAAAATATAAAATTTATAAAAATGTTGAAAAGTTAAGATTTTTACAACTATAAAAAACAAAATACATAGCAATAGCAGGCCACAGAACATTATTTTTCATCTGTGGTCCCCAACGAGTTGCGCAGCTCCTGCATCTCGCCCACCAACTGAAGGACCCTGACTTGTGCCACTCTGGCATGTGTGGTCCCTGTTAAAAAACTTAAATTAAAATATTGGTATAACCTTGTTGGGGTCATACTGCAGCGCCCCCCCCCCCCCTGTATGGTCCAAACACCTAAATCTGGACTTCAAAAGCCAGAGGGCCCTCGCCACCACGGGCCGGGTTTTGCATAGTGCCCGATTAGAGAACCCCTGGCCCGCATTCTGCAGGCAAAGAACGGGCATCAGGAGCAAGGGCAGGAGTGGATATCCAGAATCCCCTGAAAGAACTTAAAAATACTAACATAAAATACACATTCTAAGCTACAATATTGTTTAACATGTCATCAAGGGCTGAAAACAGCCATAGGTTAAGTCATGAGTCATCAACTATATTCATTGCCATACAGTGAAAATGGATTGATGGAATGTGAGCAAACTTACCCAGGAGCCATTCACCAGATAATTCTCCTGACTCAAACTGACTAAATAAGCCAGAGCTCCGCAATATATAAGCATTATGGGATGACCCTGGATGCCCTGCAAGAACACTGAGGAATCGCTAATCCAGACCAATCACTGCTTCTATGTTGGTTGAGTGGCACATCTTGCGGTTCATGCAACCAAATATAAAATAATTACACAAAGCAAAGGTAACCGACTAAAACAATAACTCCTTCAACAAATTAAGATTCAAGTTCAACAATCCAAATATAATTCACAAAGTCTAAAAAATATAGTAATTATACGGATGTGTGGGAAAATAAATGTTTACATGCTAAGGACTAATTAAGGTCAGCATTAAAATGCTTCTATAAGGCATACATGAAAAGTATTGATTCAGGTATGCCTCGGCCATGCTGATACATGCAATGCCTTGGTGCTAAAGGCGCGCACATAGCCGCAAACATGTTCAACAATAGCAATCCGAGCCCTCAAGGGTCTCGTAAGGGGATCGGAAATGAAACGGATTTATAGGGTGTTGATCCGGCGGAAATCAGCTCTCTGAATAAGACAGAAACCCAACCCAACAACGGAAGTTTTCTGAACGAACGGAAAATTCCCGATTTTGCTTGGAAAATGATCCGATTTGCTTCCGTTCATCGAAAGCACATTCCCGAACGTTCGTACGAATGAAAAATGAACGAAAAAAAGCTAAAAAAAATTACAAACACCCACCAAAACTTTCACAGACAGCTACGGAAGTCCGGACAAATGTGTCTTTGAATCGAGGCTATTCTAGGTAGTCAGTTGGCCGATGCCTATCTGCGCCATGGTCCATACTCTCGCAGGTCTGACTCGGGGGACCTCTGCGCTCACCTTCCACTGCCATGCCTGCTGGGGGGGGTTGGCAGGAGAAGCAGTAGCAGCTCCATCAGCAGCAGCCTCAGTCTTCAGTCGCTAATGAGTACCTTTCTACACCAGCATAGTGAGTCTACTCATGAGCAGCAGGAAGACCTGGAGCAGGACCTCAACCAGCAGGTCATGTCATACCTTGACATGACCATGCCAACAAACCTTGAGGATCCACTGGACTTCTGGGCAGCCAAACTTGACTTGTGGCCG
The DNA here is from genome assembly GCA_027917425.1 of Gastrophryne carolinensis. Classification (NCBI taxonomy): domain Eukaryota; kingdom Metazoa; phylum Chordata; class Amphibia; order Anura; family Microhylidae; genus Gastrophryne; species Gastrophryne carolinensis. Next base: position 15,188,463 of record CM051234.1, on the reverse strand, counting down.
CAGCTAGCTGAGTTTGCCCTGGAAAAGCTGTCCTGCCTGGCAAGTAGTGTGCCATCTGAGCGGGTGTTTAGTGCAACGGGGGCCATAGTTACGGTGAGGATAACTCGCCTGTCAACTAAAAATGTGGAGAGAAATGAAAATGAATCATGGATGGATCAGCCAGGATTTCCACCCACCAATGGCTAATGCATGCGACTAGATTCAGCACTTTCCAAATGGTGCAAAACATATTTATGCCTTTAGGCCAATTTTTGGGCTCCTGCTGCCAACTCCAGTGTCTCTTTCAAGCTATGTATGGGCTCCTGCTGCTGCTTGCAACCCCAGGGTGTCATTCAGCCAATTACTGGGCTCCTGCTGCCAACTCCAGTGTCTCTTTCAAGCTATGTATGGGCTCCTGCTGCTGCTGCTGGCAACTCCAGTGTGTCTTTAGGCCAATTATTGGGCTCCTGCTGCCAACTCCAGTGTATTTTTGAAGCTATGTTTGGGCTGCTGCTGCTTGCAACTCCAGCCAAATTATTGGGCTCCTGCTGCCAACTCCAGTGTATTTTTGAAGCTATGTTTGGGCTGCTGCTGCTGCTTGCAACTCCAGGGTGTCATTCAGCCAATTTTTGGGCTCCTGCTGCCAACTCCAGTGTCTCTTTCAGCCAATGTTTGGGCTCCTGCTGCCAACTCCAGTGTCTCTTTCAGCCAATGTTTGGGCTGCTGCTGCTGCTGCTTGCAACTCCTGGGTGTCATTCAGCCAATTTTTGGGCTCCTGCTGCCAACTCCAGTGTCTCTTTCAGCCAATGTTTGGGCTGCTGCTGCTGCTTGCAACTCCAGGGTGTCATTCGGCCAATTTTTGGGCTCCTGCTGCAAACTCCAGTGTATCTTTCAAGCTATGTTTGGGCTGCTGCTGCTGCTGTCAACTCCAGTGTCTTTCAAGCTATGTTTGTGCTGCTGCTGCTGCTTGCAACTCCAGGGTGTCATTCAGCCAATTTTTGGGCTCCTGCTTACAACTCCAGTGTGTTTTTGAAGCTATGTTTGGGCTGCTGCTGCTGCTGCTGCTGCTTGCAACACCAGGGTGTGATCCATCCATTTTTTGGGCTCCTGCTGCCAACTCCAGTGTGTCTTTCAAGCTATATTTGGGCTGCTGCTGCTGCTTGCGACTCCAGGGTGTCATTCAGCCAATTTCTGGGCTCCTGCTGCCAACTCCAGTGTGTCTTTCAAGCTATGTTTGGGCACCTGCTGCTGCTGCTTGCGACTCCAGGGTATCATTCAGCCAATTTTTGGGCTCCTGCTGCCAACTCCAGTGTCTCTTTCCAGCTATGTTCAGGCTGCTGCTGCTTGCAACTCCAGGGTGTCATTCAGCCAATTTTTGGGCTCCTGCTGCCAACTCCAGTATCTCTTTCAAGCTATGTTTGGGCTGCTGCTGTTGCTGCTGCTTGCAACTCCAGAGTATCACTGAGCCAATTCTTGGGCTCCTGCTGCCAAATCCAGTATGTCTTTCAAGCTATGTTTGTGCTGCTGCTGCTGCTTGCAGCTCCAGGGTGTGATTCATCCAATTTTTGGGCTCCTGCTGCCAACTCCAGTGTCTCTTTCAGCCAATGTTTGGGCTGCTGCTGCTGCTGCTTACGACTCCAGGGTGTCATTCAGCCAATTTTTGGGCTCCAGTTGCCAACTCCAGTGTATCTTTCAAGCTATGTCTGGGCTGCTGCTGCTGCTGCCAACTCCAGTGTCTTTTAAGCTATGTTTCGGCTGCTGCTGCTGCTGTTTGAAACTCCAGGGTGTCATTCAGCCAATTTTTGGGCTACTGCTGCCAACTCCAGTGTGTTTTTGAAGCTATGTCTGGGCTGCTGCTGCTTGCAACTCCAGGGTGTCATTCAGCCAATTTTTGGGCTCCTGCTGCCAACTCCAGTGTGTCTTTCAAGCTATATTTGGGCAGCTGCTGCTGCTTGCAACTCCAGGGTGTCATTCAGCCAATTTTTGGGCTCCTGCTGCCAACTCCAGTGTCTCTTTCAAGCTATGTTTGGGCTCCTGCTGCTGCTGCTTGCAACTCCAGGGTGTCATTCAGCCAATTTTTGGGCTCCTGCTGCCAACTCCAGTGTGTCTTTCAAGCTATATTTGGGCAGCTGCTGCTGCTTGCAACTCCAGGGTGTCATTCAGCCAATTTTTGGGCTCCTGCTGCCAACTCCAGTGTCTCTTTCAAGCTATGTTTGGGCTGCTGCTCCTACTGCTTGCAACTCCAGGGTGTCATTCAGCCAATTTTTCAGCTCCTGCTGCCAACTCCAGTGTCTCTTTCAAGCTATGTTTGGGCTCCTGCTGCTGCTGCTTGCATCTCCAGGGTGTCATTCAGCCAATTTTTGGGCTCCTGCTGCCAACTCCAGTGTCTCTTTCAAGCTATGTTTGGGCTCCTGCTGCTGCTGCTTGCGACTCCAGGGTGTCATCCAGCCAATTTTTGGGCTCCTGCTGCCAACTCCAGTGTGTCTTTCAAGCTATGTTTGGGCTGCTGCTGCTGCTGCTGCTGCTGCTTGCAGCTCCAGGGCGTGATTCATCCAATTTTTGGGCTCCTGCAGCCAACTACAGTGTCTCTTTAAAGCAGTGTTTGGGCTCCTGCAGCTGCTGCTGCTTGCAACTCCAGGGTGTGATTCAGCTAATTATTGGGCTCCTGCTGCTGCCAGCTCCAGGGTGATTTTTTTCAGGCATTATAGGGGCCCCTCATAGTGATGCCGCCTCAACTCTCTGCAATTGTGCCGCTTTGCGATTCTATTAGCAATGCTTCCGATGTATGCATGTGATAATTATTTACAGTATTATTTCAATACGCCCAGCACGCGTCCTATGCGTGTTACAGCAAGCAAAATGGTTTACAGCCCTATTGAGGCTCTAGGAGGCTCAGAAATAGCCGTTTTTTAATAGCGATTCGTCGCGAATAAATTCGGGTTGAAGCGATTTTTGTCGGAAAATTCGGCGAATCAGTCGAATCAAATTTTTCTAAAGTTCGCTCATCTCTAGTCGGAGCCAATAATTATCATGTTACTGATCTCCCATATCTGAGGGAGGAGGGGTGCAGGACGGGAAGGAGGCAGGAGTGGCTAGGGGATAGTGGTGCAATGTCCTCACATCTCAGAAAAGTCTTAACCAAAATCTCTGGAGAGTTTTAGATTAAATTACACAGGGATTCAAAAATGGAGATTTACACTGGCATAAAGCATTTTTAAGCTAAGTATATACTGAGATAAAGAAATGACCATGTGATGCCTCTTAACAACCATTTAAAAACATCACAAGTACTACCTGGGCACAGACACAGGCATACACAGGTGGTAATTAACTCAAATAGTTTATTTGGAGTCACAAAGTCCAACAGACTTTCTTCAGCACATATATGGAAACAGATCATCCCAATAAACAGCTGTCACTGTAATTCCAGTTCAGATGGCTCTCCAGCCCTCCTCAAAGTTCACATCATAGACTCTTGGGTGCTTCTGCCCTGTCGCCTGCATCACTCTGTTTGGCAGCAGACCTATAGCCGGCCTTGTTCCTAGTGCCACCCTGTAGCGCACACAGCTGTCAAACTGAGAGCTCTCCTTAGCTCCGTCGCTGCCTGCACCCGATCAGCCCACATGGCTGTCTGTAGTGAACTCCATTGCTTGGCAGCAGGTGCCGCATGGCAAAAATAGCACAGATCAACCTGTGTTGACAGCAACCCTCAGCTGTGGCTCATCAGTCCCTTTGAAGGGCTTCTGATCTGGAGAACTTGATTGGAGTAATTGGACTCAACCAGCTTCTCATGCTGGCCAGATTCCCAAGTCCTATAGAGTGCTTTTCCAGCTGCCCCAAAAATAGACAGTAACTGGAGAAACACACTTTCCTGGTGTCCGTTTCCACTGCAACCCAGCATTCCACCTCAAACACAGGTTGATCTGTGCTATTTTTGCCAATACTGTATATATATATATATATATATATATATATATATATATATATATTGTGGTAAAGTGTATAAAAATGTCATAAATGGTGTGTATTTCTTCCCTGCTAGGCTGTATCAGGCACGATCCATGCCGGGTTTTCAGGACCCAGGTCACTTTCCCCAATCCTTTTCAGGTTTGTTCCCTGGTCTCAGGCCATGCACAGGTGATCAGGCTGATTGCAGGGGAAGCCTGAATAAAAAGGAGCCACATGGCCTGTCAGTTGTCTGTTGACCAGCCTAAAGGAGGTGCACAGGTGGTAAACAAAAGGACTGTACGCAAGCCGAAGGGCTTGGCTTCTGCGCCCTAACCATGGACTTGTGGGGGCGAGCAGCGGAGGGCTTGTACGCCCTGCAAAGTGGACTTAATTTACCTTGGAGTTACAGCTTACTGGAGTACCCAGCCCTGGACTTAAATTGATTTGGGTGAAGTAACCACTTTTGATTTATTGCATTGATGCTGCAATCCCTGAAGTGAGTGATAATTTGCATTTGAACACTTTATTTGCTAAATAAAACCATTTTGCTGTTGAAAGACTGTTGTCCATGTCACTGCCGATCGCCCAACTGCTCACAATATACATATATATATATATATATTTATTCATGGCATGACTGCTCTCCTTTACAACAAACAAACCAATTAAAAGAATAATCATGTATATGATTTTTTAAAAGCCCGATGAATTGACAGATATGGAATAGATGGTCCCCAGTAGTGGTGGAGAGTCTTTCCAGTGGGAGCTCTGCCTCTGGCTGTATATTTTTGATCAGTAAGTTGCTCTCAGTCAGTGGACATGAAGGGTGGTATTGGGTTGTATTTGATGGCATGTTATTCACATATTACCAGCAAAGAGTGATGGTTGGAAAACCAATACAGGGTGTTGATGGGTTGTTAAGAATAGAGGTGGTGACACATTTGGAGTGGGCTTTAAAGTGGACCAAAACCCACTGAACTTGTGAAATACATTTGGCCAAAGTTCCTGCTGATACACCATGTGGTGGTTGTCAAGGATGGCATGGGTTGGCAGCTGAGAGTTCGAGACCATTTGTTAGAGGACAGAAAAAGTAGTCGGATAAAAACAGGGTTAATGGGGGCTCTCAGTTTTGAATTTAGGATTATCACAACTTGCATGAGGCTAGTAAGATAGTTAGAAAAGATAGGTTGCAGCCATTTCAGAGCTTCTGCTCCCAGCATCTCAGCCATGATGCTGCCTGGATTAAACTGACTGGAAGAATGAGCCTATTTTCTCTAGAGCGATCTATCTGGATCCCCTTTTTTAGGCACGCTGTCTCACAATTGAAATAATTCCTTTGTGTGATTTCAGATATCTGTGAGAATTTGCACTCGGTTTCGATAATAACGACACACACAGACCCAGTACAAACTCTATTTTACTTCCGCTTTAGGGTGGACTTATAAAGCAAGAAACCACAGACATAGTATGTACTTGTTCCACATTTGCGACATATATGTCAAAACCACAGAAATGCGAGCTGACAGTTTCCACAGAGTAAAAGGTCAGCACGTACGCAGTTACCGAGAAATTGCCCCATTTAGCTATTATTTGTGGTTTGACAGTTACATTTCGCTAGCATACACTTCTGCAATAACATTTCCAATGAAGCTTGCAAATATATATATATTCCTTTTTATGTGAAGCTTTGCATATAACTATATCTGGCAGCCATTTTGTTCGCTTCAGCCATTTTGTTAGCAGGATCTATGAGGCCTAGCCTCTGCCAACACTGACATAACTGACAATGCACAGTAACAGGAAACCCAGAAGCACTTTCTGTTTGCAGGTGGCCTGCAGATCCACGAACTGCAGTTAGAAATATGTAAATTAATTTTTACATGGTCCTTGATGCCCGGGCATCTCGATCGATCGACCCACTGTGGGAAACCCCCGAGGTCACCCAAACAAACTCACCTCTTCCTGGTCCTATGGTGCATAAGTGGCCTCTCGTCCAATCAGTATGCTTGGATCTACTCACGTCAGCTCATCTAAACATTTGTCTAAGGCGAGTTGATCCAAGCACGTTTGTGGCCACATTCCCCGCCACTCTCTAACAGGGAGCGTGCCCACATCCACCATTCACAAATGCCTAGCGCGGGCACAAACCCTGCTAGAGGGACAGTGGGGATGCGGATGAGCGACCTGGAGGGTTTCACACAGCGAGACATCCCAATTTTGGATGCCCCGAGGAGGTAATCAATCGGCCCAGGAATCTTACTGATAACTGTGCCGATCTCCATGGGTTTTGGTCCACTTTAACTGCTCCAGATGGTCCCCCATGTTTCTCCTCCTTCCTTTAATGTTTCTCAATTTGATCTCCCCAGCTTCTGTGTTTTCTGCAAAGTTTTATTCACAATTTTGGACGTATTCCCCAGAGAACCTGTGTTCACCTTTTTGGGGGGAATCTCTGTTTCCAATTAACTCTTAATGTTTTTAGCCCAACGTTTTGTTCGAGATATTCGCTTTAACCATCCCTCCCCTGTTTGGTTTGCATATTAATGTTTAATAATTTAAATATAATTTCTCAAAACATCCTTCGGGCAGCATACGCCTGAGACCTCCGGGCTCCGCCTACCAATCAGGAACACATGACCACCAGACAGAATAAAATCTTGACCCCTCCTCCCATTTCCCAGTTGTTTCCGTGTTCCTCCAGGAAGAGGAAGGTGACCACTAGCTCCTGGACCGATGGTTCAGGTAAGTATATTCCGGTACTATGGGCCTGAGCAGGGGGTCCATTTCTTGGTCCCGAAGGCGATCCTTCTGCCTGGGGCCCGGGATACCCTATGGGGTCATTGGCCAGATCCCATTCTTTGATTATATAAAAGGGGGGTGATATGTTGCCCTCTTGCTGAGGATGAATTATAGGAAGAGACAGGGGTAACCGGGAGCCCAAACTTGAAATTTTTTACCATTTTGAGACAATGTTTTTTTAGATTTAATGCATCCCTCTGCTCTCACTGCCCAGGAAGGGAGAGTTTGTGTGCCTGTTTGCATTTGCTATCAGCATTATGGGGCAGGTGTGCTGAACTAATGGAAAGCACTCCCCCCCCCCCCCCCAGAGCTCTCCCGATGAGTAGAAGCACATGCTGCTAGTTAACTCTCATTAAGCTTCAACCTGCCAGGACTCACAGGCAGCCATTAATGAGATTGAATTTTTTTGAGCTGTTGCTCCAGGTTTTTAAAATATTTCAGGTCTCTTCCTCCCAGACTGCTGATGTCACATCCCAGCACCTGTGGAATTTCCTGCCTTTCTTTCAAACACGTGTGTTTCTTCTTTAATAGCACAGTGTTTTGGAGATATATATATATTATGGCCTGCCCTTCTATTTTTTATTATGAAGGGTTAATATTTCAATATGGGATTTAGCTCTATTGTGACAGGCTCAGGAAGCAAATCCATTGGTGCCTCATAACCAGAAGCCTGGCAGACCATAAGGATGACATTTATATCGATCCTGCTGAAGTTTCCTCCACAAATATGTCTCATGTGAACCAGGATTCATCCTGTATTTCCGTCGGCTGCCGATTCTGGATGGAGGGGGCCCAGTTTTGTCCGGTAAGTCACTTTTATTTATTAATAGTGTCTATGGGCATGTTTAATTAAGTTTTGATATAAGTATCGGCCTTGTTTTGCTTATGTATCTTTGACCACAGACTTAAGCTCATTTGAAGTATACCTAAACCCGATTCTTCCAGACCTACTTCATATAAGAAAAGTAGAAATGGTCCCAAGGATGTACTACGCCTTGTACATTACTGGTTGTAACCCCTCTGCCAATATTGTCCAGACGGGGTTAGATAATGTTATTACTATCTTTGTAAGTCAGATTAGACCTAATGTCCTCCTCACCTTGGGATCTCAAGGTTGCAGGGAGTTCGGGTTACCAGGTTGGTCTTACAGACTTTCAAAACCTGTTCTGATCCCATATATTATCTGGTCTGGGGGGGGGGGGTTGAGGAGACCGGTTTAATTGCTTTTAACTTAGGAAGGTTCTATTCCCTCGGGGACATTTACCTTTCCTTTCTTAGGTTGTTTCAAACCTTGGGATAAAGGATTCAGGTCCAAGGTGTAATTAGGTTGGGCTTTATCCTGATTTGGCATCTGACTCTTCTCATTCATTTCCCTTTCTTATGCCAGAAGTATTTTCTTAACCTATGTGCACGACACCCTAGGTGCGGCTGCTCTCATCTGCACGGATTGTAGCAGTATAGGACTCGGTCAATATTTGGGTCCTGGGCAGGGGATATTGCCCTAAGTTGGAGATCCTTGGGGGGCAGGAGTTGCTTTTTGCTATCTCCTAAATAAGCTTATTTGATTCACTGCCTTAACTGGTTAGTAAGTGGAATCTTAATGGTTTAGATCTATGACTGTTTATTCTATGATGGGAAGTTTTACCTTCTGCTTCAACAATGTAAGGACTATCTGTTGAATAGGACTTGTCCAGGGGTATTATTATTATGCATATTTATATAGCGCCATCTAATTCCGTAGCGCTTTACAAAGGAAGAATACAGACAAGGTAAAACATATAGTACAGAGAACTATACAAAATGGATGCCACAGTTTAAAACCAGGTGTGTGAGAACAGGAGACAATAGGAAAGGGTATGGTTATGTCCTTTCTTCAGTTTTGGCGGTTAGTGACATATGTCATGAGATTTTGGGCAAGGAAATATGACTGTATCATATTCAGTTCACAGCATTCTCTGAGAACCTGGACCGGGGACTCTAGGTCAGAGTGAGCCTTGTGCAATATTCCTTTGGGAATTTTTGTTTTTGGGTAGATTTGTGAATACACTGATAAATATAGGTATTTTTCACCTGATCTGGCCCGCCTGTTGAAGAGAGTGATCATTAGAGCTCATTCTTTAAGCTGTTCCTTTTATTTGGGGACGTGGCTTAAGAATCCGGGGGGTACCTTCCTTCTCTACCTTATCTGTGGAAAAGAAGGATTTTTAAAGGGGTCCTCTCGGTCTGGAATCTATTTGCCCAAACCCACTGAGCTATGATGCCTTGTTTGGGTTGGTGCCTGGATACTTTGTGTTGCCCTCTCCATTCCATGGGCATGAATGAGGGTTTCACATAGAAGTTACTTGTACCCTCAGTCGGACTCTTGGTTTCTCCTACACAAGTGGTAGAGGAAAGATAAGTTATTCTGAAGTTGCTAGCTTTGGAAGCCAGGCGGTTAATATCCTAGTTCCCTTCTCCAGCAGAAATCTTTCTGGTGGTGGAGGCGTTGGAGGGAGTTTTTATTCTCCTTATAGAATATCTGTCTCCATGTTCCATCAAATATTTTAAAAGGTTTTTTTTTTTTAGACATTTTTTAGGAGGAAGCTTGCTTCCACAAGTTTTTTTCTTCAAGACCTTAACAGATCTGGGAGATGTCTGTCAGTTTCCAAGGAGCATGGGGCTCTGTCTTGTGTCTGATTCTAACAACCCCTAGGTTGTCTTAGCAGTAAAGACAGAGGTGGATATGGTGCTCATTGATCCCTTCATGCTGGATTCAGTCTGAGAATACACAGACCTCGTACTTATCAGACACTAAGAGGGGTTGGTGGCGGCTGATCTGAGCAATCTGCTACATTTTGTTGTGTACACTCCAGGGACAAAAATGCCTTTGAGCTTCAGTTTCATGTGTAGAGCTGTGTTCAGCTCGGTGGGATGTTAACCCTTTTGGAAGGTTAGTTTAATTCCCTCTGGATTATGATTTATGGTCAAGAAGTCAACAACTTCCTCAGACTCTTCTCCTTTCCCAGAGGATTTCGCCCATTTAGGAAATAGTGATTCCGGGTACACGGTCGGCACCTCCAATGTCAAGAGCCAGGAGGGTATTAGAATGATTGGCATTGCTTTCTCCCGGGTGAGGTAATATCACTTGCTTTAAGTACTATGATGGGCAGGTCCGGAGTAAATCCTGCGGCACCCGGTATGAGTGGCGAACGGCAACGAGTTCCATCGCTAAATAATAATAGATAAAATAAATGGTGCATAGATCACCATGGTATGCTTGCACACACATAGGAATTCGTCTTCTGCTTTTAACCCATCTGTGCACTGAGTGTACACGTGCCCGGAACGGTGGGCTGCCCTAATTTTGGCATCCAGGGAGCAAGTGCAGGGTTAGGTGCCTTGCTCGAGAGCACAACTGACCCTCATGGAGATAGGATGGAATCCTTCTGGGTTAATTGGGGACCTGAGTCTCCTTCAGCTTGTTTTGTAGGAAGGTTACATCAGGTGGCAGATTTTTTTCTGTATAACTCCGTTGAGGGAGTCAGTTTGGTAGGTCTATTCTAAGGTCTTCTAAGAGACCTCAGTCCTTGCATGGTATTCTGCTCTAGCCTGTACACTTATAGTTGGAGGGATTATACTTTTAGGTCCCTAGGCCACCTCTTGTCTGGGAATTTTTTCCTGGGATTACCTATACCCTAGGTTGCCTTTAACCCTAGGGGACCTGTAACCCTGGGGGACCTGTGACCCTGGGGGACCTGTGACCCTGGGGGACCTGTGACCCTGGGGGACCTTTAACCCTGGGGGACCTTTAACCCTAAGGGACCTTTAACCCTAAGGGACCTTTAACCCTAGGGAACCTTTTTAACCCTAGGGAACCTTTTTAACCCTAGGGAACCTTTTAACCCTAGGGAACCTTTATCCCTGGGGAACATTTTAGCCTTAGGGAACCTTTAACCCTAGGGAACCTTTATCCCTGGGGAACCTTTAACCCTAAGGGACCTTTTAACCCTAAGGGACCTTTTAACCCTAAGGGATCTTCTTAACCCTAAGGGACCTTTTTAACCCTAGGGAACCTTTTTAACCCTAGGGAACCTCTTAACCCTAGGGAACCTTTAACTCTAGGGAACCTTTAATCCCAGCTGGCCTTTGACTCTGGCTGGCAGTTAGCCCTAGTTGGCCGTTAGCCCTAGTTGGCCGTTAGCCCTAGTGGGCCGTTAACCCTAGTTGGCCGTTAACCCTAGTTGGCCGTTAAACCTAGTGGGGCCCTGGGGGCTGTCTTGGGCCTTTGGGGCTGTCTTGGACCCGCTTTGAGGCTGTCTTGGGCCCTGGGGCTGTGTCTAGTTCTAGGCTGCTTATAGACACAATAGATATCTCTAGTCTAGAGTTGTCCCTAACTCTGGGCTAGTTCTTTTACCCGTACATGGAACCTTGCTATTTTTTTCTCAGATGCTGAGCATTTTTTTCTACCAGTACTGAGCAAGCTTCCTTGTTATACACGTTTTGGGCTAAACAGGCAAACTATTGTAGCCTCTTGGTCCTCAGCGAGATGGTTTTTCTGCTGAACTCTCTTGATAGATCTGCTGTCCTAGTAGGATCAGTCTTGTGGCAGTAGTTTCCTCCTTTCCATTCTTTCCCACCCAATGAGGTAATGCTCGCCTATCTCTCAGGCGTATTCTGCCCGAAGGATGTTTTGAGAAAATCTAAGTTAGTTACCTGGTAACTTTTTTTCTAAACATCCGAAAGGGCAGCATACGCCTACTTCCCTCCCTTTTTGTCTTAGGTGGAGTGGGATTTTGTATTGATTATATGTTGGAGTTGTGGGTCTATTTCTTTTCTCTTTAAGATCTCTACAACAACTGGGGAATGGGAGGAGGAGTCAAGATTTTATTCTGTCTGGTGGTCATGTGTTCCCGATTGGTAGGAGGAGCCCGGAGGTCTCAGGCGAAAAAAAGTTACCAGGTAACTAACTTAGATTTTTTTATTATTGGTGTTTTTGCTAAACTTCGGGGCCCAATATCCACATTTTTGTTGTTTTGACCTTAATTTATGTGATTGTTGACATCTTTTTATCATTGATGTAGCACTTATTGGGATATGAAACATTCTAAGCTTTAAATAATGCTATATTGATGATCTATATTCTATAGTCTATATTCTGAAGGCTTAGGATAACTAAAATAGAATTGTTACATATTACAATTTATTTCTTACTAATGCTCCCACACTTGGAGTATATTCTAATTCAGGGTGCCCCAAGAGTGGGCAAATTATTGGACCTTCAGTCATTTTTGCATATAAGCGTTTACTTTAATTACTACGAATATGCAAAAAGACATGAAAGGTGTCTGATGGGATTAACCATAATCACTTTGCTGCAACATAAAGTCTGGTGTTCATCTCTGGTTTAATGAGAATAATATATAATTTGGGGAAAAATATACAACCTAATAATCCAGAACTGGATGTCAGTATGGCGAAAATCTCCACAGCCACCATGTATTTTCCTCTGGTGCTGAAATAGGCCGGGATCATGGCAATCCTGACACTGCAGAACACCAGCATGCTGAACGTGATGTACTTGGCCTCATTAAAACTGTCCGGTAATGTCCTCACCATGAAAGCCAGGACAAAGCTCACAGTGGCCAGAAACCCCAAATATCCCAGCACTGAGTAGAAGCCAATAACTGACCCTTCATTACACTGGATGATGATCTTCCCAGCATGAGAGAACATGTCATACTCTTGGTACGGAGGAGAAACTGACAGCCAAATAACACAAATCAGAACTTGGACAGAGGTGCATATGAGGACAACATAATTAGCCAGTTTGGTGCCGACCCATTTACTCCAGTAGCTGCCAGGTTTGGTGGATTTAAAGGCAATGCAGACGGTGATAGTTTTGGCCAGAACACAGGAGACAGAAATGGTGAAGAAGATACAAAATGTCACTTGTCTCAGCAAGCAGGTTATATCTACAGGACGACCAATGAACAAGAAGACAGAGAGGAAGCTCATCAAGATGGCGTTCAGAAGAACAATGCTCAAGGTACGGTTATTGGCTTTAACTACTGGAGAGTCCCAAAATGCGATAAAGATTTTTAACACGGCTGCAGCACTGACGGAGCCGACTGCACTGATGACAGAAATTGAGGGAGTCAGAATCCCCTCTTCATATGACAGGTACTCAAATGTCTTAGGAACACAGTTTTCTTTCCTTTTATCTGGCCATTCTTCATCAGAACATTTCTGGCAGGATTCACTGTCTATGAGAAAATAATGATTACACTTCAAACAAATTGAAACACTTGCAAACGAACTCTATCCACGTGCTAAAGGTGGCTCCTAACCTACTTTTCAGGGTATAAACCTAAATGTTAGACCCAGCATACAGTAATTTATTTTTAAATATGTATTTTCTTCATTTGCTTATGATATTGGCCATTAAACAACCAAGATGTTCTAAATGTAAAAAAGCTTGCAACAGGTTGGGGTTAATTGTTTATTACAGCCAAAAGATTAGTAATTCTGTACATAAATGCACCTCCCGAAGACCAGCATTTAATAGTATGGGATACTAGTGGTGGGCCATCACTGTCTGTCTGTTCCTCAGGTTTCAAACTGGGAGTAACAAACAGATACCTAACATAAGCTATTGGACAATACAGCTTGAGAGTACACCCTCTTTCTCCTCCTCTTCCTTTAAAGAACCCACCAGCAAGCTGGCAGAGAGCTGTGAACAGCTTCAGCTCCACTCAAGAAACTATCCTGAGCACTTTTCTAATAAATAGAGGGGATGAAGACCTGGCTATACCATGTGGTAATTCCCAACCATTACTTTCTTTGTTCTTTAGTTGCCTAAACAGTAAAAAATACAATGTGTGGACCCTTTGATAAGCAAGAGGGGACAATTATAATGTGGAGAAAGCAAATTACTAAGACTCTTCTTCACTCCTATATATTTACTCAGTGTCAGGTGAAATGCAGAGAAATAACTCAAACTCTTCATTAAACCGGACCAACAGCCTGGCACAGTTGTAAAAGTAAGGTAGCAGCCATTTTGGAGCTTCCTCTCCCAGCATCTCAGCCATACTGCTGCCTGGATTCAACATAACTGACAATGCACACTAACATGAAGCCCAGCAGCACTTCTTTTCTGCAGGTGGCCTGTAAATGTATGAGCCACCATTTTGTTTCTAAAATTTACTACAGAGAGAGTTGAAAAAAGGTAAATTATTTTTTATGTGCAGCAATCTAAATTGCCTCCGGGAGGGAGGCATATGAGCACAGTTTGTTGTGTTGGTCTGGTTTAAGTCATTTTTGGCTGTTGGTCCACTTTAAATGTCATTTGTCTAAGCAAAGAGGAAGTGCAGCACGACCTGAAACATACTAAAATAGAAAAACCTTGGATCCAGAAGGCATACATTTCTGCATTTCAAAGGCAAAGTTTACTTTTGTTGACATTCCCAAAACACTCCATAAATGGGCTCACTAAATGTGAAGGTGCACTGGTTTGAACATTAAATGGGGTCCCTTCAAGGCTCATGCAGTATTTTTTCTGTCTTTTAATTCAGATGGATGCAGTTCGACAACTAAAGACAAAAACAGTGGAGAAGAATGGTGCTTCCTTTCTCTAAATCATGTCGCAATGAAGTGCGCACAAATATCATAAATATGGTTGAGGAGCAACAATAATGGCCCATCCCTGACCTCCTGAGCCCTGGGGTGTTTATACCCCCTCCACCTCCTGTAGCTAAGCCCCTGGACCCCAGGCCCGATCAGTTTCCCTTTCCCTGTGCGATACAAGAAGTCCAGATTGCTCCCTTAGTGGATTTGATGCAAAAGCAGGTGGCAAGTAGGTAGGTAGCAGCTAGAGGTCCAGAGTCTAAACTTCACAAGGATCTTACAAACAAGGATTGTGACTTTAAGTCCTTTCTTTGGTGGGGGGAGCTGACCATCACATTAATCCACATCAAAATTACAGTAGGATTATTTTGTTTGGTCTCATAAAAAATATAAAAAGTTGACCTATCACTGTGGACTTTCTAAGAGATGCGGTTTTGTTACTTTGCATAATCACACTGATGTTCAAAATATTGTGGATTCCTAGATCAGCTTTCCTGGAAAGAGACATTACCTCCAATAAAAAGCTGAGGAAGGCGTGAGCCTTACACAACATTTGGCATTTTGACCATGTTCTGGGTCCATTCCTAAACTCCATAGAAAAATACAGTATCCCCTGGGGGCCCTCAAAAGATTTTACACCATGGCATTCTGATTGCATCAATATGAAGACATGTGGTTGTTTGCACTATTGCTTGGTCTAGGACAGGGTTTTCCAACCAGTCCAACCAGTGATACTACTACTACCACTGGTGGCACTTGAGATCCTATCAGGTGGCACTCATCAAGACTGCAGGTTGACCTGTACCCCAACCTGATCTAATGCAATCTATTATTCACTCAATCCTGGTCCATAACTTACTTTGAATAGCTGTTGTAAGTTTAATCAGGGTTTTAGGTGACTGCCAACCGCCACAATCCACCCAGGTAGTACTTGATATTATTGGAAAAAGTATAGTGGTACTTGAAGGGATTAATATCTTTTGCTTTGTGTGAACAGCATAAGTATGCAACATCTGATGAAATGCTTTAGGCACGTAGCTGGCAAGAGTTAAAGGAGCAGTATCGCAAAATTTGCATTAAAGATAAATGATTAAATAGCCACACAATAGCTTCTAACGTGTATAAATAATAGAAAAAGGAAAAAATATATGCCTTTCTTTTTAATTGTATAATGCCAATGGCTCAGTCCATTTGCTGAATAGGGGGATCTGCTGGGTTGTATTTAGTGAGCTGCTTCATTTATCCCACTGGTCTCCTAGCAACACTTTACCTCAGAGGCTGACACTGTAATCAGTGGTAACGGCTGTGTGTGTGTGAGGTGCTGCTTTTGTTATGAGACCAGGTGACTCAAATGTGTAAAATCTATACAAAATAAACTAAACTGACTGAAAATGACTGAAATTCTTCTTTGAATAACTGCAGGAAAATCTTAAGGTATTAAAGTGGAACAAAACCCTGAGTGGCCAACCCTGAAGTCTATAAGACCCGGCCATTGACCTTGGGCATTCTAAATCAGGATGCCCACTGTGTGAAACAACCCCTGGATAACCACAGATCCCCCCATTTTTCCGGCGCGCTCACGCAGATAGTCATTTAGACAGGCCGGGCGGCAGGAAGGTTACTGCTCAGGCTCCCCATCTGCGTACAAACAGCGCTGATTTGATGAGAGCCTGCGCATGCGCTGTGGGACAAGGAAAGGTACGTTTTCACAGGCGAACTTGGGGATTTCACATATCAGGGCATCCCAAGTCGGGATGCCCCTAGGGGCACAAAACAAAACTCCAGATAGTGAAAATCCTGGGTTGGGCTTTGCTCAAAACACACAAAGCTGAAAGAAAGATCATATGGAAAAATGGGTTGAGAAAAGAGAGAGAAAATGGTAAACTGAAAGATTCTGCAGCAGAGCCAACATGAAGGGAAAACTGTCAAAATCAGCTAAAGGACTTCTAGAGCTTTTCTCTCTGTTTTAGATATATAAGTTCTGGCCAGGCAATGTTGCAATATTGTTATCTTATGCTGGACGGCTGCCAGCACTGAACAGCTGATACTTTGATACATTGTTTCACCCCTCTCCTCAGCATGGAACAGGCCAGAGTGTCGGGTCCCGACACTCAGAAGACATAAACATGAGCTATTAGTCTCCAGCTGCTCAACACACACCATTTTTTTCTAAATTTGTAATTCTTACTCCAACACTTACCTACATTCAAAGTACCATTTAAATATAAGTCACCAAGATAAATTTGCGATACTGCTCCTTTAAGTTTCTATTTTTTGGAAAGCAAATGATTTCTTTGAAATGATGTGACATGGCAAGACCACCTAGTTTCTCTTTCATCACTAGGTCTTTCTGCTGTGTTGTATAAATATTGTAGCACTAACAATTAGCCAGCAGATCACTCGCATGCTGTGGGGTACAAAGGCCACTCTATGCAGGAGGAAAGGATTACCTGTACAGCCTACATCCTATCAGAACTGGGGTCTCGTCCAAGGTCGGTCATGCATGTCCGGTAAGTTGATTTATATATTATCATCCGTGACGTCTGTATAGCGACCAATTAAATAGCAAAGTGTGTAGGAGAAGCTATATTAAACTATATTAGACCGTTCTGAGAAACATTGAAAGGAACTCCGGGGCAGTTTGAGACTCAGGGTAGTCCAAATTTGATATAGCAATACAGTACTGTAATTATGAAATATATAGTCATCCTGATAGAGTGTGCTGGACCAACCCCAAAACCTTTTGCGTATCTTTCTGTCATAAAAGCATAAGATGATTTGTGTGTGTGGAATTGTCTGGTGTCTGTAAGGTAAGACAACACCATGCACTGTATTATAATGAGATGGAAGCAGGGCAAAAATGTGCCGCCCCCAAGACAGGAGAAACTTGTAAATGCTACGTGACTTTTATATGTGGGTCTGATTCTCTGGTCAATCCATGGGTAGATAATATGGCAAGCTCAACTGAGGCAGTGGGAAGTAGCAGTCCATTTTCCCGGGATGGTGATAATAATGAGTTTCATATGGATATGATTAAGGGACTTTGTCTAGGGGACCATAAGGCTTTCCCTTATTATCAAGGAGCCCCAAATTGGAAAAAGGATTACATGAGAAATGAAGTGGAAAGCTGGCTAGCATATGCCCCATACTGATATAAGAAGGCAGATAAGAAACAAAAGAAAAGGGGTCCCAAGGGATAAAGAAGCCATGGGTTTACACGCCTATGAGAAAAAGGTTAAGCCAGACCTATATCCTCAGAAACCCTGTGCACCATTCCAAACACAGCAAAGGCAGCGGGAGGCAGGGGAGGGTGCGGGGAGCTAAACTATCTATGCAGGAATCTGCCCTTTCATAACTGAAGGCGACATCTTGGTAATGAAAACTTTTAATATTCAGCCTCCTGATACAGCAGGAGGAGCGTACACAAGCTGGCAGGGAAGCAATGTGGGCGGAGCTAGAGACAGAGATGAAAAGAGCATTTACTAATCCGTCTTCCCTGCCTACTGTTGTGGTAAGCAGAAATCCTCCGAGACAGTACTAGACTTTTTGAAAACAAATCTGGACACAAGAGGCAGGACTCACCACTCAGGCAGAAAAGCACAGATATAATCCAGACATTCCTTAACAACCTCAGCCACTGCGCTGACAGGCAACAAGTATCACACTGGGCTTTGTGTAAAATAACTGAGTTTCAAAAGGAAACTGACAGAGAAAGAAGCCATGGGATGTTTTGATCTCCTTAAATCAATCCCTACACAATCCCACTACCAGAATGGAGGAGGTTATTCACAGAGTCAAAGGGGGTTGCATGCAGACTCAGACCAGATAGACATACATGGAGGGTTTGGGTTTCTTGCTCTTTCCATGCATATCCACCTTGACAGATGATATATACATGGATCCACAGCTGTGTGGTTGAGGGCCTGCTGGATGAGGGATCCATCCCATGCAAGCCTTACAAAGCCACATTGAAACCAGGGCCTAGCCCTGTATATCATGAACAATAGGCCTGATTCTGTGCCTCCTTCAAACCGTGTCGTATTAGGCCCGCTCTGTGTATAATACATTTTTCTCAAAACATACTTTGGGCAGCATACGCCTGAGACCTCCGGGCTCCTCCCATCAAGGGGAACACATGACCACCAACAAAGATAAAGTCTTGACTCCTCCCTCTCTTCCCCAGTTGTTTCCGTGTTCCTCCACGAGGTAGGAGCCTGACCACTGGCTCCTGGACCGTTTGGATCAGGTAAGTATTTCCGGTACTGTGGACCTATATTTTTTTAGCAGGGGGTCCATTTTCCGTTCCCGAAGACCTTCCTAGAGTCTGGGGCCCGGGATACCCTATGGGATATTGGCCAGATCCCATTCTTTGTAAATGGTTTTTCAAAGGGGGGTAAGTAGTTATACCCTCTTGCTGAGGATGTTTATGGAAGAAGCCGGAGTTACCGGACTGCTTTAAAAATTTTTTTTTTGGTAGCTTATTTTTTTTGTTGAATGGATTGGTTGCCCTGGAGTCTTTTTTAATTGCCTTTTAAAACATTTTCTAGGCGATATGCCTTTAAGGGGTGGGGGGAGAGAGGAGAATGACATGTTCTCTCTCTCTCTCCCCTGCTCGCCGCTTACTTCCGCATTCCTTACCCGAGCTCGGCGGCGGGCGGCTCAGCGGTGGATCAGCTCCCGACGGGAGGCCTTCTCTCTCCGGGGGCAGCGGGGAAATCTCCTCAGGCAGTCAGGCACCGAGACTCCAGCGCCGACGGCGCGTTGTCAGTGCGGCTGACCGGCGGCCATACCAGGTACACGCACGCGCGCTTTGCCGGCATTTTTAAAGTACTGTCCCGGAAATAAGGTCCCAGGCTGCTTCCTCCCGGGCGGCTGATGTCACATTCCAGTGCCGGAGGTAAATTCTGCTTCCCAAACACGTGGTTTATTAAAGTGATATCACGTTGTCCAGAAACATGGCGGAGCAGTCACAGGACAGATTATTAAATCCTATGGGAGATTCTTCCACAGATTTCATCTATGTGGAACAAGATTCTTCCGTCATCCCGCCTGCTGCCGATTCTGGGACGAGGAGACCCAGCTCTGCCCTGGTAAGTCGTTATCTTTTGGGAATATTTGTTATTTAGGGAACTTGGAGATTTCACTGATCCCAGTTTTTTTGTTGCTTTTGTCTTACAGTCTAAAACTCCGGACAAAGCGTCAAAAAATATTCCCAAGTCCTCTTCTTCTGGTCCTAAATCCAGTAAAAAGAGTAGAAGATGCCCCCTTTGTAATGTTACGCTAGCGGATTCCTACGTTAAGCCTCTTTGCCAAGTCTGTACAAATAAAGTTGTTAATAAAGAGCAAAATGAGGATTTGATGAGGATGATGAAGGAGCTTAAGGATCAGATCTCTTCTTCTCCCATGTCACAAAGGGCCTCTGATTGTGCGGGCAACCAGGTGGTGTTTTCCCATCCTTCTACTGGTCCCTTTGATACTTCCCTTTTTTCGGGTCAATTGGGGAAACCCTCCTTCCTTGCTTGTCAGGAATCCTTCACTCCGGATGAGGATTCTGACGATGGAGAAATTTCCTCTGCGGATGAGGACGATGATCTGTCTGTAGGATCTTCCTCATCAAAAACCAGATATTTGTTCCCCCCAGGGGACTTGCCTTACCTATTGCACATGATATATTTATCTATGGGCATAGAGGAAAAGGTTACAGGCCCAATATCCAAGCAGGACAGATTTTATCCGGACTTGGCCCCGGATTCCTCCTATGCTTTTCCCTTTCATGACTACCTGAGAGACATGATTTTGGAACAGTGGAAGGATCCTGTCAGGTCCCGTGGGACGTCTTCCTTCCAATAAGTCAGCAACCCCCAATCTCCGCTGCTTTCTTCGCCTATAGCCAAGCCCCCGTTTGCCGGGACGCAGAATACGCCTCAACGGACACGGTTGCCCCCAGGACTTGTTAGCACAAAGGATGCTGACTTATGCAGGGGAAGGTGGACGAACCAGGAACAAGACTGGGTAAAGACAATCGGGCAGAGGTCATACACGGGAGATCAGTCCAAGGATACACGGTACAGAAGGGTTTAGATAGAAGAATGGTCAGGGCTAGCCAAAGGTCACACCAGGAGGTCAGAGATACGCGGTACAGAGGAGCAGGCAGGAATCGTGGTCAAAACAGGCAAGGTCGGTCCAGGCGGCAATCAGGAATGGTCATACACGGCAGGATTCGTAAGGAAAAACAGCTATCACAATCACACCCAGCAGCACGCTATCACGGGCCAGGATCAACTGCAGAGGAAATCCCTTTATAGTGGGAAAACTGGCAGGATTGGACAGGGAGACAATGGCTAGGATTGGTGCACATAGGATCTGGCGGCCGATTGGAGCACTGGCCCTGTAGTCTGATTGGTGAGCTCTGGGCTGTTTGCCCCAGCTGAGCTTCCCAGGCAAACTGCTCAGTGCTGCACCTTCTAGACTTTGTTCTTTTAAACAGCCTCCGGTGGCCATTCTGAGTATTGCACCACCGGAACACATGAGCTGACTGTATAGGCCAGCAAGCACAAGCTGAGTGACAATGGGCAAGGGGAAAGGACTTACTCGGTGACACATGCACCACAGGGGATGGCAACCGAGGCATAAGCGGCTCCTGGGCAGGAGGAACCCGAACCCGTTGCCTAGGGACACCACGGGCACGGGTAGAAGGTAAGTCATTCGTGACACTACCCCCCCCTTCACGAGGGGCCTCCGGACCCTCACCAGACTCCACAGGACAACCGCCCCGAATAGTTCTGACAGACTTCAATAAAGATACACGAGGTACCCTCCTGGATGGAGAGGCAGGCAGACAAACAAACTCTGAGACCAGGGTTGCCCCAACAGTGATGCTAGCGCAATGTTCTTCACAGTGTGGGCCCCATCCTGTCAATTCCCCAGTTTCCCAATTAAGGGTAGGGTTGTGCATCTTCAACCAAGGGAACCCTAAGACAACCGGGGTTTCAGGGCAGTCAAATACAAAAAATTCAAGATTCTCAGAATGGGAGGGTCCCACAACTAGGCTGATAAAAGGGGTTTTGGAGGTTACTATTCTTCCACGAACAGGAATATTATTTACAGCCAAAATCTGGAGGGGCTTCCCAAGGGGTATTAATGGAATGCCTAAGGCGGTCACTATGGATTTATCCAAAAAGTTGCCCACTGCTCCGCTATCGACTAGAGCGGGGATGGATTTCCTGGATAACTCCCAACCCACAGTAACAGGTAACAACATCTTATTTCTGTGAAGGGAAGTTACCTGACCATCCTGACAAACTTTCTCAGTCTTGTCAGGACGTTGCAATCAGGATAATAAGGATAATAAGGAATAAGGCAATAAGGATCCAGTGGAACACACTCCAGCCACTCCCAAAGCTGCCCCATCTTGGCAGGCGAAGGAGACATCCACAAGCAAGAATGCTCCCCGGCCCACAACTTCAAAAACCCAAAGGAGCACTACTAGTAAGGGCAAGGGTGAGAGTCGTCCTAGAAGCCCTAGCCCCCCATCCACACCCTCTCCTGCTCCTTTCCAATGTCAGGAATCGAACATGGAGAGCCCTGAGTCACCTGACAGCTCATCGCCAGTCACTTCTTTGGCCAGCCAGCCGATGACACCCAGCCCCCAGCAAAGTCCAGCACAATCCATCATAAGTTAAATGTCTGGCTATTCTATGCCTGCAACTCACAAACGAATGTCACCCAATATTCCACCCACCCATGAAGAGTCATCCAGGGCAACCTTAGGGCGTGGCACGTTGAGCGGACGCTTTAGTGAGCCCCAAAGCATGGCGTTAGCAAGTGAGGTTTCGGACCACTTTCATGAGCTGTATGGCAGAAATTCTAAAGCCACCAGCAACGTACGCAAGAACCAAATATGGGAGGAGATCACCAGACAGGTCAACTGTGTGGGGAGTGAAAGGAAAGATGTAGAACAGATCCAGAGGAAATTTTCTGACCTCAAATATGCCGTGAGACAGAAGAGGAATAAGCAAAGGCTGCACGGGTAAATATTTTTTTTATTTTTGCATTTTTAAGTGGGGGGGGTTTGTTGTGGCCCACCTTGTCATTAATTGTGTACATTATTGGATTTTCAGGATGCAAACAGGAGGAGGATTCCCAACTAAACTGCAGTACACAGCAACTGAGGAGCTTGTCCTTGGACTTATCCACCCATCGGCCCTACAGGGCTTATCCGGGGCCCAAGACACTGACAACTTTGAAATTGGCGAAGGTATGTATTGTAAGGATATTTGTCTAACATTTGTCTAGCATACTTTTTTAAAAACAACCATGAGACACACACAGGCATATGTAGTGTGAACCGGGGGGGGGGGGGGGCGCTCACAGACTACAGTAGTTTAGGGTTGCCTAAAATTGAGTATGTAAAAGCACTGGTGGAGGCCATAGTTACAGTTAGGTCCGGGTGCTTTGAAGGCAATATAATCCTATGTTTATACAAGTTTGGTTTATGTGTCAACTTGACCTAAATTTCACATTACAGCTCCTCAGAATTCACGGCAACTCTGCAACACTCAACCTGTTTGCCCACTGCCACCACTTCACGGCAGCCAGTCCAAACATATTCTACACAGGACCAGCAGGATGTGGTAAGTGTACAGAGCCAGAAATGGTGATGCATGTGCAGTATGCTGACTACTTTGCCAAACATATATTGCCTATAATATCTTATACAGGTTATTTTATATATCCCTACAGACACCACCCCTAATGGATGACATCCACCATCTGGAGGAGGAGATCATTAATCTGGCCCCACTAATGCCTACCCAGCCACCTCAGGTGTCACTGCCCCAGCAGCATCCGCCCACAAATCAGCTGCAGCAGAGACTAACACGCCCTCTGCCGGCAGACCACCATGTGCCGCAGCAAGAGACAGCACCAACTGTCCCACGTGCTTGCTCTGCTGCAGAGCATTTGCCTACTACATCTGGCCTGGTTGCTAGGCCTATAGCTCCAGCATCTGCATGTGCCCCAACCAGGGGTAGTGGAGGACGCCCTCAGGCATGTCGCCATGTCAGCCAAACGAGGTGTGTGCAGATACTGGAGACAGCATGATGGAATGATAGCCGCCGCTTTAGGGCAGTGAACCTAAGATTAAGAGAGGAGCTGGCTGCACATTTAGTGAACTTTAATAATAACTTCACAACCCTGATTGAAGAAATTAGGAATATCAACAGCCAGACCAACAGGCATAGGGAGGCTATGCTTCAGCAGTGGCAAATATGAATGCCACACAAGCACAGATGTTGGCCGTACTCCAAGCGCAACAAAAGCCTTAGAATGTCAATCAAGCAGGTGGACATTTTTCCTGCCATTTTATTCTACATCTTTCCTCAACATTCCCACACTATTGACCTGTCTGGTGATCTCTAAACATATTTGCCCATTTGAGTCTATACTGGTTGGGTAAGAATAGCGCCCATAATGTTCATGATAGTGGTCTGAAACCCCACTTGGCCATGCCATATTTTGGGCCTTATTAAAACGCCTGCTCAAGCTCACACGCAGTAGGTTCATGTCTAATGAGATCCGCCAAACATCATCGTGGGTGGGTGGAATATTGGTTAACTCTCTGGGGTGACTAACAACCCATTCATAGTTCAGACTTGTGAGCATAAAGTATTTTTTTCCAGTTGCTTGGGGGCACGGTGTCATAGGCTGGGTGGCCCTTGAACTTGCAGCTGTTGAGCTGCACAGTGACTTAGGGCGGCCTAAATTGTAATGCAGAAATAGGGCACAAGCTGGAGGGTTTGGTTTGGGGACTAGGGATTGCAGCCATCATGGGCCCCTTGCCCAGAAAAATAGTGCTCCCTAGTGGTCTGAATTTGCTGGTACGGGGAGCATTCTGCCTTGAGGAAGTGTACTTGGACCTCAAGGGTTTATGACATTAAGAGGGCTCAAGATTGTGCTCTAATGGATCCTTCCTTGGCATACTGGATGTCCGCATAGGCTGCGATTGGACATCAACAACTAAGTTCTATATTGTGGAATAAATTATGTTCCTGAGTTTGTTGTGTGCTGTGTTCTTATTACCCATGTCTTTAATTTTATTATTACTAATTATGTTTATTGGGACAACTAATCTTTGCAAATTAAAATGCATTGCACGCAATTTTTTTTTTTTTTTTTTTTTGGTGCCCTACATTAGGATGTATTGATAAGCAAATTAAAGTATACATGACATATCTTGGTTACGTTACAAATCTATAACCTATATAATGACAAGTACATAGATTGTAGGGTCATGTTTTTGGTGTGTTTTAAACTTATTTAAAAAAAAAAAAAAGCAAAACCAGCTGGCAACACCACAACCAAAAAAAAATCACTCAAAAAATGAGGAAATTAAATGTTCAAGGACGGCTTGTCCAGATGCACTCTGGGTGCCAGCATACAATTCCTCTGGAATGTTCGTGGTGGCTGGAGAGGATGACTCTTCAACATATCGGGGACCTGCTGCATTAACGCAAAGGTATGTAGGACACAGCAAGCCATTATGATCTTAAGCACCTTGTTGGGGGTCATACTACAGGGCACCCCCAGTATGATCCAGGCATCTAAACCGAAGGCCCTCTCCACCACAGCCCTGATCTTGTGATGGGCCCTGTTATAGCCCTCCCGGGCCTGAGTTTGAGGGTGCAGGACGGGGGTCATCAGCCATGGCAGTAGTGGGTATCCCGAATCACCTGGAAACACACTAAAAAAAAATGTAAGGACCAGTTCTTAGCTACATTGGATATGATGTCATAAGAGGAAAAGAACAGCCATATGTTGATACAGGTTTAGAGGCAATTAAATATTAGTCTGACATTAACAGTGTAATGCTATTCATTCCCCAAACTTACCCAGTAGCCAGCCCCCATACAATTCTCCTGATTGAAAATGACCATAGAGGCTCGAATTTCTCAGGATCTATGCATCGTGGGTGGATCCGGGAAACCCAGCCATCACACTCAAAAAGCGAAGGTCAGGCCCAACCACAGCTTGCACGTTAATGACCAAGCTTCCTGTTACAGCAGAAAGAGAGGTCATTAGTACAATAAAACTAAAGCAAAATTAACCTACATACACAACACAAAATAAGGTATCCTTTTTTTAAAAGGAAAAATTGAACATTTTTAACTCCTAACTATTTAAAACAATAACATATTACAATATACCAGTCGGAGTGTAATCTGGTATACATGATAAAGACGCATTACGGTATGCAATCAAATAAGGTCTGCCAGACAAACCTGATAAGTATTAGTTGTTGTATGCATGAAATAAGGTTGGCCAGACAAACCTGATAAGTATTAGTTAAGGTATGCATGAAATAAGGTCGGCCAGACAAACCTGATAAGTATTAGTTGTTGTATGCATGAAATAAGGTCGGCCAGACAAACCTGATAAGTATTAGTTGTTGTATGCATGAAATAAGGTCGGCCAGACAAACCTGATAAGTATTAGTTAAGGTATGCATGAAATAGATTGCTTTAAAGAGAACTTTGCAAATACCGATAAACAATTAGTTCTAGAAATTCATAATGTGCACCCAATATACAAACCTAAAAGGATATTCCTCATTGGCGGGCGGAACTAACGCAACATGTGTGCAATCGATGGCACCCATGACATTGGGCATGTCGGCTATATTAAAAAAGCCCAACCTAACTGCATTCCAGGCTAACATGTTGTCTGGGAAATAGATGTTTTTTTTAGACAGGGTAGCCATGCCATACAAAAACTTGGTTAGAGTGCGGCTCAGCGTAGGCTGGGACATCCCCACGGAGAGGGCACCCAGCCTCTGCAACGAGCCGTTCGCCAAAAATTGCAGGCAGCCAAGCATCTTGGTCATACCTGAAATTGCTTGCCCCTTCCTCATGGTGCGGACTAACCATGGCCGCAGCTCACTATGCAAATTATGGCGGGAAACGCGGTTGAGGCGGGTCAGCTCGAACAGCTCAATGTCATGCATGCCATCGATGTCCATGCGTGCGTGGTGTGATTGGGCTTCTGCCATGGCAATGCACAGCAATCCATTCAGCTGCAGGTGCTCATATTCCTCCACGTCCTCCTCAAACATGTTAACAGCTTGCTTTCACCTACAAAATGACCCCGTAAAACCAGAGGAAGCAAACCCATTTTATTGAGTGGCTTGTCATCGCCAATCAAGGCACAGAATCACCCACCAGCCCATACCAATCACGTAAGTTGGCCGAAATAACCGCTAACTGCCGATAAACATACGTTTTTTGAAAGCGCATATACACGTTAGCGCAAATGCATATTCGCATGTAACGTAGAAGCCCAAAAAACATGTAAAAACTTGCAGAAAATACACAGACACATGCGTAAGTGCATGTGAA
This sequence comes from Gastrophryne carolinensis, assembly GCA_027917425.1. Classification (NCBI taxonomy): domain Eukaryota; kingdom Metazoa; phylum Chordata; class Amphibia; order Anura; family Microhylidae; genus Gastrophryne; species Gastrophryne carolinensis. Next base: position 15,161,746 of record CM051234.1, on the reverse strand, counting down.
AGCGGCTCAGAATCAGGGCTAATATCCACTTGCCTAGCAAAAGGAAGAGGGGGTAGCGCCCATAGTGGAACATTTTTTGAAAAAAGGGATCCTAAAGGCGACCATGTCTCCTTACAACACCTTCATTCATCCAGTTAAGAAACAATTCGGACACTATAGATGTGTGCAAGACTTTAGCCCCATAAACAACCTAGTGGTACAAAATGCCCCAATAGTGCCTGGCGTGCCATCTCTTCTCACCTCCATTTCTCATGTCACGGGGTACTATTGCACCCTTGATTTAAGAAAAAACATCTTTTTAGCATCCCAGTGGATAAGTGCATGGAGTAAAATTGCAAGATTTCATAACAGATTATCATCACAGATGCTACGAATCTGAGCAACATTACACATCTCATTGCCATTGTCTCTTGAATATTTCCTCTTACCTGTTACATTGGACACTTCCCCCTCTGAGCATTGTACGCAGTCATAGCAGCAGGCATGGATGACATTATTAGGGGCTTTTCTATATCCAGGAGGACAGCTTGAAGAGCATCGAGATTGGGGGACCTTTAAAAATAAAATATTAATTAAAACATAATGAAAATTATTAGAATATTCCTTCTCTCCCTGAAGAAAAAAACATTATGCCCTTTGGCATGGGTACGGAGCTCTTGCAGGTGGGTTGTGGGCACCCCTGACAGAACCCTATGAACTTACCGGTGGGCACCAGGCTCTTCTGCACCCCTGACATCCCAAATAGGGGTGCAGTTAATTGGGCAGGGTACCGCTATTTCACCCCCAAACCCTGTGAACTGGTTGAGGGGTCCCCAGGACTTGGTGGGAGGCCCCTAGTTTATACCATACAGTAAGTGCAATTCCACTTCCACTCTTTTCTACATCTTAATAACCAGATTGGCTAATTGGAATGTGGCAGTGCTGTCTATTGTTTGTGGGTGATCTAGGGACAACACATGTGACCTGTTCCTAAGGACAATTGTTTCCACTAACTTTGTTCTGCAGAAAATGGATCATATGATCAAAAAAGTCAATAACAGAGTGATTTTCTCACCTTGCCCATTCTCCAGGTTATTTCTTCTGGAAAAATTATGAAAGACTTATTGTCAAATGCAAATTTGCTGAAGGTGCCAACAACTCTAAAAGAAATCCGGTCAATAAAACTGCTTGTGCTTATTTCTATTTGCCAGTTTGTTAAGACAAATGTTTGAACATGACTCTCCTGAATTTTCCTGATGTATCGGTGCAGCTTTTCATAAAACAAAATTACAGTTACAAAGATTTGTTTCAAATGTTAACTCTTCATCTATGTGTAAGCTGACAAAGGGACAAATTTGGAATGCCTATGGTTCATGGTTAGAGATTAGCAAAACCCAAAAGTTTGACATTGATATCAAAAGGGGCCCAAACTTTGGGGGGTGGCTGTGGTGGGGGGTGTGCAGAGTGTGCAGTAGAAGCATGCTACTGTGACTTACCTCTGCCCGTGATCCACACCCATCAGTGTCGGCAGCAGCATATAAATCTGAGCCCAGCCAGGGCTACAAAAAGATGGGCGCTGTCTCCCATGAGTGAGGACACACCTAGTGCCAGCCATCTTTTGGTAAGTCAGATTCAAATGCTACTGCTGCTGCTGCTACCACCACTGACAGGTCGGGCAGAGGTAAGCCACAGCAGCATCCTGCAGCTGCAACTGTAGGTGAAGTAGATTGATGGGCTGCTCGGTTGAAGTAATTAGTGCAGCAGCTTAGATATAGAGATCCACAAGGCATGATCTGTTCTGTGGGGAACAGTACACTAGTACAACTAGTCACTTAGTTATGAAGGATCACATTTGTCCATGTAATGTTAGATATGTATTTAATATTAGTAATAAATTAAGGCAACTGAACTTGCTGTTTTCATATCACTGCATGTGTGGGTTGAACATTGCCTGTTGGGAAAGGCGGCTGGATGACTTGTGAAATGTGCTGAAGTAAATCAAACAGCTGTTGCAGCTGCTGTTGCTGTTGCAGTTGCCTATATTTATTCGTACATAGATGCAGAAGCATGTGCTGCTTGGTAAGTGGTGAGTGAAAGCAGGAGTTAAAAGCAGAAGTGCTGAAGCTGTAAGTATATATCTTTGAATTCAGAGTATTATTTAAGTGTTTGTAAATTCTTCAATTAATAAAGGGATTTGTGTTCCAACAATTTGGTATAATGTGCTCCAATCGGTCGAGGGTGCATACTTAAGTGCAATCTGCCACAAAGACAGGGGCCACTGAATGGTGTAGTGCCTTCCTGGGGAAAGAGTATGGCATATCACGGAGCCGGCTGACAGGTTATTGGGAGGGGTTGGCATAAACCCAATGGTCATGGTGCATATTGACATATGAAGAAGTAGCTAGACGGTTCTTAAAAATGATTTCAGGAACTTAGGCCAATAGCTTAAGGCAAGGACCACAACTGTAATATTCTCAGAAATACTACCAGTACCAAGAGTCACACCAGAGAGGCAGCAGGAGATTAAAAGGGTAAACACAAAAATTGGAGGAAAAGGAAGGGTTTGGGATCTTGGAGAACTGGGCCGACTTCACAGTGGGCTACAGGTTCTTTGGCAGGGATGGGTTGCACCTCAATAGGGAGGGTGCATCTGTTCTGGGGGAGAGGATGGCTAAATTGTTGGAGGAGTGTTTAAACTAAGCACTGGGGGGGAGGGTATAAACAGTTACAAAGGGGAAGTTAGGACAGACAGTGACAGTGGGTGTAGACATGAAACTGGGGGTGGAGAGGGGGGTTAGCACATCTAGCAGGAAAAAGGGCAAAAATGACCATAAGCATTTGAAATGCATGCTTACAAATGCTAGAAGCTTGACTAATACAATGGATGAACTACGACTGATAACAGAAGACATGACATAGTGGGGGTAACCAAGGCATGAATGGACGAAAGCTATGACTGGGCAGTAAATCTACAGGGTTACTGTGTATTTAGGTGGGACGGTAAAAACACAAAGGGGGTGGAGTCTGCTTAATTGTAAAATCCTCTCTACAACCCGCTCTGCAGGAGGATATATATGAGGGGAATGACCATGTGGAGCCTGTATGGGTAGAAATACATGGAGCGAGAAACAAAAATTAACTACTGATGGGGGTTTGCTACAAGTCTCCAGATATATCCAAATCCACAGAAAACTTGATGCTAAGGCAAATAGATATAGCCACTAAATTAAATGAGGTAGTTATCATGGGGGACTTTAATTACCCAGATATAGACTGGGATGCTGAAACCTGTGAATCTCATAAAGGTAATAGTTTTTTATCTAAAACAAAAGATGGCTACCTTTCCCAACAAGTGCATGCTCCAACAGGGGGAGAGTCATATTGGACCTAATACTAACCAATGTACCAGACAAAGTAACAAAGGTACGGGTTGGGGGACACCTTGGAAACAGTGATAATAATATTATTAATTTCCACTTAGCAGTCACTAGGATGCCTTATCATGGAGCCACAAAAACGGAACTTCAAAAAAGCAAAGTTTGACCAGCTTAGAGATGCCCTAATCTGCAATGACTGGGAAAATATCCTTAAAAACAAAAGCATGGACAGTAAATGGGATACTTTCAAAGAAATCCTAAATTTCCATTGTGATTGATATATACAGGAATAAAAGGGTTAGAAATAAGTTTAAACCGAAAAAAGTTAGGGGGCAATAAACAACAAAAAAAGGCATTTAAACATTTAAAGCAGGAAGAGACAGTGGAAGGCTTAAAAAACTATTAGGAAGAAAATAAACTATGTAAACAACAGATAAGGGCAGCAAAGCTGGAGACGGAAAGATGGATTGCCAAAGAGAGTAAAACTAACCCCAAATTATTCTATAGCTACATAAACAGTAAAAGATATAATCCTGAGGGGGTGTGGAACCCCTGAAAAGCAAGGAGGGGACACCTATAGAGGGGAATGAGGAAAAAGCCAATTTACTAAACTCCTTCTTTGCTTCCATATTCACAAAATAATGTGACATACCGAGTGAAATGCAGGGGAATAACCCAAACCCTTCATTAAATGTCAATGGTCTAACCAAGGAAGTCCAGCATCGTCTCAAGCAGATAAAAATTGGTATATCACCAAGACCAGATGGCCTACATGCCTGTGTTTTAAGGTAGTTATGTACAGTAATAGACAAGCCATTATATTGAATATTTGTAGATTCAATAATTATGGGGGCTGTCCCAAAGGATTGGTGCTTAGCAAATGTGGTGCCAATAATTAAAAAGGGGTCTAAGGGGGAACCTGGGAACTACAGACTGGTAAGTTTAGCATCTGTGGTGGTCAAACTGTTTTAAGGTTTCTTAAGGATAAGATATTATCCTGGAGTATCTTGGGGAAAATGACCTTATTACTCCATATCAGCCTCCGGCCAAAGCTTTTATGAGGCGGTAAGTACAAGATTGGTTCAGGGGGAGTCATTGGATATCATATATCTTGACTTTTCTAAAGCATTTGATACTGTGCCACATAAAAGGCTGGTACAAAAGATGAGAATGCTTGGACTGGGGGAAAACATGTGCAGATGGGTGAGAAACTGGCTTAATGATTGGAAGCAGAGGGCAGTTATCAATGGTACATACTCAGATTTGGTCACTGTTAGAGTGGAGTACCACAAGGGTCAGTTCTGGGTCCAATTCTCCTTAATATATATAAATTACATAGGGTATGGGTTAAATGGTAAAGTCGTGGTGTAAAGTAATTAAAACAAAAAAGAACAGCAGGCAGCTACAAACAGATTTAGATATATTGGGCGCATGGGCAGTTAAATGGCAAATGCAGCTTTACACAGATAAATGTAAGGTTATGCACTACTGATTACACACTAAATAAAGAAATTCTTGGTAAAACTAAAATGGAAAAGGACCTAGGGGTTTTAATTAACAATAAGCTTAACTGTAGTAATCAATGCCAGGCAGCAGCTACCAAAGCAAATAGGATCATGGGGTGCATCAAGAGGGGCATAGGTGCTTATGACCAGAGCATCATTTTACCTTGTACAAGTCACTGGTTAGACCCCATATGGAGTATTGTGTACAGTTCTGGGCACCTGTGCTTAAGGAGGACATATCAGAACTGGAGCGTGTTCAAATATGGCAACTAGACCACTGGAAGGAGATAAATAGGCTGAATTGGATGGACTAAAGTCTTTATTCAGCCTTACATACTATGTTACTATGTTACTATATTGCCCCTTTCCTCCAGATTACCAAACCGGTGCACCATTCAAAGTAATCCCAGGGCCAAAAGGCAGAGCAGCGTGCCCTCTAAGCCTGGCTACGTACTAGCCACTATGCCCTTTGGGGAGAAAGTATGGTTCCTGACTGCAGTTAAAATGTACAATTTTTACTTCTTAGGTTAAAAAGCAAGTTGCCATATCACACATTTCCTGGAAATGCGACATGTTTTGGGGACTAGCGTGCCCCCTTAGTCATGTATGTTAGTCCCTGGTAGTTTAAGTATTTCCAGGGCGTTCTCGACCACCAAAGCCCGTATTGCTAATGTGTTCAGATGATCCAGCGATACCAGTGAGTGGGAGAATAGCTGGATGAGGGGCTTTTAGGTGTGCATGCAGCTGGGAGCACCCACCGTGCAAGCAGCCTACAACAATGGCAATGATGAATCAGTAGGTCTGAGTAATAAAACTGGGCTCATACATGCAAAAGCCCAAACACCCAATGGGGGATCATCCAGTGTGCATGTCTAAACTGGGCTTCGCGGTTTGCAGGGGTTTACAGGCCTCGGGGGAAATATTTAAACTACCGAGGGCCAAAGTAAAAAGTACATGATTAGGGGGACATGACCCCCAAAACATGCAATTTTTCCAGGAAATGTGTGATATGGGAACTTGCTTTTTAACCAAAGAAGTAAACGCTATGTTAAACTGCACTGGAATCAGCAGCCGGGAAACTACCTTTCTACGCATTCTACAAGGGATGAGCTGTGTCCTCTTTCCACTATGCCCTTTGGCACAGGTCTGCTGCCAGCACCCCAGAATGATCACTGGGCCTATGCCATTGGGTGCCAGGTGCTTCGCCCCCCCCCCCCAGATGAGGTGTGTCCAAGCACAGTAATATGGAGGCAGAGGGGCCTTAGTTTTTTTTTTTTTATTAAAATGTCTTTTTCACTGAAAAAAAAACATGCTGCCAACTGCTGTTTAGGATTTTTTATTAAAAAAAAATATATATGGGGATATTCAGAGTATTTAGTTGTTCAATAGAATAGTAAAAAGGAATGTCAAAACGGCGCTGAATAGCACACAATTTTCGTTGCATAATCAAATGTATTTGAAAAGGGAAAACTATAATATTTTTTTCAAAAACAGACACATTTATTGATACAAACTAGCTGAACTGAATCCCAAAACTTAAGGTTATTAGGCTCGATTCAGAGAGACAAAAAAAACCTTCCGTTTTAGTGCCGATCTGTTTTTTTTTAAAATATTCCCGCTCTCCTCGGGGTGTACGAGCGATTCTATGCATGCATTGCAATCCTTCTGTAAAGTTTCCGTCCGTTCGTACGGCAGATTACGAATACGAGTATGTCATTTTCCAGTGTGACTTTTCCATTTCATTTTCACGTTACAACGTAGGCTTTCGTTTTTGCCCTTTTCCCATCGTATCCTCCCACGAATCCTTTACGTTTCCCGTTTCCCTTTTTCAATAAATATTCGTCCAGACGTAAATCCTTACGATCTTACGCCTGCGCACTACAAACTTAACTCATTAAAGTGATCGCCTACATATTTGCCACCCTCACTTCTACTACAATGTTTAGCTAAATCACTTAGCACTATCCTCCAGCTTCCCTTTTGGACCCTTAAAGCTCACCCAAACCACTTAGCACTATCTTCCATCTTCCCTTTTGTACCCTTAAAGCTCACCCAAACCACTTAGCACGATTATCCTCCATCTTCCCTTTTGGACCCTTAAAGCTCACCCAAACCACTTCGAGGTTAGGTTCTTCTTCCATTTTAGCCCCCTAAAACTTACCCAAATCACTTCTCGGACATATGAATATTCATCTTTAAATATTTCTGGGCCCATTAGTTTTGTGTTAATGTATTTTGTAAATGAAATGACACTGTAACATTTTTTTTTGGATTCCATCATAAAATATAACATTTTAAACATTTTTGAAAATGTCAAATTTTTACAACTATAAAAAACAAAATACATAGCAATGGCAGGCCACATAACATTATTCTTCATCTGTGGTCCCCAACGAGTTGCGCAGCTCCTGCATCTCGCCCACCAACTGAAGGACCCTGACACTCAGTTGTGCAACTCTGGCACGTGTGGTCCCTGTTAAAAAAAAATTAAAATATTGGTATAACCTTGTTGGGGTCATACTGCAGTGCCCCCCCCCCCCCCGTATGGTCCAAACACCTAAATCTGGACTTCAAAAGCCAGAGGGCCCTCACCACCATGGCCCGGGTTTTGCATAGTGCCCGATTAGAGAACCCCTGGCCCGCATTCTGCAGGCAAAGAATGGGCATCAGTAGCAAGGGCAGGAGTGGATATCCAGAATCCCCTGAAAGAATTTAAAAATACTAACATAAAATACACATTCTAAGCTACAATATCGTTTAACATGTCATCAAGGGCTAAAAACAGTCATAGGTTAAGATATGAGTAATCAACTATATTCATTGCCATACAGTGAAAATGGATTGATGGAATGTGAGCAAACTCCCCAGGAGCCATCCACCAGATAATTCTCCTGACTCAAACTGACGAAATAAGCCGGAGCTCCGCAATATATAAGCATCATGGGATGACCCTGGATGCCCTGCAAGAACACTAAGGAATCGCTGGACCAAACACTGCTTGTATGTTGTGTGAGTGGCACATCTTGCGGTTCTTGCAACCAAATTTAAAATAATTACACAAAGCAGAGGTGTCACGCTCTGGTAACTCCAGCCCTCTAGGTAAGCCCTCAACCCCCAATCTCCGCAGCCAGCTTCACCTGTAGGAGCCCCCGCTTGCCAGGACGCAGAATACGCCTGCCCGGGATCGGTTGCCCCCAGGACTTCAATGGCTCAAAGGATGAGAGCTTACAGGTATAGAGGTCTGAAGAACCAATGGCTAAGAGCGAGTGTAGCGGAAGTCCAGAACCAGGCCAGAGGTTGACACGGGGAGTCAGAGTTTGCAGCGGTACAGAGGGGAGAGACAGCTCGAGGTCAAGGTACAAGGCAGAGGTCGGCAACGGAGATCAGATCGAGAATGGTCGGTTCAGGCAGGGGTCGGCAACGGAGATCAGATCGAGAATGGTCGGTTCAGGCAGGGGTCGGCAACGGAGATCAGATTGAGAGTAGTCGGTTCAGGCAAAGGTCGGCAACGGAGATCAGATCAAGGTGTATCACGAGTCAAAGCAAGGTACAAGGCGCTATAACAGGCACTGGGCAACTGAGGGGGGAAATCTTATATAGGGACAGACATGAAGGGAAGGTGTATGTGATTGGTGTACGTATGATCACAGGTCTGATTGGAAGAGCAAGGAGTGCCCAATCCCATCTATGGGGCTCATTGGCCCAGACAATGAGGGGGGCGTAAGCCCCACAGAACCTAGGGCTCATTGGCCCTTTAATCCGAACCAGGGGGCGTGCCAGTGCCCCCTGGCTAATCTACAGCCTCCGGCGGGCGCGCTGAGCACAGCGCCACCGGAGGGAAAACAGGTCTCGGGCTCGCACGCGCGCACGTGAGCCGATGACGCGCACGCGAGGAGGGAGAGCGGCCGTGCTCGACGCCGCCTGAGGAGACGCCGCGCGCCCGCCGGGCAGGAGCTGCTGCCCCTTCACGAGGGGCCTCCGGACCCTCACCCGGTTTTTCCGGATTATCACGGTGGAATTTCCGTACAAGAGCTTTGGCATGAACATCCCTCGCAGCCACCCAGCATCTTTCTTCTGGACCATAGCCAACCCAGTCCACCAAATATTGTAAAGAATTGCGCATCTTACGAGAATCCAAGATCTTATTTACTTCATACTCAGGCTCATTATCCACAAGAATAGGTGCAGGACCAGCAAGAGGAGTATTCTTTGCCGGTTTTAACAGTGAAACGTGAAAAGAGTTAGGTATTTTCATAGTCGGCGGGAGTTGAACTTTAAAAGACACATTATTCAACTTTTTGATTATAGGAAAAGGGCCAATGAATTTTGGACCCAACTTGCAAGAAGGTTGACGGAGCGCAATATTTTTAGTGGAGACCCAAACTAGATCGCCTACTTGAAGAGTAGGCTCCCGTGATCTACGGCGGTCGGCAAATTTCTTATATCTTAAACTAGTGGTCTTAAGAATTTCCTGAACATGTGTCCAGATATTCTTCCGTTCTTGAAGCCACTCCTCCAACACCGGCAAGTTGGAAGGTGACCCTGAAAGGAAAGAAGCTCTAGGATTTTTCCCTAAATTACAATAAAAAGGTGATATCTTGGTACTCTCACTAGGCGCGTTATTGTAAGCAAATTCGGCGAAATCAATAAATTCCGCCCATTGTTCTTGGGCATCAGAGACATAACACCTTAAGTACTGTTCCAAAGTTTGATTAGTTCTTTCCGTCTGCCCATTAGACTGGGGATGGTAGGCAGACGAAAGAGAGATCTGTATACCCAACCGTGAACAGAAATGTTTCCAAAAACGGGAAGTAAATTGGACACTTCGATCAGAGACTATATTGGACGGAATACCATGAATTCGAAAAATATGTGAAGTAAATAGTCAAGATGGCTCTGGTGCAGAAGGAAGCTTGGCCAAAGGAACGAAGTGTGCCATCTTACTAAAACGATCTACGACCACCCAAATTACAGTATTTCCGAGTGATAAAGGCAAATCTACAATAAAATCCATAGAAATATGAGTCCATGGTTCAGCTGGGATTTCAAGAGGAACCAAACCGCCACTGGGAGCCTTGTGAACCCCTTTACTTCGAGCACAAACAGCACAAGCGTCGATAAAGGCAGTAATATCGCGTCTCATGGTTGGCCACCATACATGGCGACGGGCAAGCATAAACGTCTTTCGGTTACCCACATGACCAGCAGTTTTAGCATCGTGAAATTCGCGAATTACATCTGAACGCAAATGTGGCGGTACAAACTGGCATCCCAAGGGAACATCACTAGGAGATTCATCTTAAAACGGCGCCAAGGTGTTAGAGAGATCAGGAAGTAACGCCCCGACCACACAACCCATAGGTAGGATCGGATCACCAGTATCACCCCGATCCTTACATTCACCGAACATGCGAGATAGAGCATCCGCTTTAGTATTTTTTACACCCGGCTTGAAAGTAATAATAAAATTTAAACACGAGAAGAATAATGCCCAACGTGCCTGACGAGAGTTCAACCTCTTGGCAGACCCAAACCCCTCGATTCAAAGAGCAAAAGTTAATTGATTTCGGATCGAGAATCGTAAGTTTGGGTGGGTGTTAGTCATTTTTTCCTGTTTTTTTGGCCATTTCCGACTCGCACGAGCCTACGTACGAATGCGTATATGCTCTTACGATCATCGGAAGTTCGTTCCTAAATTTTAGGATCAAAACGTAAAACTTAGGATCAAATCCTAAAACTTAGGATCAAAACGTAAAACTTAGGATAATCGAATGTGTTTAGGTGTGATTCAGAGAGCAGTTTTCAAACCTCTAAATACGTTTTAAAAGAAAGCCACTGCCGACACCTTTTAGCAGTCGGATTGCTGTTCTTGAACAGGTTTTTTGGCTATGTGGAGGAGTCTGCGCGTCTTGAGCTCCAATGAACTGCATGTATCAGCATGGTCGAGGCCATAAATTGTATGGCAATGCATACCTGATTCATGTATGCCTTATAAAAGCATTTTAATGTGGACCTTAATTAGTCCTTTGCATGTAAACCTTTATTTTGCAATATATTTGCGTTAATTAAAGAAACTTATGTCCTTTGTTATTTATTTTTAAATTGATGTACTAGAATAATATTTTTAGATTGCATTTATTGGTGTAGTTGTTTACCTTTGCTTTGTTTAATTATTTAAGCACATCTTTGGTCAGATGCATCACACTTACTGAGGAGAGGAGAGCGGGATAAAGTGCAGGATGTGGGTTACTGCTGTATTTTGCACAGACACAGCAGAGCTGGGGGCACGGAAAGGTCAGAAATCAAAGAATGCAGAGCAACACAGTCACAAGGCCCTTTCTGTTTGCAGGCTGCCCGAGAATAACTGAGCCGCCATCTTGGCTGTTTCTAGACTCATAACATGCAAAAGTTGCTGGGTGTTTTTTTATATTTGAGAGCAATCTGTATGTAGAGGGTGTGGGTAACCACACACAAAATTTTAAGTTGTACCATTTGAAGCCAAAATATTACAATTAAATCCACAAGTAAAAAATGCAAGTTAACTAAAAATTAAACAAAGTAAGATTTACTTATGCAAATGCATTCATTAATGGTTGGTTACTACAAAATGAATGAAATAAAGAAAAATAAGACCAAATATTTAGAATGCACTTTAATGAGGTAAGTTTGTAGTGCGCAGCCGCAAGATCAGAAGGATTTACGTCCAGACAAAAAAGGAAAAAGGGCAAAACCAATGTTGCAACCTGAGAAATGAAACGGAAAATTCAGAATGGAAACTGACATAGGTCTGATTCCCGAACTGCCATACGAACAGACGTACATTTTAGGATAGAAACGTATTTGCTTATAGAATCACTCGCAAGTTCATACGAACGCACGAGCGTACGGGAAAAATAGGATGATCGGCACCAAAATCCAAGCTGTTACATGTTTCTTTGAATCGACCCTAATGTATTCAAGATTTTTGTGATCGGTATACACAGTTATAGGATGTAATGAACCCTCCAGCCAGTGTCGCCATTCATCAAATGCCAGTTTAATAGCTAATAGTTCCCTATTACCGACATCATAATTTTGCTCCGCGGTAATGAATTTACGTGAAAAATAAGCGCATGGATGAAGACGCTCAGGGTTACCAGAATATTGCGACAAAACTGCACCCACTCCCAGCTCAGAAGCGTCCACTTCAACAATGAAGGCCTTAAGAATATCTGGGTGAATTAACACTGGTGCCGAAGTGAAGGCCCGTTTCAAGGTCAGGAAGGCCTCACAGACAGAGGGAGACCAGTTATCAGTAAAGGCCCCCTTGCGGGTAAGGTTGGTAAGAGGTGCAACAACATGAGAAAAGCCTTTGATGAACCGCCGATAAAAAATTTGCAAAACCTAGAAAACGCTGCAATTCTTTTAAGGTCTTGGGTTGAACCCAATCCTGAACCGCCGAAACTTTCCCCGCGTCCATCTCTAAACCCCGGTTGGTAATAATATACCGGCTATATTAACAAATAGGAGAATCGAACACCCAGACACAATGCTGCATTCCAAACAATGTTATTTAATGCTGGTGGATATATACAGTGTACAAAAAAGTGAAGCAATATATACAAGTGCAAACTGGCAGCAGATTACAATGTATAGCAATAGACCGCAGGTTAATGATGAACTATACAGGTATCCAGCAAATAACATAGGTCACACGGTACTCACAGGTAACCAGAAAAAAGTTTTAAAGTGCATGCTTAGTGTTTAGCAAGATTAGAATGCCCCTGGACCTAATACAGCATAACATGTCATAGAATGCAGCAATTACAGGGATCACAGAAAGGTAACTTACAAATGACATGCAGCAAGCAAGGATACCGGGTGGACAACAGATACACAACTCGACGTTTCGGCCTGGTCAGGCCTTTCTCAAGAGATGCGGTGTCACAAAATTATGCAGCCATACTTTTATAGTAGATGAGCCTCCAGCGTGTACAGATGGCGCCAATCGGCGGCGCGCTATGAGGTGCCTACCGATGACGTCATCGCGACTATCACGCACGGTCCCGGCCAGTATAGATCCGGATGGCAAAACTGCCAACCCGGACCGGAAATGGCGCGCGGGGCCATGCGTGACGTCATATCCGGAATCAATAACAGCGGTAATTCAAACCAGAAACATGGCGGCGCCTATGAGCGGCGACAAAACAAGACGGTCAAAGTAACAAGTAGTGCGGCGGTAGCCGCATATGTAGTAGCCGGAGGTGGATGTGCGCAGATAAAAGTACAATGGTGGCATCATCATAACAACGCTGGAGGAACGCTGGAGGCTCCAGAGAAACATCTGCAATAATGAGAATAATAAAGTTAGTGCATAATAAAAAATGTAGTGAAGTTTTTTAATTAAAAATTAAAAGGAAAAGAAAAAAGACACCAAGACATACATATTACAACATATGTATGGCATGAAAAATCTATATCATTGTTCAGTAATTCCAAAGAAGGGAAGAAGGATGTAAGTATCATATATGGTCAGAAGTAGACAGAAAAATCCATATCTTCGTTCATACCTGAGGGGTATTTAGTCTGCAGCTGGTGAATCCAGAAAAGTTCACGTTGTAGCATCCTTTTTTCTATACTGCCACCACGTTTGTGTGGTTTTATTACCTCAATCACTACAAATCTTAATTGGCTTATGGAATGGCATGCCTCAAGAAAATGCCTGGCTACCGGGGATTCTAATTTCCCATTACGTATATTGGAACGATGTTCACTTATTCTTTGTCTAACCTCACGACCCGTTTTCCCTACATAGCCCTTACCACACGGGCATTTAAGAAGGTAGATGACATTCTTTGATGAGCAATTGGCGAAACTGCGAATTTGATAGCGTTTACCAGTGCTAGAGTGCGTGAAAGTTGTGGTTTTATAAGTAAAGCCACATTGGGCACAATGTCCACAAGGGTACATACCTTGGGGGGTCTGCAATTCTCCCAGCCAAGTCGTTTGTGTAGCTGGTCTCGGGGGATTAAAGTTGGCTTGTACCAGTGTGGATTTAAGATTCTTGGCCCTTTTGTACGCCGTGAGAGGGGGTGCTTTACACAGTTCCGTCAGTTTCTCATCCATGCCCAAAATGTGCCAGTATTTTTTCACAACACGCTGTGCCTGTGTGGAAAGGTCAGAAAATGTTAAAACCAAAGGAATACGTGTGTTCTCTTTCTTGGGTCTAAAATTCCTCAAGGCTGCTCTATCCAAGTTGCGTGCCTTCATCTGAGCTTCCCTAAGATCTGAAGAATTGTAGCCTCGTTTAATCAAATTATGTATAAGAGCATTAGATCTAATATCATATAGATCATCGGTGGCCGTAATTCTACGTATAGTAGTGCTATGCACAGCAAAGGTGTCTTTATCAGGCCTAATTTCAATTATAATAGGTGCAAATGGTTATATGGTCTTAAATAGAGGCTGCTGTAGTCACAGAATGGGATGCCCCAACAGGAGTGCACCTGGCAGGCAGCAGTAAGAATATGCACAGCAAAAGTGTCTTTATCAGGCCTAATTTCAATTAGAATAAGTGCAAATGGTTATATGGTCTTAAATAGAGGCTGCTGTAGTCACAGAATGGGATGCCCCAAAAAGGAGTGCACCTGGCAGGGTCCAGTAGTGCTATGCACAGCAAAAGTGTCTTTATCAGGCCTAATTTCAATTAGAATAAGTGCAAATGGTTATATGGTCTTAAATAGAGGCTGCTGTAGTCACAGAATGGGATGCCCCAAAAAAGAAGTGCACCTGGCAGGGTCCAGTAGTGCTATGCACAGCAAAAGTGTCTTTATCAGGCCTAATTTCAATTAGAATAAGTGCAAATGGTTATATGGTCTTAAATAGAGGCTGGTGTAGTCACAGAATGGGATGCCCCAAAAAAGAAGTGCACCTGGCAGGGTCCAGTAGTGCTATGCACAGCAAAAGTGTCTTTATCAGGCCTAATTTCAATTAGAATAAGTGCAAATGGTTATATGGTCTTAAATAGAGGCTGGTGTAGTCACAGAATGGGATGCCCCAAAAAAGAAGTGCACCTGGCAGGCAGTAGTAAGAATATGCACAGCAAAAGTGTCTTTATCAGGCCTAATTTCAATTAGAATAAGTGCAAATGGTTATATGGTCTTAAATAGAGGCTGGTGTAGTCACAGAATGGGATGCCCCAAAAAAGAAGTGCACCTGGCAGGCAGCAGTAAGAATATGCACAGCAAAAGTGTCTTTATCAGGCCTAATTTCAATTAGAATAAGTGCAAATGGTTATATGGTCTTAAATAGAGGCTGCTGTAGTCACAGAATGGGATGCCCCAAAAAGGAGTGCACCTGGCAGGGTCCAGTAGTGCTATGCGCAGCAAAAGTGTCTTTATCAGGCCTAATTTCAATTTGAATAAGTGCAAATGGTTATATGGTCTTAAATAGAGGCTGGTGTAGTCACAGAATGGGATGCCTCACAGCAGACTTAAGATCAGTTCAGTATATATGCACAGTTAGTTAGTATAAGCAGCCTGAAAACGCTAACAAAGCCTGTCAGCCAGCCAGTAACAAACACTCAGGCTGGATGAAAAAAAAAAAAAAACTCCCTGTGACTGCCTCCGATTTTTCCTAACTTTCCCTGTTTTTCGCTGACTTTCTGTCTGTCTCCTGCCTGTCTCCTGCCTGTCTCCAGCCTGTCCCTGTCTGTCCCTGCCTGTCTAACTGCCTCTCTCCCTCACTACAGCGTTCTGTCTCTCACGAATGCAATAGAGAAATGAGGAAGGAAAAGCAAGATGGCCGACTTAAATAGCGCTGTGACGTCACCGGGCTTGCTGGCTGCTGATAGGCTGCATGTGACTGCCCCAGCTTGCACTGGCGCGGGATAGATGTCCAGACATGTCCCGTCCGCCATCTTAGAATGCCTGTATGTAAATGAATGGATGTTAAAGGAAAACTTCGAGCGATCGAATCGCGGGGAAATTCGGATTCGATCCGAATCAAATTTTTCATGAAATTCGGATCGAATCTGGGTTCTTCCGGATCGATTCGCTCATCCCTAGTCATTACCTAATACCAAATGTGCCTTTTTAATAATAGCATGTACAAATACAAAAGAAAAGATAGAAGATTAGGAATTAAAGAATGTAACACAAGAAATGGTGAGCATGGATTATAAGAAAAGGGGAGACTATGAAAACAGATAAAAATGTTATTTGCTTATACCTCATTTCTAGATCCATATTTCCTGAAGGTCCCCCTTTGCCATTCATCCAAAGCACGAGCCAAGCTAAACAAGGTACTAGAGAGTTTGTAGGTATCTGAAAATGTTAAATTATTCCAATATAAAGCCAGTGGATGTCTGAGGTGTGTACAAGTTTTCTCAGGCAGGTGGTATTCCATCTGAAACGCAGCTTTCTTTTTTTCATGTATATCAGTACATTCATGATACCAGTAGTAGATATCTTCAAGTATTGGATCTCCAGGACGATTTTCTCTGTTTATATTATACAACCTCCTCCTTAGGCCGGGCATCTCCAGTTCAGGCATCATAACAATGAAACTACATTTAATAAGTTTAGTAAAGGTTCGTCCAAAATTTAAGCTAGTCCAAGATTCATGAAGGATAAAGGTGATGTTCTCTGGGATTTGCATTAATCCTGATATTAAATCATAGGCAGAGGATTTTCCACAGATTATTGTTACACTAGCAGTGGATTTCTTAACCTTATTAAGATTTTGCTGATTGGTTTTAGGGTCTTTGGACAGTTTAATGGCATAGGCAATGCAGATCTCATTCCTAGCCATCTCTCTTCTCAATTCCTGGAACTCTGAGTCGGCGCTGTCACCACAAGGCAAAATAATTCCAACCCAGTTCCAGCTAAAAGTTTTCAGGGAAAAAACGATTGCTTCTAATCGAAACTTGTCAGACAGATTGGCTTCATAACTAGTCTAAAGAGGATAAATCCATATTACTTATGAGAGTAAATGTGTGTATCCAAGCCTCAAAGTTCTAGCCTCAAGTTTATAGCACTTGCTCCAAGATTTTGGATGTCAGCACTCTGTAATAGCACGTGGGTGTCAGTACTCTGTAATAGCACATGCTCCAAGCACTTGGATGTCAGTACTCTGTAATAGCACTTGCTCCAAGCCCTTTAGCGTTAGTACTCTGCAATAGAACTTGGGTGTCATGCACTTGGATGTAAGTACTTTGTAATAGCATTTTCTTCAAGCACTTGGGTGCCAGTACTCTGTAATAGCACTTGGGTGTCAGTACTCTGCAAGGACACCTGAGTGTCAGTACTCTGTAATAGCACTTGGTTGTCAGAACTCTGTAATAGCACGTGTCAGTACTTTATAACAAGATTTGTAATAACACTTGTTCCAAGTGTTTGGGTGTCAGTACACTGTAATGACACTTGCTCCAAGCATTTGGGTGTCAGTAATCTGTAAAAGCACTTGCGTGTCAGTACCCTGTAATGGTACTTGGATGTTAGTAATCTGTAATAGCACTTGGGTGTAGTACTCTGTAATAAAATGCCCCAAGCACTTGTGTTTCAGTTCTTTGTAATAGAACTGTCTCCATGCCTTTAGATGACAGTACTCTGTAATAGAACTTTCTTCAAGCACTTGCGTGTCAGTAATATTTAATACCAATTGTTCAGAACACTTGGCGGACAGTAATCTTTAATACCAATTGTTCAGGGCACTTGTGTGTCACTGCACTTTAATATAAATAGTTCAGGCCACTTGGATATCACTTTTTTATTAGTCCATTTTGGGCAGCTGTAAGTGCAGGTGTCTAACAATACAGAAAGCAGCAAATACGGGACAGGGACATGGCCATGGTGCTGCTGCTGCTGGTGGTGATGGAGCTGGTGCAGGGACAGTACATGTTCCATCCTCGCCTGCTGCACCTTCCTCTGGTGCAATCAGACGTCATGGTTTGGAGCCCATTTTTGTAGTCCCCAATACTGCTGGCAGAGTGGTGAGGACAGAACAAGTTAAGGCAGTCGTAGTTTATATAGCACACAGTGCTACCAGTTCCATGCGATTGTCTTCAACCCACCCCACTTCTGCCGGGAGTGCTGAGTGCAGAGCAAACCTCCCTTAAAATCAACAAGGCTGTCTCCAGCTCATGGAGTTATCAATGCTCTATGATGACAATAGTAGCTGGGATGCAGTCAGCCATCCACCTGTCTCTTCCCTAGTAGCAGACCTAGGGTGCCAAACAACTTATGTGACAACTAGTGTGACTGTTGCAGCTTTCTGCAATGTTGAGGCTGAGAGGGAGGCTAACAGGTAGGATTGGGTGGAAGAGGATGCCAAGGGTGATGATGAGGTCCTAGACCCTACATGGACTGAAGGCCAATATAGTTCAGAGGAAGATGGTGGCAGTCACACAGCCCCAGTGACCAGAAGAAGAGGAAGAAGGTTACCAGCAGTCAGTGGTCAGCTCATCGCTGCCACTGCCCACCATGCCAGGAACTGAGCATGCCAAGGCAAGATAAAATTTTCTCACCAGCATGACATTTTTTCATGAAGTCCACAGAAGACAATACATGGGTCATTTGCCAGCAGGGCCTGAAACAAGACAAAATTCTTAATAATCTATGATCAGGCACATGCAAGCCAAACAAGAGCTGCGGTGGCAAGAAACAACTAAAAACCATAGAAACACCTAAGGAACTCTCTGCTGCTTTGGTTGACTCAGCCACCACCACCACCTCCCCAATGACAAGGCCACCTGTTTCCCCCCAAAGGGAGGATGGGGGACAAACACAACCTCCACTATCAGCAGCACCACCATCACCAAGCCATTTCACACCATCTCAGGGATGCATTCTGCTTTCCATCCCACAAACCTTGGAAAGAAAGTGAAATTTGGGCCCATCCCACTCACAAGTCCTGGCCCTGAATTTCCAAATTGTTGGATTTTAAAGTTACAGTTTTAAGTATCTGATGGATGCAGCTGTTTCAAAATATGCTATTCCCAGCTGCTTCTACTTTTCTCCACCAGGCCATTTCTGCCCTGATCAACAGGTTGTGGAAAAAATAAAACTGGGCAATGCCATTAGGTCCAGTGTCCACCTCTTCATGGACATGTGGACAAGTAAGCATAGGCGGGGAAGTTAAATCTCTCTAACTGCCCACTCGGTCAATGTTGTGGTGGCTGTGTTTGTTTTTTTACTAAAGCCTTTGCCCAATATTTATAAAAACAGTAATGTACTCCCTAATGATGATCTCTGATGACTGTAACTGAATGTATCATCACTGGAAAGCACCAGGGGGTGGAGCTGCTCAGCCAGGCAGCAATATGGCTGACTGCATCCAGTTTGTGTTGTTATGAATATTTGGAAAAGGCTTTAGTAAAACAAGGAAACACAGGTTGTTTTGGGCCACTGGGCTGGGGATAGAAGGTAATGACATAAACATCCTTTCTGGATATAGAATCACTTTAAATAAGTAGGTACTAATAATAATTTAATGTAAAAAGAAGATTGCCATACTTACCGGTAAGTAACCATATATCCTGAGTAATGGCACTAAGTTGAGGTCATTGGTAACACAGCTGAATACTTCAAGTCGATCCCCACAGGCATAGTTTGGGGAATCATCTTTATTTGACGACGGTATTTGAAGGATATGATACAAACCATGTGTGGCATCTCCACAGTTGTCACTGATGAGATAGCCCAGGGTGATGTTGGGTAGCAGGTAGGGGTCTTTGTTAATCTCTTCAATTGTAATGATAAACGTCAGGAGCTCTGTGTATTTTTGCACGTCAGGCCTGCAAACATTATTGATGGTAATAAAATATGTATTATTTTAACTATC
The DNA here is from genome assembly GCA_027917425.1 of Gastrophryne carolinensis. Classification (NCBI taxonomy): domain Eukaryota; kingdom Metazoa; phylum Chordata; class Amphibia; order Anura; family Microhylidae; genus Gastrophryne; species Gastrophryne carolinensis. Next base: position 15,142,065 of record CM051234.1, on the reverse strand, counting down.
CACTTATGCAGAATTCAATTCACTATCACACATGGCTACTGTATAGTGTTGCTCTAAAATGCCTCAGTTATACCAATTACAAAAATATATATTCTGTTTGTGTCACACTGTGACAAATCAGCAAAATTCTGATTCAAAAAAATTTTAACCTGAAAAGCAAGCTAATGGTTTATAGAAAATTGTTTGCCAGCACAGACAGGATACTGTTAAAAAGTCCATATGTAAAATTCCCAAAGTTTAAAACTAAGCAATCCATACAGGCATGGAAAGCAACATCATTATTGATGGGAGAACCACAACGTTCGGGTCTGTACAAAATTTTGCGAGTTTGAGTTCCCAAACCAGAAGTTCGTGTTCAAGTTCAGGCATCCAGCAAACACACTACTGAGCAGCCCTTCAACCCGCTTCACCTAACGTGGCAGTAGCAGAAAGCTGTTGTGACTCACATCTGCACAATCCCCTTCTGTCAGCGGTGGTGGCAGCGGCAGCAGCAGCATTTGAATATGGCCCCAGCCGGGGCTACAAAAGACGGCCGCCGGCTCCACCATCCGAAATCCCCACCGGAGTAACTAGGCAATTTTTGCACCTTCGATGCCATGACATTTGCATTTTGGCATTTATCAAGATTGACTGATCTCAAGCTGATGTGACCTGCCTGCTGGCCGCACCCTAGTTTCCCTATAGACCCAGAAGAGCTCCTGTCTGGAAAAGACAGCGCCATGGGAACCACCAGTAAAGGTGAGTTTACAGGCAACCAGGGGGTTTCACACAGCTGGGCAGCACGATTTTGGTTGCCCCAGGTGCAGGCTAGTAGCTAGCCATGAGGTCTTTTAGACTCAGGACCAAGCTGCTTTATTAAGTATCTGCAAATGAGATTAAGGGGAGCTTTACTGCCTGTCATGGGCATTATAAATACCTGTGGATCCCCAATGGACAGTCCAAAACTTTAAGAACCTATCAGCACTAGGGATGAGCGAACCGGTTCGGACGAACCGGAATTCGCTCCGAATTTCAGGGAAAATTCGATTCGGCGCGAACCCGAATTTTTTTTGGTTTGTGCCGATCGAATTTTCCCTGAAATAAAAAAAGTGCCAGCATGGTGGGAGCAGGCAGGCCGGCTACGCTGTCAGCGGGCGGCGGCTGCCCGCTGACAGGCGTAGCCAGCCTGCCCGCTCCCACCATGCCGGCATTTTTTTTTTTTTCATGAGCGATTCGTGAAAGTTCGATTCGGGCGAACCCAAATTTCTTGGGGAAATTCGGCGAATCGCCCGAATCGAACTTTCAAGAAGTTCGCTCATCTCTAATCAGCACCTATCAGAAGTCCCTTCTGGGAAAAGTTAGCTACAGTATTCACCAACAGTCCCACGCAGCTGATTCTCTCTATAGCGAGTTCCAAATTCACTTGACACTTTGTCCCTGCAACCCAGCGTACTGTAGCTAAGCGTCTGGCTCCTTATGTCAGTCATGTTGACCGCCCAGACCCACTCCATGCACTACAATGGAGGGGATGTGCCACCTCTTGGCACGCCCCATAAATTAAAATGAAAAGAGTGGGTGTGGCCAGTGGCCAGTCACCATGAGTGAGCCGGCAGCCAGATGATCAAAGTCCATGGTCGGAGATGGAGATGGCTTGGCTTGGATCTCCCTCAGCGATAGGTATGAAACCTTCAGTATAGGGGCGTTAAGCTGCCCAGGACTATTAGTATCAAGTATATGCCCAGATCCCATTTGTTGCCATTCATTTGTTTTGGATGTTGTTCTAAAAAATTCCACCCATATATCAGGAAAATAAATACCTTACACCGTACTTCAACATGAAATGTCTTGTATGGCCTTTTTTTAGTGTATTCTAAATACTTTTGGGTGAAATATGTGCAAAACAATTTGAAAAAATCAATTTTTTCCAATTTGTAGTGTTTTTTGTAATAAAAAATGTAAGTTTGTCATTAAAATCTTATTGCGTGTGAAACCCCATTTTCTCCCGGTTACAGCAGTACCACATATGTATTGGTAAACATCCTTTGCTGCCCAGGAGACTCCCCCAAACTGAAACAGAGCTTTAGGAGATTTTCAGATAAAATACAACTGTGATATGCGTTATGCGCACCTTGCAGTTTTTCCAGAACAACAACCCTTTACATTTGAAATATCCCCCACAAAATATATTCTCTAGAAGTAAACACCTCAGGCTTTCTAGGTATACCAGGCTTGTTTATGTGGGCATAGTTTTCTGGAAGTAATCCCTCAATCAATTCTTCGTTTGCACAGAGTTTCCCTAAAAAAGAATAAAAAGGAAGAAACAGACCTACATTTTCCTAAAAAAATCTATATGCAAACAAGAAATATAAAGTAAAATCTGAAAAAGCAACATGCCCCGAACAGAACAATACCCAGCATGCTTAGCTACTGTCAAGGGAAGAGTTGCCAAACACCCTAAAGTAAAGCATGCACATAACGGCAATTAGATATGAGCGAACTTTTGAAAAATTCGATTCGATTGAATCGCCAAATTTTCTGACAAAAATCGTTTCGACCTGAATTTATTCGCGACGAATCGCTATTAAAAACGGCTATTTCTGAGCTTCCTAGAGCCTCAATAGGGTTGTAAACCATTCTGCCTTGCTGTAACATGCATAGGAAGCGTGCTGGGTTAGTGAAATAATACTGTAAATAATTAGGACATGCAGATCAGAGGCATCGCTATTAGAATCGCATAGCGGTACAATTGCAGAGAGTTGAGGTGGCATCACTATGAGGGGCCCCTATATTGCCTGAAAAACACACCCTGGAGCTCGCAGCAGCAGGAGCCCAAATATTGGCTGAAAGACATCCTGGAGTTGGCAGCAGGAGCCCAAGAATTGGCCTGAAGACACACACTGGAGTTGGCAGCAGGAGCCCAAACATTGGCTGAAAGAGACACTGGAGTTGGTAGCAGCAGCAGCAGGAGCCCAATAAATGACTGAGAGACACACCCTGGAGTGGCAAGCAGCAGCAGCAGCGGCAGGAGTCCAAACATTGCTTGAAAGAGACACTGGAGTTGGCAGCAGGAGCAGCAGGAGCCCAACATTGCTTGAAAGACACACTGGAGTCGGCAGCAGGAGCACAAACATTGCTTGAAAGACACACTGGAGTTGGAAGCAGGAGCAGCAGGAGCCCAAACATTGCTTAAAAGACACACTGGAGTTGGCAGCAGGAGCCCAAACATTGCTTGAAAGAGACACTGGAGTTGGCAGCAGCAGGAGCCCAAACATTGCTTGAAAGACACACTGGAGTTGGCAGCAGGAGCAGCGGGAGCCCAAATATTGGCTCAAAGAGACACTGGAGTTAGCAGCAGGAGCAGTAGGAGCCCAAACATTGCTTGAAAGAGACACTGGAGTTGGCAGCAGGAGCAGCAGGAGCCAAAACATTGCTTGAAAGAGACATTGGAGTTGGCAGCAGGAGCAGCAGGAGCCCAAACATTGTTTGAAAGACACGCTGGAGTTGGCAGCAGGAGCCCAAACATTGCTTGAAAGACACACTGGAGTTGGCAGCAGGAGCCCACAAATCGGCCTAAAGACACACTGGAGTTGCAAGCAGCATCAGCAGGAGCCCAAAATTGTTTGAAAGACACTCTGGAGTTGGCAGCAGCAGCAGAAGGCCAAAAATTGGCTGAATGACACCCTGGAGTTGCAAGCAGCAGCAGCAGGAGTCCAGACATTGCTTGAAAGAGACACTGGAGTTGGCAGCAGGAGCAGCAGGAGGCCAAACATTGCTTGACAGACACACTGGAGTTGGCAGCAGCAGGAGCCCAAACATTGCTTGAAAGAGACACTGGAGTTGGCAGCAGGAGCCCAAACATTGCTTGAAAGACACACTGGAGTTGGCAGCAGGAGCCCAAACATTGCTTGAAAGACACACTGGAGTTGGCAGCAGGGGCAGCAGGAGCCCAAACATTGCTTGAAAGAGACACTGGAGTTGGCAGCAGCAGGAGCCCAAACATTGCTTGAAAGACACACTGGAGTTGGCAGCAGGAGCAGCAGGAGCCCAAACATTGCTTGAAAGACACACTGGAGTTGGCAGCAGCAGCAGGAGGCCAAACATTGGCTGAATGACACCCTGGAGTTGCAAGCAGCAGCAGCAGCAGCAGGAGGCCAGACATTGCTTGAAAGACACACTGGAGTTGGCAGCAGGAGCTCAAACATTGCTTGAAAGACACACTGGAGTTGGCAGCAGCAGCAGGAGCCCAAACATTGCTTGAAAGAGACACTGGAGTTTGCAGCAGGAGCAGCAGGAGCCCAAACATTGCTTGAAAGACACACTGGAGTAGGCAGCAGGAGCCCAAATATTGCTTGAAAGACACACTGGAGTTGGCAGCAGGGGCAGCAGGAGCCCAAACATTGCTTAAAAGAGACACTGGAGTTGGCAGCAGGAGCCCAAACATTGCTTGAAAGAGACACTGGAGTTGGCAGCAGGAGCCCAAACATTGCTTGAAAGACACACTGGAGTTGGCAGCAGGAGCAGCGGGAGCCCAAACATTGGCTCAAAGAGACACTGGAGTTAGCAGCAGGAGCAGTAGGAGCCCAAACATTGCTTGAAAGAGACACTGGAGTTGGCAGCAGGAGCAGCAGGAGCCCAAACATTGCTTGAAAGAGACATTGGAGTTGGCAGCAGGAGCAGCAGGAGCCCAAACATTGTTTGAAAGACACGCTGGAGTTGGCAGCAGGAGCCCAAACATTGCTTAAAAGACACACTGGAGTTGGCAGCAGGAGCCCACAAATCAGCCTAAAGACACACTGGAGTTGCAAGCAGCAGCAGCAGGAGCCCAAAATTGTTTGAAAGACACTCTGGAGTTGGCAGCAGCAGCAGAAGGCCAAAAATTGGCTGAATGACACCCTGGAGTTGCAAGCAGCAGCAGCAGGAGTCCAAACATTGCTTGAAAGAGACACTGGAGTTGGCAGCAGGAGCAGCAGGAGGCCAAACATTGCTTGACAGACACACTGGAGTTGGCAGCAGCAGGAGCCCAAACATTGCTTGAAAGAGACACTGGAGTTGGCAGCAGGAGCCCAAACATTGCTTAAAAGACACACTGGAGTTGGCAGCAGGAGCCCAAACATTGCTTGAAAGACACACTGGAGTTGGCAGCAGGAGCCCAAACATTGCTTGAAAGACACGCTGGAGTTGGCAGCAGCAGCAGCAGGCCAAAAATTGGCTGAATGACACCCTGGAGTTGCAAGCAGCAGCATCAGGAGCCCAAAATTGCTTGAAAGACACACTGGATTTGGCAAGCAGCAGCAGCAGGAGCCCAAACATTGCTTGAAAGACACACTGGAGTTGGCAGCAGGAGCCCACAAATCAGCCTAAAGACACACTGGAGTTGCAAGCAGCAGCAGCAGGAGCCCAAAATTGCCAGAAAGACACACCCTGGAATTGGCAGCAGCAATAAGAGAACATACCGTATTTTTCGCCCTATAAGACGCACCTGCCTATAAGACGCACCTTTGGATTTGGAAGATAAAAATTAGAAAAAAGTATTCTGAACCAAATGATGTGCTAAAATACCCCCTACTAATCACCCCATTATAGACAGTGTGCAGAATGCCCCCAATCACACCATTACAGACCCCACATTACAGGCAGGAAGGGGCATCCCACATTACAGACCGTGAGGGGCATCCCAAATTACAGGCAGTGTGCAGGCATCCCCAATACAGGCAGTGTGCCGGCATCCCCAATACAGGCAGTGTGTCGGCATCCCCAATACAGGCAGCGTGCCGGCATCCCCAATACAGGCAGCGTGCCGGCATCCCCAATACAGGCAGCGTGCCGGCATCCCCAATACAGGCAGCGTGCCGGCATCCCCAATACAGGCAGTGTGCCGGCATCCCCAATACAGTGTGCAGGCATCCCCAATGGCATCCCAAATAGCATGCAGGCATCCCCAATGGCACCCTTAATAGCGTGCAGTCATCCCCAATACAGTGTGCAGGCATCCCCAATACAGTGTGCAGGCATCCCCAATACAGTGTGCAGGTATCCCCAATACAGTGTGTAGGCATCCCCAATAGTATGCAGGCATCCCCAAAAGTATGCAGGCATCCCCAATAGTATGCAGGCATCCCCAATAGTATGCAGGCATCCCCAATAGTATGCAGACATCCCCAATGGCATCCCCAATAGTATGCAGGCATCCCCAATAGTGTGCAGGCATCCCCAATACAGTGTGCAGGCATCCCCATTACAGTGTGCAGGCATCCCCAATAGTATGCAGGCATCCCCAAAAGTATGCAGGCATCCCCAAAAGTATGCAGACATCCCCAATAGTATGCAGACATCCCCAATGGCATCCCCAATAGTGTGCAGACATCCCCAATAGTGTGCAGGCATCCCCAATAGTATGCAGGCATCCCCAATAGTGTGCAGGCATCCCCAATAGTGTGCAGGCATCCCCAATGGCATCCCCAATAGTATGCAGGCATCCCCAATGTGCAGCATTAAAAAATAAAAACGTACCTTGTACTCTCCGGTGTACTTGCCGCTCCCCGCCGCAGGTTCAGAGCGGGCCAATTCCCGCCCAGGGGGGCGTGGCCTGTGACTCCTGCCAGCGTCCAATGACGCTAGCAGGAATCACAGGCCGTGCCCACCCGACCAGAATGGGCCTGCTGTGAACTTGCGGCTGACTGCCGCTTCCCGTCCCCGCTCCCCACCGCCTCTGTAAGAGTGTAAGAGGTGGTGAGAGCGGCGGTGGGGAGCGGCAGTCAGCCGTAAGTTAACAGTGAGCTGATATCGGGCCGGGGTGGGCGTGGCCTGTGTCTCCTACCAGCGTCATGCTGGTAGGAGACACAGGCCACGCCCACCCCGGCCCAATATTCATTCACTGTGCTCGCTGTGAACATGCGGCTGACTGCCGCTCCCCACCGCCTCTGCAGGAGGCGGAAGAGTGCTGCGGCCATGGAAGCGGCAGTGAGCCGCAATATTGCAGCGAGCCAGTTCCAGCTTATGGGTGGGCATTGCCCGTGACGCCTGTCAGCGTCACAGGCCACGCCCTCCCTACCCAGGGGCTGGAACCAGATGAAGGAGGAGGCAGGCAGCGGCAACTACCAAGGCTGCGGGGGATCCACGGAATGTACATTTTTTGTTTTACATTCGCCCGTTAAGACGCATGGACATCCCCCCCCCCCCTTTTGGGGAAAAAATAATTGCGTCTTACAGGGCGAAAAATACGGTATACAGATTTTCGGCACAGATATCTTATCGGAAGAATATTAATAAAAAGTAAGAATAACGTAAAACATTTTCTCAATAATTACTTGTGGTCTGATGTGGAGGAATGTCTGTAACTGGAGAGCAGCGCCTTAAATCTGTTTTGCATGATCCATTTCTTTAGTGTTGGTCTGGCCCCATGATCAATCTACTCTAATGCATCAGGGATTGGTGGGTGGAAATCTTGGCTGATCCATGCCCGAATCATTTCCACGCAGGCCAGTCTCTGAAGAAAAAAACATTTTTGAAGCATACTGGAGCACATTGAATTGCTCTCATGAGAGCATCACTTACGCACATCTAAGAGTTTCATCACTTTGTTCGTTTTAAAGTCTTCAGGGCCTAGTTACTACTTAGTGAAAGACCATAGATAGTTACACACCTGCTGCTCTTATTGACAAATCCTGTTTTATGTGTAGTGTAGCGTTTTGTCCTCCCCTCATATACGCACTAAGTATGTCAGGCAGAGAAGTGGCAGGATGGGAACAGAGAAGTTGCAGAGGCCTAAATTCATCAAGCAGAGGTTGCAGCAGACTAGGGGTGAGTGGCAGCAGGAGTCTCAGTGAGAGGACTGATCTCCCTGGATCAGCTAGTGGTCGTGTCTTGACCAGCAACCCATCTGCCATCATCCATTGGTTAACACGATCATCCACTGTATCACAAGTGACATCTGACACCCCCAGTCAACGGTCGGTTATGTCTTATGCTTAGGGTTCAGCTTCACTATTCAGTGAGGACGATCTGATAATCAGAAAAATCAGCAGCTACTGCCCAGCCAAGAAGTGGAGGAGACACTCTCCGCTTCTTCCACTAGGTGGGCAAGTAGTGATGAGGAGAGTGGCATGGGAGGTGGTGTTGCAAGCGTTTTGGCTTCTTAAGCAGACACTGTTGAGGAACCTGAGGAGGACATCAGTGAGTTTTGAGGGCACTTTTAAAGGCTTGGAGTGATGGAGAGTGACAGATTTAGCGGCCAGCATGGTGGCAGAAGGGGAAAGTATGGAGGCAAATGTGCTCGGGGTAGACCACTTGCGCGGCAGGCTATCTTCCCAGGACGTAGTGGAAGAGGGCCCCTGGAGTTGGCGGCGGCGGCGGCAGCAGCAGCAGTGAATTAGTGCGGACTGTTGGTAGGAAAAATCAGCTACAAGGCCATGTGGCAGTTTTTCATCAAGCATCCGCAGGAGGTTAACATGGCTATATGAAAGATGTGTAGGCAGAAGGTGAAGTGTGGCCAGGGTCCCAATGTTGGACCCACAGCCCTGCGTCAACATTTGCAGCGTCACCATCAAGCGGCCTGGGAGAGTTGGCTCCAAAGGAGTGGTCCAGCCTGCTGCATTACCCAGTGGCACGCGGCTCTCTGTTCCAGCCTGCCAAGGCTCCACCACCTACTGTGTGTCATACCCATCCTCTGTCGCTCCAGATGCTCCTCCTCCTCTTAATCCGAGTCAGTCATTCCGCCAGCAATCCATTGGCCAAGCCAAGTCCAAGAGACAACAGTATGTGCCCACTCATCCAACGTGCAGAAGCTAAATGTGCTCCTGTATAAGTTGCTGGTGCTGCAGTCCCTCCCTTTTGAGTTGGTGGACCTTTCAGAGAACTGATGGCTTGTGCCGAGCCGAGGTGGAGAGTCCCATGCTGTCATTTCTTTGCGAAGAAGGCAGTACCAGCCCTGTACAATTTTGTTGAGCAGAAGGTGGGCCAGTCCTTTAGCCTGTCAGTGTGTACCAAAGTGCACAGCAGTGCCTACATCTGGAGCTGTAACTACGGTCAGGGACAATACATATCCTTTAAGGCCCACTGGGTGATTGTGGTTCCTACACAACCACAACAGCAACTTGGACAGGTCCCTCTGCTGTGGCCTCCACGCTCCTAGGCCTTTGTGCCTGTGACAGTGCACTGGCACTTAGCAATGGTGTCACAGAAAAAAGTGGCTAATTGTCAATTGCATATTAATAGTTAACATTTATCTTATTTGAACATATTTATAATATTAACATATAATAACATATAACATAGCAACAATAACATCTAACATAATAACAGTAACATAATTTATTTTTTTTTTTCATATTTTTTAAAAACATATATATATATATATATATATATATATATATATATATATATATATATATTTATTTTTTTTTTATTTTTTTTTTTTTTTCCATTGTATTTTTTTAATATTTTACTGAATTTTTGTACCCTTTTTTTTTCATTTTTTTTTTTTTTTTGTATTTTGTTTTTTCTAAATATTTTTTTTTATATTTTTATTTTCCCAGTGCCCTTCCAGCCTACCATGTGTGCAGGACATGGCGGTTTCACGCTGTTCTTCACATGGTTTGCCTTGAGCCACAGAGCCACACATGGGAGGAACTGCTAAAAATGAGAACTCAATAAATTAAATCATGGCTTACTCCACGAAAACTGCAAATGGGACCCATGGTCACTGACACTGGGAAGAACATCTTGTCTGCGCTGCGACAAGGAAGCCTGAGCCATGTGTCCTGCCATGGCACACGTGTTCAATCTAGTTGTCAAGCGTTTTCTGAAGTCTTCCCCCCATCTGCAAGACATCCTAACAACGGGAAGGAAACTTTGCATGCACTTCAGCCACTCCTACACTGCCAAGCACACCCTTCTTGAGCTTCAGCGTCAGAATGGTATCCCAAAACACAGTCTGATTTGCGATATTTCCACCCGTCGGAAGTCCACCCTCCATATGCAGAATCGACTATAGGAACAGAGAAAAGCCATCACGGATTTCTTGATGATCCAAACGGATAGGGGGACTCCCCTGTGTAACTTCAATGTAAACCAGTGGCAGCTCATACGTGACACCTGCCGTTTGCTCAGGCCCTTTGAGGAAGTCAGTCGCCAGGACTATGAGATGAACGATGTGACTCTACTTCTTCATTTGCTTACATATGTTTGAAACCATGGCTGGTCAGGGCACTGGAGACATGGCGAATACATGAAGCCTGTGGGGGCTGAAGTGGAGGAGGGGGTGGGGCACAGCAAAGCAGTTTAGGTTTGACAAAATGGCCATTTTATCTAGTCATCTGACAGGAAAGGAGGAGCAGGAGCAGCCACAGGAGCTAGAGGGTTGTGAGCAAGGCAAGACAGAGGACCCAGACACACCGTGGCAGTTTGCAGTGGAGATGGAGACAGGTAGTCCCTCTGAGTCACTTGCACAAATGGCACGATGCATGCTCATGTGCTTGCGTAGTGACCACAGAATTGTCTCCATTTGTCAGCGGGATGACTTCTGGCTCTCCACCTTATTGGACCCTCGCTTCCGGCACAAAATGGGGGCATTTTTTACACCCACTAAGAGGGAGGACAAACTGACCTACTACAGAGACATGCTACGTAGTCAGTTGGGCGATGCCTATCTGCGCCATGGTCCATACTGTGATGCCCAGCCGGACACCAGCCTTCTGTAAGCAGGCAACCCCCAATCTCCACTTCCGTTTCTGCCTATAGTCAAGCCCCCGTTTGCCGGGACGCTAGGTACGCCTCACCGGACACGGTTGCCCCCAGGTCTTAATAGGCGCAAAGGATGGCTGCTTATGATGAAGGCCGATGAACCAGGAGGGTATCCCAAAGCCGAGCTCGTTCACAGGTAGCCAATCCGGAGGGTGCGTCAGAGTGCAGGGAGACAGGTGCTTAGTCAGGAGTAGCCAAAGGGTCAAGCCAGGAGGTCAGAGATTGCGGGGTATCCAGAGGGGCAGGCAGCTTCGTGGTCAGACAAAGCAGAGGTCAGTACAGGCAGCAGACAGGAATGGTCGATCAAGCCGTGTCGGAACTGAACCGGCACAAAATGGGGGCACTTTTTAAACCCGCCGAGAGGGAGGACAAACTGACCTACTACAAAGACATTCTACGTAGTCAGTTGGCCGATACCTATCTGCGCCATGGTCCATACTCTCGCAGGTCTGACTCGGGGGGACCTCTGCGATCACCTTCCACTGCCATGGCTGCTGAGGGGGTCGAAGGAGAAGCAGCAGCAGCTCCATCAGCAGCAGCCTCAGTCTTCAGTCGCTAATGAGTAGCTTTCTACACCCGCATGGTGAGTCTACTTATGAGCAGCATGAAGACCTGGAGCAGGACCTGAACCAGCAGGTCGTGTCATACCTTGACATGACCATGCCAACACACCTTGATGATCCACTGGACTTCTGGGCAACCAAATTTAACTTGTGGCTGCAACTAGCAGAGTTTGCCCTGGAAAAGCTGTCCTGCCGGCCAGTAGTGTGCCATCTGAGCGGGTGTTTAGTGCGACGGGGGCCATAGTCATGCCAAGGAGAACTTGTCTGTCCACGAATAATGTGGAGAGACTCACCTTTGTGAAGATGAATCAGGCATGGTTCAACCAGGATTTCTAGCCAACAATGGCTGATCCATGGTAGTAGCTGATGCATGGTAGCTCCTTATGCTGCTGCCAACTCCAGGGTGTGTCTTTCAGACAATATATGGGCTCCCTATGCTGCTGCCAACTCCTGGGTGTGTCTTTCAGGCAATATATGGGCTCCCTATGCTGCCAGCTCATATATGTGTCTTTCAGGCAATATATGGGCTCCTAATGCTGCTGCCAACTCCAATGTGAGCACTCTTAAAAGACGCATGCTAGCATATTTGAGATGCCCCCCGGTTAAAGGCAATGGCTGCTGGCAATTTGACAAAGTGACTTTATTTACAAAATGCAACCAGTTAATAGACAGGTACTCTTGAAATATTACTGCAAGTGTTTGGGATGCCCCCTCATCACATACAGAGGAGGCCTTCCTTGATTGTGGAAAAGTGACGTTAATTATAAAATGCAAGCAGTTATTAGACAGGTAGTCTTGAGATTTTTATGCTAGTGTTTGGGATGCCCATGTGGGCTGGGGTTTTTACAGCAGACACAGAAACAATTCAAACTGCAATATATTTATGAGAAATAGCCTTTAAAAGCTGCTTTAGTGTAACAAATAGGGTCAAATGTGCAGGTTTGGGATACCCTGTGGCCTGGTGCTTTTACAGCACACACAAAACAATTCAAACTGCGATATATTTATGAGTAGGGATGAGCGAATCGATCCGGACTAACCCGGATTCTTTCCGAATTTCATGGAAAATTTGATTCTGAACGAATCCGAATTTCCTCGCGATTCGATCGATCAAAGTTTTCCTTTAAACTCCATTTATTTCAATTACAGGCATTCCAAAATGGTGGATGAACATGTCCAAACATATCCCCTGGGGCAAGGTATCATGGGTAAGTCACATGCAGCCTATCAGCAGCCAGGAAGCCCGGTGACGTCACCGTGCTATATAAAGCGGCGGCCATCTTGCTTGTGCGCATTTCAGCTTTGCATTGCGGCCAGAGCACAGCTCGTTAGAGACAGGAACAGAGAGTTAGAGATAGGTAAGGAGAGTCAGAGAGGCAGACAGAGAGGTAGACAGAGCCAGGGAAAGATAGGGAAAAACCGGAACCATCCAGCCAGGGACAGCTTAGAAGTGACAGTGAATTTTTTTTTTTTTTTTCATTAGTCAGATCAGTTTTCAATTCGATTTCAGTTCTTTGTGCTGTAAATCTGCCTTGCCACTGTGCATCCCATCTATGCAGTGACTAATTTAACCCTATAACTGGATAAGTTTTAATATTTTTTGGTCTGCCTTTAACAAAAAAAACACCATGCCGCAGGGTATCCCAAACCTGCACTTCGCAGCCTATCTGTTATACTAAATACGCTTGTTCATCCTTCCTCATCTTAATCAAAGTATTGCATTTTGAATTGGTTTTTGGTCTGCCTTTAACAAAAAAAACACCAGGCTGCAGGGCATCCCAAACCTGCACTTAGCAGCCTATCTGTTATACTAAATACGCTTGTTCATCCTTCCTCAGCTTAACCAAAGTATTTTTTTATTTTGAATTGGTTTTTGGTCTGCCTTTAATAAAAAAAACACCAGGCCGCAGTGCATCCCAAACCTGCACTTAGCAGCCTATCTGTTATACTAAATACGCTTGTTCATCCTTTCTCAGCTTAATCAAAGTATTGCATTTTGAATTGGTTTTTGTCCTGCTGCCAAAACACTAGGCCGCAGGGTATCCCAAACCTGCACTTAGCAGCCTATCTGTTATACTAAATACGCTTGTTCATCCCTCCTCAGCTTAATCAAAGTATTGCATTTTGAATTGGTTTTTGGTCTGCCTTTAACAAAAAAAACACCAGGCCGCAGGGCATCCCAAACCTGCACTTAGCAGCCTATCTGTTATACTAAATACACTTGTTGATCCTTCCTCAGCTTAATCAACGTATTGCATTTTGAATTGTTTTCTTGTCCTGCTGCCAAAACACTAGGCCACAGGGCATCCCAAACCTGCACTTAGCAGCCTATCTGCTATTCTAAATACGCTTGTTCATCCTTCCTCAGCTTAATCAAAGTGTTGCATTTTGAATTGGTTTTTGGTCTGCTACCAAACACTAGGCCGCAGGGTATCTCATATTGCCAATTTTCATAGTATCTGGTGCAGAGAAGCAGTTCCTCACTTTATTTAGCTTCTTCTTTTTAAAGTAAACACATTTTTTATCGTACCTATTGTTCATTTCAAATACATAAAAATGTCAGGCAGACAAGTGCAAGGATGTTCAAAGAGAAGTGGCAGAGGCCAAGATTCAGCAGGCAGAGGTCACAGCAGACTAGGAGCGAGTGGCAGCAGGAGTCACGGTGAGAGACCTGATCTGCCAGTAGCTGCTAGCGGTCGTGTCTCCACCAGTAACGCATCTGCTGTGGTAGATTGGTTAACGCGCTCATCAACATCATCACAAGTTACATCTGGGACCCCCAGTCTAGGGTCGGTAGGTTCCTCTGACACAACCCTGAGTTGGCATGCCCCGAGAGCTGTCCCTGACCTCCCATTGCCTCTGTTCTACGCCGTTCCCTCCCTCAGCGACGTATCCTATGCTTTGGGTTCAGCTCCACTCTTTAGTGAGGAGGACGATCAGATAGAGGACAGTCAGCAGCTACTGCCCAGCCAAGAAATGGAGGTGGCTTTTTTAGCTAGGCAGACAAATAGTGATGTGGACAGTGTCATGGGTGTTGCGAGCATTCCAGCTCCTGCGCCAGACACTGTTGAGGAAACCGAGAACATCAGTGACGTGCAGCCACAACTCATTGATGATGATGATGATGAAGCCCATTGCACTTGGGAGCCAGGTGATGAAGGGGCTTCATCGTCATCATCAGGAGAAGAGGGCCACAGGTTGCCCCGGAGTCAGCAGCTGAGGCAGCAAGGTGTTAGCAGCATGGTTGGCAGTCAGCATGGGGGCACAATTGTAAAGTCTGGAGCCAAACGGGGCTGGGGCCGAAGTAAAGCACGTGCTGCGCGGCAGGCTACCTTACTGGGAGGTAGTGGAGCAGGGGTTCCTGGAGTTGGCGACAGTAGCAGTGAATCAGTGCGGCCTGTTGGTGGGAAAAGTAGCTACTCGACAGTGTGGCAGTTTTTCCTGAAGCATCCACAGGAGGGTAACATGGCCACATGCCAGATATGTAAGCAGAAGGTGAAGCATGGCCAGGGCCCAAATGTTGGCACCACGGCCCTGCGTCAACATATGATGCATCACCATAAGGCGGCCTGGGAGAACCGAGGCTCCGAAGAGGTGGTTTAGCCTGCTTCATCACCAAGTGGGACGCCGCTCCAGCACCGAAGGCAGCTGTGCGTCATACCCATCATCTGTCACTCCTGCTCCTCCTCCTCCAAGTCATGCATCCCGCCAGCAATCCATCAGCGAAGCCACGTCCAAGAGACAGCAGTATGCGCCCACTCATCCCACGGCGCAGAAGCTGAATGTGCTCCTGTCCAAGTTGCTGGTGCTGCAGTCGCTTCCTTTTCAGGTGATGGACTCTGCACCTTTCAGAGAACTGATGGCTTGTACCGAGCCGAGGTGGAGAGTCCCAAGCCGTCATTTCTTTGCCAAGTAGGCAGTACCAGCGCTGCACACTTTTGTTGAACAGAAGGTGGGCCAGTCCTTGAGCCTGTCCGTGTGTAGCAAAGTGCATGGCAGCACTGACGTCTGGAGCTGTAACTACGGTCAGGGACAGTACATGTCGTTTATGGCCCACTGGGTGAATGTGGTCCCTTTGCAGCAGCAGCAGCAACTTGGACAGGTCACGCCGCTTCGGCCTCCGCGCTCCCTGCCCGTTGGGCCTGTGACACCGTGAGACCTGGCCTCCTCATCCTCCGCCATCTCCTCAACCTCCACTGCAGGCTCAAGTCTCAGTGCCCCTCCAGTCTACCATGTGTGCAGGGCACAGAGGTGTCACGCTGTGCTTCACATGGTTTGTCTTGGCTAACGGAGTCTCACAGGGGAGGAACTGCTTAAATTTATTCATCAGGAAATCCAAACATGGCTTACTCCAAGAAAACTTAAAATGGGAATCATGGTTACCGACAATGGGAAGAACATTTTGTCTGTGCTGCGCCAAGGAATCTTTACCCATGCCCCCTGCATGGCTCACGTCTTCAATCTGGTTGTCAAGCGGTTTCTGAAGTCTTCCCCCCCATCTGCAAGACATCCTAACAACTTCAAGGAAACTTTGCATGCACTTCAGCCACTCATACACCCTCAAACACACCCTTCTTGAGCTACAGCGTCAGAACGGTAGCCCCCAACATAGTGTGATTTGAGATGTTTCCACCCGTTGGAATTCCACCCTTCACATGTTGGACCGATTATATGAACAGAGAAAAGCCATCACGGATTTCCTGATGATCCAAGCAGATAGGAGGACTCCCCTGTGTAACTTCAATGTCAACCAGTGGCAGCTCATACGTGACACCTGCTGTTTGCTCAGGCCCTTTGAGGAAGCCACTTTATTTGTCAGTCGGCAGGGTTACGGGATGAACGATGTGATTCCACTGCTTCATGTACTACAGCACATGTTGGAAACCATGGCTGGTCAGGGCACTGGAGAAATGGCGTCTACATCTTACGGCCACATGAACCCCGTTGGAGCTGAACTGGAGGAGGAGGAGTGGCCCAGTGAAGCACAATTTAGGCTTGGCGAAATGGCTGGTTTATCTAGTCAGCGGACAGGAGAGGAGGAGCAGGAGCAGCCAGAGGAGCTAGAGGGTTTTGAGGAAGGCGAGACAGAGGACCCGGACACACTGTGGCAGTATGCAGTGGAGATGGAGACAGGTAGTCCCTCCGAGTCACTTGCGAAATGGCAGGAAGCATGCTCACGTGCTTGCGGAGTGACCCCAGAATTGTTTCCATTTGTCGGCGGGATGACTTCTGGCTGTCCACCTTATTGGACCCCCGCTTCCGGCACAAAATGGGGGCATTTTTTAAACCCGCCAAGAGGGAGGACAAACTGAACTACTACAAAGACATTCTGCGTAGTCAGTTGGCCGATGCCTATCTGCGTCATGGTCCATACTCTCGCAGGTCTGACTCGGGGGGACCTCTGCGCTCACCTTCCACTGCCATGGCTGCTGGGGGGGTGGCAGGAGCAGCAGCAGCAGCTCCATCAGCAGCAGCCTCAGTCTTCAGTTGCTAATGAGTAGCTTTCTACACCCGCATAGTGAGGCTACTCATGAGCAGCAGGACGACCTGGGGCAGGACCTCAACCAGCAGGTAATGCCATACCCTGACATGACCATGCCAACACACATTGAGGATCCGCTAGACTTCTGGGCAGCCAACCTTGGCTTGTGGCCGCAGCTAGCAGAGTTTGCCCTGGAAAAGCTGTCCTGCCCGGCCAGCAGCGTTCCATCTGAGGGGTGTTTAGTGCGGCGGGGGCCATAGTTACGGCGAGGAGAACTCGTCTGTCAACTAAAAATGTGTAGAGACTCACCTTTGTCAAAATGAATCAGGAATGGATCAGCTAGGATTTCCACCCACCAATGGCTGATGCATGCAACTAGATTCAGCATGGTGCCACGTTTTACACTTTCCAAATGGTGCAAAACATATTTATGTCTTTAGACCATTTTTGGGCTCCTGCTGATGCCAACTTCAGGGTGTGCCTTTCAGCCAATTTTTGGCCTCCTGCTGCTGCCAACTCCAGGGTGTCTTTCAAGCAATGTTTGGGCTCCTGCTTATGCTGCTGCCAACTCCAGGGTGTACCTTTCAGCTAATGTTTGTGCTCCTGCTGCTGCCAACTTCAGGGTGCCTTCCAGCCAATTTCTGGGCTCCTGCTGATGCTGCTGCCAACTCCAGGGTGTAATTCAGCTAATTTTTGGGCTCCTGAAGCCAACTCCAGTGTCTCTTTAACCCTTTAAATGGCAGCCACGTAAAATTTACGTTGTTGCTTCTCCTCCACTTAAGTGCCAGCCACGTAAAATTCACGTGCCTGGCATTTACCCCTGCTAGCGAGCAAAAAAAAAAAAAAAAATACTCACCTGACCCCTCATTGGATCTGTCCGGGTCTTCTCTTTAATTTGGTGCCATCCGATCCCCTGTGGGGGGTCGGATGGCTCCAGGAGAGCCCCCGGAATAGCGCTCCCCCCCGCTTCGGCAGCAGCAGCTGCTAACTGTAAAAAAAAAAAAATAAAAATGACATTTACTCACCTGCAGTCGCGCTGCCTCCCTCCGGGTCTTCTCTTCACTGGGGGGGCCTTCGATCGCCCCCCCCCAGCCTCTTCAGATTCAGGGGAGAGCCTGAAAGGGCTCTCCCCCTCCTATCCCGACGGGCGCTGCCATCTTGCCGTTAAGCCCCACCCCCTTGGGGCAGGTGATCAGATCATCACCTGCCCCTCTGCTACTGCAGCCAGCATGATCGCATCTGTCATCACATCGTGGGACAAAGGAGCTGACGATCGGAGGTAAGTAAAGTAAAAAAAGTTTTTATTTTTTAATAAAAGTCATTTTTTCTCTTTGTGTCAGTGTGTTTTTTTTACTGTTAAGCCCTTGTGAACTGGTAAGGGGTCCATGAGACCCCTTATACCAGTTCACAAGGCTGGGGGCTGGCAAGTCACCTGCTAGCAGGTGACTTGCCATTAACCCCCGGCACCCCCAATTACCTGTCTCCCCAAAGCCCAGGGGGGAGGGCAGAAGAGCCCGGGACCACATAGGCTATGTGGGCTCGTAGGCTGCAGGGTGGGGGGGCCACAAAAGCTGGCCCCCCCACTCTGTGCCTTCAAGCCCCCATAGCTGGTCCCGGGCTGGCAATGCTGGGTAAGGGGGACCCCATTTAATTTTTTGGGGGGATTTTTAAGGGTTTTTAACCCTTAAAATTCCTAAAAAAATGGGGTCCCCCCCCCCTTTGGTTAATTTAAAAAAAAAATGACATAGGGTCCCCCCGACCCTATGTCATTTTATTTTAAATTAACCCCTTATGTTCTTTCGCCCAGCAGCTATAAAAGGCTTCCAGCAGATGAGCAGAAGCCAGTGATCGCCGAGGGACAGAGTGCTCCAGGATGGATGGGAGGTAAGTATTAAAAAAAAAAAAAATAAATAAATAAAATATTTTTTTCTCTTTGTGTGTCTGTTTTTTTTTGCATTTAACCCCTTGTGAATTGGTAAGAGGTCCATGACCCCTATACCAGTTCACAAGGCTGGGGGAGGTGGCAAGTCACCTGTGACTAGCGGGTGACTTGCCATTAACCCCTGGCACGCCCATTACCTGCCTCCCCAAAGCCCGGGGGGGGCAGAAGAGCCCGGGCCCACGGGCTATGCAGGCCTGTAGCCTGCAGGGCCAGGGGCCACAAAAGCTGGCCCCTGTGCCCTGTTTCTACAAGCCCTGCATAGCGGTTCCCGGGCTGGTTACTTTGGGTAAGGGGGACCCCATGTTAATTTTTTGGGGGATTTTTAAGGGTTTTTAACCCTTAAAAATCCCCCCAAAAATGGGGCCCCCCACCCTGGGAGGGGGGGACTCTATGTCATTTTTTTTTCTCAATTTAACCCTTTGTAGTGTGGATGGTAGTTGTATTTTATTTGTAATTGTTATAAAGTACTTGTTTCAGTTTGGGGGGTCTCCTGGGCAGGAACGGGGGGCTACCGATAAATAAGTGGTACCGTTCTAATAGGTAGAAATGGGCCTTTCACATGCAATATGATTTTTTTTAATAAAATACACTTTTTGTTTAAAATAAAGGAGACAATTTTCTAAAAAAAAAATTATTTATTTATTTTTTTTACTTAATAATAATATTGTAAAAAACAGAATAACATTTTGCAAACAAGACATTTCAAGTTAAAGCCTAAACTCTGCTGCAAAAATATATATATATAAATTTTCCTAAAAATTCCAGCAAAAATGTCGCAAAACATGGCGCAAAATGGGGAAAAATTACCTGGCAACAGAGGGTGACAAAATCTCAAGTAGGCTGGCAATTAAAAAGGTTAAAAGTAGCGATGCATGTTGGGTATTGTTCTGTTCGGGGGACATTGCGCTTTCAGACTTAGCTTGTTTTTTTTTGTTTGCATATTTATATTTTAGGAAAAGGTGTTTTTTATTCAGCTTTTTTATACATTTTTTAGGGAAACCCTGCGCAAACAAAGAATTCTTTGAGGGATTAATTCCAGAAAGATGGGCCCACTACAACAAGCTGGGTACGCTTAGAAAGCTTAACGTGTACTTTCAGGAAATATATGGTTTATAGGGGATATTCCAAATGTAAAGGGTTGTTTTGGTTGAAAAATCGCAAGGTGCGCACTTTGTCTGCAGAGCTGAAATTTTCAAGTAAAATTACCGTTACGCACATGCTTTACTTTGGGGTGTTTGGCAACTCTTCCCTTGACAGAACCTATGCATATTAGGTATCGTTCTGTTCTGGACATGTTGCTTTTTCAGATTAAACTTTTTTTCTCTTGTTTGTAAATAGTTTTTTTAGGAAAATGTGGCTTTGATTCTGCTTTTTTATCCTTTTTTTAGGGGAACTCTTTGCAACCAAAGAATACATTGAGGGATTACTTCCAGAAAACTATGGCCACATCAACAAGCCTGGTACGCCTAGAAAGCTTGAGGTGTGTACTTCCAGAGAATATATAGTTTGTTGGGGGTATTTCAAATGTAAAGGGTTGTTTTTCTGGAAAAACTGCAAGGTGCGCATAGCGCATATCACAGTTGTATTTTTTCTGAAAATCCTCTAAAGCGCTGTTTCAGTTTGGGGGAGTCTCCTGGGCAGGAAAGGGTGTCTAGCAATACATATGTGGTACCGCTGTAACTGGGAGAAATTGGGATTTCACACGCAATAAGATTTTATTGACAAACTTACATTTTTTATTACAAAAAAACACTACAAATTGTAAAAAATTGCTTTTTTTTTATTTTTTTGCACATATTTCACCCAAAAATATTGAGAATACACCTAAAAAATTACAAACAAGACATTTCATGTTAAAGCCCAGACTATGCTGGAAAAAACAATATATCATTTTCCTGTGAAATCCCTGGAAATCCCTTCAAAAATCACATTTGAACATGAGGAGCGCAAAATAGTGCAAAATGGTCTGGCAACAAAGGGTGACAAAAACTCCAGGTAGGCTGGCACTTAAAGGGTTAAAGTAATGTTTGGTCTCCTGCTGCTGCTTGCAACTCCAGGGTGAGATTCATCCAATTTTTGAGCTCCTGCTGCCAACTCCAGTGTGTCTTTCAAGCTATGTTTGGGCTCCTGCTGCTGCTTGCAACTCCAGGGTGTGATTCAGCCAATTGTTGGGCTCCTGCTGCCAACTCCAGTGTCTCTTTCAAGCTATGTTTGGGCTGCTGCTGCTGCTTGCAACTCCAGGGTATGATTCATCCAATTTTTGGTCTCCTGAAGCCAACTCCAGTGTCTCTTTAAAGTAATGTTTGGGCTCCTGCTGCTGCTGCTTGCAACTCCAGGGTGTGATTCATCCAATTTTTGGGCTCCTGATGCCAACTCCAGTGTCTCTTTAAAGTAATGTTTGGGCTCCTGCTGCTTGCAACTCCAGGGTGTGATTCAGCCAATTTTTGGGCCCCTGCTGCCAACTCCAGTGTGTCTTTCAAGCTATGTTTGGGCTCCTGCTGCTGCTGCTTGCAACTCCAGGGTGTGATTCATACAATTTTTTGGCTCCTGCTGCCAACTCCAGTGTCTTTTTCAAGCTATGTTTGGGCTGCTGCTGCTGCTGCTTGCAACTCCAGGGTGTGATTCAGCCAATTTTTGGGCTCCTGCTGCCAACTCCAGTGTCTCTTTCAAGCTATGTTTGGGCTCCTGCTGCTGCTGCTTGCGACTCCAGGGTGTCATTAAGCCAATTTTTGGGCTCCTGCTGCCAACTCCAGTGTCTCTTTCAAGCTATGTTTGCTGCTGCTGCTGCTTGCAACTCCAGGGTGTGATTCAGCCAATTTGTGGGCTCCTGCTGCAAACTCCAGTGTCTCTTTCAAGCTATGTTTGGGCTACTACTGCTGCTGCTTGCAACTCCAGGGTGTGATTCATCCAATTTTTGGGCTCCTGAAGCGAACTCCAGTGTCTCTTTAAAGTAATGTTTTGGCTCCTGCTGCTTGCAACTCCAGGGTGTGATTCATCCAATTTTTGGGCTCCTGCTGCCAACTCCAGTGTGTCTTTCAAGCTATGCTGGGCTCCTGCTGCTGCTTGCAACTGCAGGGTGTGATTCATCCAATTTTTGCGCTCCTGCTGCCAACTCCAGTGTCTCTTTCAAGCTATGTTTGGGCTGCTGCTGCTGCTGCTTGCAACTCCAGGGTGTGTTTCATCCAATTTTTGGGCTCCTGAAGCCAACTCCAGTGTCTCTTTAAAGCAATGTTTGGGCTCCTACTGCTGCTGCTTGCAACTCCAGGGTGTGATGCATTCAATTTTTGGGCTCCTGCTGCCAACTCCAGTGAGTCTTTCAAGCTATGTTTGGGCTCCTGCTGCTGCTGCTGCTGCTTGCAACTCCAGGGTGTGATTCATCCAATTTTTGGGCTCCTGCTGCCAACTCCAGTGTCTCTTTAAAGTAATGTTTGGGCTCCTACTGCTGCTGCTTGCAACTCCAGGGTGTGATTCATCCAATTTTTGTGCTCCTGAAGCCAACTCCAGTGTCTCTTTAAAGTAATGTTTGGGCTCCTGCTGCTGCTTGCAACTCCAGGGTGTGATTCATCCAATTTTTGGCCTCCTGCTGCCAACTCCAGTGTCTCTTTCAAGCTATGTTGGGGCTGCTGCTGCTGCTGCTTGCAACTCCAGGGTGTGATTCAGCCAATTTTTGGGCTCCTGCTGCCAACGTCAGTGTCTCTTTCAAGCTATGTCTGGGCTCCTGCTGCTGCTGCTTGCAACTCCAGGGTGTGATTCAGCCAAATTTTGGGCTCCTGCTGCCAACTCCAGTGTCTCTTTCAAGCTATGTTTGGGCTCCTGCTGCTGCTGCTTGCGACTCCAGGGTGTCATTAAGCCAATTTTTGGGCTCCTGCTGCCAACTCCAGTGTCTCTTTCAAGCTATGTTTGCTGCTGCTGCTGCTGCTTGCAACTCCAGGGTGTGATTCAGCCAATTTGTGGGCTCCTGCTGCCAACTCCAGTGTCTCTTTCAAGCTATGTTTGGGCTCCTGCTGCTGCTGCTTGCGACTCCAGGGTGTCATTAAGCCAATTTTTGGGCTCCTGCTGCCAACTCCAGTGTCTCTTTCAAGCTATGTTTGCTGCTGCTGCTGCTGCTTGCAACTCCAGGGTGTGATTCAGCCAATTTGTGGGCTCCTGCTGCAAACTCCAGTGTCTCTTTCAAGCTATGTTTGGGCTACTACTGCTGCTGCTTGCAACTCCAGGGTGTGATTCATCCAATTTTTGGGCTCCTGAAGCGAACTCCAGTGTCTCTTTAAAGTAATGTTTTGGCTCCTGCTGCTTGCAACTCCAGGGTGTGATTCATCCAATTTTTGGGCTCCTGCTGCCAACTCCAGTGTGTCTTTCAAGCTATGCTGGGCTCCTGCTGCTGCTTGCAACTGCAGGGTGTGATTCATCCAATTTTTGCGCTCCTGCTGCCAACTCCAGTGTCTCTTTCAAGCTATGTTTGGGCTGCTGCTGCTGCTGCTTGCAACTCCAGGGTGTGTTTCATCCAATTTTTGGGCTCCTGAAGCCAACTCCAGTGTCTCTTTAAAGCAATGTTTGGGCTCCTACTGCTGCTGCTTGCAACTCCAGGGTGTGATGCATTCAATTTTTGGGCTCCTGCTGCCAACTCCAGTGAGTCTTTCAAGCTATGTTTGGGCTCCTGCTGCTGCTGCTGCTTGCAACTCCAGGGTGTGATTCATCCAATTTTTGGGCTCCTGCTGCCAACTCCAGTGTCTCTTTAAAGTAATGTTTGGGCTCCTACTGCTGCTGCTTGCAACTCCAGGGTGTGATTCATCCAATTTTTGTGCTCCTGAAGCCAACTCCAGTGTCTCTTTAAAGTAATGTTTGGGCTCCTGCTGCTGCTTGCAACTCCAGGGTGTGATTCATCCAATTTTTGGCCTCCTGCTGCCAACTCCAGTGTCTCTTTCAAGCTATGTTGGGGCTGCTGCTGCTGCTGCTTGCAACTCCAGGGTGTGATTCAGCCAATTTTTGGGCTCCTGCTGCCAACGTCAGTGTCTCTTTCAAGCTATGTCTGGGCTCCTGCTGCTGCTGCTTGCAACTCCAGGGTGTGATTCATCCAATTGTTGGGCTCCTGAAGCCAACTCCAGTGTCTCTTTAAAGCAATGTTTGGGCTCCTGCTGCTGCTTGCAACTCCAGGGTGTCATTCAGCCAATTTTTGGGCTCCTGCTGCCAACTCCAGTGTGTCTTTCAAGCTATGTTTGGGCTCCTGCTGCTGCTGCTGCTGCTGCTTCCAACTCCAGGGTGTGATTCATCCAATTTTTGGGCTCCTGCTGCCAACTCCAGTGTCTCTTTCAAGCTATGTCTGGGCTCCTGCTGCTGCTGCTTGCAACTCCAGGGTGTGATTCATCCAATTGTTGGGCTCCTGAAGCCAACTCCAGTGTCTCTTTAAAGCAATGTTTGGGCTCCTGCTGCTGCTTGCAACTCCAGGGTGTCATTCAGCCAATTTTTGGGCTCCTGCTGCAAACTCCAGTGTCTCTTTCAAGCTATGTTTGGGCTCCTGCTGCTGCTTCCAACTCCAGGGTGTGATTCATCCAATTTTTGGGCTCCTGCTGCCAACTCCAGTGTCTCTTTAAAGTAATGTTTGGGCTCCTGCTGCTTGCAACTCCAGAGTGTGATTCAGCCAATTTTTGGGCTCCTGCTGCCAACTCCAGTCTTTCTTTCAATCTATGTTTGGGCTCCTGCTGCTTGCAACTCCAGGGTGTGATTCATTCAATTTTGTGCTCCTGCTGCCAACTCCAGTGTCTCTTTCAAGCAATGTTTGGGCTCCTGCTGCTGCTTGCAACTCCAGGGTGTGATTCATCCAATGTTTGGCCTCCTGCTGCCAACTCCAGTGTCTCTTTAAAGCAATGTTTGGGCTCCTGCTGCTTGCAACTCCAGGGTGTGATTCATCCAATTTTTGGGCTCCTGCTGCTGCCAGCTCCAGGGTGTGTTTTTCAGGCACTATAGGGGCCCCTCATAGTGATGCCTCCTCAACTCTCTGCAATTGTGCCGCTTTGCGATTCTATTAGCGATGCCTCCGATCTGCATGTGATAATTATTTACAGTATTATTTCACTAATCCAGCACCCGTCCTATGCGTGTTACAGAAAGGCAGAATGGTTTACAACCCTATTGAGGCTCTAGGAAGCTCAGAAATAGCCGTTTTAATAGCGATTCGTCGCGAATACATTCGGGTCGAATTGATTTTTTTCAGAAAATTCGGCGAATCAGTCTAATCGAATTTTTCAAAAGTTCGCTCATCTCTATTTATGAGAAATAGCCTTTAAAAGCTGCTTTAGTGTAACAGATAGGGTCAGATGTGCAGGTTTAGGATACCGTGCGGCCTGGTGTTTTTACAGCACACACAAAAACAATTAAAAATGCAATATATTTATGAGAAATAGCCTTTAAAAGCTGCTTTAGTGTAACAGGGTCAAATGTGCTGGTTTGGGATGCCCATGTGGGCTGGTGTAGTTTAACCAGACAAAAAACAATTCAAAATGCAATAGCTTAATTAAAATGAGGCTGAACAATGCTTATTTAGAATAACAGATAGGGTGACATGTGCTGGTTTGGGATGCCCATGTGGGCTGGTGTATTTAAACCACACAAAAACCAATTCAAAATGCAATAGTTTGATTCAGCTGAAGAAGGATGAACAAGCATATTTAGTATAACAGATAGGCTGCTAAGTGCAGGTTTGGGATACCCTGCGGCCTAGTGTTTTGGCAGCAGGACAAAAAACAATTCAAAATGCAATAATTTGATTTAGCTGAAGAAGGATGAACAAGCGTATTTAGTATTACAGATAGGCTGCTAAGTGCAGGTTTGGGATGCCCTGCGGCCTAGTCTTTTGGCAGCAGACCAAAAACCAATTCAAAATGCAATAGTTTGATTTAGCTGAAGAAGGATGAACAAGCGTATTTAGTATAACAGATAGGCTGCTTAGTGCAGGTTTGGGATACCCTGCGGCCTAGTGTTTTCGCAGCAGGACAAAAAACAATTCAAAATGCAATAGTTTTTTCGCTAGCTGCAGTGACTTGCCAGCCCCCAGCCTTGTAAACTGGTATAGGGGATCTCATGGATCCCTTACCAGTTCACAAAGGGTTAACTGTAAAAATAAACAGACCACACACATAAAAAAATGTCATTTTTTCTTCTTTACTTACCTCCGATGCTCCTCTGTCCCCCGCGATCCCTGATGACAGCTTCCGGGTGCTCGGTGGACGGAGGCAACCTCTCCTCCGAGCACCCGGCAAGAATGATCGTCTCAGGTGAGGGTGGGAAAAGCCGCAACCCACGGAAGAGTCTGGGGGGGGGCGATCGGAGGCCCCCCTGGTGAAGAGGAGAGACCCTGTGGGAGGGATTGTGTAGCGGGGGGGCACTATTTTGGGCACCCTCTTGAAGAGAGAAGAGACCCGGGGGGGGGGGGAGGCTGGTGAAGAGAAGACCTGGCCCAATACAACGAGTGGTCAGGTGCGTTTTTAAATTTTATACTTTTTTTTTTCTGTGGGGGTTTAAAGTCAGCTACGTGAGACGTAGCTGGCACTAAAAGGGTTAATGTATCAATTTGGGCACCTGTGCTGGGCCCAGATCCTGTAAACATCCTGGCACCTGTGCTGGGCCCAGATCCTGTAAACATCCTGGCACCTGTGCTGACTGTTTATGGAAGGATACATGGGTCTGACTCAGTTAGGTTTACGAGGTTTAGTAGTGGAAGAACATTAAAAAAAAGTTAGGACACCTGTTAGAGATAGTATTTCTCAGAACTCATTATTGTAGTAACCGGAATGATAAGACATGTGCAGGAGGAGAGGAGACAGCAGCCAGGCTCCAGCAGAGCCTGATTCTTCCTTGCTAAAGTGTAACAAGAAGCAAGAGGTACACCCTGGTTCTTGAGGAAGCAGAAAAGACCCCAAGCTTCCATTAGATGGGACAGAACATGCAGCAGCCTTATTCTACTAAAAGGGGACTGACATTGTTTTGCTGTTGATGAAAGTGATGACAACTTTGGATTGTTTCTGTGACTACTGAACTGTACCAGCAAGCTACTAATAAAGTAACTACTTGTTTAACCCTTTAACTGCCAGCCTACCTTGAGATTTTGTCACCCTTTGTTGCCAGACCATTTTGCACTATTTTGCGCTCCCCTTGTTCAACTGTGATTTTTTGAAGGGATTTCCAGGGATTTCCCAGGAAAGTGATATATTGTTTTTTTTCAGCAGAGCCTGGGCGTTAACCTGAAATGTCTTGTTTGTCATTTTTTAGGTGTATTCTCAATAAACCCCAAAAAACAATTTTTTACAATTTGTAGTGTTTTTTTTGTAATAAAAAAATGTAAGTTTGTCAATAAAATCTTATTGCACGTGAAACCCCAATTTCTCCCGGTTACAGCGATACCACATATGTATAGGTAGACACCCTTTCCTGCCCAGGAGACTCCCCCAAACTGAAACAACTCTTTAGGAGATTTTCAGATAAAATACAACTATGCTACGTGCTAAGCGCACCTTGCAGTTTTTCAAGAAAAACAACCCTTTACATTTGAATTACCCCCAACAAACTATAGATTCTCTGGAAGTACACACCTCAGGCTTTCTAGGCGTACCAGGCTTGTTGACATGGGTGCAGTTTTCTGGAAGTAATCCCTCAATATATTCTTTGGTTGCACAGGGTTTCCCTAAAAAAAGTATAAAAAAGCAGAATCAAAACCACATTTTCCTAAAAAAAACTGAACAATACCCAGCTTGCATAGCTACTGTCAAGGGAAGAGTTGCCAAACACACCAAAGTAAAGCATGTATGTAACGGTAATTTTACTTCAAAATTTCAGCTCTGCATACAAAGTGCGCACCTTGTGCTTTTTCTACCAAAACAACCCTTTACATTTGGAATATCCCCCATAAACCATATATTCCCTGAAAGTACACATTTTAAGCTTTCTAAGCGCCAGCTTGTTGTAGTGGGCTCATCTTTCTGGAAGTAATCCCTTGAAGAATTCTTAGGTTGCACAGGGTTTCACAAAAAAATGTATAAAAAAGCAGAATAAAAAACACCTTTTCCTAAAATATCAATATGCAAATAAGAAAAAACAAGCTAAATCTGAAACTGCAAGGTCCCCCAAGCAGAACAATACCCAACATGCATAGGTACTATTAACCCTTTTAATTGCCAGCCTACTTGAACTTTTGTCGCCCTCAGTTGGTCATTTTTCCCCACTTTAACCGTGATTTTTGTCGGAATTTCTTGGAAAATATATATATATTTTTTTGCAGCAGAATTTAGGCTTTAACATTAAATGTCTTGTTTGTAATTTTTCTACTGTTTTTTAAATATTTTTGCGTAAAAAAAACAAAAAAATAAATAAAATAATATTTTTTAAACAATTGTCTCCTTTATTTTAAATAAAACATTTTTTTAGTAATAAAAACCATATTGCATGTGATAGCCCCCTTTCTCCCGATTACAACGGTACCACATATGTATCAATAGCCCCTCATTCTTGCCCAGGAGACCCCCCAAACTGAAAAAAGCATTTTATAACATTTACAAATAAAATACTACTATCCACACTATAAACATAAGGGGTTAATTTAAAATGACATAGGGACCCCTTTTTTTTGAGAATTTTTGGCTAAGCCTAACCTTAAAAATTAAAAAAATAGTGGGGTCCCCCCCCCCCCGGGAGGGGGTCCCTATGTCGTTTTCTTTTTAATTTTAAGTCTTTAAAATTTTAATTTTTTTTCTTTTTAATCCCAGGGGGTGGGGGTCCCCATTTTTTGGAGGGAATTTTAAGGAACAAAGGGGGGTGGGAGCAGCTCAATCACTATTCATTTTAAGGGTTAGGGTTAGCCTAACCCTAAGCCGTAAAGTGGACCAACACCCAGGATTTTCACTATCCCGGGTTTTGATCCACTTCCGCGGGGGTGCCCCGCTGCGTAAAACCCCCGAGAAAGGTATAAAAAAACTCACCTCAGCCCGCTCCTACGGCGCATGCGTGAGCGCTCGTCCAATCAGAGCGCTCAGAGCCGCTGTGGTATGCACGGACAAGGGACGGACAACCACAGCGGCTCTGAGCGCGCTGGCAGCCGCATCTCGCGCTTCCCTCTAACAGGGAGCGCGCCCGCGTCGGCGATTCACAAACGACCGGCACGCGTGCGCGCCCTGATAGAGAGAAGCGCGAGATGCGGCCCGCGCATGCACCGTTGGAACGGGGATAAGGTAAGGCGATTGGGGCGTCCTGGGGGGTTTCACACAGTGGGGCATCCCAATTTCGGATGCCCCGCAGGGAGGGATCTGATCCGGGCCGATCAGCCTGGGTGTTGGTCCACTTACAAAAAAAAAAAAAAAAAGTAGGGGGGGATCCCATTTTTTGGGGGGGATTTTAAGGGTTAGGGTTAGGCTAACCCTAACCGTTAAACATTTTTTTAAAAAATTACGTAGGGACCCTCATTTTTTTGGGGAATTTTAAGGGTTAGGTTTGGGTTAGGGTTAGCCTAACACTAACCCTTAAAATTAAAAAAAAAATGACATAGGGTCCCCCCTCCCAGGGTGGGGGACCTCATTTTTTTTTTGAATTTTAAGGGTTAGGGTTAGGCTAACCCTAACCCTAACCCTTAAAATTAAAAAAAAATGACGTAGGGTCCCCCCTACCCGTCATAACCAGCCCGGGACCAGCTATGGGGGCTTGTAGGCACAGAGTGGGGGGGCCAGCTTTTGTGGCCCCCCCACCCTGCAGCCTACGTCCACATAGCCTATGTGGGCCCGGGCTCTTCTGCCCCCCCCCCTGGGCTTTGGGGAGGCAGGTAATTGGGGGTGAAGGGGTTAATGGCAAGTCACCTGCTAGGGCAGGTGACTTGCCAGACCCCAGCCTTGTGAAGTGGTACAGGGGTCTCATGGACCCCTTACCAGTTCACAAAGGGTTAACAGTTAAATAAAAAAAACACACAGAAAAAAATAATTTTATTAAAAAATCAAAAAATTTACTCTTTACTCACCTTCGATCGTCAGCTCCTGTGTCCCTCGCTGACCTGCTGTCAGATGCCGGTGATCGGCAGCCAGAGGAGGGGGGGAGGCAGGAGATCAGAGGATCTCCTGTCCCCTCCTTCTCTCACCACCGATCACCGGCATCTGAAAGCTGAGAGGCCTGGAGCTGTCAAGAGGGGCGGGGCTTCGCGGCAAAATGGCGGCGCCCGTCGGAGAAAGAGGGGAGAGAGCCTGACAGGCTCTCTCCTGAAGACAGATAGCCCTGGGGGGGGGGGGATCGGAGGCCCCCCAGGTGAAGAGGAGGGCCGGCG
The DNA here is from genome assembly GCA_027917425.1 of Gastrophryne carolinensis. Lineage (NCBI taxonomy): Eukaryota > Metazoa > Chordata > Amphibia > Anura > Microhylidae > Gastrophryne > Gastrophryne carolinensis. The sequence continues at coordinate 15,112,069 of CM051234.1, read as the reverse complement.
CGATCGAGCGCACATGGAGGTGAGTAAATGTCATTTTTATTTATTTATTTATTTTTTTTGCAGTAAAAGCCAGCGGCCGCAAAAACGGGGGGGGGGGGGCTACTCCGGGCTCTCCCCTTCCTCCGGAGGAGCCCCGACGGGGGATCGGAGCCCCCCAGGGTGAAGAGGAGACCCGGCCGGTTCAAATGAGGGGTCAGGTAAGTGTTTTTTTTTTAATTTTACCGGTGCTAGCAGGGGGCAAAGCCAGGCACGTAAATTTTACGTGGCTGGCGTTTAACGGTTGGAGAGGCAGACACGTAAAATTTACGTGGCTGGCAATAGAAGGGTTAAAGAGGAACATTGGATCAAAAATACAAAAGAGCCCAATTACCCCCCCATCGGCCCCTACTTACCTTTTGGATGTTGCGACATCTGGCAGCTTCAGGGCGAGTTTGCTGCCCCGCTATGGCTTAGCCATCTGTTAGTGACAACCGTGCTCTTCAAGGTCCCGCACTGCTCAGCAAAGTCTCACGGGATTTCGAGCTGCCCCATTGCATCCCATTCATGGGCACTCAGTGCCTGACGGGATGCAATATGGCACAGCAGTTGCCTGGAATCTGAGGGACCCAGAAGATGGATCCCCTGGCAAGGTGAGTATTTAGTGCTCAAAGGTAAAACTGAAGGGGGAGCAGCAGATTGGTGAGGTTTTAACCTCCCCAATGTTCCTCTTTAAGAGGCCTGACTCCTGTGGATCGTATGTGCACCCTGCTAGCGAACCAAGCCGGTCATCATCCCCATTCCACATGGCACCCTCGAGGCCCACAGAGCTTAGCATCCAAAATTTACTCCCCACATTCTGAGTGTTAACCCCTTAGGTCATGTGTGCTGCACATGATACACAATTCCTAAAAAAGCATGCTTCTGGCTTTTTCATATATCTGAAGCATACTGTATATTGATTTTTCTCCCCTTCCATTTAATAGCACCATAGACCATATGACAGGTTCTGCTCTGCCTGGGCTAAGATCACCTGTATTATACGGCAGAAGAGTGTGAGTTAGCAAACATTGGAACACACATTGGAACCAATTTAACAGACAAATTATTAGCTTTCTGATCTCAATGTGTACCACAGTTTCTGAAATCCTACATGTGAGGAAGAAGTCCGACTTCTACCAACTCTTTAACTGGGACTTTTCCAAGATTAAACACTCACTTAACTACTGTACAATAACTAAGAAGATTTTGGTCTTGAACTCCATCAAAGAAATTCACCTTGGTCGGCTCTAATCAAGAATTGCTCTACATCCTGACAGTGTCTGAGATGGTGGTGGATGATGCTTCCCCCCCAAGGATTGAGAAGCTAATTCAAAAGAAGCTTTCTCCTTCTAAGCCGAACTACGTTGGTGTTGGGATCTGGAACTGCTATCAATAAAGATAACCTTGGTGGAATGGAGTTACTTGCTTGATTCTAACCTGATCCTCATACAACATTAAATACAGGAATTATTATGCAATGCTGAGCCTGCCAAGTCTCAACAGTGCAGACCAGTAATTTACTGCTACAAGAGGTGGACATCCACCTTGATCTCAGTGATGGTCTGATATGGAAGGAGGGGTATTTGGGAAGGAGGGAATTTTGGGATAAAAATGGGCAAAAGCAAAAAAATAAAAAAAGTACTAGAGCCAAAAAGCTGTAGCCCAGGTTAAATACTTCTAAAGGGGGAACCCCATGCATGCACCTGGCTAATACAAATAAAATAAAAGGGCAAATTGCCATAGGAAATGACAGAGTGCCTGTATACAGCCAGGTAAAATACAGAGTGTCTGTATACAGCCAGGAAACATAGAGGGTGTCTGTATACAACCAGGTAAGATACAGAGTGTCTGTAAACAGCCATGTAATATACAGAGCATCTGTATATGTACAGAGCGTCTGTATACTGCCAGGTAACATACAGAGTATCTGTATACAGCCAGGTAACATACAGAGTGTCTGTATACAGCCAGGTAACATACAGAATGTCGGTATACAGCCAGGTAACATACAGCATGTCGGTATACAGCCAGGTAACATACAGAATGTTGGTATACAGCCAGGTAACATACAGAGTGTCTGTATACAGCCAGGTAACATACAGAGTGTCTGTATACAGCCAGGTAACATACACAGTGTCTGTATACAGCCAGGTAACATACAGAGTGTCTGTATACAGCCAGGTAACATACAGAGTGTCTGTATACAGCCAGGCAACATACAGAGTGTCTGTATACAGCCAGGTAACATACATAGTGTCTGTATACAGCCAGGTGACATACAGAGTGTCTGTATACAGCCAGGAAATATACAGAGTGTCTGTATACAGCCAGGTGACATTCAGAGTGCCTGTATACAGCCAGGTGACAAACAGAGTGTCTGTATACAGCCAGGTGACATACAGAATGTCTGTATACAGCCAGGTAACATACAGAGTGTCTGTATACAGCCAGGTAACATGCAGAGTGTCTGTATACAGCCAGGTAACATACAGAGTGTCTGTATACAGCCAGGTAATATACAGAGTGGCTGTATACAGCCAGGTAACATACAGAGTGTCTGTATACAGCCAGGTAACATACAGAGTGTCTGTATACAGCCAGGTAATATACAGAGTGTCTGTATACAGCCAGGTAATATACAGAGTGTCAGTATACTGCCAGGTAACGTACAGAGTGTCTGTATACAGCCAGGAAACATACAGAGTGTCTGTATACAGCCAGGTAACATACAGAGTGTCTGTATACAGCCAGGTAATATACAGAGTGTCTGTATACAGCCAGGTAACATACAGAGTGTCTGTATACAGCCAGGTAACATACAGAGTGTCTGTATACAGCCAGGTAACATACAGAGTGCCTTATACAGCCAGGTAACATACAGAGTGCCGTATACAGCCAGGTAACATACAGAGTGTCTGTATACAGCCAGGTAACATACAGAGTGTCTGTATACAGCCAGGTAATATACAGAGTGTCTGTATACAGCCAGGTAATATACAGAGTGTCAGTATACTGCCAGGTAACGTACAGAGTGTCTGTATACAGCCAGGTAACATACAGAGTGTCTGTATACAGCCAGGTAATATACAGAGTGTCTGTATACAGCCAGGTAACATACAGAGTGTCTGTATACAGCCAGGTAACATACAGAGTGTCTGTATACAGCCAGGTAACATACAGAGTGTCTGTATACAGCCAGGTAACATACAGAGTGTCTGTATACAGCCAGATAACATACAGAGTGCCTGTATACAGCCAGGTAACATACAGAGTGCCTGTATACAGCCAGGTAACATACAGAGTGTCTGTATACAGCCAGGTAACATACAGAGTGTCTGTATACAGCCAGGTAACATACAGAGTGTCTGTATACAGCCAGGTAACATACAGAGTGCCTGTATACAGCCAGGTAACATACAGAGTGTCTGTATACAGCCAGGTAACATACAGAGTGTCTGTATACAGCCAGGTAACATACAGAGTGTCTGTATACAGCCAGGTAACATACAGAGTGCCTGTATACAGCCAGGTAATATACAGAGTGCCTGTATACAGCCAGGTAACATACAGAGTGCCTGTATACAGCCAGGTAACATACAGAGTGCCTGTATACAGCCAGGTAACATACAGAGTGTCTGTATACAGCCAGGTAACATACAGAGTGTCTGTATACAGCCAGGTAACATACAGAGTGTCTGTATACAGCCAGGTAACATACAGAGTGTCTGTATACAGCCAGGTGACATACAGAGTGTCTGCATACAGCCAGGTAATATACAGAGTGTCTGTATACAGCCAGGTGACATCCAGAGTGCCTGTATACAGCCAGGTAACATACAGGGTGTCTGTATACAGCCAGGTGACATACAGAATGTCTGTATACAGCCAGGTGACATACAGAGTGTCTGTGTACAGCCAGGTGACATACAGAGTGTCTTTATACAGCCAGGTGACATACAGAGTGTCTGTATACAGCCAGGTAACATACAGGGTGTCTGTATACAGCCAGGTGACATACAGAATGTCTGTATACAGCCAGGTGACATACAGAGTGTCTGCATACAGCCAGGTAACATACAGGGTGTCTGTATACAGCCAGGTGACATACAGAGTGTCTGTATACAGCCAGGTAACATACAGGGTGTCTGTATACAGCCAGGTGACATACAGAGTGTCTGTATACAGCCAGGTAACATACAGAGTGTCTGTATACAGCCAGGTAACATACAGGGTGTCTGTATACAGCCAGGTGACATACAGAATGTCTGTATACAGCCAGGTGACATACAGAGTGTCTGCATACAGCCAGGTGACATACAGAGTGTCTGTATACAGCCAGGTAACATACAGGGTGTCTGTATACAGCCAGGTGACATACAGAGTGTCTGCATACAGCCAGGTGACATACAGAGTGTCTGTATACAGCCAGGTAACATACAGAGTGCCTGTATACAGCCAGGTGACATACAGAGTGCCTGTATACAGCCAGGTGACATACAGGGTGTCTGTATACAGCCAGGTGACATACAGAGTGTCTGTATACAGCCAGGTGACATACAGGGTGTCTGTATACAGCCAGGTGACATACAGAGTGTCTGTATACAGCCAGGTGACATACAGAATGTCTGCATACAGCCAGGTGACATACAGAGTGTCTGTATACAGCCAGGTGACATACAGAGTGTCTGTATACAGCCAGGTAACATACAGAGTGTCTGTATACAGCCAGGTGACATACAGAGTGTCTGTATACAGCCAGGTAACATACAGAGTGCCTGTATACAGCCAGGTGACATACAGAGTGTCTGTATACAGCCAGGTAACATACAGAGTGTCTGTATACAGCCAGGTGACATACAGAGTGTCTGTATACAGCCAGGTGACATACAGAGTGCCTGTATACAGCCAGGTGACATACAGGGTGTCTGTATACAGCCAGGTGACATACAGGGTGTCTGCATACAGCCAGGTGACATACAGGGTGTCTGTATACAGCCAGGTGACATACAGGGTGTCTGTATACAGCCAGGTGACATACAGAGTGCCTGTATACAGCCAGGTGACATACAGGGTGTCTGTATACAGCCAGGTGACATACAGGGTGTCTGTATACAGCCAGGTGACATACAGGGTGTCTGTATACAGCCAGGTGACATACAGAGTGTCTGTATACAGCCAGGTGACATACAGAGTGTCTGTGTACAGCCAGGTATCATACAGAGTGTCTGTATACAGCCAGGTAACATACAGAGTGTCTGTATACAGCCAGGTAACATACAGAGTGTCTGTATACAGCCAGGTAACATACAGAGTGTCTGTATACAGCCAGGTAACATACAGAGTGTCTGTATACAGCCAGGTGACATACAGAATGTCTGTATACAGCCAGGTGACATACAGAGTGTCTGCATACAGCCAGGTGACATACAGAGTGTCTGTATACAGCCAGGTAACATACAGGGTGTCTGTATACAGCCAGGTAACATACAGAGTGTCTGTATACAGCCAGGTAATATACAGATTGTCTGTATACAGCCAGGTAATATACAGAGTGTCTGTATACAGCCAGGTAATATACAGATTGTCTGTATACAGCCAGGTAACATACAGAGTGTCTGTATACAGCCAGGTAATATACAGAGTGTCTGTATACAGCCAGGTAACATACAGAGTGTCTGTATACAGCCAGGTAATATACAGAGTGTCTGTATACAGCCAGGTAACATACAGAGTGTCTGTATACAGCCAGGTAACATACAGAGTGTCTGTATACAGCCAGGTGACATACAGAGTGTCTGTATACAGCCAGGTGACATACAGAGTGTCTGTATACAGCCAGGTAACATACAGAGTGTCTGTATACAGCCAGGTAACATACAGAGTGCCTGTATACAGCCAGGTAATATACAGAGTGTCTGTATACAGCCAGGTAACATGCAGAGTGTCTGTATACAGCCAGGTGACATACAGAGTGTCTGTATACAGCCAGGTGACATACAGAGTGTCTGTATACAGCCAGGTAACATGCAGAGTGTCTGTATACAGCCAGGTGACATACAGAGTGTCTGTATACAGCCAGGTGACATACAGAGTGTCTGTATACAGCCAGGTAACATACAGAGTGTCTGTATACAGCCAGGTAACATGCAGAGTGTCTGTATACAGCCAGGTGACATACAGAGTGTCTGTATACAGCCAGGTGACATACAGAGTGTCTGTATACAGCCAGGTAACATACAGAGTGTCTGTATACAGCCAGGTAACATACAGAGTGTCTGTATACAGCCAGGTAATATACAGAGTGCCTGTATACAGCCAGGTAATATACAGAGTGGCTGTATACAGCCAGGTAACATACAGAGTGTCTGTATACAGCTAGGTAACATACACAGTGTCTGTATACAGCCAGGTAACATACAGAGTGTCTGTATACAGCTAGGTAACATACACAGTGTCTGTATACAGCCAGGTAACATACAGAGTGGCTGTATACAGCCAGGTAACATACAGAGTGTCTGTATACAGCCAGGTAATATACAGAGTGCCTTATACAGCCAGGTAACATACAGAGTGTCTGTATACAGCCAGGTAACATACAGAGTGGCTGTATACAGCCAGGTAACATACAGAGTGCCTGTATACAGCCAGGTAATATACAGAGTGCCTGTATACAGCCAGGTAATATACAGAGGGCCTGTATACAGCCAGATAACATACAGAGTGCCTGTATACAGCCAGGTAAAATACAGAGTGTCTGTATACAGCCAGGTAACATACAGAGTGTCTGTATACAGCCAGGTAACATACAGAGTGTCTGTATACAGCCAGGTAATATACAGAGTGTCTGTATACAGCCAGGTAACATACAGAGTGCCTGTATACAGCCAGGTAACATACAGAGTGTCTGTATACAGCCAGGTAACATACAGAGTGTCTGTATACAGCCAGATATCATACAGTTTGCTTTTTTTTCTGCTGGACAAGATTAATAGTACTGATATGCAATGAGGAAAATTGTAGCATAATGTGAAATCAGTTTAAGAAAGTTAGATTTTTAAAGTATATTATATGAAAATTGGAACCTTACACCACACATTTTAACCTGGGTTCCAAAGATTGATATTTAAGATTTCCATAATGTCTAAAATTCACATCAAACAAAGCAGCAATAAGAACATCTCCCTCCATGCAATACTGATACAGAAACCATGGCCTGTTGGTTGTTAGGCTGCACGGTGATGCTGTATGCATTGTTGGTGTGTTTCCGCAGGATGAGATCAAAAAGAAGATCAGAGAGGACATAGCAGAATTCATATTTGTTCATTAAATGGGCACCACTCTGCACTCCGTATGTTATAAAGGTGCTTTAACCTATAATGGCTGCTTAATCATTCCTGGCATGGAGTCAGTGTGTTACCAGCACAGTTGCTGTCAGTTTATATGGTTGAGCTGGGGAAAATTTAGCCACTTAGTTGTTAACTTTATTTCTGTTGTTACGTTGGAAGTTTGTTCTTATTTTTTTTACTGCGGTATATTTATATTTCTAACTAAGAACTAGTTTAGAAAAAGATATTATTTCATCTTACATAGCTTCAAAATGAATAGAGTAATCAGAATACTTTGGGTCAGGCCTCTGTGTCATAGATTCTGTAGACATGGGCATTTGGATCCTGACCAAAGGTAGGTTCAACCTGGATCTTGCTAAATAAATCTGGTTCACCTAAACTAACCAGATGTACAACTTTTAGAGGGACAGTTACACTTTGAAGCATCATTTTCTCCCACTGCTCCCTTCTCTCTCGATAACTCCCTTCATTTTCATAGTCACCATCCAAGAGAATGGCTAAAGAAATGGGGGTTTCAGGCTCCCTCAAATATTTACATATATTAGGTTATTTACATGGTAGACCAAAATAACTTCCAACAATCCAACAAGTAGCTGTAATTGTTAATGGAGTTGTAGCTTAAACCGGACCTTCAGCGTGATTTACTGAAAAGCCCAAACTCTAAAAAAAACGGTTCCCCAGCATCTAAAATTAATATATTTTACGTTTTTAGTCACTAACTTATTATTCTTTCCCCCACTGGGCTGCAACTCTGTTCAGGAATTTAGGATACGGGCGCCGCTATCTTGACTCAGAAGCATCACACTTACTGAGGAGAGGAGAGCGGGATAAGGTACAGGGGGGGCGGGTTATAGCTGTGTTTTGCTCAGACAAAGCAGAGCTGGGGTCAGGTAAAGGTCAGCAGTCCCAGAATGCAGGGCAGCACAGTCAGGAGGCACTTCCTCTTTGCAGGCTGCCTGATAAGATGGTGGCTTCCATAAGCCGCCATCTTGGATGTTTAAAGGCTCATAACATGCAGTAGATGCAGGTAGGATGATTTTAGTTGTGGACAGTCTGTATGTACAGGGTGTGGGAAAACATATAAGATAGTCTCTTATTCAGAGTGAAGGTCAGCTTTAAGATTATCTGTAAAAGTCCAAATCTCGCCCCCAACATGAAATCCTGGCACAGGTTAATGAGGAGCTGATCATGGGTGGCTGACACAGATATTTTTGACTATCGGTTCCAGCTGCCTTGGAGACTGGCAAATGTTTTTATTCATAATAACATAGAAACATAGAAGGTTGACGGGAGAAGGAGACCATACGGTCCATCTAGTCTGCCCTTATGTATATACTGTATGTTCTCTGTATCTTAGGATAGATGGAGGCTTATCCCAGGCATGTTTAAATTCAGTGACTGTTGATTTTTCAACTACCACTGTTGGAAGTTTGTTCCAAGCATCTACTACTCTTTCTGTAACATAATATTTTCTAACATTGCTCCTGATCTTCCCCCGACTAGCTTCAGGTTGTGCCCCCTTGTTCTATCATTAAGCTTCTTCTTAAAAACACTTCCCTCCTGAACCTTATTCAATCCTTTCACATATTTAAAGGTCTCAATCATGTCCCCTCTCTCCCTTCTTTCCTCCAGACTGTACAAATTAAGTTCTTTAAGTCTCTCCTGATAAGTTTTAAGTTTAAGTCCTTTGACCATTTTCATTGCCCGCCTTTGGACACGTTCTATTTGTATAATGTCTTTTTGCAGGTAAGGTCTCCAGAACTGCACACAGTATTCTAGCTGTGGCCTTACCAGGGCTCTATACAGCGGCATCACAACCTCCCTCTTCCTACTGGTGATGCCTCGAGCTATGCAGCCGAGCATCCTGCTTGCTTTTCCCACTGCCTGGCTACACTGTCCAATCATCTTGCAGCTATCAGTAATCAGTATCCCTAAATATCTCTCCTCCGAGGTCCTGGCTAACACAGTGCTGCCCATACGGTGCTCAGAGCAGGGATTCCTTCTACCCAAGTGCAGGATTTTACACTTAGAGACATTAAACTCTAGTTTCCACAGTTTTGACCATCTATCCAGTAAAGCTAAATCATTTTCCATGTTGCAGACACCTCCAGGAATATCCCCCCTATTACTAACCTTTGTATCATCAGCAAACAAACTTTTCCTACCAAGCCTTCTCCTATGTCACTTGTCTGCATTGCATGTCCCAACTTTGGGGACTCAGAATTGAGAGTAGGGACCACACTAAACACAGAGTGCCTTGCCGGGGCAGTGTGGCTTCCACATGTATCTGCAGATCTATGCAACCAAATCCCTGTCTATCCACATAGCTAGACATGTTTGTTGCTTGATATTTAGTTGATGAGAGGGTTAAACTGGGCGGTAAATTAGTTCCCAGGCCCTGAATAATAATAATAATTTTGTATAAATAATAGTGATTGAGCTGCTCCCACCTCCCTTTATTCACATATATATATATATATATATATATATATATTTATATATATAAATATATTAAAAAGAATGGGGCCCAGGACAGAGCCTTGTGGCACACCACTTGTAATTTGCCTTTGTTCAGATTGCACACCATTTACCACAATGCTCTGATACCAATCCCTCAGCCAACTGGAAATCCACTGAACTATCCAGGGATTGAGTCCTACCTTCAATAACTTATCTATGAGCTCCTTATGTGGTACAGTGTCAATATAATAGGCGATATCCACAGCACCACCTTCATCTAACACTTTAGTGACATTGTCAAAGAAATCAATAAGATTGGTCTGACATGATCTGCCCTCAGTCAAGCCGTGCTGTTTTGGGTCTAATAGGTCATTCATTTTTAGATAGGAAATTATCTGTTTTTTAAGAGTGTTTCCATTAATTTGACCACTATAGATGTTAAACTAACTGGCCTGTAATTACTGGCTTCTTCTCTACTCCCCTTTTTATGGATTGGTACAACATTGGCCATTCTCCAATCATCTGGAACCTCACCAGTTGAAAGGGAATGGTTAAGTAAATCAGAGGGGCTGCAATCACAAATCTAAGTTCCCTTAGAACTCTGGGGTGGATTCCATCTGGACCCATCGCCTTACTTACCTTTAGATGTGCCAGCTCGGATAGAACATCAGCCTCCAGAAACTCCGGAGCTGTGCCCTCCCAGTGGGATGCTGTGCTATAGCAATGCCTGCTACTATCTGAAAATACCGAACAATCTCCATCAATATATTTATTTTCCCTATTTCTAATTTTTGAGACTGCATTGTTTTTCTTCTTTCTATCACCAATATATCGGAAAAAGGTTTTATCTCCCCTCTTCATGGATTTGGCCATTTCTTCCTCCTTTTGCCCTTTAGCCATCCTTATTGCTTCCCTCTGTTTAATTTTTTACGCCTCTCTGTCAGCTACACTTCCACTTACTTTATACTTCTTATAGGCAGACTTATTATCTTTTATATTAGTGCTGACTTCCCTAGTAAACCATAATGGTTTCTTCTTCCTTTTATTCTTGCTAGTTTGTTTCACATATTGCTTAGTTGCCTTTAAGATGGCCATTTTTAATAGTGACCACTGGGCACTCACTTCTGCTACTTTGTTCCACTCACCTAATTTTCTTTCTACATACTCCGCCATTTCCTTGAAGTTTGTCTTCCTAAAGTCTAGCCTCAGCTGTGTGTTTCTGAATTGGTTTTAATCTATAGGTTTAATAAGCAAGTGGCTTGTCACAGAGGCACAAAGGCATGTTTCTCTTAGGCAAAATAACCCCCCTCCAAAAATGGCTGAAGCCTTTATTAATACCCTTTGTTTACATTACATAACTGTTACGTAATGATTAAATCTAGAATAACCCATTTCCAAATGCTTAACAACTGCCCAAAGACATCTTGATCTCAACATTTAATGTTGGCAGTAGGGTGACACGTATCAACTAGAGATGAGCGAACTTTTGAAAAATTCGATTCGACCGATTCGACGAATTTTCCGACAAAAATCGCTTCGACCCTAATTTATTCGCGACGAATCGCTATTAACAACGTCTATTTCTGAGCCTCCTAGAGCCTCAATAGGGTTGTAAACCATTCTGCCTTGCTGTAAGATGCATAGGATGCGTGCTGGGTTAGTGAAATAATACTGTAAATAATTATCACATGCAGATCAGCGGCACAATTGCAGAGAGTTGAGGTGGCATCACTATGAAGGGCCCCTAAAGTGCCTGAAAAACACACCCTGGAGCTGGCAGCAGCAAGAGCCCAAAAATTAGCTGAATCACACCCTGGAGTTGCAAGCAGCCGCAGCAGCAGCAGCTGCAGGAGCCCAAACATTGCTTTGAAGAGACACTGGAGTTGGCTGCAGGAGCCCAAAAATTGGATGAATCACACCCTGGAGTTGCAAGCAGCAGAAGGAGCACAAACATTGCTTTAAAGAGACACTGGAGTTGGCTGCAGCAGCCCAAAAATTGGATGAATCACACCCTGGAGTTGCAAGCAGCAGCAGTCCAAACATTACTTTAAAGAGACACTGGAGTTGGCTTCAGGAGCCCACAAATTGGACGAATCACACCCTGGAGTTGCAAGCAGCAGCAGCAGCAGCAGGAGCCCAAACATAGCTTGAAAGAGACACTGGAATTGGCAGCAGGAGCCCAAAAATTGGATGAATCACACCCTGGAGTTGCAAGCAGCAGCAGGAGCCTAAAAATTACTTTAAAGAGACACTGGAGTTGGCAGCAGGAGCCCAAAAATTGGATGAATCACACCCTGGAGTTGCAAGCAGCATCAGGAGCCAAAACATGACTTTAAAGAGAAACTGGAGTTGGCCGCAGGAGCCCAAAAAATGGATGAATCACACCCTGGAGTTGCACGCAGCAGCAGCAGCAACAGCCCAAACATAGCTTGAAAGAGACACTGGAGTTGGCAGCAGGAGCACAAAAATTGGATGAATCACACCCTGGAGTTGCAAGCAGCAGCAGGAGCCCAAACATTACTTTAAAGAGACACTGGAGTTGGCTTCAGGAGCCCAAAAATTGGATGAATCACACCCTGGAGTTGCAAGCAGCAGCAGCAGCAGGAGCCCAAACATAGCTTGAAAGAGACACTGGAGTTGGCAGCAGGAGCACAAAAATTGGATGAATCACACCCTGGAGTTGCAAGCAGCAGCAGGAGCACAAACATTGCTTTAAAGAGACACTGGAGTTGGCTTCAGGAGCACAAAAATTTGATGAATCACACCTTGGAGTTGCAAGCAGCAGCAGCAGGAGCCCAAATATAGCTTGAAAGAGACGCTGGAGTTGGCAGCAGGAGCCCAAAAATTGGATGAATCACACCCTGGAGTTGCAAGCAGCAGCAGGAGCACAAACATTGCTTTAAAGAGACACTGGAGTTGGCAGCAGGAGCCCAAAAATTGGATGAATCACACCCTGGAGTTGCAAGCAGCAGCAGGAGCCCAAACATTACTTTAAAGAGACACTGGAGTTGGCTTCAGGAGCCCAAAAATGTGATGAATCACATCCTGGAGTTGCAAGCAGGAGCCCAAACATTACTTTAACACACCCTGGAGCTGGCAGCAGCAGGAGCCCAAAAATTAGCTGAATCACACCCTGGAGTTGCAAGCAGCAGCAGCAGCTGCAGGACTCAAACATTGCTTTGAAGAGACACTGGAGTTGGCTGCAGGAGCCCAAAAATTGGATGAATCACACCCTGGAGTTGCAAGCAGCAGCAGGAGCCCAAACATTGCTTTAAAGAGACACTGGAGTTGGCTTCAGGATCCCAAAAATTGGATGAATCCCACCCTGGAGTTGCAAGCAGCAGCAGCAGCAGCAGCCTAAACATAGCTTGAAAGAGACACTGGAATTGGCAGCAGGAGCCCACAAATTAGCTGAATCACACCCTGGAGTTACAAGCAGCAGCCCAAACATAGCTTGTAAGAGACACTGGAGTTGGCTTCTGAAGCACAAAAATTGGATGAATCACACCCTGGAGTTGCAAGCAGCACAAGGAGCCTAAACATTACTTTAAAGAGACACTGGAGTTGGCAGCAGGAGCCCAAAAATTGGATGAATCACACCCTGGAGTTGCAAGCAGCAGCAACAGCCCAAACATAGCTTGAAATAGACACTGGAGTTGGCCGCAGGAGCCCAAAAATTGGATGAATCACACCCTGGAGTTGCAAGCAGCAGCAGGAGCCCAAACATTACTTTAAAGAGACACTGGAGTTGGTTTCAGGAGCCCAAAAATTGGATGAATCACACCCTGGAGTTGCTAGCAGCAGCAGCAGGAGCCCAAACATAGCTTGAAAGAGACACTGGAATTGGCAGCAGGAGCCCAAAAATTGGATGAATCACACCCTGGAGTTGCAAGCAGCAGCAGGAGCCTAAAAATTACTTTAAAGAGACACTGGAGTTGGCAGCAGGAGCCCAAAAATTGGATGAATCACACCCTGGAGTTGCAAGCAGCATCAGGAGCCAAAACATGACTTTAAAGAGAAACTGGAGTTGGCCGCAGGAGCCCAAAAAATGGATGAATCACACCCTGGAGTTGCACGCAGCAGCAGCAGCAACAGCCCAAACATAGCTTGAAAGAGACACTGGAGTTGGCAGCAGGAGCACAAAAATTGGATGAATCACACCCTGGAGTTGCAAGCAGCAGCAGGAGCCCAAACATTACTTTAAAGAGACACTGGAGTTGGCTTCAGGAGCCCAAAAATTGGATGAATCACACCCTGGAGTTGCAAGCAGCAGCAGCAGCAGGAGCCCAAACATAGCTTGAAAGAGACACTGGAGTTGGCAGCAGGAGCACAAAAATTGGATGAATCACACCCTGGAGTTGCAAGCAGCAGCAGGAGCACAAACATTGCTTTAAAGAGACACTGGAGTTGGCTTCAGGAGCACAAAAATTTGATGAATCACACCTTGGAGTTGCAAGCAGCAGCAGCAGGAGCCCAAATATAGCTTGAAAGAGACGCTGGAGTTGGCAGCAGGAGCCCAAAAATTGGATGAATCACACCCTGGAGTTGCAAGCAGCAGCAGGAGCACAAACATTGCTTTAAAGAGACACTGGAGTTGGCAGCAGGAGCCCAAAAATTGGATGAATCACACCCTGGAGTTGCAAGCAGCAGCAGGAGCCCAAACATTACTTTAAAGAGACACTGGAGTTGGCTTCAGGAGCCCAAAAATGTGATGAATCACATCCTGGAGTTGCAAGCAGGAGCCCAAACATTACTTTAACACACCCTGGAGCTGGCAGCAGCAGGAGCCCAAAAATTAGCTGAATCACACCCTGGAGTTGCAAGCAGCAGCAGCAGCTGCAGGACTCAAACATTGCTTTGAAGAGACACTGGAGTTGGCTGCAGGAGCCCAAAAATTGGATGAATCACACCCTGGAGTTGCAAGCAGCAGCAGGAGCCCAAACATTGCTTTAAAGAGACACTGGAGTTGGCTTCAGGATCCCAAAAATTGGATGAATCCCACCCTGGAGTTGCAAGCAGCAGCAGCAGCAGCAGCCTAAACATAGCTTGAAAGAGACACTGGAATTGGCAGCAGGAGCCCACAAATTAGCTGAATCACACCCTGGAGTTACAAGCAGCAGCCCAAACATAGCTTGTAAGAGACACTGGAGTTGGCTTCTGAAGCACAAAAATTGGATGAATCACACCCTGGAGTTGCAAGCAGCACAAGGAGCCTAAACATTACTTTAAAGAGACACTGGAGTTGGCAGCAGGAGCCCAAAAATTGGATGAATCACACCCTGGAGTTGCAAGCAGCAGCAACAGCCCAAACATAGCTTGAAATAGACACTGGAGTTGGCCGCAGGAGCCCAAAAATTGGATGAATCACACCCTGGAGTTGCAAGCAGCAGCAGCAGGAGCCCAAACATGGCTTGAAAGACACTGGAGTTGGCTTCAGGAGCCCAAAGATTGGATGAATCACACCCTGGAGTTACAAGCAGCAGCAGCAGGAGCCCAAACATAGCTTGAAAAAGACACTGGAGTTTGCAGCAGGAGCCCAAAAATTGGATGAATCACACCCTGGAGTTGCAAGCAGCAGCAGCAGCCCAAAAATTGGATGAATCACACACTGGAGTTGCAAGCAGCAGCAGCAGCAGCCCAAACATAGCTTGAAAGAGACACTGGAGTTCGCAGCAGGAGCCCAAAAATTGGATGAATCACACCCTGGAGTTGCAAGCAGCAGCAGCAGGAGCCCAAACATAGCTTGAAAGAGACACTGGAGTTGGAAGCAGGAGCACAAAAATTGGATGAATTATACCCTGGAGTTGCAAGCAGCAGCAGGAGCCCAAACATAGCTTGAAAGAGACACTGGAGTTGGCAGCAGGAGCACAAAAATTGGATGAATTATACCCTGGAGTTGCAAGCAGCAGCAGGAGCCCAAACATTACTTTAAAGAGACACTGGAGTTGGCTTCAGGAGCCCAAAAATTGGATGAATCACACCCTGGAGTTGCAAGCAGCAGCAGCAGCAGGAGCCCAAACATAGCTTGAAAGAGACACTGGAGTTGGCAGCAGGAGCCCAAAAATTGGATGAATCACACCCTGGAGTTGCAAGCAGGAGCCCAAACATTACTTTAAAGAGACACTGGAGTTGGCTTCAGGAGCCCAAAAATTGGATGAATCACACCCTGGAGTTGCAAGCAGCAGCAGCAGCAGGAGCCCAAACATAGCTTGAAAGAGACACTGGAGTTGGCAGCAGGAGCACAAAAATTGGATGAATCACACCCTGGAGTTGCAAGCAGCAGCAGCAGCAGCCCCAACATAGCTTGAAAGAGACACTGGAGTTGGCTTCAGGAGCTCAAAAATTGGATGAATCACACCCTGGAGTTGCAAGCAGCAGCAGCAGCAGGAGCCCAAAGATAGCTTGAAAGACACTGGAGTTGGCTTCAGGAGCCCCAAAATTGGATGAATCACACCCTGGATTTGCAAGCAGCAGCAGCAGCAGCAGGAGCCCAAACATTGCTATAAAGAGACACTGGAGTTGGCAGCAGCAGGAGCCCAAAAATTGACTGACACACCCTGGAGTTGGCAGCAGCAGCATCAGCAGGAACCTAGAAATTGCCTGGAAGGCACCCTGAAGTTGTCAGCAGCAGGAGCACATACATTAGCTGGAAGGCACACCCTGGATTTGGCAGCAGCATAAGCAGGAGGCCAAACATTGCTTGAAAGACACCCTGGAGTTGGCAGCAGCAGGAGGCCAAAAATTGGTTGGAAGGCACACCCTGAAGTTGGCATCAGCAGGAGCCCAAAAATTGGCCTAAAGACATAAATATGTTTTGCACAATTTGGAAAGTGTAAAACGTGGCACCATGCTGAATCTAGTCGCATGCATCAGCCATTGGTGGGTGGAAATCCTGGCTGATCCATCCCTGATTCATTTTGACAAAGGTGAGTCTCTCCACATTTTTAGTTGACAGACGAGTTCTCCTCGCTTAACTATGGCCCCCACTGCACTAAACACCCGCTCAGATGGCACGCTACTTGCCGGGCAGGACAGCTTTTCCAGGGCAAACTCTGCTAGTTGCGGCCACAAGCCAAGTTTGGCTGCCCAGAAGTCCAGCGGATCCTCAAGGTGTGTTGGCATGGTCATGTCAAGGTATGACATGACCTGCTAGTTCAGGTCCTGCTCCAGGTCTTCCTGCTGCTCATGAGTAGCCACACTATTCGGGTGTAGAAAGCTACTCATTAGCGACTGAAGACTGAGGCTGCTGCTGATGGAGCTGCTGCTGCTGCTCCTGCCAACCCCCCCAGCAGGCATGGCAGTGGAAGGTGAGCGCAGAGGTCCCCCCGAGTCAGACCTGCGAGAGTATGGACCATGGCGCAGATAGGCATCGGCCAACTGACTACGTAGAATGTCTTTGTGGTAGTTCAGTTTGTCCTCCCTCTCGGCGGGTTTAAAAAATGTCCCCATTTTGTGCCGGAAGCGAGGGTCCAATAAGGTGAAGAGCCAGAAGTCATCCCGCTGACAAATGGAAACAATTTTGGGGTCACTACGCAAGCACGTGAGCATGCTTCCTGTCATTTGCGCAAGTGACTCAGAGGGACTACCTGTCTCCATCTCCACTGCATACTGCCACGGTGTGTCTGGGTCCTCTGTCTCGCCTTCCTCAAAAACCTCTAGATCCTCTGGCTGCTCCTGCTCATCCTCTCCTGTCTGCTGACTAGATAAACCAGCCATTTCGCCAAGCCTAAACTGTGCTTCACCGGGCCACTCCTCCTCCTCCAGTTCAGCTCCAACGGGGTTCATGTGGCCGTAAGATGTAGACGCCATGTCTCCAGTGCCCTGACCAGCCATGGTTTCCAACATGTGCTGTAGTACATGAAGCAGTGGAATCACGTCGTTCATCCTGTAATCCTGCCGAATGACAAATAAAGTGGCTTCCTCAAAGGGCCTGAGCAAATGGCAGGTGTCACGTATGAGCTGCCACTGGTTGACATTGAAGTTACACAGGGGAGTCCCCCTATCCGCTTGGATCATCAGGAAATCCGTGATAGCTTTTCTCTGTTCATATAATCGGTCCAATATGTGAAGGGTGGAATTCCAACGGGTGGAAACATCGCAAATCAGACTATGTTGGGGGATACCGTTCTGATGCTGTAGCTCAAGAAGGGTGTGTTTGGCGGTGTATGAGTGGCTGAAGTGCATGCAAAGTTTCCTGGAAGTTGTTAGGATGTCTTGCAAATGGGGGGAACACTTCAGAAACCGCTTGACAACCAGATTGAAGATTTGAGCCATGTAGAGGGCATGGGTCAGCCTTCCTTGGCGCAGCGCAGACAAAATGTTCTTCCCATTGTCGGATCCCAATGGTTCCCATTTTAAGTTTTCTTGGAGTAAGCCATGTTTGGATTTCCTGAAGAATAAATTTAAGCAGTTCCTCCCCTGTGTGACTCCGTTCGCCAAGACAAACCATGTGAAGCACTGCGTGACACCTCCGTGCCCTGCACACATGGTAGACTGGAGGGGCACTGAGACTAGAGCCTACAGTGGAGGGTGAGGAGATGGCAGAGGATGAGGAGGAGCCGCACGGTGTCACAGGCCCAACGGGCAGGGAGCGCGTAGGCCGAAGCGGCGTGACCTGTCCAAGTTGCTGCTGCTGCAAAGGGACCACATTCACCCAGTGGGCCATAAACGACATGTGCTGTCCCTGACCGTAGTTACAGCTCCAGACGTCGGCGCTGCCATGCACTTTGCTACACACCGACAGGCTCAAGGACTGGCCCACCTTCTGTTCAACAAAAGTGTGCAGCGCTGGTACTGCCTTCTTGGCAAAGAAATGACGGCTTGGGACTCTCCACCTCGGCTCGGCACAAGCCATCAGTTCTCTGAAAGGTGCAGATTCCACCACCTGAAAAGGGAGCGACTGCAGCACCAGCAACTTGGACAGGAGCACATTCAGCTTCTGCGCCGTAGGATGAGTGGGCGCATACTGCTGTCTCTTGGACATGGCTTCGCTGATGGATTGCTGGCGGGATGCATGACTTGGAGGAGCAGGAGCATCAGGAGTGACAGAGGATGGGTATGACGCACAACTGCCTTCGGCTGAAGCCTTGGCTGGCAGAAATTGGGAGCAGCGTGCCACTTGGTGAGGAAGCAGGCTGGACCACCTCTTCAGAGCCTCGGTTCTCCCAGGCCGTTTTATGGTGCCGCATCAAATGTTGACGCAGGGCCGTGGTGCCAACATTTGGGCCCTGGCCACGCTTCACCTTCTGCCTACATATCTTACATGAGGCCATGTTACCCTCCTGCGGATGCTTCAGGAAAAACTGCCACACTGCCGAGTAGCTACTTTTCCCACCAACAGGCCTCACTGATTTATTGCTACTGTCGCCAACTCCAGGAACCCCTGCTCCACTACCTCCAGATAAGGTAGCCTGCCGCGCAGCAGGTGCTCTACCCCGGCCCCGGCCCCGTTTGGCTCCAGGATTTACAATTGTGCCCCCGTGCTGACTGCCAACCATGCTGCTAACACCTTGCTGCCTGAGCTGCTGACTCCGGGGCAACCTGCGCCCCTTTTTTCCTGATGATGACGATGAAGCCCCTTCATCACCCGGCTCCCAAGTGCGATCGGATTCGTCATCATCATCATCACCACCGAGTTGTGGCTGTACGTCACTGATGTTCTCGGTTTCCTCAACAGTGTCTGGCGCAGGAGCTGGATAGCTCGCAACACCCACGACACTGTCCACATCACTATTTGTCTGCCGAGCTAAAGAAGCCACCTCCATTTCATGGCTGGGCAGTAGCTGCTGACTGTCCTCTATCTGATCGTCCTCCTCACTAAAGAGTGGAGATGAACCCAAAGCATAGGATACGTCACTGGGGGAGGGAACAGCATAGGACAGAGGCAATGGGAGGACAGGGACTGCTCTCGGGGCATGCCAACTCAGGGTTGTGTCAGAGGAACCTACCGACCCTAGACTGGGGGTCTCAGATGTAACTTGTGATGATGTTGATGAGCTTGTTAACCAATCTACCACGGCAGATGCGTTACTGGTGGAGACACGACCGCTAGCAGATACTGGCAGATCAGGTCTCTCACCATGACTGCTGCCACTCGCCCCTAGTCTGCTGCGACCTCTGCCTGCAGAATCTTGGCCTCTGCCAGTCCTCTTTGAACTTCCTGCCACTTGTCTGCCTGACATTTTTATGTATTTGCTTATTTTGTATAACAGATAGGGTGCTAGCTGCAAGTTTGGGATACCCTGCGGCCTAGTGTAATGACAGCAGTCAGAAACCAATGCAAAATTTAATAACTTAGTACAGCTGAGGCTGAAGAATGATTATTTTGTATAACAGATCGGGTGCTAGCTGCAAGTTTGGGATACCCTGCGCCCTGGTGTAATGACAGCAGTCAGAAACCAATGCAAAATTAAATAACTTAGTACAGCTGAGGCTGACGCACGCTTATTTTGTATAACAGATCGGGTGCTAGCTGCAAGTTTGGGATACCCTGCGGCCTGGTTTAATGACAGCAGACAGAAACCAATGCAAAATTAAATAACTTAGTACAGCTGAGGCTGAAGCACGCTTATTTTGTATAACAGATCGGGAGCTAGCTGCAAGTTTGGGATACCCTGCGCCCTGGTGTAATGACAGCAGACAGAAACCAATGGAAAATTAAATAACTTAGTACAGCTGAGGCTGAAGCACGCTTGTTTTGTATAACAGATCGGGTGCTAGGTGCAAGTTTGGGATTTTGTATAAAAAATAGGGTCAGGTGCTGAAATGGAATGCCCATGTGGGCTGGGGTTTTTACAGCAGACCAAAAAAATTAAAACTAATCGAGCTATAAGAAATGTTAAATGTGCCACTGCCAACATGGGATGCACAGTGGCCAGGGATTTTTACAGCACAAAACACAGCAATTTAAAACTGATCTGGCAAATGAAGTGAAATGAAAATAAAAAAAGCTTTCTTTCCCTGTCACTTTATCTGCTGTCCCTGCCTGGATCGTTCCCGATTTTTCACTATCTGTAGCAACTCAGCAAGCTCCATTGTCTGTGCACTGCAAGTCTCAAATGTGCACAAGCAAGATGGCCGCCGCTTTATATAGCGCTGTGACATCAACGGGGCTCCTGGCTGCTGATAGGCTGCATGTGACCTTCCCATGATAACTTGCCCAAGGGGATATGTCCAGACATGTCCGTTAGAGATGAGCGAACTTTTGAAAAATTCGATTCGACTGATTTGCAAGATTGTTTCGACCCGAATTTATTTGCAACGAATCGCTATTAAAAATGGCTATTTCTGAGCTTCCTAGAGCCTCAATAGGGTTGTAAACCATTCTGCCTTGCTGTAACACGCATAGGATGTGTGCTGGGTTAGTGAAATAATACTGTAAATAATTAGGACATGCAGATCAGAGGCATCGCTATTAGAATCGCAGAGCGGCACAATTACATAGAGTTGAGGTGGCATCACTATGAGGGGCCCCTATATTGCCTGAAAAACACACCCTGGAGCTGGCAGCGGCAGGAGCCCAAACATTGGATTTGGCTAAAAGAGACATTGGAGTTGGCAGCAGGAGCAGCAGGAGCCCAAACATAGCTTGAAAGAGACACTGGAGTTGGCAGCAGGAGCCCAAAAATTGGATAAATCACACCCTGGAGTTGCAAGCAGCAGCAGCAGGAGCCCAACATTGGCTGAAAGAGACACTGGAGTTGGCTTCAGGAGCCCAAAAATTGGATGAATCACACCCTGGAGTTGCAAGCAGCAGCAGCCCAAACATAGCTTGACAGAGACACTGGAGTTGTCAGCAGGAGCCCAAAAATTGGATGAATCACACCCTGGAGTTACAAGCAGCAGCAGCAGGAGCCCAACATTGGCTGAAAGAGACACTGGAATTGGCTTCAGGAGCCCAAAAATTGGATGAATCACACCCTGGAGATGCAAGCAGCAGCAGCAGCAGCCCAAACATAGCTTGAAAGAGACACTGGAGTTGGCTTCAGGAGCCCAAAAACTGGATGAATCACACCCTGAAGTTGCAAGCAGCAGCAGCAGCAGGAGCCCAAACATTGGCTGAAAGAGACACTGGAGTTGGCAGCAGGAGCCCAAAAATTGGATGAATCACACCCTGGAGTTGCAAGCAGCTGGAGCCCAACATGGCTTGAAAGACACACTGGAGTTGGCTGCAGGAGGCCAAAAATTGGATAAATCACACCCTGGAGTTGCAAGCAGCAGCAGCAGGAGCCCAACATTGGCTGAAAGAGACACTGGAGTTGGCTTCAGGAGCCCAAAAATTGGATGAATCACACCCTGGAGTTGCAAGCAGCAGCAGCCCAAACATAGCTTGACAGAGACACTGGAGTTGTCAGCAGGAGCCCAAAAATTGGATGAATCACACCCTGGAGTTACAAGCAGCAGCAGCAGGAGCCCAACATTGGCTGAAAGAGACACTGGAATTGGCTTCAGGAGCCCAAAAATTGGATGAATCACACCCTGGAGATGCAAGCAGCAGCAGCAGCAGCCCAAACATAGCTTGAAAGAGACACTGGAGTTGGCTTCAGGAGCCCAAAAACTGGATGAATCACACCCTGAAGTTGCAAGCAGCAGCAGCAGCAGGAGCCCAAACATTGGCTGAAAGAGACACTGGAGTTGGCAGCAGGAGCCCAAAAATTGGATGAATCACACCCTGGAGTTGCAAGCAGCTGGAGCCCAACATGGCTTGAAAGACACACTGGAGTTGGCTGCAGGAGGCCAAAAATTAGATGAATCACACCCTGAAGTTGCAAGCAGCAGCAGCAGCAGGAGCCCAAACATTGGTTGAAAGAGACACTGGAGTTGGCAGCAGGAGCCCCAAAAATTGGATGAATCACACCCTGGAGTTGCAAGCAGCAGCAGCAGCAGCCCAAACGTTGCTTTAAAGAGACACTGGAGTTGGCAGCAGCAGGAGCCCAAAAATTGACTGACATACCCTGGAGTTGGCAGCAGCAGCAGCAGGAACCTAGAAATTGTCTGGAAGGCACCCTGAAGTTGGCAGCAGCAGGAGCACATACATTAGCTGGAAGGCACACCCTGGATTTGGCAGCAGCATAAGCAGGAGCCCAAACATTGCTTGAAAGACACCCTGGAGTTGGCAGCAGCAGCAGGAGGCCAAAAATTGGCCGAGAGAGACACTGGAGTTGGCAGCATGAGCCCAAAAATTGGATGAATCACACCCTGGAGTTGCAAGCAGCAGCAGCAGGAGCCCAAACATTGGCTGAAAGAGACACTGGAGTTGGCAGCAGGAGCCCAAAAATTGGATGAATCACACCCTGGAGTTGCAAGCAGCAGCAGCAGGAGCCCAAACATTGCGTGAAAGAGACACTGGAGTTGACTGCAAGAGGCCAAAAATTGGATGAATCACACCCTGGAGTTGCAAGCAGCAGCAGCAGCAGCCCAAGCATATCTTGGAAGACACACTGGAGTTGGCTTCAGGAGCCCAAAAATTGGATGAATCACACCCTGGAGTTGCAAGCAGCAGGAGCCCAACATTGGCTGAAAGAGACACTGGAGTTGGCAGCAGGAGCCCAAAAATTGGCTGAATCACACCCTGGAGTTGCAAGCAGCAGCAACAGGAGCCCAAACATTGCTTTAAAGCGACACTGGAGTTGGCTTCAGGAGCCCAAAAATTGGATGAATCACACCCTGGAGTTGAAAGCAGCAGCAGCAGCAGGAGCCCAGACATTGCGTGAAAGAGACACTGGAGTTGGCAGCGGGAGCCCAAAAATTGGCTGAATGACACCCTGGAGTTGCAAGCAGCAGCAGCAGCAGGAGCCCAAACATAGCTTGAAAGAGACACTGGATTTGGCTGCAGGACCCCAAACATTGGAGGGACACCCGCCTTCAGAGTAAGCCCACAACCCCCAATCTCCGCTGCTAGCTTCACCTTTAGACAAGCCCCCGTTTGCCGGGACGCTTTATACGCCTCGCCGGACACGGTTGCTCCCAGGACTTAATAGCACAAAGGATGTGAGCTTACAGGGGTTGAAGGCAGATGAACCAGAGGCCAGACTGGGCAATGTCGGGTAAGTACTGGAAACAGTTCGGGTACTTCGGGAACAGGTAATACTGGAAGCAATTCGGGTGCTCGGGAGAATTCAAGCATAGTCAGACGTCAAGCCAGGGGTCACAACGGGAGGTCAGAGAGCTGCGCAGTACAAGGGATGAGACGAAGACGTGGTCGAGATTCAAGTAGATGGTCAATAACGGTTTAAACAGGCAATCACAGGAACAATAACAAAGCCAGCTAAACGCTATCACAGGCACTGACACACTGAAGAGGTAATCCCTTTATAGGACTGAACCTGGCTGGATTGGACAGGGAGGCAGTGACTGTGATTGGTGCACTTTGGATCTGTGTGCTGACTGGTGCACTTTGGATCTGTGGTTTGATTGGTGCACTTGGAGAGCTCTGGGCTGATTGCCCCAGCTGAACTCCAAAGGCATACTGCCCAGAACTGCACCTCCTAGGTTTAGCTCTTTTAAACAGCCTCCAGTGGCCAGTCTGTGTATAGCACCACCTGAGGACATAAGCTGACTGTACTCGCGCGCAAGCACGAGTACAATGACAGTGGACGAGGGAGGAGGGCGCGCTCGGCGACACGCGCGCCGCTGGAGCTGGCATCTGAGGCAGAAGCGGCTGCTGGGCAGGAGAAACCCTGGCCAGTTGCCTAGGGACACCACGGGCATGGACTGAAGGCAAGTCATTCATGACAGTACCCTCCCCTTCACGAGGGGCCTCAGGACCCTCACCAGACTTAACAGGATTATCACCCTGAATGGTTCCGGCGGACTTCAATAAAGATACATGAGGTACCCTCATGGATGGAGAGGCAGACGGACAAATAAGCTCTGAGACTTGGGTTGCTCCAACAGTGATGCTAGAGCAATGTTCTGCACAGTGCGGGCTCCATCCTGTCAATTCCCCAGTTCCCCAATTAAAGGTAGGGTTGTGCACCTTTAACAAGGGGAACCCTAAGACAACCGGGGCTTCAGGGCTGTCTAAGACAAAAAATTCAAGGTTCTCAGAATGGGAAGGTCCCACAACTAGGTTAATTAAAGGGGTTTTGGAGGTGACAGTTCCTCTAGGAACAGGAGTATTGTTTACTGCCAAAATCTGAAGGGGCTTCCCAAGGGGGATTAAGGGAATGCCTAAGGCGGCTACTATGGATTTATCCAAGAAGTTGCCCACTGCTCCGCTATCGACAAAAGCAGAGACGGATTTCCTGGACAACTCCCAACCCACAGTAGCAGGTAACAACATTTTACTTCTATGAAGGGAAGTTACCTGACCGTCCTGACAAACTTTCTCTATCTTGTCAGGATGTTGCAATCCCGCCAAAGGTCTTTTATTGGGGCAGGTCCTAACCAGGTGACCTGAAACCCCACAGTACATGCATAGGCCTAAGGTGCGACGTCTACTCTTTTCAGCCGGGGAAAGGTGAGTAGCACCAAGTTGCATAGGCTCTTCTGGGGGCGAAGATGAGACAACACCCATAGAGGATGACTCCTGGTGGGAAGATTCCCAGAAGTGAGAGTGATTCTTCTCTATATGTCTCTCCCGTAGCCGTCTGTCAATTTTAATGGCCATAAGCATGAGTTCATCCAGGCTTTTAGGGTAAGGAAAATTTGTTAGAACATCCTTAACACCCTCTGAAAGACCAATTCTATACTGACTACAGAGAGCAGGATCATTCCAACGGGATTCAATCGCCCAGCGGCGGAATTTGGCACTATATTCCTCTGCTGAGCGTTTCCCCTGTTTCAGGCTTCGAAGCCTGGCATCAGCAGTCGAAGTCCTGTCAGGGTCCGAATATAGGATCTCCATAGCGGAGAAAAAGGCTGAGACAGATTGCAAGGCCTCATCTGTGGGTGCTAAGCCAAACGCCCAGGATTGTGGATCACCCTGGAGCAGAGAGATAACCAGGCCCACCCTCTGCATTTCTGTGCCCGAAGAGTAGGGCCGTAGTCTGAAATAAAGTTCACAGGAGTTCTTGAAGTTGGAGAATCTTGTACGATCCCCATCAAATTTCTCAGGAAGGGGAACCTTCGGCTCAACAGGAGGTGAGGATACAGGTGGTCCAGGCAGCTGGCGATTTTCTTGATCAGCCACACGTTGGGCCAGCTGGTTAATGGCGGTAGCCATGGCCTGCACTTGTTGTACAAGTTCTTCCATATCAATTTTTTGGGCCTGTGATAATGTCAGGCCGAGGGACACCCGCCTTCAGAGTAAGCCCACAACCCCCAATCTCCGCTGCTAGCTTCACCTTTAGACAAGCCCCCGTTTGCCGGGACACTTTATACGCCTCGCCGGACACGGTTGCCCCCAGGACTTAATAGCACAAAGGATGTGAGCTTACAGGGGTTGAAGGCAGATGAACCAGAGGCCAGACTGGGCAATGTCGGGTAAGTACTGGAAACAGTTCGGGTACTTAGGGAACAGGTAATACTGGAAGCAATTCGGGTGCTCAGGAGAATTCAAGCGTAGTCAGACGTCAAGCCAGGGGTCACAACGGGAGGTCAGAGAGCTGCGCAGTACAAGGGATGAGACGAAGACGTGGTCGAGATTCAAGCAGATGGTCAATAACGGTTTAAACAGGCAATCACAGGAACAATAACAAAGCCAGCTAAACGCTATCACAGGCACTGACACACTGAAGAGGTAATCCCTTTATAGGACTGAACCTGGCTGGATTGGACAGGGAGGCAGTGACTGTGATTGGTGCACTTTGGATCTGTGTGCTGACTGGTGCACTTTGGATCTGTGGTTTGATTGGTGCACTTGGAGAGCTCTGGGCGGATTGCCCCAGCTGAACTCCAAAGGCATACTGCCCAGAACTGCACCTCCTAAGTTTAGCTCTTTTAAACAGCCTCCAGTGGCCACTCTGTGTATAGCACCACCTGAGGACATAAGCTGACTGTACTCGCGCGCAAGCACGATTAGAATGACAGTGGATGAGGGAGGAGGGCGCGCTTGGCGACACGCGCGCCGCTGGAGCTGGCATCTGAGGCAGAAGCGGCTGCTGGGCAGGAGAAACCCTGGCCAGTTGCCTAGGGACACCACGGGCATGGACTGAAGGCAAGTCATTCATGACACTCACAACCTAGAGTTGCAAGCAGCAGCAGGAGCCCAAACATAGCTTGAAAGAGACACTGGAGTTGGCAGCAAGAGCCCAAAAATTGGATGAATCACACCCTGGAGTTGCAAGCAGCAGCAGAAGGAGCCCAAACATAGCTTGAAAAAGACACTGAATTTGGCTGCAGGACCCCAAAAATTGGATGACTCACACCCTGGAGTTGCAAGCAGCAGCAGCAGCAGCCCAAACATAGCTTGAAAGAGACACTGGAGTTGGCAGCAGGAGCCCAAAAATTGGATGAATCACACCCTGGAGTTGCAAGCAGCAGCAGCAGGAGCCCAAACATAGCTTGAAAGAGATACTGGAGTTGGCTGCAGGAGCCCAAAAATTGGCTGAATCACACCCTGGAGTTGCAAGCAGCAGCAGGAGCCCAAACATAACTTGAAAGAGACACTGGAGTTGGCTGCAGGAGCCCAAAAATTGGATGAATCACACACTGGAGTTGCCAGCAGCAGCAGGAGTCCAAAATTGCCAGAAAGACACACCCTGGAGTTGGCAGCAGCATGAAGAGAACATATACAGATTTTCGGTACATATATCTTATCCGAAGAATGAGTAACGTAAAGCATTTTCTCAATAATTACTTGTGGTCTGATGCAGAGGAATGTCTGTAACTGGAGAGCAGTGCCTTAAATCTGTTTTGCACGATCCATATTTCTTT
Organism: Gastrophryne carolinensis; assembly: GCA_027917425.1. Classification (NCBI taxonomy): domain Eukaryota; kingdom Metazoa; phylum Chordata; class Amphibia; order Anura; family Microhylidae; genus Gastrophryne; species Gastrophryne carolinensis. Next base: position 15,084,428 of record CM051234.1, on the reverse strand, counting down.
AGTGTTGGTCTGGCCCCATCATCAATCTACTCTAATGCATCAGGCATTAGTGGGTGGAAATCTTGGCTGATCCATGCCCAATTCATTTCCACGCAGGCCAGTCTCTCAAAAAAAACATGGAGAGTGACAGATTAGTAACATATTAGTAACATAGTAACATATTAGTAACATAGTAACATATAAGGCCTCATTTCATCAAGCAGAGGTCTCTGCAGAATAGGGGTGAGTGGCAGCAGGAGTCTCAGTGAGAGGCCTGATCTCCCAGGATCAGCTAGCGGTCGTGTCTTGAACAGCAACCCATCTGCCGTCATCCATTGGTTAACACGATCATCCACTGCATCACAAGTGACATCTGACACCCCCGGTCAACTGTCTGCTGTATGTTATGCTTTGAGTTCAGCTCCACTATTCAGTGAGGACGATCTGATAATCAGAAAAATCAGCAGCTACTGCCCAGCCACAAAGTGGAGGAGACACTTGCCGCTTCTTCCACTAGGCGGGTAAGTAGTGATAAGGAGAGTGTCGTGGGAGGAGGTGTTTTGGCTCCTTAAGTAGACACTGTTGAGGAACCTGAGGAGGACATCAGTGAGTTTTGAGGGCACTTTTAAAGGCTTGGAGTGGAGAGTGACAGATTTAGCGGCCAGCATGGTGGCAGAAGGGGAAAGTATGGAGGCAAATGTGCTCGGGGTAGACCACTCGCTCGGCAGGCTATCTTCCCAGGAGGTAATGGAAGGGGGTCCCTGGAGTTGGCGGCGGCGGAAGCAGCATCAGTGAATTAGTGTGGACAGTTGGTAGGACAAATCAGCTACAACCCCATGTTGCAGTTTTTCATCAAGCATCAGCAGGAGGTTAACATGGCTATGTGAAAGATGTGTAGGCAGAAGGTGAAGTGTGGCCAGGGTCCCACTGTTGGACCCACAGCCCTGCGTCAACATTTGCAGCGTAACCATCAAGCGGCCTGGGAGAGTTGGCTCCAAAGTGGTGGTCCAGCCTGCTGCAATACCCAGTGGCACACCGCTCTATGTTCCAGCCAGCCAAGCCTCCACCACCTCCTGTGTGTCATACCCATCCTCTGTCGCTCCAGATGCTCCTCCTCCTCTTAATCCGAGTCAGTCATTCCGCCAGCAATCCATTGCCAAGCCATGTCCAAGAGACAACAGTATGTGCCCACTCATCCAACGTGCAGAAGCTAAATGTGCTCCTGTATAAGTTGCTGGTGCTGCAGTCCCTCCCTTTTGAGTTGGTGGACCTTTCAGAGAACTGATGGCTTGTGCCGAGCCGAGGTGGAGAGTCCCATGCTGTCATTTCTTTGCGAAGAAGGCAGTACCAGCCCTGTACAATTTTGTTGAACAGAAGGTGGGGCAGTCCTTTAGCCTGTCAGTGTATACCAAAGTGCACAGCAGTGCCTACGTCTGGAGCTTTAACTATGATCAGCGACAATAAATATCCTTTTAGGACCACTGGGTGATTGTGGTTCCTGCACAACCACAAAATCAACTTGGACAGGTCCCTCCGCTGTGGCCTCCACGCTCCTAGACCTTTGTGCCTGTGACAGTGCACTTGCACTTAGCAATGGTGTCACAGAGAAAAGTGGCAAATTGTTAATTACATATTATTAATAGATAACATTTATCTTATTTGAACATATTTATAATAACATATAATAACATATAGCATAGCTACAATAACATATAACATAATAACAGTAACATATAAAATGTATCAACATTTATTTTTTTTTCTTTTTTGGTTAATTTTGTATTGTTTTTTTTTTTTTTAATATTTTGTATTTTTTTTAATATTTTGTATTTTTTAGAAACATATATTTTTTTTTAATTTTTTTTTTCCATTGCCTTTTAATATTTTGTTAATTTTTGTACAAATTTATTTTTTAATTTTTTCTTTTAGTTTTTTTTTCTAAATATTTATTTTTTCTCCTTTTTTTTTTTTTTAATTTTTGCTTTTTTTTCCCAGTGCCCTTCCAGCCTACCATGTGTGCAGGACACGGTGGTTTCACGCTGTTCTTCACATGGTTTGCCTTGAGCAACAGAGTCACACATGTGAGGAACTGCTAAAAATGAGAACTCAATACATGAAATTATGGCTTACTCCACGAAAACTGCAAATGGGACCCATGGTGACTGACACTGGGAAGAACATCTTGTCTGCGCTGCGACAAGGAAGCCTGAGCCATGCATCCTACCATGGCACACATGTTCAATCTAGTTGTCAAGCGTTTTCTGAAGTCTTCCCCCCATCTGCAAGACATCCTAACAACTTCAAGGAAACTTCAAGGAAACTTTCAAACTAACAACTTCAGGCACTCCTACACCGCCAAGCACACCCTTCTTGAGCTTCAGTGTCAGAACGGTATCCCCCAACATAGTCTGATTTGCGATGTTTCCACCCGTTGGAATTCCACCCTCCATATGCAGGATCGACTATAGGAACAGAGAAAAGCCATCACGGATTTCTTGATGATCCAAACCGATAGGGGGACTCCCCTGTGTAACTTCAATGTAAACCAGTGGCAGCTCATACGTGACACCTGCCGTTTGCTCAGGCCCTTTGAGGAAGCTACTTTATTAGTCAGTCGCCAGGACTATGAGATGAACGATGAGATTCCACTGCTTCATGTACTACAACACATGTTGGAAACCATGGCTGGTCAGGGCACTAGAGACATGGCGCATACATTTCACAGCCACATGAAGCCTGTGGGGGCTAAAATGGAGGAGGAGGAGGGGGTGGAGCACAGAGAAGCACAGTTTAGGCCAAAAGGTTTTGACAAAATGACCATTCTATCTAGTCATCTGACAGGAGAGGATGAGCAAGAGCAGCCAGAGGATCTAGAGGGTTGTGAGGAAGGCGAGACAGAGGACCCAGACACACCGTGGCAGTTTGCAGTGGAGATGGAGACAGGTAGTCCCTCCGAGCCACTTGCACAAATGGCACGATGCATGCTCACGTGCTTGCGTAGTGACCACAGAATTGTCTCCATTTGTCAGCGGGATGACTTCTGGCTCTCCACCTTATTGGACCCTCACTTCTGGCACAAAACGGGGGCATTTTTTACACCCACCGAGAAGGAGGACAAACTGACCTACTACAGAGACATCCTACGTAGTCAGTTGGGCAATGTCTATCTGCGCCATGGTCCATACTCTCGCAGGTCTGACTCGGGGGGACCTCTGCGCTCACCTTCCACTGCCATGGCTGCCGGTGGGGGGGTGGCAGCAGCAGCAGCAGCTCCATCAGCAGCAGCCTCAGTCTTCAGTCGCTAATGAGTAGCTTTCTACACCCGCATAGTGAGTCTACTCATGAGCAGCAGGAAGACCTGGAGCAGGACCTGAACCAGCAAGTCATGTCATACCTTGACATGACCATGCCAACACACCTTGAGATCCGCTGGACTTCTGGGAAGCCAAACTTGACTTGTGGCCGCAAATAGCAGAGTTTGCCCTGGAAAAGCTGTCCTGCCCGGCCAGTAGTTGATTTAGATGGCAACTGGGGTGCTCTATATTATGCTGCAAAATGGCAAATTTACCTCACAGTATAAGCTATTGCCCCTCAGATTTACACAGGGACTGCTCTATATAATGCTGCAAAATGGCAAATTTACCTCACTATATAAGCTAATGCCCCTCAGATTTACACAGGGCCTGCTCTATATTATGCTGCAAAATGGCAAATTTACCTCACAGTATAAGCTATTGCCCCTCAGATTGACAAAGGAGCTGCTCTATATAATTCTACAAAACCAAGAGCGGATTTAACTCACACAATATAACCTATTTCTCAGGTTTATATAGGGACTGCTCTATGTAATGGTGCAAAAACATGAATTTACCTACAATACAAACTATTGCTGCTCCATATAATGGTGCAAAACAGGGCAATGTATTGTCCAATATAAACTATTGCTGCTCTGATTTACACAGGAGGGCCACTCTAAAGAATGGTGCAACATGGCGAATTTAGCTCACAATATAACATAGATTGCAAAATGAGATTTTCAGACAGGGCCTGCTCTAAAAAATGGCAACTTTACCTCACAATATAAACTATTGCTCCTCAGATTTACACAGGGATTTAGGTTGATATATATAATAGTGCAAAACAGCGAATTTACCTCACAATACTGTATAAACTATTGCTCCTCAGATTTACACAGTGGGCTTCTCTATATAATGGGGCAAAATGGCGAATTTACCTCACTATATAATATATTACAGCTCTATATGAAAAAAAAACATAAATAAAAAAAAGTACCTGTAGAAGCTTATTTACTATAACAGATAGGGTGACATGTGCTGGTTTGGGATGCCCATGTGGGCTAGTGTTTTGACAGCAGGACAAAAAACAATTCAAAATGCAATAGCTTAATAAAATTGAGGCTGAACAAGCTTATTTACTATAAAAGATAGGGTGACGTGCTGGTTTGGGATGCCCTGCGGCCTGGTGTTTTTTTTGTTAAAGGCAGACCAAAAACCAATTCAAAATGCAATGCTTAGATTCAGCTGAGGAAGGATCAACAAGCTTATTTAGTATAACAGATAGGCTGCCTAATGCAGGTTTGGGATGCCCTGCGGCCTGGTTTATTGAAAGCAGTCAAAAAGCAAGTGCAAACTGAAGTAGCTTAATAAAGCAGCTGATGCTGATCAACGCTTATGTTGTATAACAGATAGGGTGCAAGGTGCAGCTTTGGGGTGCCCTGCGGCCTGGTTGATTGAAAGCAGTCAAAAACAAGTGCAAACTGAAGTAACTTAATAAAGCTGATGCTGATCAACGCTTTTGTTGTATAACAGATAGGGTGCGAGGTGCAGCTTTGGGGTGCCCTGCGGCCTGGTTTATTGAAAGCAGTCAAAAACAAGTGGAAACTAAAGTAGCTTAATAAAGCTGATGCTGATCAACGCTTATGTTGTATAACAGATAGGGTGCAAGGTGCAGCTTTGGGGTGCCCTGCAGCCTGGTTTATTGAAAGCAGTCAAAAAGGAAGTGCAAACTGAAGTAGCTTAATGAAGCTGATGCTGAACAACGCTTATGTTGTATAACAGGGTGCGAGGTGCAGCTTTGGGGTGCCCTGTGGCCTGGTTTATTGAAAGCAGTCAAAAACAAGTGGAAACTAAAGTAGCTTAATAAAGGTGATGCTGATCAGCGCTTATGTTGTATAACAGATAGGGTGCAAGGTGCAGCTTTGGGGTGCCCTGCGGCCTGGTTTATTGAAAGCAGTCAAAAAGCAAGTGCAAACTGAAGTAGCTTAATAAAGCAGCTGATGCTGATCAACGCTTATGTTGTATAACAGATAGGGTGCGAGGTGCAGCTTTGGGGTGCCCTGCGGCCTGGTTTATTGAAAGCAGTCAAAAACAAGTGGAAACTAAAGTAGCTTAATAAAGCTGATGCTGATCAACGCTTATGTTGTATAACAGATAGGGTGCAAGGTGCAGCTTTGGGGTGCCCTGCGGCCTGGTTTATTGAAAGCAGTCAAAAAGGAAGTGCAAACTGAAGTAGCTTAATGAAGCTGATGCTGAACAACGCTTATGTTGTATAACAGATAGGGTGCAAGGTGCAGCTTTGGGGTGCCCTGCGACCTGGTTTATTGAAAGCAGTCAAAAAGGAAGTGCAAACTGAAATAGCTTAATAAAGCAGGTGATGCTGATCAACGCTTATGTTGTATAACAGATAGGGTGCAAGGTGCAGCTTTGGGGTGCCCTGCGGCCTGGTTTATTGAAAGCAGTCAAAAACAAGTGCAAACTAAAGTAGCTTAATGAAGCTGATGCTGATCAACGCTTATGTTGTATAACAGATAGGGTTAAAATAGCATGTGCCTTGGGATGGCCATGTGACCTGGTGTATTTTAAGCTGAACAGAAAATATTAACACTAATCCAATAATGAGAAATGCTTTTGTTAAACAGATGTGGTTAAATAGCATGTGCCTTGGGATGCCAGTGTGGCGTAATGTATTTTAAGCTGAACAAAAAGTATTAACACTAATCCAATAATGAGAAATGCTTTTGTTGAACAGATAGGGTTAAATAGCATGTGCCTTGGGATGGCCATGTGACCTGGTGTATTTTAAGCTGAACAGAAACTTTTAACACTAATCCAATAATGAGAAATGCTTTTGCTGAACAGATAGGGTTAAAATAGCATGTGCCTTGGGATGCCAGTGTGGCGTAATGTATTTTAAGCTGAACAGAAACTTTTAACACTAATCCAATAATGAGAAATGCTTTTGTTGAACAGATAGGGTTAAATAGCATGTGCCTTGGAATGCCAGTGTGGCGTAATGTATTTTAAGCTGAACAGAAACTTTTAACACTAATCCAATAATGAGAAATGCTTTTGTTGAACAGATAGGGTTAAAATAGCGTTCAGGGCTAAATAGCAGAAAGGGTTAAATAGCATGTGCATTGCATGCACAGTGTGCAGCTGTATTTAAACTAAACCAAATATATTAACAGTAACCCAGTAATTATGAAATATGAATCATAGGCAGCACTAGGCACCCTGTCAATGTGACTTGTATGCTGCTGGATTGTTCCGGTTTTAAACCTATCTTTCCCTAGCTCTGTCTACCACTCTAAATCTCCCTAACTATCTGTCTCTCTCTTTACCTATCTATAACTGTCTCTAGCTATCGCTTACTCTCACCTAACTAAGACTGTCTGTCTCTCCCTGCAGCTAGGTCCGTTCTGTCTGCAATGCAAGTCTGAACTGCACAAAAGGAAAATGGCCGCCGCTTTATATAGCACGGTGACGTCACCGGGCTTCCTGGCTGCTGATAGGCTGCATGTGACTGTTCCATCGCCACTTGCCCCTGGGGACATGTCTGAACATGTCCGTCCACCATCTTAGAATGCCTGTCATTGAGTTTAAAGGAAAACTTTGATCGATCGAATCGCCGGGAAATTCGGATTCGTTCAGAATCGAATTATTCATGAAATTCAGAACGAATCCGGGTTCTCCTGGATCGATTCGCTCATCCCTAATGTTCATCCACCATTTTACAATGCCTGTAATTGAAGTAAATGGAGTTTAAAGGAAAACTTCGATCGATCGAATCGAGGGAAATTCGGACTCGTTCAGAATCGAATTTTTAATGAAATTCGGAACGAATCCGGGTTCGTCCGGATCGATTCGTTCATCTCTAGTATCAACCATTATTCTTAACAAGTGATACACAGGTTTCCTGAATATGGTCTCCAAATAACCCCTTTTGGCACAATTAAAAACCCAGACTCTCCACTGGCACTTTTAGTGAGCCTTTTGTCCAAACTCATGTCTCGCATTGGGAAGCCTCTGAGGATCAAACTAAAGTTATTTCAGTTTGATATAATACAAAATGGTGTCAGTATGGTTATGTATATTCTTATGTGAAAACTTTATTAGTCCATTATATAGTGTGTCATATGTACATTAGTATAAAATTTTACTTTAGATTCTTGGTGGGAATTAGGGATGAGCGAATCGATCCGGACGAACCCGGATTTGATCCGAATTTCAGGAAAAATTCGATACGGATCGAATCCGAATTTCCCCGCGATTCGATCGCTCGAAGTTTTCCTTTAACATCCATTCATTTACATTTACAGGCATTCTAAGATGGCGGACGGGACATGTCTGGACATCTATCCCGCGCCAGTGCAAGCTGGGGCAGTCACATGCAGCCTATCAGCAGCCAGCAAGCCCGGTGACGTCACAGCGCTATTTAAGTCGGCCATCTTGCTTTTCCTTCCTCATTTCTCTATTGCATTCGTGAGAGACAGAACGCTGTGTAGCTGAGGGAGAGACAGTTAGACAGGCAGGGACAGACAGGGACAGGCTGGAGACAGACAGGAGACAGACAGAAAGTCAGCGAAAAACAGGGAAAGGAAGGAAAAATCGGAGGCTGTCACAGGGAGATTTTTTTTTCATCCAGCCTGACAGGCTTTGTTAGCGTTTTCAGGCTGCTTATACTAACTAACTGTGCATATATACTGAACTGATCTTAAGTCTGCTGTGAGGCATCCCATTCTGTGACTACAGCAGCCTCTGTTTAAGACCATATAACCATTTGCACTTATTATAATTGAAATTAGCCCTGATAAAGACACTTTTGCTGGGCATAGCACTACTGGATCTTTTTTGGGGCATCCCATTCTGTGACTACAGCAGCCTCTGTTTAAGACCATATAACCATTTGCACTTATTATAATTGAAATTAGCCCTGATAAAGACACTTTTGCTGGGCATAGCACTACTGGATCTTTTTTGGGGCATCCCATTCTGTGACTACAGCAGCCTCTGTTTAAGACCATATAACCATTTGCACTTATTATAATTGAAATTAGGCCTGATAAAGACACTTTTGCTGGGCATAGCACTACTGGATCTTTTTTGGGGCATCCCATTCTGTGACTTCAGCAGCCTCTGTTTAAGACCATATAACCATTTGCACTTATTATAATTGAAATTAGGCCTGATAAAGACACTTTTGCTGGGCATAGCACTACTGGATCTTTTTTGGGGCATCCCATTCTGTGACTACAGCAGCCTCTGTTTAAGACCATATAACCATTTGCACTTATTACAATTGAAATTAGCCCTGATAAAGACACTTTTGCTGGGCATAGCACTACTGGATCTTTTTTGGGGCATCCCATTCTGTGACTACAGCAGCCTCTGTTTAAGACCATATAACCATTTGCACTTATTATAATTGAAATTAGCCCTGATAAAGACACTTTTGCTGGGCATAGCACTACTGGATCTTTTTTTGGGGCATCCCATTCTGTGAGTACAGCAGCCTCTGTTTAAGACCATATAACCATTTGCACTTATTATAATTGAAATTAGCCCTGATAAAGACACTTTTGCTGGGCATAGCACTACTGAATCTTTTTTTGGGGCATCCCATTCTGTGACTACAGCAGCCTCTGTTTAAGACCATATAACCATTTGCACTTATTATAATTGAAATTAGGCCTGATAAAGACACTTTTGCTGGGCATAGCACTACTGGATCTTTTTTGGGGCATCCCATTCTGTGACTACAGCAGCCTCTGTTTAAGACCATATAACCATTTGCACTTATTATAATTGAAATTAGCCCTGATAAAGACACTTTTGCTGGGCATAGCACTACTGGGTCTTTTTTTGGGGCATCCCATTCTGTGACTTCAGCAGCCTCTGTTTAAGACCATATAACCATTTGCACTTATTATAATTGAAATTAGGCCTGATAAAGACACTTTTGCTGGGCATAGCACTACTGGATCTTTTTTGGGGCATCCCATTCTGTGACTACAGCAGCCTCTGTTTAAGACCATATAACCATTTGCACTTATTACAATTGAAATTAGCCCTGATAAAGACACTTTGCTGGGCATAGCACTACTGGATCTTTTTTGGGGCATCCCATTCTGTGACTACAGCAGCCTCTGTTTAAGACCATATAACCATTTGCACTTATTATAATTGAAATTAGCCCTGATAAAGACACTTTTGCTGGGCATAGCACTACTGGATCTTTTTTTGGGGCATCCCATTCTGTGACTACAGCAGCCTCTGTTTAAGACCATATAACCATTTGCACTTATTATAATTGAAATTAGCCCTGATAAAGACACTTTTGCTGGGCATAGCACTACTGGATCTTTTTTTGGGGCATCCCATTCTGTGACTACAGCAGCCTCTGTTTAAGACCATATAACCATTTGCACTTATTATAATTGAAATTAGGCCTGATACAGACACTTTTGCTGGGCATAGCACTACTGGATCTTTTTTGGGGCATCCCATTCTGTGACTACAGCAGCCTCTGTTTAAGACCATATAACCATTTGCACTTATTATAATTGAAATTAGCCCTGATAAAGACACTTTTGCTGGGCATAGCACTACTGGATCTTTTTTTGGGGCATCCCATTCTGTGACTACAGCAGCCTCTGTTTAAGACCATATAACCATTTGCACTTATTATAATTGAAATTAGGCCTGATAAAGACACTTTTGCTGGGCATAGCACTACTGGATCTTTTTTGGGGCATCCCATTCTGTGACTACAGCAGCCTCTGTTTAAGACCATATAACCATTTGCACTTATTATAATTGATATTAGCCCTGATAAAGACACTTTTGCTGGGCATAGCACTACTGGATCTTTTTTGGGGCATCCCATTCTGTGACTACAGCAGCCTCTGTTTAAGACCATATAACCATTTGCACTTATTATAATTGAAATTAGCCCTGATAAAGACACTTTTGCTGGGCATAGCACTAAAGGATCTTTTTTGGGGCATCCCATTCTGTGACTACAGCAGCCTCTGTTTAAGACCATATAACCATTTGCACTTATTATAATTGAAATTAGCCCTGATAAAGACACTTTTGCTGGGCATAGACTTACTGCTGCCTGTAAGGTGCACTTCTGTTGGGGCATCCCATTCTGTAACATAGCATACCCCTCTTTATTTACACTAAGCAGCTCTCTTATTTACACTAAGCAGGCCTGTTGGAGGCTGAGTGTTACTGTTCACTTTTGGTGTGCATTATATTCTGTTTCATATAGACCCACCGCTGCCCGGGGGATCTTAAAATATCACCTACTACCACGCCAGTTAGACTATGTCGGGCAGACAAGTGCCTGGAAGTGAAAAGAGGAGTGGCAGAGGCCAAGATTCCGCAGGCAGAGCTCGCATCAGACTGGGGGCCAGTAGCAGCAGGAGTCACGCTGAGAGACCTAATCTGCCAGTATCTGCTAGCGGTCGGGTCTCCACCAGTAACGCATCTGCCGTGGTAGATTGGTTGATGCGCTCATCAACAACATCATCACAACTTACGTCTGAGACCCCCAGTCTAGGGTCGGTAGGTTCCTCTGACACAACCCTGAGTTGGCATGCCCCGAGAGCAGTCCCTGTCCTCCCATTGCCTCTGTCCTACGCCGTTCCCTCCCCCAGCGACGTATCCTATGCTTTGGGTTCAGCTCCACTCTTTAGTGAGGAGGACGATCAGATACAGGAGGACAGTCAGCAGCTACTGCCCAGCCAAGAAATGGAGGTGGCTTCTTTAGCTAGGCAGACAAATAGTGATGTGGACAGTGTCGTGGGTGCTGCGCGCGTTCCAGCTCCTGCGCCAGACACTGTTGACGAATCCACGAACATCAGTGACGTACAGCCACAACTCGGTGATGATGATGATGACGATGAAGCCGATCGCACTTGGGAGCCGGGTGATGAAGGGGCTTCATCGTCATCATCAGGAGAAGAGGGGCACAGGTTGCCCCGGAGTCAGCAGCTGAGGCAGCAAGGTGGTAGCAGTCAGCATGGGGGCACAATTCCAAAGGCTGGAGCCGGCCGGGGCCGGGGCCAGGGTAGAGCACCTGCTGTGCGGCAGTCTACCTTATCGGGAGGTAGTGGAGCAGGGGTTCCTGGAGTTGGCAACAGCAGCAGTGAATCAGTGAGGCCAGGGGGTGGGAAAAGTAGCTACTCGGCAGTGTGGCAGTTTTTCCTGAAGCATCCGCAGGAGGGTAACATGGCCACATGCAAGATATGTAGGCAAAAGGTGAAGCGTGGCCAGGGTCCAAATGTTGGCACCACGGCCCTGCGTCAACATATGATGCGTCACCATAAAGCGACCTGGGAGAACCGAGGCTCCCAAGGGGTGGTCCAGTCTGCTTCCTCACCAAGTGAGCTCCCAATTTCTGCCAGCCAAGGCTCCAGCACCTCAGCCAAAGGCAGCTGTGCGTCATACCCATCCTCTGTCGCTCCTGCTCCTCCTCCTCCTCCTCCAAGTCATGCATCCCGCCAGCAATCCATCAGCGAAGCCATGTCCAAGAGACAGCAGTATGCGCCCACTCATCCTACGGCGCAGAAGCTGAATGTGCTCCTGTCCAAGTTGCTGGTGCTGCAGTCGCTCCCTTTTCAGGTGGTGGAATCTGCACCTTTCAGAGAACTGATGGCTTGTGCCGAGCCAAGGTGGAGAGTCCCAAGCCGTCATTTCTTTGCCAAGAAGGCAGTACCAGCGCTGCACACTTTTGTTGAACAGAAGGTGGGCCAGTCCTTGAGCCTGTCGGTGTGTAGCAAAGTGCATGGCAGCGCCGACATCTGGAGCTGTAACTACGGTCAGGGACAGTACATGTCATTTACGGCCCACTGGGTGAATGTGGTCCCTTTGCAGCAGTAGCAGCAACTTGGACAGGTCACGCCGCTTCGGCCTCCGCGCTCCCTGCCCGTTGGGCCTGTGACACCGTGCGACTCGGCCTCCTCATCCTCCGCTATCTCCTCACCCTCCACTGTAGGCTCAAGTCTCAGTGCCCCTCAAGTCTACCATGTGTGCAGGGCACGGAGGTGTCACACAGTGCTTCACATGGTTTGTCTTGGCGAACGGAGTCACACAGGGGAGGAACTGCTTAAATGTATTCATCAGGAAATCCAAACATGGCTTACTCCGAGAAAACTTAAAATGGGAATCATGGTTACCGACAATGGGAAGAACATTTTGTCTGCGCTGCGCCAAGGAAGCCTGATCCATGCCCCCTGCATGGCTCACGTCTTCAATCTGGTTGTCAAGCAGTTTCTGAAGTGTTCCCCCCATCTGCAAGACATCCTAACAACTTTAAGGAAACTTTGCATGCACTTCAGCCACTCCTACACCGCCAAACACACCCTTCTTGAGCTACAGCGTCAGAATGGTATCCCCCAACATAGTCTGATTTGCGATGTTTCCACCCGTTGGAATTCCACCCTTCACATGTTGGACCGATTAAATGAACAGAGAAAAGCCATCACGGATTTCCTGATGATCCAAGCAGATAGGGGGACTCCCCTGTGTAACTTCAATGTCAACCAGTGGCAGCTCATACGTGACACCTGCCATTTGCTCAGGCCCCTTGAGGATGCCACTTTATTTGTCAGTCGGCAGGATTACGGGATGAACGACGTGATTCCACTGCTTCATGTACTACAGCACATGTTGGAAACCATGGCTGGTCAGGGCACTGGAGACATGGCGTTTACATCTTACGGCCACATGAACCCCGTTGGAGCTGAACTGGAGGAGGAGGAGGAAGAGGAGGAGGAGGAGTTGCCCAGCGAAACACAGTTTAGGCTTGGCGAAATGGCTGGTTTATCTAGTCAGCGGACAGGAGAGGAGGAGCTAGAGGTTTTTGAGGAAGGCGAGACAGAGGACCCGGGCACACCGTGGCAGTATGCAGTGGAGATGGAGACAGGTAGTCCATCCGAGTCACTTGCGCAAATGGCACGAAGCATGCTCACGTGCTTGCGTAGTGACCCCAGAATTGTTTCCATCTGTCGGCGGGATGACTTCTGGCTGTCCACCTTATTGCACCCTCGCTTCCGGCACAAAATGGGGGCATTTTTTAAACCCACCGAGAGGGAGGACAAACTCAACTACTACAAAGACATTCTACGTAGGCAGTTGGCCGATGCCTATCTGCGCCATGGTCCATACTCTCGCAGGTCTGACTCGAAGGGACCTCTGCGCTCACCTTCCACTGCCATGGCCGCTGGGGGGGTTGGCAGGAGCAGCAGCAGCAGCTCCATCAGCAGCAGCAGCAGCCTCAGTCTTCAGTCGCTAATGAGTAGCTTTCTACACCCGCATAGTGAGGCTACTCATGAGCAGCAGGAAGACCTGGAGCAGGACCTCAACCAGCAGGTCATATCATACTTTGACATGACCATGCCAACACACCTTGAGGATCCGCTGGACTTCTGGGCAGCCAAACTTGATTTGTGGCCGCTACTAGCAGAGTTTGCCCTGGAAAAGCTGTCCTGCCCGGCAAGTAGCGTGCCATCTGAGCGGGTGTTTAGTGCGGCGGGGGCCATAGTTACGGCGAGGAGAACTCGTCTGTGAACTAAAAATGTGGAGAGACTCACCTTTGTCAAAATGAATCAGGGATGGATCAGCCAGGATTTCCACCCACCAATGCCTGATGCATGCGACTAGATTCAGCATGGTGCCACGTTTTACACTTTCCAAATGGTGCAAAACATATTTATGTCTTGAGGCCATTTTTTGGGCTCCTGCTGCTGCTGCTGCTGCCAACTTCTGACAACTCCAGGGTGTGATTCATCCAATTTTTGGGCTCCTGAAGCCAACTCCAGTGTATATTAGGGCTCCTGCTGCTGCTGCTGCCAACTCCAGGGTGTGAATCATCCAATTTTTGGGCTCCTGAAGCCAACCCCAGTGTCTCTTTAAAGTAATGTTTGGGCTCCTGCTGCTGCTGCTGCCAACTTCTGCCAACTCCAGGGTGTGATTCATCCAATTTTTGGGCTCCTGAAGCCAACCCCAGTGTCTCTTTAAAGTAATATTTGGGCTCCTGCTGCTGCTGCTGCTGCTGCTGCTGCTGCCAACTCCAGGGTGTGATTCATCCAATTTGTGGGCTCCTGAAGCCAACCCCAGGGTCTCTTTAAAGTAATATTTGGGCTCCTGCTGCTGCTACTGCCAACTTCTGCCAACTCCAGGGTGTGATTCATCGAATTTTTGGGCTCCTGAAGCCAACCCCAGTGTCTCTTTAAAGTAATATTTGGGCTCCTGCTGCTGCTACTGCCAACTTCTGCCAACTCCAGGGTGTGATTCATCCAATTTTTGGGCTCCTGAAGCCAACCCCAGTGTCTCTTTAAAGTAATATTTGGGCTCCTGCTGCTGCTACTGCCAACTTCTGCCAACTCCAGGGTGTGATTCATCCAATTTTTGGGCTCCTGAAGCCAACCCCAGGGTCTCTTTAAAGTAATATTTGGGCTCCTGCTGCTGCTGCTGCCAACTCCAGGGTGTGAATCATCCAATTTTTGGGCTCCTGAAGCCAACCCCAGTGTCTCTTTAAAGTAATGTTTGGGCTCCTGTTGCTGCTGCTGCCAACTCCTGCCAACTCCAGGGTGTGATTCATCCAATTTTGGGGCTCCTGAAGCCAACCCCAGGGTCTCTTTAAAGTAATATTTGGGCTCCTGCTGCTGCTGCTGCCAACTCCAGGGTGTGAATCATCCAATGTTTGGGCTCCTGAAGCCAACCCCAGTGTCTCTTTAAAGTAATGTTTGGGCTCCTGTTGCTGCTGCTGCCAACTCCTGCCAACTCCAGGGTGTGATTCATCCAATTTTTGGGCTCTTGAAGCCAACCCCAGGGTCTCTTTAAAGTAATATTTGGGCTCCTGCTGCTGCTACTGCCAACTTCTGCCAACTCCAGGGTGTGATTCATCCAATTTTTGGGCTCCTGAAGCCAACCCCAGTGTCTCTTTAAAGTAATGTTTGGGCTCCTGCTGCTGCTGCTGCCAACTCCAGGGTGTGATTCATCCAATTATTGGGCTCCTGAAGCCAACTCCAGTGTATATTTGGGCTCCTGCTGCTGCTGCTGCCAACTCCAGGGTGTGAATCATCCAATTTTTGGGCTCCTGAAGACAACCCCAGGGTCTCTTTAAAGTAATATTTGGGCTCCTGCTGCTGCCAACTCCAGGGTGTGATTCATCCAATTTTTGGGCTCCTGAAGCCAACCCCAGTGTCTCTTTAAAGTAATGTTTGGGCTCCTGCTGCTGCTGCTGCTGCCAACTCCAGGGTGTGATTCATCCAATTTTTGGGCTCCTGAAGCCAACTCCAGTGTATATTTGGGCTCCTGCTGCTGCTGCTGCCAACTCCAGGGTGTGAATCATCCAATTTTTGGGCTCCTGAAGCCAACCCCAGGGTCTCTTTAAAGTAATATTTGGGCTCCTGCTGCTGCCAACTCCAGGGTGTGATTCACCCAATTTTTGGGCTCCTGAAGCCAACCCCAGTGTCTCTTTAAAGTAATGTTTGGGCTCCTGCTGCTGCTGCTGCCAACTCCAGGGTGTGATTCATCCAATGTTTGGGCTCCTGAAGCCAATCCCAGGGTCTCTTTAAAGTAATATTTGGGCTCCTGCTGCTGCTGCTGCCAACTCCAGGGTGTGATTCATCCAATTTTTGGGCTCCTGAAGCCAACCCTCAGTGTCTCTTTAAAGTAATATTTGGGCTCCTGCTGCTGCTACTGCCAACTTCTGCCAACTCCAGGGTGTGATTCATCCAATTTTTGGGCTCCTGAAGCCAACCCCAGGGTCTCTTTAAAGTAATATTTGGGCTCCTGCTGCTGCTGCTGCCAACTCCAGGGTGTGATTCATCCAATTTTTGGGCTCCTGAAGCCAACTCCAGTGTATATTTGGGCTCCTGCTGCTGCTGCTGCCAACTCCAGGGTGTGAATCATCCAATTTTTGGGCTCCTGAAGCCAACCCCAGGGTCTCTTTAAAGTAATATTTGGGCTCCTGCTGCTGCCAACTCCAGGGTGTGATTCATCCAATTTTTGGGCTCCTGAAGCCAACCTCAGTGTCTCTTTAAAGTAATGTTTGGGCTCCTGCTGCTGCTGCTGCCAACTCCAGGGTGTGATTCATCCAATTTTTGGGCTCCTGAAGCCAACTCCAGTGTATATTTGGGCTCCTGCTGCTGCTGCTGCCAACTCCAGGGTGTGAATCATCCAATTTTTGGGCTCCTGAAGCCAACCCCAGGGTCTCTTTAAAGTAATATTTGGGCTCCTGCTGCTGCCAACTCCAGGGTGTGATTCATCCAATTTTTGGGCTCCTGAAGCCAACCCCAGGTTCTCTTTACAGTAATATTTGGGCTCCTGCTGCTGCCAACTCCAGGGTGTGATTCATCAAATTTTTGGGCTCCTGAAGCCAACTCCAGTGTATATTTGGGCTCCTGCTGCTGCTGCTGCCAACTCCAGGGTGTGAATCATCCAATTTTTGGGCTCCTGAAGCCAACCCCAGTGTCTCTTTAAAGTAATGTTTGGGCTCCTGTTGCTGCTGCTGCCAACTCCTGCCAACTCCAGGGTGTGATTCATCCAATTTTTGGGCTCCTGAAGCCAACCCCAGGGTCTCTTTAAAGTAATATTTGGGCTCCTGCTACTGCTGCTGCCAACTCCAGGGTGTGAATCATCCAATGTTTGGGCTCCTGAAGCCAACCCCAGTGTCTCTTTAAAGTAATGTTTGGGCTCCTGTTGCTGCTGCTGCCAACTCCTGCCAACTCCAGGGTGTGATTCATCCAATTTTTGGGCTCTTGAAGCCAACCCCAGGGTCTCTTTAAAGTAATATTTGGGCTCCTGCTGCTGCTACTGCCAACTTCTGCCAACTCCAGGGTGTGATTCATCCAATTTTTGGGCTCCTGAAGCCAACCCCAGTGTCTCTTTAAAGTAATGTTTGGGCTCCTGCTGCTGCTGCTGCCAACTCCAGGGTGTGATTCATCCAATTATTGGGCTCCTGAAGCCAACTCCAGTGTATATTTGGGCTCCTGCTGCTGCTGCTGCCAACTCCAGGGTGTGAATCATCCAATTTTTGGGCTCCTGAAGCCAACCCCAGGGTCTCTTTAAAGTAATATTTGGGCTCCTGCTGCTGCCAACTCCAGGGTGTGATTCATCCAATTTTTGGGCTCCTGAAGCCAACCCTCAGTGTCTCTTTAAAGTAATATTTGGGCTCCTGCTGCTGCTACTGCCAACTTCTGCCAACTCCAGGGTGTGATTCATCCAATTTTTGGGCTCCTGAAGCCAACCCCAGGGTCTCTTTAAAGTAATATTTGGGCTCCTGCTGCTGCTGCTGCCAACTCCAGGGTGTGATTCATCCAATTTTTGGGCTCCTGAAGCCAACTCCAGTGTATATTTGGGCTCCTGCTGCTGCTGCTGCCAACTCCAGGGTGTGAATCATCCAATTTTTGGGCTCCTGAAGCCAACCCCAGGGTCTCTTTAAAGTAATATTTGGGCTCCTGCTGCTGCCAACTCCAGGGTGTGATTCATCCAATTTTTGGGCTCCTGAAGCCAACCTCAGTGTCTCTTTAAAGTAATGTTTGGGCTCCTGCTGCTGCTGCTGCCAACTCCAGGGTGTGATTCATCCAATTTTTGGGCTCCTGAAGCCAACTCCAGTGTATATTTGGGCTCCTGCTGCTGCTGCTGCCAACTCCAGGGTGTGAATCATCCAATTTTTGGGCTCCTGAAGCCAACCCCAGGGTCTCTTTAAAGTAATATTTGGGCTCCTGCTGCTGCCAACTCCAGGGTGTGATTCATCCAATTTTTGGGCTCCTGAAGCCAACCCCAGGTTCTCTTTAAAGTAATATTTGGGCTCCTGCTGCTGCCAACTCCAGGGTGTGATTCATCAAATTTTTGGGCTCCTGAAGCCAACTCCAGTGTATATTTGGGCTCCTGCTGCTGCTGCTGCCAACTCCAGGGTGTGAATCATCCAATTTTTGGGCTCCTGAAGCCAACCCCAGTGTCTCTTTAAAGTAATATTTGGGCTCCTGCTGCTGCTGCTGCCAGCTCCAGGGTGTGAATCATCCAATTTTTGGGCTCCTGAAGCCAACCCCAGTGTCTCTTTAAAGTAATGTTTGGGCTCCTGTTGCTGCTGCTGCCAACTCCTGCCAACTCCAGGGTGTGATTCATCCAATTTTTGGGCTCCTGAAGCCAACCCCAGGGTCTCTTTAAAGTAATATTTGGGCTCCTGCTGCTGCTGCTGCCAACTCCAGGGTGTGAATCATCCAATGTTTGGGCTCCTGAAGCCAACCCCAGTGTCTCTTTAAAGTAATGTTTGGGCTCCTGTTGCTGCTGCTGCCAACTCCTGCCAACTCCAGGGTGTGATTCATCCAATTTTTGGGCTCTTGAAGCCAACCCCAGGGTCTCTTTAAAGTAATATTTGGGCTCCTGCTGCTGCTACTGCCAACTTCTGCCAACTCCAGGGTGTGATTCATCCAATTTTTGGGCTCCTGAAGCCAACCCCAGTGTCTCTTTAAAGTAATGTTTGGGCTCCTGCTGCTGCTGCTGCCAACTCCAGGGTGTGATTCATCCAATTATTGGGCTCCTGAAGCCAACTCCAGTGTATATTTGGGCTCCTGCTGCTGCTGCTGCCAACTCCAGGGTGTGAATCATCCAATTTTTGGGCTCCTGAAGCCAACCCCAGGGTCTCTTTAAAGTAATATTTGGGCTCCTGCTGCTGCCAACTCCAGGGTGTGATTCATCCAATTTTTGGGCTCCTGAAGCCAACCCTCAGTGTCTCTTTAAAGTAATATTTGGGCTCCTGCTGCTGCTACTGCCAACTTCTGCCAACTCCAGGGTGTGATTCATCCAATTTTTGGGCTCCTGAAGCCAACCCCAGGGTCTCTTTAAAGTAATATTTGGGCTCCTGCTGCTGCTGCTGCCAACTCCAGGGTGTGATTCATCCAATTTTTGGGCTCCTGAAGCCAACTCCAGTGTATATTTGGGCTCCTGCTGCTGCTGCTGCCAACTCCAGGGTGTGAATCATCCAATTTTTGGGCTCCTGAAGCCAACCCCAGGGTCTCTTTAAAGTAATATTTGGGCTCCTGCTGCTGCCAACTCCAGGGTGTGATTCATCCAATTTTTGGGCTCCTGAAGCCAACCTCAGTGTCTCTTTAAAGTAATGTTTGGGCTCCTGCTGCTGCTACTGCCAACTCCAGGGTGTGATTCATCCAATTTTTGGGCTCCTGAAGCCAACTCCAGTGTATATTTGGGCTCCTGCTGCTGCTGCTGCCAACTCCAGGGTGTGAATCATCCAATTTTTGGGCTCCTGAAGCCAACCCCAGGGTCTCTTTAAAGTAATATTTGGGCTCCTGCTGCTGCCAACTCCAGGGTGTGATTCATCCAATTTTTGGGCTCCTGAAGCCAACCCCAGGTTCTCTTTAAAGTAATATTTGGGCTCCTGCTGCTGCCAACTCCAGGGTGTGATTCATCAAATTTTTGGGCTCCTGAAGCCAACTCCAGTGTATATTTGGGCTCCTGCTGCTGCTGCTGCCAACTCCAGGGTGTGAATCATCCAATTTTTGGGCTCCTGAAGCCAACCCCAGTGTCTCTTTAAAGTAATATTTGGGCTCCTGCTGCTGCTGCTGCCAGCTCCAGGGTGTGAATCATCCAATTTTTGGGCTCCTGAAGCCAACCCCAGTGTCTCTTTAAAGTAATGTTTGGGCTCCTGTTGCTGCTGCTGCCAACTCCTGCCAACTCCAGGGTGTGATTCATCCAATTTTTGGGCTCCTGAAGCCAACCCCAGGGTCTCTTTAAAGTAATATTTGGGCTCCTGCTGCTGCTGCTGCCAACTCCAGGGTGTGAATCATCCAATGTTTGGGCTCCTGAAGCCAACCCCAGTGTCTCTTTAAAGTAATGCTTGGGCTCCTGTTGCTGCTGCTGCCAACTCCTGCCAACTCCAGGGTGTGATTCATCCAATTTTTGGGCTCTTGAAGCCAACCCCAGGGTCTCTTTAAAGTAATATTTGGGCTCCTGCTGCTGCTACTGCCAACTTCTGCCAACTCCAGGGTGTGATTCATCCAATTTTTGGGCTCCTGAAGCCAACCCCAGTGTCTCTTTAAAGTAATGTTTGGGCTCCTGCTGCTGCTGCTGCCAACTCCAGGGTGTGATTCATCCAATTATTGGGCTCCTGAAGCCAACTCCAGTGTATATTTGGGCTCCTGCTGCTGCTGCTGCCAACTCCAGGGTGTGAATCATCCAATTTTTGGGCTCCTGAAGCCAACCCCAGGGTCTCTTTAAAGTAATATTTGGGCTCCTGCTGCTGCCAACTCCAGGGTGTGATTCATCCAATTTTTGGGCTCCTGAAGCCAACCCCAGTGTCTCTTTAAAGTAATGTTTGGGCTCCTGCTGCTGCTGCTGCTGCTGCCAACTCCAGGGTGTGATTCATCCAATTTTTGGGCTCCTGAAGCCAACTCCAGTGTATATTCGGGCTCCTGCTGCTGCTGCTGCCAACTCCAGGGTGTGAATCATCCAATTTTTGGGCTCCTGAAGCCAACCCCAGGGTCTCTTTAAAGTAATATTTGGGCTCCTGCTGCTGCCAACTCCAGGGTGTGATTCACCCAATTTTTGGGCTCCTGAAGCCAACCCCAGTGTCTCTTTAAAGTAATGTTTGGGCTCCTGCTGCTGCTGCTGCCAACTCCAGGGTGTGATTCATCCAATTTTTGGGCTCCTGAAGCCAACTCCAGTGTCTCTTTAAAGTAATATTTGGGCTCCTGCTGCTGCTACTGCCAACTTCTGCCAACTCCAGGGTGTGATTCATCCAATTTTTGGGCTCCTGAAGCCAACCCCAGGGTCTCTTTAAAGTAATATTTGGGCTCCTGCTGCTGCTGCTGCCAACTCCAGGGTGTGATTCATCCAATTTTTGGGCTCCTGAAGCCAACTCCAGTGTCTCTTTAAAGTAATATTTGGGCTCCTGCTGCTGCTACTGCCAACTTCTGCCAACTCCAGGGTGTGATTCATCCAATTTTTGGGCTCCTGAAGCCAACCCCAGGGTCTCTTTAAAGTAATATTTGGGCTCCTGCTGCTGCTGCTGCCAACTCCAGGGTGTGATTCATCCAATTTTTGGGCTCCTGAAGCCAACTCCAGTGTATATTTGGGCTCCTGCTGCTGCTGCTGCCAACTCCAGGGTGTGAATCATCCAATTTTTGGGCTCCTGAAGCCAACCCCAGGGTCTCTTTAAAGTAATATTTGGGCTCCTGCTGCTGCCAACTCCAGGGTGTGATTCATCCAATTTTTGGGCTCCTGAAGCCAACCTCAGTGTCTCTTTAAAGTAATGTTTGGGCTCCTGCTGCTGCTGCTGCCAACTCCAGGGTGTGATTCATCCAATTTTTGGGCTCCTGAAGCCAACTCCAGTGTCTCTTTAAAGTAATATTTGGGCTCCTGCTGCTGCTACTGCCAACTTCTGCCAACTCCAGGGTGTGATTCATCCAATTTTTGGGCTCCTGAAGCCAACCCCAGGGTCTCTTTAAAGTAATATTTGGGCTCCTGCTGCTGCTGCTGCCAACTCCAGGGTGTGATTCATCCAATTTTTGGGCTCCTGAAGCCAACTCCAGTGTCTCTTTAAAGTAATATTTGGGCTCCTGCTGCTGCTACTGCCAACTTCTGCCAACTCCAGGGTGTGATTCATCCAATTTTTGGGCTCCTGAAGCCAACCCCAGGGTCTCTTTAAAGTAATATTTGGGCTCCTGCTGCTGCTGCTGCCAACTCCAGGGTGTGATTCACCCAATTTTTGGGCTCCTGAAGCCAACCTCAGTGTCTCTTTAAAGTAATGTTTGGGCTCCTGCTGCTGCTGCTGCCAACTCCAGGGTGTGATTCATCCAATTTTTGGGCTCCTGAAGCCAACTCCAGTGTCTCTTTAAAGTAATATTTGGGCTCCTGCTGCTGCTACTGCCAACTTCTGCCAACTCCAGGGTGTGATTCATCCAATTTTTGGGCTCCTGAAGCCAACCCCAGGGTCTCTTTAAAGTAATATTTGGGCTCCTGCTGCTGCTGCTGCCAACTCCAGGGTGTGATTCATCCAATTTTTGGGCTCCTGAAGCCAACTCCAGTGTCTCTTTAAAGTAATATTTGGGCTCCTGCTGCTGCTACTGCCAACTTCTGCCAACTCCAGGGTGTGATTCATCCAATTTTTGGGCTCCTGAAGCCAACCCCAGGGTCTCTTTAAAGTAATATTTGGGCTCCTGCTGCTGCTGCTGCCAACTCCAGGGTGTGATTCATCCAATTTTTGGGCTCCTGAAGCCAACTCCAGTGTATATTTGGGCTCCTGCTGCTGCTGCTGCCAACTCCAGGGTGTGAATCATCCAATTTTTGGGCTCCTGAAGCCAACCCCAGGGTCTCTTTAAAGTAATATTTGGGCTCCTGCTGCTGCCAACTCCAGGGTGTGATTCATCCAATTTTTGGGCTCCTGAAGCCAACCTCAGTGTCTCTTTAAAGTAATGTTTGGGCTCCTGCTGCTGCTGCTGCCAACTCCAGGGTGTGATTCATCCAATTTTTGGGCTCCTGAAGCCAACTCCAGTGTATATTTGGGCTCCTGCTGCTGCCAACTCCAGGGTGTGAATCATCCAATTTTTGGGCTCCTGAAGCCAACCCCAGTGTCTCTTTAAAGTAATATTTGGGCTCCTGCTGCTGCTGCTGCCAACTCCAGGGTGTAATTCATCCAATTTTTGGGCTCCTGAAGCCAACCCCAGGGTCTCTTTAAAGTAAATTTTGGGCTCCTGCTGCTGCTGTCAACTCCTGCCAACTCCAGGGTGTGATTCATCCAATTTTTGGGCTCCTGAAGCCAACCCCAGTGTCTCTTTAAAGTAATGTTTGGGCTCCTGCTGCTGCTGCTGCTGCCAACTTCTGCCAACTCCAGGGTGTGATTCATCCAATTTTTGGGCTCCTGAAGCCAACCCCAGTGTCTCTTTAAAGTAATATTTGGGCTCCTGCTGCTGCTGCTGCCAACTCCAGGGTGTGATTCATCCAATTTTTGGGCTCCTGAAGCCAACCCCAGGGTCTCTTTGAAGTAATGTTTGGGCTCCTGCTGCTGCCAACTCCAGGGTGTGATTCATCCAATTTTTGGGATCCTGAAGCCAACCCCAGTGTCTCTTTAAAGTAATATTTGGGCTCCTGCTGCTGCTGCTGCCAACTCCAGGGTGTGATTCATCCAATTTTTGGGCTCCTGAAGCCAACCCCAGGGTCTCTTTAAAGTAATGTTTGGGCTCCTGCTGCTGCTGCCAACTCCAGGGTGTGATTCATCCAATTTTTGGGCTCCTGCTGCTGCCAACTCCAGTGTCTCTTTAAAGCAATGTTTGGGCTCCTGCCCCTCATAGTGATGCCACTTCAACTCTCTTGAATTCAATTGTGCCGCTCTGCGATTCTATTAGCGATGCCTCTGATCTGCGTGTGATATTTATTCAAAGTATTATTCAACTAACCCAGCACGCATCCTGTGCGTGTTACAGCAAGGCAGAATGGTTTACAACCCTATTGAGGCTCTAGGAGGCTCAGAAATAGCCGTTTTTAATAGCGATTCGTCGCGAATTTATTCGGGTCGAAACGATTTTTGTCGGAAAATTCGGCGAATCAGTCGAATCGAATTTTTCAAAAGTTCGCTCATCTCTAGTGGGAATCCACAAAATACAATCCTCCGTCTTTGGGGGCCTTCTTCTCTTGAATGCCTTTCAGATCGTATGAAGAACAAAGACAAATATCGCCAGGACTCACTTCTAGAATTTTGGTCTAGGAGAGGTTCAGGCCTGTCAAGTTTTATAGAAAACGGGATATCTGGAGATCCCAAATAGGTCCCCAGGAAGTCTGCACTCTACCCACGAATTTATATGTACTACTGATAAACCACAATAATTAGTACTGAAAAAAATATACAATTTATTAGTAATTAAAAAGACTCCTAGAGAGATAAATGCACATGAAAATACACAATGATAAAGACACTTTTGCTGTGCATAGCACTACTGCTGCCTGCCAGGTGCACTCCTGTTGTGGCATCCCATTCTGTGACTACACCAGCCTCTATTTAAGACCATAACCATTTTCACTTATTCTAATTGAAATTAGGCCTGATAAAGACACTTTTGCTGTGCATGCTACTACTGGTCCCAGGTGCACTCCTGTTGTGGCATCCCATTCTGTGACTACACCAGCCTCTATTTAAGAACATAACCATTTGCACTTATTCTAATTGAAATTAGGCCTGGTAAAGACTCTTTTGCTGTGCATGCTACTACTGGTCCCAGGTGCACTCCTGTTGGGGCATCCCATTCTGTGACTACACCAGCCTCTATTTAAGAACATAACCATTTGCACTTATTCTAATTGAAATTAGGCCTGATAAAGACTCTTTTGCTGTGCATGCTACTACTGGTCCCAGGTGCACTCCTGTTGTGGCATCCCATTCTGTGACTACAGCAGCCTCTATTTAAGAACATAACCATTTGCACTTATTCTAATTGAAATTAGGCCTGATAAAGACACTTTTGCTGTGCATATTCTTACTGCTGCCTGCCAGGTGCACTCCTGTTGTGGCATCCCATTCTGTGACTACACCAGCCTCTATTTAAGACCATAACCATTTGCACTTATTCTAATTGAAATTAGGCCTGATAAAGACACTTTTGCTGTGCATAGACTTACTGCTGCCTGCCAGGTGCACTCCTGTTGTGGCATCCCATTCTGTGACGACACCAGCCTCTATTTAAGAACATAACCATTTGCCCTTATTCTAATTGAAATTAGGCCTGATAAAGACACTTTTGCTGTGCATGCTACTACTGGTCCCAGGTGCACTCCTGTTGTGGCATCCCATTCTGTGACTACACCAGCCTCTATTTAAGAACATAACCATTTGCACTTATTCTAATTGAAATTAGGCCTGATAAAGACACTTTTGCTGTGCATAGTACTACTGCCTGCCAGGTGCACTCCTGTTGGTTTTTGGGGCATCCCATTCTGTGACATACCATACCCCTCTTTATTTACACTAAGCAGCTCTCTTATTTACACTAAGCAGGCCTGTTGGAGGCTGAGTGTTACTGCTCACTTTTGGTGTGCATTATATTCTGTTTCATATAGGCCCACCACTGCCTGGGGTTTTTTAAAATATCACCTACTACCACGCCAGTTAGACTATCTCGGGCAGACAAGTGCCTGGAAGTGAAAAGAGGAGTGGCAGAGGCCAAGATTCCGCAGGCAGAGCTCGCAGCAGACTGGGGGCCAGTAGCAGCAGGAGTCACGCTGAGAGACCTAATCTGCCAGTATCTGCTAGCGGTCGGGTCTCCACCAGTAACGCATCTGCCGTGGTAGATTGGTTGAAGCGCTCATCAACAACATCATCACAACTTACGTCTGAGACCCCCAGTCTAGGGTCGGTAGGTTCCTCTGACACAACCCTGAGTTGGCATGCCCCGAGAGCAGTCCCTGTCCTCCCATTGCCTCTGTCCTACGCCGTTCCCTCCCCCAGCGACGTATCCTATGCTTTGGGTTCAGCTCCACTCTTTAGTGAGGAGGACCATCAGATAGAGGACAGTCAGCAGCTACTGCCCAGCCAAGAAATGGAGGTGGCTTCTCTAGCTAGGCAGACAAATAGTGATGTGGACAGTGTAGTGGGTGCTGCGAGCGTTCCAGCTCCTGCGCCAGACACTGTTGACGAATCCACGAACATCAGTGACGTACAGCCACAACTCGGTGATAATGATGATGATGATGAAGCCGATCGCACTTGGGAGCCGGGTGATGAAGGGGCTTCATCGTCATCATCAGGAGAAGAGGGGCGCAGGTTGCCCCGGAGTCAGCAGCTGAGGCAGCAAGGTGGTAGCAGTCAGCATGGGGGCACAATTCCAAAGGCTGGAGCCGGCCGGGGCCGGGGTAGATCACCTGCTGTGCGGCAGTCTACCTTATCGGGAGGTAGTGGAGCAGGGGTTCCTGGAGTTGGCAACAGCAGCAGTGAATCAGTGAGGCCAGGGGGTGGGAAAAGTAGCTACTCGGCAGTGTGGCAGTTTTTCCTGAAGCATCCGCAGGAGGGTAACATGGCCACATGCAAGATATGTAGGCAAAAGGTGAAGCGTGGCCAGGGTCCAAATGTTGGCACCACGGCCCTGCGTCAACATATGATGCGTCACCATAAAGCGACCTGGGAGAACCGAGGCTCCCAAGGGGTGGTCCAGTCTGCTTCCTCACCAAGTGAGCTCCCAATTTCTGCCAGCCAAGGCTCCAGCACCTCAGCCGAAGGCAGCTGTGCGTCATACCCATCCTCTGTCGCTCCTGCTCCTCTTCCTCCTCCTCCAAGTCATGCATCCCGCCAGCAATCCATCAGCGAAGCCATGTCCAAGAGACAGCAGTATGCGCCCACTCATCCTACGGCGCAGAAGCTGAATGTGCTCCTGTCCAAGTTGCTGGTGCTGCAGTAGCTCCCTTTTCAGGTGGTGGAATCTGCACCTTTCAGAGAACTGATGGCTTGTGCCGAGCCGAGGTGGAGAGTCCCAAGCCGTCATTTCTTTGCCAAGAAGGCAGTACCAGCGCTGCACACTTTTGTTGAACAGAAGGTGGGCCAGTCCTTGAGCCTGTCGGTGTGTAGCAAAGTGCATGGCAGCGCAGACATCTGGAGCTGTAACTACGGTCAGGGACAGTACATGTCGTTTACGGCCCACTGGGTGAATGTGGTCCCTTTGCAGCAGCAGCAGCAACTTGGACAGGTCACGCCGCTTCGGCCTCCGCGCTCCCTGCCCGTTGGGCCTGTGACACCGTGCGACTCGGCCTCCTCATCCTCCGCCATCTCCTCACCCTCCACTGTAGGCTCAAGTCTCAGTGCCCCTCCAGTCTACCATGTGTGCAGGGCACGGAGGTGTCACGCAGTGCTTCACATGGTTTGTCTTGGCGAACGGAGTCACAGAGGGGAGGAACTGCTTAAATGTATTCATCAGGAAATCCAAACATGGCTTACTCCGAGAAAACTTAAAATGGGAATCATGGTTACCGACAATGGGAAGAACATTTTGTCTGCGCTGCGCCAAGGAAGCCTGACCCATGCCCCCTGCATGGCTCACGTCTTCAATCTGGTTGTCAAGCGGTTTCTGAAGTGTTCCCCCCATCTGCAAGACATCCTAACAACTTCAAGGAAACTTTGCATGCACTTCAGCCACTCCTACACCGCCAAACACACCCTTCTTGAGCTACAGCGTCAGAATGGTATCCCCCAACATAGTCTGATTTGCGATGTTTCCACCCGTTGGAATTCCACCCTTCACATGTTGGACCGATTATATGAACAGAGAAAAGCCATCACGGATTTCCTGATGATCCAAGCAGATAGGGGGACTCCCCTGTGTAACTTCAATGTCAACCAGTGGCAGCTCATACGTGACACCTGCCGTTTGCTCAGGCCCTTTGAGGATGCCACTTTATTTGTCAGTCGGCAGGATTACGGGATGAACGATGTGATTCCACTGCTTCATGTACTACAGCACATGTTGGAAACCATGGCTGGTCAGGGCACTGGAGACATGGCGTTTACATCTTATGGCCACATGAACCCCGTTGGAGCTGAACTGGAGGAGGAGGAGGAAGAGGAGGAGGAGGAGTTGCCCAGCGAAACACAGTTTAGGCTTGGCGAAATGGCTGGTTTATCTAGTCAGCGGATAGGAGAGGAGGAGCAGGAGCAGCCAGAGGAGCTAGAGGTTTTTGAGGAAGGCGAGACAGAGGACCCGGGCACACCGTGGCAGTATGCAGTGGAGATGGAGACAGGTAGTCCATCCGAGTCACTTGCGCAAATGGCACGAAGCATGCTCACGTGCTTGCGTAGTGACCCCAGGATTGTTTCCATCTGTCGGCGGGATGACTTCTGGCTGTCCACCTTATTGCACCCTTGCTTCCGGCACAAAATGGGGGCATTTCTTAAACCCACCGAGAGGGAGGACAAACTCAACTACTACAAAGACATTCTACGTAGGCAGTTGGCCGATGCCTATCTGCGCCATGGTCCATACTCTCGCAGGTCTGACTCGAGGGGACCTCTGCGCTCACCTTCCACTGCCATGGCCGCTGGGGGGGTTGGCAGGAGCAGCAGCAGCAGCTCCATCAGCAGCAGCAGCCTCAGTCTTCAGTCGCTAATGAGTAGCTTTCTACACCCGCATAGTGAGGCTACTCATGAGCAGCAGGAAGACCTGGAGCAGGACCTACACCAGCAGGTCATGTCATACTTTGACATGACCATGCCAACACACCTTGAGGATCCGCTGGACTTCTGGGCAGCCAAACTTGATATGTGGCCGCAACTAGCAGAGTTTGCCCTGGAAAAGCTGTCCTGCCCGGCAAGTAGCGTGCCATCTGAGCGGGTGTTTAGTGCGGCGGGGGCCATAGTTACGGCGAGGAGAACTCGTCTGTGAACTAAAAATGTGGAGAGACTCACCTTTGTCAAAATGAATCAGGGATGGATCAGCCAGGATTTCCACCCACCAATGCCTGATGCATGCGACTAGATTCAGCATGGTGCCACGTTTTACATTTTCCAAATGGTGCAAAACATATTTATGTCTTTAGGCCAATTTTTGGGCTCCTGCTGATGTCAACTCCAGGGTGTGATTCATCCAATTCTTGGGGTCCTGAAGCCAACCCCAGTGTCTCTTTAAAGTAATGTTTGGGCTACTGCTGCTGCTGCTGCCAACTCCAGGGTGTGATTCATCCAATTTTTGGCCTCCTGAAGCCAACCCCAGTGTCTCTTTAAAGTAATGTTTGGGCTCCTGCTGCTGCTGCCAACTCCAGGGTGTGATTCATCCAATTTTTGGCCTCCTGAAGCCAACCCCAGTGTCTCTTTAAAGTAATGTTTGGGCTCCTGCTGCTGCCAACTCCAGGGTGTGATTCATCCAATTTTTGGGCTCCTGAAGCCAACTCCAGGGTATTTTTGGGCTCCTGCTGCTGCTGCTGCCAACTCCAGGGTGTGATTCATCCAATTTTTGGCCTCCTGAAGCCAACTCCAGTGTATATTTGGGCTTCTGCTGCTGCTGCTGCCAACTCCATGGTGTGATTCATCCAATTTTTGGGCTCCTGAAGCCAACCCCAGTGTCTCTTTAAAGTAATGTTTGGGCTCCTGCTGCTGCTGCCAAATCCAGGGTGTGATTCATCCAATGTTTGGCCTCCTGAAGCCAACCCCAGTGTCTCTTTAAAGTAATGTTTGGGCTCCTGCTGCTGCTGCCAACTCCAGGGTGTGATTCATCCAATTTTTGGCCTCCTGAAGCCAACCCCAGTGTCTCTTTAAAGTAATGTTTGGGCTCCTGCTGCTGCCAACTCCAGGGTGTGATTCATCCAATTTTTGGGCTCCTGAAGCCAACTCCAGGGTATTTTTGGGCTCCTGCTGCTGCTGCTGCCAACTCCAGGGTGTGATTCATCCAATTTTTGGCCTCCTGAAGCCAACTCCAGTGTATATTTGGGCTCCTGCTGCTGCTGCTGCCAACTCCATGGTGTGATTCATCCAATTTTTGGGCTCCTGAAGCCAACCCCAGTGTCTCTTTAAAGTAATGTTTGGGCTCCTGCTGCTGCTGCCAAATCCAGGGTGTGCTTCATCCAATTTTTGGCCTCCTGAAGCCAACCCCAGTGTCTCTTTAAAGTAATATTTGGGCTGCTCTTGCTGCTGCTGCCAACTCCAGGGTGTGATTAATCCAATTTTTGGGCTCCTGAAGCCAACCCCAGTGTCTCTTTAAAGTAATGTTTGGGCTCCTGCTGCCAACTCCAGGGTGCGATTCATCCAATTTTTGGCCTCCTGAAGCCAACCCCAGTGTCTCTTTAAAGTAATATTTGGGCTCCTGCTGCTGCTGCCAACTCCAGGGTGTGATTCATCCAATTTTTGGCCTCCTAAAGCCAACTGCAGTGTCTCTTTAAAGTAATATTTGGGCTCCTGCTGCTGCTGCTGCCAACTCCAGGGTGTGATTCATCCAATTTTTGGCCTCCTGAAACCAACCCCAGTGTCTCTTTAAAGTAATGTTTGGGCTCCTGCTGCTGCTGCTGCCAACTCCAGGGTGGGATTCATCCAATTTTTGGGCTCCTGAAGCCAACTCCAGTGTATATTTGGGCCCCTGCTGCTGCTGCTGCCAACTCCAGGGTGTGATTCATCCAATTTTTGGCCTCCTGAAGCCAACCCCAGTGTCTCTTTAAAGTAATATTTGGGCTCCTGCTGCTGCCAACTCCAGGGTGTGATTCATCCAATTTTAGGGCTCCTGAAGCCAACTCCAGTGTATATTTGGGCTCCTGCTGCTGCTGCTGCCAACTCCAGGGTGTGATTCATCCAATTTTTGGGCTCCTGAAGCCAACCCCAGTGTCTCTTTAAAGTAATGTTTGGGCTCCTGCTGCTGCTGCCAACTCCAGGGTGTGATTCATCCAATTTTTGGCCTCCTGAAGCCAACCCCAGTGTCTCTTTAAAGTAATATTTGGGCTGCTCCTGCTGCTGCTGCTGCTGCCAACTCCAGGGTGTGATTCATCCAATTTTTGGGCTCCTGAAGCCAACCCCAGGGTCTCTTTAAAGTAATGTTTGGGCTCCTGCTGCTGCTGCCAACTCCAGTGTGTGATTCATCCAATTTTTGGGCTCCTGAAGCCAACCCCAGGGTCTCTTTAAAGTAATGTTGGGGCTCCTGCTGCTGCCAACTCCAGGGTGTGATTCATCCAATTTTTGGGCTCCTGAAGCCAACTCCAGGGTATTTTTGGGCTCCTGCTGCTGCTGCTGCCAACTCCAGGGTGTGATTCATCCAATTTTTGGCCTCCTGAAGCCAACTCCAGTGTATATTTGGGCTCCTGCTGCTGCTGCTGCCAACTCCATGGTGTGATTCATCCAATTTTTGGGCTCCTGAAGCCAACCCCAGTATCTCTTTAAAGTAATGTTTGGGCTCCTGCTGCTGCTGCCAAATCCAGGGTGTGATTCATCCAATTTTTGGCCTCCTGAAGCCAACCCCAGTGTCTCTTTAAAGTAATATTTGGGCTGCTCTTGCTGCTGCTGCCAACTCCAGGGTGTGATTCATCCAATTTTTGGGCTCCTGACGCCAACCCCAGTGTCTCTTTAAAGTAATGTTTGGGCTCCTGCTGCCAACTCCAGGGTGTGATTCATCCAATTTTTGGCCTCCTGAAGCAAACCCCAGTGTCTCTTTAAAGTAATATTTGGGCTCCTGCTGCTGCTGCCAACTCCAGGGTGTGATTCATCCAGTTTTTGGCCTCCTGAAGCCAACTCCAGTGTCTCTTTAAAGTAATATTTGGGCTCCTGCTGCTGCTGCTGCCAACTCCAGGGTGTGATTCATCCAATTTTTGGGCTCCTGAAGCCAACCCCAGTGTCTCTTTCAAGTAGTGTTTGGGCTCCTGCTGCTGCTGCCAACTCCAGGGTGTGATTCATCCAATTTTTGGCCTCCTGAAGCCAACCCCAGTGTCTCTTTAAAGTAATATTTGGGCTCCTGCTGCTGCTGCTGCCAACTCCAGGGTGTGATTCATCCAATTTTAGGGCTCCTGAAGCCAACTCCAGTGTATATTTGGGCTCCTGCTGCTGCTGCTGCCAACTCCAGGGTGTGATTCATCCAATTTTTGGCCTCCTGAAGCCAACCCCAGTGTCTCTTTAAAGTAATATTTGTGCTGCTCCTGCTGCTGCTGCTGCTGCCAACTCCAGGGTGTGATTCATCCAATTTTTGGGCTCCTGAAGCCAACCCCAGGGTCTCTTTAAAGTAATGTTTGGGCTCCTGCTGCTGCTGCCAACTCCAGTGTGTGATTCATCCAATTTTTGGGCTCCTGAAGCCAACCCCAGGGTCTCTTTAAAGTAATGTTTGGGCTCCTGCTGCTGCCAACTCCAGGGTGTGATTCATCCAATTTTTGGCCTCCTGAAGCCAACCCCAGTGTCTCTTTAAAGTAATATTTGGGCTGCTCCTGCTGCTGCTGCCAACTCCAGGGTGTGATTCATCCAATTTTTGGGCTCCTGAAGCCAACCCCAGGGTCTCTTTAAAGTAATGTTTGGGCTCCTGCTGCTGCTGCCAACTCCAGGGTGTGATTCATCCAATTTTAGGGCTCCTGAAGCCAACTCCAGTGTATATTTGGGCTCCTGCTGCTGCTGCTGCTGCCAACTCCAGGGTGTGATTCATCCAATTTTTGGGCTCCTGAAGCCAACCCCAGTGTCGCTTTAAAGTAATGTTTGGGCTCCTGCTGCTGCTGCCAACTCCAGGGTGTGATTCATCCAATTTATGGGCTCCTGAAGCCAACTCCAGTGTCTCTTTAAAGTAATATTTGGGCTCCTGCTGCTGCTGCTGCCAACTCCAGGGTGTGATTCATCCAATTTTTGGGCTCCTGAAGCCAACCCCAGTGTCTCTTTAAAGTAATGTTTGGGCTCCTGCTGCTGCTGCCAACTCCAGGGTGTGATTCATCCAATTTTTGGGCTCCTGAAGCCAACCCCAGGGTCTCTTTAAAGTAATATTTGGGCTCCTGCTGCTGCTGCTGCCAACTCCAGGGTGTGATTCCTCCAATTTTTGGGCTCCTGAAGCCAACCCCAGGGTCTCTTTAAAGTAATGTTTGGGCTCCTGCTGCTGCCAACTCCAGGGTGTGATTCATCCAATTTTTGGGCTCCTGAAGCCAACCCCAGGGTCTCTTTAAAGTAATATTTGGGCTCCTGCTGCTGCTGCTGCCAACTCCAGGGTGTGATTCCTCCAATTTTTGGGCTCCTGAAGCCAACTCCAGTGTATATTTGGGCTCCTGCTGCTGCTGCTGCCAACTCCAGGGTGTGATTCATCCAATTTTTGGGCTCCTGAAGCCAACCCCAGGGTCTCTTTAAAGTAAAATTTGGGCTCCTGCTGCTGCTGCTGCCAACTCCAGGGTGTGATTCATCCAATTTTTGGGCTCCTGAAGCCAACCCCAGGGTCTCTTTAAAGTAATGTTTGGGCTCCTGCTGCTGCTGCCAACTCCAGGGTGTGATTCATCCAATTTTTGGGCTCCTGAAGCCAACCCCAGGGTCTCTTTAAAGTAATATTTGGGCTCCTGCTGCTGCTGCTGCCAACTCCAGGGTGTGATTCATCCAATTTTTGGGCTCCTGAAGCCAACCCCAGTGTCTCTTTAAAGTAATGTTTGGGCTCCTGCTGCTGCTGCCAACTCCAGGGTGCGATTCATCCAATTTTTGGGCTCCTGAAGCCAACTCCAGTGTCTCTTTAAAGTAATATTTGGGCTCCTGCTGCTGCTGCTGCCAACTCCAGGGTGTGATTCATCCAATTTTTGGGCTCCTGAAGCCAACCCCAGTGTCTCTTTAAAGTAATATTTGGGCTCCTGCTGCTGCTGCTGCCAACTCCAGGGTGTGATTCATCCAATTTTTGGGCTCCTGAAGCCAACCCCAGGGTCTCTTTAAAGTAATGTTTGGGCTCCTGCTGCTGCTGCCAACTCCAGGGTGTGATTCATCCAATTTTTGGGCTCCTGAAGCCAACCCCAGGGTCTCTTTAAAGTAATGTTTGGGCTCCTGCTGCTGCCAACTCCAGGGTGTGATTCATCCAATTTTTGGGCCCCAGAAGCCAACCCCAGGGTCTTTTTAAAGTAATATTTGGGCTCCTGCTGCTGCCAACTCCTGCCAACTCCAGGGTGTGATTCATCCAATTTTTGGCCTCTTGAAGCCAACTCCAGTGTATATTTGGGCTCCTGCTGCTGCTGCTGCCAACTCCAGGGTGTGAATCATCCAATTTTTGGGCTCCTGAAGCCAACCCCAGGGTCTCTTTAAAGTAATATTTGGGCTCCTGCTGCTGCTGCTGCCAACTCCAGGGTGTGATTCATCCAATTTTTGGGCTCCTGAAGCCAACTCCAGTTTCTCTTTAAAGTAATGTTTGGGCTCCTGCTGCTGCCAACTCCAGGGTGTGATTCATCCAATTTTTGGGCTCCTGAAGCCAACTCCAGTGTCTCTTTAAAGTAATATTTGGGCTCCTGCTGATGCTTACAACTCCAGGGTGTGATTCATCCAATTTTTGGGCTCCTGAAGCCAACCCCAGTGTCTCTTTCAGCCAATGTTTGGGCTCCTGCTGCTGCTTGCAACTCCAGGGTGTGATTCATCCAATTTTTGGGCTCCTGCTGCTGCCAACTCCAGTGTCTCTTTAAAGCAATGTTTGGGCTCCTGCCCCTCATAGTGATGCCACTTCAACTCTCTTGAATTCAATTGTGCCGCTCTGCGATTCTATTAGCGATGCCTCTGATCTGCATGTGATATTTATTCAAAGTATTATTTAACTAACCCAGCACGCATCCTGTGCGTGTTACAGCAAGGCAGAATGGTTTACAACCCTATTGAGGCTCTAGGAGGCTCAGAAATAGCCGTTTTTAATAGCGATTCGTCGGGTCGATACGATTTTTGACGGAAAATCGGCGAATCAGTCGAATCGAATTTTTCAAAAGTTCGCTCATCTCTAGTAATACTATACACATAGATATTGTAGGGATCTTCCCGGGGGATGGTGTGTTTGGACACAGTTCACGACAGACTTAGGTGTTATAAAAGCAGGTCTTGGCGTTTATTCATGGCATAAACAGTCCAGTAAACAAAACATACAGCAGCAGCGTGCTTCTTTAGTGTACAAAACAAAATAAAGACCTAGCCCGTCTGGGCGCTTACTAGCAGGTTCTTCTCACCTAGCTGACACTTTCAAAATACAGCGTTCGCCTGGACATCGCAGGGTGAGTTTTTAGCTCCAGCAGTGGCTGCGTTCGCAGCTTCCTTCACACACACACACACAGGCTGTTCATTTCAGGCTGAGAGCAATAGCCTGCAGTCTCTGCAGAGCTTTTACCTCCCAGGCTAATTAGGATCAGAGCTCACCTGATTCAAAACCCAAACTGGATCGGGGAGGTGTGGAATGACAGGTCCCTCTACCAAACCTACCTGCCATTCCATATAAATCCAGGCCCGGCAAAATTTAAACAACACCTCAGCAGCATATCACTGCTGGGAAACAAATCAATCCTGGACTTACCATCTCACCCAGCGTAGTAACCTAGGTGAAATGTACACCCCCTCGATCACTTCTCCAGTGACATGTCTACATATCCCCCCCCCTCTTCTTCAGACCGGAGGGCTGAGCATTTTGTCCCCACAGACAATGTACCCTCGACAATGCGTCAGCATTTGCCTGTAATTTCCCTGGCCTGTGTTCCACAGTGAAATTAAAGTTTTGTAGGGACAGAAACCATCTAGTCACTCTTGCGTTTCTCTCCTTATTTAACTTCATCCATGTTAGGGGGGCATGGTCTGTCACTAACTTGAATTTCCTTCCTAGCAAGTAATATTTTAGGGATTCGAGGGCCCACTTCACTGCCAAACATTCTCGCTCCACAATGGCATAATTTTTTTCGGCCGGGGTTAGCTTTCTACTCAAGTACATCACCGGATGCTCCTCACCATTTACTACTTGTGAGAGTACTGCACCTAAGCCTGTGTTAGAAGCATCTGTCTGGACCAGAAATTCTCGCCTGAAATCGGGGGTAACTAACACAGGTTGTTGGCACAAGGCAGATTTAAGGCTTTGGAAAGCCTTCTCGGCCTCTGGAGTCCACGTGATCATGGCTCTCTTTCCGCCCTTGGTCAAGTCAGTTAGGGGAGCAGCAACTGAGGCAAAGTTCGGCACAAATCTACGGTAATAGCCCGTAATACCAAGGAAAGCTCTGACCTGTTTCTTTGTCAGGGGTCTAGGCCAATTCTGTATTGCCTCCACTTTATTAAGCTGTGGCTTAATCAACCCTCTTCCAATAATGTAGCCCAGATACTTGGCCTCTTCTAGGGCTATTGCACACTTCTCGGCATTTATGGTCAACCCCGCATCACTTATGGTATCCAATACAGCCTGTACCTTACAGAGGTGACTTTCCCAATCAGGGCTAAAAATGACCACATCATCGAGGTAGGCAGCTGAGTAATCACGATGTGGTCGCAAAATCAAGTCCATCAACCTCTGGAAAGTCGCAGGTGCTCCATGTAACCCGAACGGCATCACTACATACTGGAATAGCCCATCAGGGGTGGAGAATGCAGTTTTCTCTTTAGCCTCATTAGTAAGTGGAATCTGCCAATAGCCCTTTGTGAGATCGAGGGTGGTTATGTATCTGGCATTACCCAACTTCTCAATCAACTCATCTACCCTGGGCATAGGATAGGCATCGAATTTTGAGATCTCATTCAACTTTCTGAAATCGTTACAGAACCTCCAAGTTCCATTAGGCTTTGGGATTAATACAATCGGGCTGGACCATTCACTCTGTGACACCTCAATTACTCCCAGATCAAGCATACGCTTTACCTCGGCAGATACGGCTTCCCTACGGGCTTCTGGGATCCTATAGGGCTTGAGGTTTACTCTGCTTCTAGGCTCAGTTTCAATGTGATGACAGATGAGGTGTGTACGCCCTGGAAGGTCAGAAAACTTGTCTTTGTTTTTCTGTAAAAATTCCTGAGCCTCCTGTTTCTGTGACACTGATAGGGTATCACCAACCTTGACTGGAGGGATTGGTTGTGACAAATTACTAACAGTATTTGTCGCCCCCAAGGATTCCCTGTCTTTCCAGGGCTTAATCAAGTTTACGTGGTAAACTTGGAAAGGCTTCCTTCTACCTGGTTGGTGCACCTTGTAGTTCACCTCACTGACCTTTTCCACAATTTCATAGGGACCTTGCCACTTCGCCAGGAATTTACTCTCAACAGTGGGAACTAGTATAAGGACCCTATCGCCTGGGTTAAATGTCCTGATTCTTGCAGACCGGTTGTAAATTCTACTTTGGGCCTCTTGCGCCCTCTGGAGGTGTTCCCTTACTAGGGGCATTACAGCGGCTATACGGTCCTGCATTTGTGCTACATGCTCAATAACGCTCTTGTATGGGGTGGACTCGCTCTCCCATGTCTCTTTTGCAATGTCCAGTAGACCCCTAGGGTGACGACCATAGACCAACTCGAATGGTGAGAACCCTGTGGACGCTTGGGGCACTTCCCTAATAGCAAACATGAGGTAGGGTAACAAATGATCCCAGTCACGGCCATCTTTTTCCACCACTTTTTTCAGCATATGTTTCAAAGTTTTGTTAAATCTCTCCACCAATCCGTCCGTCTGGGGGTGGTATACAGAGGTACGGATGGGTGAGATTTTAAATAGTTTGCATAACTCCTTCATCACCTTTGACATAAAGGGTGTACCTTGGTCAGTTAGGATTTCTTTGGGGATTCCAGTCCTAGAGAACATATAAAACAACTCACGTGCAATTGTTTTAGATGCGGTGTTTCTTAAGGGCACAGCTTCAGGATAGCGGGTCGCATAATCCATGACCACCAGAATATATTGGTGTCCTCTAGCGGATTTTACAATGGGACCCACTAAATCCATGGCTATACGCTCAAAAGGCACCTCTATAATAGGGAGCGAAACCAAAGGACTGCGAAAATGTGACACTGGGGCACTAAGCTGACATGTGGGGCACGACTCGCAGTACTTTTTAATATCACCATATATCGCCGGCCAGTAGAACCTCTGGAGAACCCTCTCCTGCGTTTTGTCAGTCCCCAAGTGTCCCCCAAGAACATGGTTATGTGCCATGTCCAGCACCTGACGCCGGTACGGCTTAGGCACCAGAAGCTGTTCCACAATCTCATCCTTAACCTTAGTGACTCTATAGAAAAGATCATTAGTCACAGAAAAATGTGGAAATCTTTTCTCAGCATCTGGTTCCTGAGGTACCCCATTCATGACAGCAACCTGCTCTCTCGCATTTTTGAGAGTGGGGTCCTGTAACTGTGCAGTCCCAAAATTATCCCTAGACACCTCTAAGTCGGGTATATTTTGCTCAGTGGGAGGAGCCTCCTCCTCTCCAGCCAGGACCTGCAAAGGAAAACAATTATTTTCATCCTGCACACTTTTATCATTTACAGGGGGTAACGCAACAACCTTAGGAGTTTCCTCACTCCTTTCGGGGGATTTTCTTTTTCCCCAGAGAGCCCAGAATAGTGGAAAATCGCGCCCCAGTATTACGTTGTGCATGAGATTTTTAACCACACCCACTTCATATTGTACGGTGCCTTGTTTAGTCCCGACTTCAGCCAGCACTATAGGGTACACTTTTGTATCCCCATGTATACAAACAACACTCATATGCTTTTTACACTCAAAGTCCCCAGCCACCAGGCTGGCATGCACCAAGGTTACGAGGCTTCCTGAGTCCAGCAACGCCTTAACAGGAAAGTCATTAATTGTAATGTCGCAGATTTGCGGTTCAGTCTCTAGTCCAGGAACTGCAACACAAGATGGTTCCGCAAATAGCGACTGACGCCGACTAACCTCACAGTCCATGGGCTCAGTGGTAAGAGGGCAATGGGCAGACACGTGTCCCGTCTTATGGCATCTCCAGCACTGGATAGAGCCTGTTCTCTTTGGCCAGGAGTCCTTTTTAGGGCTACTTAGCCACCCGGGACCATCTCCAGTCTTTTGCCCCTGAGACACCACTTGAGCCCTTTTTCCTCCCTCAGCACCCCTCCACACTCCCCCAATAGATGGAAGTCTCTTACCAGCTGATGGCACAGATCTGGCACTCCGGGGAGGTGAGGGGGCTGCAGAAACATCACGGAGGTAGTCCTCAGTCGCCTGGAATCTCTCCACAA
The DNA here is from genome assembly GCA_027917425.1 of Gastrophryne carolinensis. Lineage (NCBI taxonomy): Eukaryota > Metazoa > Chordata > Amphibia > Anura > Microhylidae > Gastrophryne > Gastrophryne carolinensis. The sequence goes on along the minus strand of CM051234.1, from coordinate 15,045,530 downwards.
GGTTGACAAGTTCGTTTGCATTCTTAGGGTCACCTTGTCCCACCCAGCGTTGCAGGTCAGCAGGAAGTGCTCGGAGGTAGCGGTCCATCACAACCCTCTCTAGGATCTGTGCAGGAGTAGAAGTGTCTGGCTCCAACCACTTCCTCGCCAAATGGATCAGGTCATACATCTGGGACCTCGCCGATTTGTCCAAACTGTAGCTCCAGTTGCGTACCCTCCTGGCACGGACCGCAGTAGTAACGCCTAGCCGGGCAAGTATCTCCGCTTTTAGCCGAGTATAGTCCTTAACCTCTTGCTCACTGAGGTCATAGTAGGCCTTTTGAGGTTCCCCTGTTAAATAGGGCGCAATTACCTCTGCCCACTCAGCGACGGGTAACTTCTCTCGCTCAGCCGCACGCTCAAACCCAGTTAGGAAGGCCTCAACATCATCCTCAGCAGTCATCTTTTGCAGCGCTCGCTGCACAGCTCTTTTCACATCAAAAGTCTCTGGAGCGGCTCGCACCACTGTGTGGGGGTTAGCAACCACAGGCGCCTCTTGTTTTGCAATCAGGTGTTCAATAAGTTGTTGTTGGGCAGCCATGGTCTGTTCATGGCGTCTATTAGCCTCTATCTGGGCCTGTTGTTGTTGCAAACTTACTTGCATAAACTGCTTCAGCATCTCCTCCATGTTGCCCGACTGTTCTTGGAGTGTAGTTGCAGCTTTCACCCAAGACATAGGCAGCTGTAGCCAAGTCTGTCCACACCGTTGCCCCTAGCAACCGTTTTGCCCGCTCCGCAGCACCAATTGTAGGGATCTTCCCGGGGGATGGTGTGTTTGGACACAGTTCACGACAGACTTAGGTGTTATAAAAGCAGGTCTTGGCGTTTATTCATGGCATAAACAGTCCAGTAAACAAAACATACAGCAGCAGCGTGCTTCTTTAGTGTACAAAACAAAATAAAGACCTAGCCCGTCTGGGCGCTTACTAGCAGGTTCTTCTCACCTAGCTGACACTTTCAAAATACAGCGTTCGCCTGGACATCGCAGGGTGAGTTTTTAGCTCCAGCAGTGGCTGCGTTCGCAGCTTCCTTCACACACACACACACAGGCTGTTCATTTCAGGCTGAGAGCAATAGCCTGCAGTCTCTGCAGAGCTTTTACCTCCCAGGCTAATTAGGATCAGAGCTCACCTGATTCAAAACCCAAACTGGATCGGGGAGGTGTGGAATGACAGGTCCCTCTACCAAACCTACCTGCCATTCCATATAAATCCAGGCCCGGCAAAATTTAAACAACACCTCAGCAGCATATCACTGCTGGGAAACAAATCAATCCTGGACTTACCATCTCACCCAGCGTAGTAACCTAGGTGAAATGTACACCCCCTCGACCACTTCTCCAGTGACATGTCTACAATATATAAAAAATATAATAGATATAATGTAACAACTTGTGAAACTCCCTCTTAAATAATAATGATGATCTACATCGAAGTGCAATAAATATCAAAAAAGTGCATAACAATTGAATAATATATGTCTCTCCCACGTAGTCCAGAGGGCAGGGGCACCGTAATACATAAATCACCCCCTTTGATTGACACGTGAGAGAGTGCCTGATCTTGAAGACCTCTTGATTTTTCAAGTTACTAATGTGGTCTGTTTTGACAATCAGTCCGCAGACACTGCAGTGTCCGCAGGATCTGCACCCTAGAGTTTTCCCCCCTCGTTCCAACCAGGTGGGTATTGTCTCCAGATGACTATACAGCTGGGGTACATATACTGTGCACCCAGTACTGGCATTTTTTCAGGGTTTAGATTATTAGACACTGGTTGGGTGACAGAGCACCGCTTTTGTTAAAGTTTTGTTTTTGGTGGTGTCAATGTTTTGGTATTTGCATGTTTCACTTTAAGATACTTGTATAAGTTTCACCATATATTATTCAGTTGTTGTGCACTTTTTTGATATTTATTGCACTTCGATGTAGATCATCATTATTATTTAAGAGGGAGTTTCACAAGTTGTTACATTATATCTATTATATTTTTTATATATCTAGCTTTGAGATACTCACACTAGAGGGGTTTAATTTATTTCACGTTTTGCTCTAAACATATGAGCAAGTATATTGTGTGTGTATAGTATTACATTGGACTATTTAGAGAATTTTGGCTCTAACTATTGTGAACCTATTTAGATTGGCAAATGATGGCACCCTAGTTTGGGTCTGCATTATGGTGTCCTTTCTGATCCTGTTTGTGAGCTGGGCTCATAACTACAACCCGATACATATAGGGTCTTGTATCAAGGACACTTGGCAGTATTTACTGTATTCAGTTAGAGTAGTATTAGTATCAATTCTGTTTAACTAAAATCATGTTTATTGAGTATCCTTGCCAGAGAATGCGGCAGGATTGATTGTAGTCCGAATACATTACAATACATTTTTTTTTTTTTTTCCCCTGATTACCTTGTCCCAGCAGCAATAGCGACTTGGATCCAGTCTGTTGTTGACTTGATACAGGAATAAATAGAGTATAAGAAATGGAGTTTACCGTGATTATGTTTACCACAGGAAGAAATGCAATCTAATGACAGAGTGTGTTATGGATATGCGAGACTCATATTGGGAGATATAACAAATGTGTTGTGCATTTTGTCTGTAATACATGCTTACATTGGTGGTTCCTCTCGCTGCCTTCCCCCCTAGCGCTTCATTAACATCCAGGATGCCCGCACCTGTGTGGGGCGTCCCGTCGTCGCGGCGGGCGCGCGCCCCCGCCGGCGCTGAGCCGATGCCTCCTACTGCAGGGGAGCGTGTGCGGCTCGGCGCCGGCGGGGGCGCGTGTCCATGTCTGTGAATAGTGGGTGTCAGCGCCTCCGCTGACGCTGACCCGGCACCTCCCACTGCGGGGGGGGGGGTGTGCGGGTTGGCACCGGCGGGGGCGCGCGCCCGCCGCGTGATGTATAAGTGCGGCCGCGCATGATGGTGCGGCCGTTTCCCGCCGTCGCCTGGGGCTGTACCTGATGACAGCTTGCTATTGGCTGGTCCGGGGGGCGTGTAGCGGGCGGCGGCGGGCGGCGGCTGCTCGTTAGTGCGCCGCACATTTATAGGGAGAAAGGCAGCAAGGATCCAGCATGGCCATTCCTGCGCCCTGGTGAAGTGGGGAGTCCACGGAACGCGTCGGCGGGCCAGTACATACACGGGGGGTTTGAGGCAGGCGACTGATGACATGTGGTAATGTTTACTTTGGATAGTTTTTGATTGTCTTTCATTTTGCCTGCATAGTATCAGTGCTTTACAGTCTGTTACACAGACACTCTCCTGCTATTTTGTCTTACTTGTTAACAAGTCTGTTTACATCTATTTCATATTGGAGTGAACATTTTTGAGAGATTATTAATGTGTGATAGGATAGAATTATATTTACACTGCAGGTTTATGAGACAAGAGGAATAACAATTGTTGTATAATACCATTTACATAAAGCCCCATCACCCTCTCCCCCCCCCCCCGTGTTTTTGTATTAGTGTATATGTTTTTTAATTTTGTCATTGTGTATTTTCATGTGCATTTATCTCTCTAGGAGTCTTTTTAATTACTAATAAATTGTATATTTTTTTCAGTACTAATTATTGTGGTTTATCAGTAGTACATATAAATTCGTGGGTAGAGTGCAGACTTCCTGGGGACCTATTTGGGATCTCCAGATATCCCGTTTTCTTTGAAGCTTTGGTGTGGATGGGCACAGTGTGGTCTGGCACCCCCATTTGGTGACAAGTATTGGGCTGTGCGCGTCTAAAATATTTTCTAGCTACTGTCAAGTTTTATCACACAACTACTCACTGTTAAAGTCCCTTTGTTTCTTCACAAAAGGATGACTTTGAAACCAATTTCTCTAAAAAACATTGATCCAAAGTAGTATTTTGTCTCTGCCTTTCTTGCATGAATATGCTGTATCAGCAGGTAAAATCTTCTAAAGGAACCACGCAGGAGTAAGGTGCTCTTTTCAATACCTTCTGTTTGGTCTCAGGTCTGCATGGTGGTGGATAGACTAGTCTTGACCTGGAAAACACAGTGTCCTGCCTTTCTTACTTAATCTTGTTGCCCAGGAGGCAATTTATACCTCCCTGCTAGACCTCAATCAGTTAAAAAAATAGCCAGGCATCTCTCAGTGCAGGCAAGAGACCACAGAAGCCCACCCCATATAGAAATACAGGTACAACCATGGGATGGTACCTCACCGTTTCCTGGTCTTTCTATAGCATTAAAATAAAAATGTAAGATTGCATTGGAGAGAGGGCACCAAAGTTCACAAACAAGCCAGGCCTCCCCCAAGTACAGGCAAGGCAGATGTCCCCGGAACCTGGATAATGTGGCTTATTCAGTCAAATACTGTTCAAACCAAATAAGTTGGGCTCATCATTAGTTGCAATGTGGGGTCAGACCTTGAGAGCAGATGGGAATGTTGATTAGATAGAAAACAACAAAATGACCTAAGGATTCCCTGAAGATGTCTTCCATTTGTTGCTCGGTCTAATTCTGATCAGATTATGGACCCCAAGATATTAAACAGGAAACAGATTGAAAAAAAAGGCTTGCCTTGTTTTCAGAAACCTAATGGCTGCACCAGTAATAGCTGAGCATGCAATACTCTGGTTACTACTATACACAAAGCAAGACAAATTGGGGTCCCCCACACCCCAAAATATGCAGAGAAATGATTTGCACCATTAATATAATCAAAAAAATTGAGCTTTATTGAATCTACACACTAACACAATAGACTCATTAAAAGCCATTAAAAACATATACACACACAGTTAACAACTCCCAAGGGGGGGCAAGGGACCCCCTGCTAAAAAGCTGTAACAGACCCGGGCCCAAATGATTTCAATCAATATTGATATTCTTGTAATCTCTCTTATGACTGCCCCGCTACCCACTATGCTAATAAAGTGCAAGTGCTATTTAAAATATTTGATACCAATAATCCCAAGTGCAACAATGACAATCAAATTAACAAGTAGAAGTAATAAACAAAACATTTTCAAAGTGAGGGCACTTTAGGATGGAAAAAGAGGGACAAATGCAAACAGTTCATATATAGGTCTTACATACAGCCAGGACCCGGCGCTGCATTCCACCCCCCTGGCCTATGCGTTACGTGATGGCTCCCCGTCACTTCCTCAGGGCGAAAGAATGTGTTAGGGAGACACCAGCCCTATATACTCACCGTCCCGTTCCCCCGCCAGAAATCAGCTGTGAGCTGGGGAGACGCTGATCGCACTCTGCCCGGAAGTGCATCAGCGGCCCAGGCTCCTGTTTGTGTTTCAGCGTGGACGCGGATGTCAGCCTCAGACTGTTTTCGGGGTGTTCACCTCAGCGGGACATATATACACATTTGTGTAAGGTGGTCAAATGATTTTGGGCCAGAGTTTTCCATGTTATTAAGAAGGCCACAGGGCTGCAGCTCACCCCCCTCACCTCAGCGCAACTGGTTCTGCTAAATCTGAAACCCCCAGGTTGCTCAAAGGTTTAATTTGGTCTTATAAGGCATATTATAATGGCAGCTAAAATAATCGTAGCACATTCCTGGAAGAAGCCGGATATCCCTCTCGGGAGTCTGATTTCATGTATCAGTGAGGTCATATTTTTCAAGAAGATGGCGACTTCCATGCAAGAGGACCTTGCCCCCTTTTTTTCTACCTGGGAGGGTTGGATATCCAACTTTCAGCCGAGACATTTTAACCATGAGCTCCTGGTGGTTTAACCCTTTAAAAATATATATATAATTTTCCTGGAAATTCCTGCAAAAATCACGCTTAAACATGGCACAAAAAGGTAAAAAATGACCTGACCATGTATAAAAAAGCAGAATAAAAAAACATGTTTTCCTAAAATATCAATATGCAAATAGGAAAAAATTAGCTAAATCTGAAAGCACAAGGCCCCCAAACAGAACAATACACAACATGCATAGGTACTATTAACCATTTTAATTGTAAGCCTACTTGAAGTTTTGTCACCCTCTGTTGACTTGATTTTTGCCGGAATTTCCAGGAAATTTATATATATATTTTTGCAGCAGAGTTTAGGCTTTAACATTTAATGTCTTGTTTGTATTTTTCTACTGTATTTTTAAATATTTCTGCTTAAAAAAAACTGAAAATTAATAAAAAAATATTTTTTAGAAAATTGTCTCCTTTATTTTAAATACAACATTTGTTTTATTAATGAAAACCATATTGCATGTGAAAGCCCCATATTTCCCGATTACAACCATTTAGGCTTTAACGTGAAATGTCTTGTTTGTAATTTTTCTACTGTTTTTTTTAATATTTTTGCGTAAAAAAACATTTTTTAAATAAAACATTTGTTGTATGTTATTGGTAGCCCTCCATTCTTGCCCAGGAGACACCCCCAAACTGAAAATAGCACTTTATAACATTTACAAATAAAATTTAACTACTATCCACACTATAAATATTTTTTTTTGGGGGGGGGGGGAATTTTAAGGGTTAAAAACCCATAAAAATCCAAAAGAAAAATGACATGGCTCCCCACTACCCGGCATAAGCTGCCCAGGACCAGCTATGCAGGACTTGTAGAACAGGGCGCAGGGGCGAGCTTTGGTGGCTCCCTGCCCTGCCGGCTACAAGTCCACATAACTTCTGTCCAGGCCCTTCCCCCCCCTGGCCTTTGGAGAGGCAGGTAATTGGGGTGCCGAGGGTTAATGGCAAGCCACAGGTGACTTGCCAGCCCCCAGCACTGTGAACTGGTATAGGGGTCTCATAGAGGCCTTACCAGTTCACAAAGGGTTAAGTGTAAAAAAACACAGAGAAAAAAGCTTTTCTCGCCCTCTCCTCACCACAGAAGAGCCCGGGGGGCAATCGGAGGCCCCCCTGGTGAAGAGGAGACCAGGGAACAACCTGCGCCTCCGGGGGGTCCCTGCGTCAATAGAGCCGCGAGACCTCCTAGAAGCAGTTACCTAGCTCCTAGACCTTCCCAGTACCAATCACATAGAAATGCATCACATGCACAGAGCCTTGGGCCCCTGTTCGCAAGACCCAAACAGGCCCAGAGATATCATCTGCAGAATACATTTCTTCAAGATCAAAGAAGATATACTCTGTCGTGCTTGGGAGAAGGGCCCGACCAGATACAAAGGCGCACAAGTGATCATACTGCAGGACCTCTCGTGGAGGACATTGCAGATGCGGAAGCTACTAAAACCCCTGTTGGACACCGTCCAGAGACAGGGGGTATCTTACAGATGGGGGCACCCTTTCCAGCTCCTGGTGTGGAGGGGAGGAAATGTGTTCACTCTCAGATCCCCCGGACAGCTATTGGACCTGTTTCACTTTTTAGAGGCAGAAAATGTGGATATCCCGGACTGGACAGTACCCGACTTGGCCATATATTACAGGCAGCTGCCACAACGCCTGGGTGGAGTCCCGAGAGGAGACAGAAGAGGTGTGAGAGGCTGCAGAAGGTGGAGCCCGGTGCTCTGGTACCCGCATGCGTCTCCCACCGCCGCCTGCCCTAGCCACTTAATTCTAAGCACTGTGACAATGTGGTGCGAGCACTTAGTGCCATATATGCAGCACAGAGCTCTGATGTACCTATGATGCTTCTATCCACAGATGCGGAAAAGGCCTGTGACAGGGTGAGCTGGCTTTTCCTGAAAGAAACACTTAGACTCATAGGCCTAGGGGACAACATAAGAAAACTTATCGCCGCCCTATACACAATACACTCTGCCAGGGTTAAGGGCCTCCTCTCTGCCCCAGTCCATATCTGCAACGGTACACGCCAGGGCTGTCCCTTATCGCCCCTGCTGTTCACCCTGTCCCTGGAACCATTCCTCTGTAGAATAAGGGATAACATTGACATAGGGGAATTGAAAATCAGTGGCTTACGCAGACGACCTCCTGTTCTTTATTAAGAACCCCACGATCACTGTGCCAGTACTGATGAAGGAGTTCGAGGTCTTTGGTAGACTGCCTTTTTTAAAAATTAACTTTGAAAAATCAGAAGCATTAAATATATCACTCCCAGGAGACGCGGCCAGGAATCTTCAGCAAACATTCTCATTCAAATGGGCAAAGACCTCGATAACGTATCTAGGTACTCAACTACCAAACCAGTTATCAAGGATCCTAGAACTAAACTTCCTACCCTTGTCTCGGAGAATAGATAGATGGAATTCCCCCACCTTTTCATGATGGGCAGGGTAAATATAATCAAAATGTTAATCCTGCCAAAACTCCTATTCCTATTCCAGGCACTTCTGATAAACATCACGTACACTTCTTCAGAAAGCTAGATAAGATTCTAATGGGGTTTGTCTGGCAGAAAAAGAAATCCAGGCTTAGGTGCCAGTTACTATCCAGGCCCAAACACCTAGGGGGCATGGCGTTACCAGACGTTCAATCCTACTGGGTGGCGTCCCATCTGCAGAGAATATGTGAATGGCACACATGCAAAAATACATTAGACATAACAGTCTCCCGACTGTTATGTCTAATGTATTTTTGCATGTGTGCCATTCACAGGGAAACTTAAGTCAGGATTGAGATCACACCCAACAGTGGAAGCCACACTAGAAGACCTAAGACTTTCTTTACATGACAGGAATGAGCAGTACAGATCCACATGGTTGCCCTGGCTGATATATGAGGAATCGGCAGATTTTAGAAACCTATTTGAGTGATAGAACAGGGACCTCGAGGGAGCTGCTGACTCACCCTGCTCCACATAGGTTAAATGGAGTTAGAATGAGCTCATGCATTATTTATTAAGGAAAGAAGTGATACGGCCCCTGCCAGGAGCCATGTCCCACACGCCATACCCCACTCTACCCATTATCCGTACCCCATATACCTAATACCATATACCCCTTCCTTATCCCCTCTATCCTTTAACCCCCTTAAGTCCCACTGTTCTTCCCCACCCCTTGGGTTGGACAAACAGATACATCCAGTGCTGGAAAGCCCTACCCCCTCATGGAAATAGCAAGTTAGACTATATCAGATCAATGCGTGGTGGACATCGCCAACCTTGAGTTAACCAGAAATACACAACACTTAGCAGTGGAATTCAAGAAATTACCATATAGGTACCCTGTTCCCATGAATAGGGGCTGTAATTGGGTCCTCACCCACCACGTAAGGTGTAATGGAGACAGATGCTGATCCACAGTTGTGATGATTTACATGCTTTGAATATGGTGTTCCCAGATGCCTTCCCCCCTTTCCTCATGTTTAGTACTGTATGTTTAAATGTATGTAATGTTTAAAACTGCAAAATGCTTAAATAAAGAATTAAAAAAAATATATTATAAACGAAACTTAGAGGTACCATTAAGCAGTGTGGATTGAAGTTGTTATAAAAATGTTTTTATGTTTTTGTCATTATCCAAGTTCCATTCTATTCTTGTGCTTTAAGATGTAATTATATCTTTGCTATCATTAAAGTTACATTTTGTGCAACATTTTGGAGTTGTAGTGCGTCCTTCAGGGTGGGAATCCATACAAGAGTCCCGGCTAGCGGGCCCCTTACCAATCAGGAACGTCACTTCCGGTTCCGACTGCTTCCAATTCTGGTTGTGACGGATCCGATTGGCAAAACAACTAGCTGTCGGACAGGATCCAGCTGGCTGGGTGAGTGGGGGGACCTCCAGCAGCTTCTCATGCAGTGGCTAGGGGGCCTCCAGCAGCTTCTCAGGCAGTGGGTGGGGGCCTCTGACAGTTTCTCAGGTGGCAGGTGTGGGGGTCTCTGGCTGCTTCTCAGACGGCAGGTGTGGGGCAGGGCGCGCTCTTGCCGCCATCTCAGGTGGCAGGTGGGTGGGCAGGTTCTCGATGGACAGGGGCAGTCCAGACGACTTCTTGCCGAAGAGGCATTCTCTGGCTTCCCACATGTGATGTCATGGTCATCAGGAGTCAGAAGCCGGGGAGCATTGGTGACAGAGGATTACAAGGCTACAGGTGAGTTTTTTAAATGTTTTTCGTACCTTTTGTAGTCATGTATAAATGTTTTAGCACAGCTTTCTTCTAAAAAACCTATTCCAATGTAAGCTGTCACAGTGTTTTTGAAAGAAAGAGACCAAGGCCCTTATTTAACAAGGGATAGCGACAGGTAGTGCCTGGTGAGCGACCGGTAATGACGGGCACCGCCACGAGAACGCCAGCTCCCCACCACAATCACACATTTATCAAGGCAATCCTGCTTAGCGACTGAGATAGCGCCATATAGCGACTCATTCATCATTATTCCAGCCTCAGCCCACAGCGCCAGCGTCCGACCTTGAACAGCGACAGGTAGGACCTCTCGCTACCTGGCGCTCTCCAATGCATTTCAATGGAACAATCTTTAAATATTCATAATTAATTCATATTAATGTTTTTTAACTTTAACTTTGTGCAGAATTGATATTACAGGTCTGATATTAATGTATTCATATTACAAAATGTAATTAAAAACTTGTTTTTTTGGTTTCCAAAAATATGGTTGTTTGGGGGTTATAAAACTACTTTTAACCCATCGCCTCCAGCGCTCTGGGGTTTAAACAAGCATTTCACAGCGCGAGAATTTTTTGAGCGTGATTTGTTAATGAATATGGTGGGAGCCGGTCGCTATGGCCAGTCGCTATCATGCGCTCCTATACAGCGCGGAACCTGTCAAATAGCGACTCCTCACCCAATATTCAACATTACTGCACACCGACTGAGTCGCTGTCAACAACCAAACAGCGGCCAAGCACAGCGATTACTAGCGGGCGCTGTGAAAATACTGCTACAGTCGCTCAACTGTCGCTACCTGCCGCTATTAATGAATCGGCCTCCAAGTTTTTTTGCATAGTATGGCATTGCAAAATACAAATCACTTTCTTGGTTACACAAAGCAGCAATTGCTGAGGCCCTATACCCCATATTGTGCACTAACTGTATACAGTATGTTACATTTTAGTATACCTAAAAGTTTCTCAGTAGTAAATGAATGACAGGTCAGCTTTGTAGTGTGGAAGCAGTTTCACCATTCATAAGCTATTTATTCTAGCAGTATGGTGTCTTGGAATGACAAGTTTTCGTTCCTTTTAGCAGGAAGATTAAGTGAATATCTGTTTGCTTTAATTTGATCATTTAAGTAGACAATGAGCATATATGTTTTATTTGAGCCTCTGACTTGCAAATGTAGACAACATAAAATTAGGCAATGTTTGGTAACCCAATCAGTTTTAATTCATTTAAAGTGAAGAAATAATAGCACACGACACAAAATTCCTAAAATTGCTAATTGTGGCAAATGTATCACAGAAAAACTTTTTACATTAGAAAAATCTATCTATCCTAAGACTCAGTTATGGTTTGGTTAAATACAGCAGAGGTGGGACCTCATGCCATTTTTTTTTGTAAAGGTATATACGCTCTATAAACAAATAAATCAAATCAAATTCACTTTTTGCCAAGTACAGACACAAGATTTTTTTTAAGCTGGTTGCTATGGGAAGAGTGGGGTGGGGAGCGGGAAGTGGTTGGGTGGGTTATGCTAGGGTGGGTGAACGTGAATATGCATAAGGTGGGGGTGTTGGTGGTGGGCTAAGAAAGTGATTTGCAGTTCCACATAGTTTGGGTAGCTACAAGGACAATCAGTTCATGGGTAGGAGAGGAGAAATCTTCCTCATGTTCAGTAGGTTGAAAGCTGGGGGGAAGAAATGGTTCCTGGAGCGAGACCTTATGCAGGAGGGAACACAGAATTGTTTTCCAGATTCCAAAGGATAGAAAATGTGTGATACATATTAGTATCCTTGTGCCCTGTAGTGCTACATAATTTGTACACGCAGCAGCAGACATATCATTGAAATTGGTTTAACATCTTATAATTAAAAAAACATATTTGATACCAGTGCCTAAGAACAGCTTTTCTTCTATTCTAAAGTTTGTGAATATTTTTAATCATAGTAAAAGTTAGTAAAGGTACTTTATGAGATTAAGCATAAATACTTTCCTGTAAAATAAAGTCTGGTGTTCATCTCTGGCTTTATGAGAATAATATATAATTTAAGGAAAAATATAAGGGTTGATTCAGAGCCCCTTTCTCAACTTTTTTTGCGTGAATATTTCCATTTTCGTTCATTTTTTCCCCTCGTCTGATTCAGCAAAGCCTTTTTTCCTGCAAGAACTTTAGTGTGAAATGTTTTCATTTTTGCATGATTTTTCGTTTGGTAGCAAGACCTCCATAAAAATTATGAGAAAGGGGCTCTGAATCAACCCTATACAGCCCAGCAATCCAGCACAGGATGTCAGTATGGCGAATATCTCCACAGCCACCATGTATTTCCCTCTGGTGCTCAGATAGGCCGGGATCATGGCAATCCAGACACTGCAGAACACCAGCATGCTGAACGTGATGTACTTGGCCTCATTAAAACTGTCCGGTAATGTCCTCACCATGAAAGCCAGAACAAAGCTCACAGAGGCCAGAAACCCCAAATAACCCAACATCGTATAGAAGCCAATAACTGACCCTTCATTGCACTGAATGATGATCTTCCCAACATAAGAAAACATGTCATACTCTTGATAGGGAGGAGACACTGACAACCAAATAACACACATTAGAACTTGGACAGAAGAACATATGACAACAATATAATTAGTTAATTGTGAGCCAAGCCATTTATTCCAGTAATTTCCAGGTTTGGTGGTTTTAAAAGCAATGCAGACGATGATAGTCTTGACCAGAACACAAGAGACAGAGATGGTGAAGAAGATCCCAAATGACACTTGTCTCAGCATGCAGGTTATATCTACAGGACGACCGAGGAACAAGAAGACACAGAGGAAGCTCAGCAATATGGAGGTCAGGAGAATGATGCTCACAGTCCGGTTATTGGCTTTGACTAATGGAGTGTCCCAAAATGAGATAAATAATCCCAGTCCAATTGCTGTGATCACAACACCTAAAAGATATATAACAGCAATGGCAGAAGCCATAATGTCCTCTTAATATGACAGGAACTCAAATGTTTTTGGAATGCATTTAACTTCACTCTTCATCAGGACATCTCTGGCAAGTTTCACTTTCTAAATAAATAGAGATGTAAATATGACTAATGGTGTTACAAGCAGTTGTCAAATATCAATATTGAATCAACCTAGAAGTTTAATGAACGTATGCTGAGCACCACCCTTTTTCTAGAGTCCATGTTTAGGTTCGGGGGCCAAAGGTTGCAAAATTTGGTATGACCTCAAGCTTTACAGCTAAGGCTCATCCCTTATTACAATGTCTTTTTGTGCACTATTTGATATTTTGTCTGGATCTTGCCTCTGATGTTTGTGTAATGTTTTCATCTCAGACACAGAGGTTCCTTATTGGTCTACCATTCATTGGCTCATGTCTAACCTCACCTCCCTGCTTGAGTATTACTTGTCTCCTTGCAGATTTTGAATGGCTCACTGAAATTATCTCCATTTGCATTTTGTAGCCACATATCCAGCCTCCAGGATCACCAATTCTATCCTTGCTCGTGATGAAAGCAGGCTTCTTATAACTCTGGTACTGCTAGGCTCATCTTTAATCCTTGTTGAGTTTTAGCCAGTGGTAGTCTTTCCCCGCATGCATTCTACACAATTGTGTGGGGGCCACACCTGTCACCTTGCTGCATGGGTAAGCAGGCTGCGGGCATGCGGCATTTATGGATAAGTCATTCACTGCAGGCTTTACAAAAGCCCACGGTCACTTTATTTCACCCATGGCACTGGCATGGGTCGGTGTTAGGATTAGGCAGGGGAGGGGCTGAGGGTGCAGTAATAGTCTTTAGGGGCTGGCTTAAAACTCCCTGCAGCCAATCAGTTTGGAAACCCATCCTGCATAGTCAATTGTTGCAAGCATTAGCAGGCGGGGTGAAGCACCTTGTGAGCAGGAGAGAGCAGGTGCAGCATATAAGGAGAGTTAAAGCAGAGACTGGTGGCAGGCAGCAGCTGAACAACTGGCAGCCGGATGGGACAACAGAACCCCGTTGCTGACATTCGGCAGTAAACATATTGATTATTTCCTGGCCAGTTTAAGACATTAAAATCTGCCCTAGATTTTACAAGCAGCCTTCCATTGCACATCGACAGCCTCTGGAAAGTGTACATGGACCGGTACTAGTACTGGGTACTAGTCCAGTCTGTCAGATTGACAGCCAGTGGAAAATGCAGATGCCACAGGTCAGTCCTGCATGTACCACTGGCTGTTAGTTTCACAGCCTGGATTAAAGAGATTGTGGTCACTTTAGGTAATTGAAAAATAAATCACCTGGATCCTATGGCAAGCCTGATCTCACGCAGTTTAGCAAATTCTTTTCTTATGGCTTAAGTATCCCGATCACTAAATTGTAAAACTAGTAAGACAGGAATATCAATACTAATTTACTAAAACAGGGGTCCCCAATTAGTGGTATGAGTACAACTGGTGGTACTCAAGACCCTTTTGGGGGGTACTCGGAGAGGTTGCAGAGTGACCTTCTCCAAAACCTCATCTGCTGCCATCTATACTTTACTCAGCAACCGAGTTTAGGATGCCCGGAGGTAGAGGAAGTACTGTAGCTCCTTGGCTAGTGGGCTGCATACATTGAAAACTACAGATTACGTGAGATATTATTATGTGACTAGCAGATCAGATGCTTCTTACCTGAGCACTACTACACACGCCACTGCTGTATCTTTGGAATTACCCTCTTACCTGTTACTTTTGAAACTTCCCCCTCTGAACATTGGACACAGTTATAGCAGCAGGCATGGATGCCACTTTTTGGGGCTTTTCTATATCCAGGAGAACAGCTTTCGGAGCATCGAGATTGTGGGACCTTAGAGTTAATATGACTAATTAGACAAAGATAGTTATTCAAATGTATTATTCAAGGCTTTTGTGTTTTCTCCTTTATTTGCTTGAGTACAGTGCCTAAAAGAGCACTATCGCGAAAAATGGGTCAATGAAAAAAATCCAAATAAATTTGCTGGATGGTGGGAGGAGGGGCCACGACATCAATAAATATCCAGCCAGGCTTGTTTTTCTTTCTTTTAATGGAAGGGATAGGAAATACGGGGAGACACAGCCTGTCACCCCTGATAGACTAAACCTGTCACCCCTGGATTTTATTCCTACCATGAGAAAATAAACCACAAGCTTGTGCAGTTTGGGTGTTTAAGTGACCCCTCCTCTCATTAGTCGATGCCTTTATATGTATTTTTAATAATACACAATTTTGAAATAGAGCCCCTTTAATGTTCCCTCAGTTTCTCCCCCAATGGCTTTGAGGACTTTGAGTTACCCAAGTGGGGAGCACAAGCCCCACCAGTGAAACTAGTAGCACTGGATGGGAACTCCTGCTATAGTACTCAAAACTGGCAAACTGTGTCTCTACCAACTGTGGAGATTAGCTCTGGTAGGCGACCGGGTGTCAGCAGTATAGAGGCGGAGGCAAACAGTTCAAAGTAAAGTCTGTGTTTATTTCACACAAAAATCCACAAAAGCATATGTCCATACAGGTTACATCACCTTTTCAGGAAACCGCAGCATAAATGATACAGTCAGGCAAACAGCTTTTAGTCCTTAAGCAAAGGTCCTGTTTACAGTCAAATAGGCCTCAGGTCCGCATGAACAGCCTCCACAGGAGATTTCAGCCAGGCTCACAGAGTCTCACTCTGAGCTCTAGACAAAGGACCACCCACAGCTGATTCCCCAGGCTATTTAAACAGCCCGCAAAACCCGGACCTGGGTAGTGGGATGGAGTCCCACCCTGCTCTACTCCATCCCAGTAAAGCCGTCCCAGGTTAGCCTTTCGGCTATTCTAAAGCAACAGCAGCAAACTGCCACCAGCAGCTGATGCTGGAAATCAGACTACACGGCTTTACTGCACCAATGCCAGGTACATTGGTGCTACATACCTTCCGTCAATAACGGCCCCTTGCACCTTACCACATACCCCCCCCCCCCCCGTTTGTTCAACCCTGAGGGGGTGGACACATGCCAAACAATGTGCTCTGGACAGGGCATCCGCGTTACCCAATAATCGTCCCGCTCTGTGCGCTACTGTAAACTTGAAGTTTTGTAATGACAAGAACCATCGGGTGACCCTGGCATTCCTGTCCTTAGCCTGGCACATCCACTTGAGGGGAGAGTGGTCCGTAATCAGCCGGAACCTTCTCCCCAGCAAGTAGTAGCGAAGAGACTCCAGGGCCCATTTAATGGCCAAACACTCCCTCTCCACTATACTATACCGGGTCTCCGCAGGTGTTAATTTGCGACTCATGTAGACAACGGGGTGCTCCTCCCCGTTGACTTCCTGAGACAGTACAGCACCGAGACCTACCTCGGAGGCATCGGTCTGCACTATGAACTCCCTCTTAAAGTCGGGTGTCACCAACACCGGAGACCCACACAGGGCAGACTTCAAAGCGGAGAATGCTTTTTCGGCCTGTTCATTCCACTTTACCATGACAGACTTGCGTCCCTTTAACAGGTCTGTCAATGGTGCCGCTAGGGTGGCAAAATTGGGAATGAACCGCATATAATATCCCACCAACCCCAGAAATGACTTTACCTGGCGGGTGGAGTTAGGCCGGGGCCAGTTACGGATGGCTTCTAGTTTGTTCACCTGGGGCTTGACCACTCCTCATCCAATCACATAGCCCAGGTATTTTGTTTCTTCTAGGCCTAAAGCACATTTTTTCGGGTTTGCCGTCAACCCAGCCTTCCTGAGGGAATCCACTACGGCCTGGACTTTGGGTAGGTGACTTTCCCAATCCGTGCTATGGATAATTATATCGTCCAGATATGCCGAAGCATACCGACGATGTGGCCTGAGGACAATATCTATTAACCTTTGGAACGTAGCGGGAGCGCTGTGTAACCCAAAGGGTAATACCTTGTATTGGAACAGTCCCTCTGGTGTAATAAAGGCTGTTTTCTCCTTGGCAGCCTCAGTCAAGGGCACCTGCCAGTACCCTTTTGTGAGGTCCAAAACCGAAAAGTACCTGGCTTGGCCTAGCTTCTCAATGAGTTCATCAAACTTGGCATCAAACTTGGAAACTTCATTAAGTTTGCGGAAATCGTTACAGAACCGCAACGTACCATCGGGCTTGGGAATCAAGACTATGGGGCTGGCCCACTCACTCTTTGATTCTTCAATCACGTATAACCGGAGCATTTGCTGCACTTCCTCCGCGATAGCTTGTCGCCGGGACTCAGGTATCCGGTAAGGCCTCAACCGGACCTTGACCTGAGGTTCCGGGACAACATCATGTTGGATGACCGAAGTGCGCCCAGGGAGTTCTGAAAACACGTCCGTGTTTCTGCTAATAAACTCCCTGGCTTCCTGAGTCTGTTTAGAGGAGAGGTTGTCGCCAGTTTTCACCTCGACTACTGCTTCTCTAACAACAGACCTAGGAATGGGAAGCTCCACCCCCACCATACCTGGTCGGGGACTGTCACCCCCAGGGGTCTCCCTGTCTTTCCACAGTTTCAACAGGTTTACATGGTACACCTGCTCTGGCTTCCTCCGCCCAGGCTGATGTACCTTGTAAGTCACTTCCCCAACTTTTTCAATGACTTCATAGGGACCCTGCCACCTAGCTAGAAATTTACTGTCCACCGTGGGTACTAGAACCACAACTCTGTCACCTGGGTTAAAGTTCCGTATCCTGGCTTGCCGATTATAAATCCTGCTTTGGGCCCGCTGCGCTGCCTCCATGTGTTCTCTGACAAGCGGCAAGACGGTCTCTATCCGTTCCTGTAGGTGAGTAACGTACTCTACCACACTTTTGTGGGGTGTGGGTTGCTGTTCCTAGGCCTCCTTGGCTATATCCAACAGGCCCCGTGGATGTCGACCGTATAAGAGTTCGAAGGGCGAGAACCCCGTAGAGGCCTGGGGCACCTCTCGCACTGCGAACATCAGATAGGGCAGCAGCAAGTCCCAATTCTTCCCATCCTTGGCGACCACCCTTTTTAACATGGTCTTTAAAGTTTGATTAAACCGTTCTACTAGGCCGTCTGTTTGCGGGTGGTAAACGGATGTCCGCAACTGTTTCACCTGCAGCAGTTTACAGAGCTCTTTCATTACTTTCGACATAAACGGGGTACCTTGATCGGTCAGGACCTCTTTAGGCAGACCTACTCTGGAAAACATTTCCATAAGCTCCTTAGCAATGAGCTTGGCAGAGGTGTGACGCAGGGGCACTGCCTCAGGGTACCGCGTGGCATAGTCCAAGATCACCAGAATATGTTGGTGCCGTCTAGCGGATTTTGGCACTGGACCCACTAGATCCATGGCAATCCGCTCAAAGGGTACCTCAATAACTGGGAGAGGAACTAAGGGACCACGGTAATGAGGCTGAGGGCTGGTCATCTGACATGTTGGGCAGGACTCACAATATCTCTCCACCTCCTTGTACACACTGGGCCAGTAGAATCGTTGTAAAACGCGGTCCAGAGATTTCTGCTGGCCTAGGTGTCCACCCAGAACATGTTGGTGGGCCAAATCCAACACCAACTTGCGATATGGATTGGGTACCACCAATTGTTCCACCACCTCTTCACGTACCTTGTTTACTCGGTACAACATTTCCTGGTGAACCACAAAGCGAGGAAACTGTAACTCCGCCCCTGGCTGTTGTGGTTCACCTTCCACCTCAAGAACATTCTCCCAGGTCCGAGACAGTGTCGGGTCCTGGTGTTGAGCGGTACCAAAGTTAATTGTGGGGACATGGAGATCTGCCAACTCTGGACCTGTTGCCAACTCCCCTGTTGCCAACTCCCCTGAGTAGGGCCAGTCTATTGGGGACACACCCGCCTCGCGGGTTTCCGGAACTGCCAACTTGGCCCACAGGGACCTGAACCCTGGAAAATCTCTCCCAATAATCAGTTCATACGGGAGTTTAGCGGCGACAGCGACTTCATGTTTCCAGCTGCCGGAGACGGTGGTGAGAGACACTTGTGCTGTGGCATAGTCTCTCAAGTCCCCATGAATGCACAAAACCCCGGTTTTCCGCCCAGTGTACTCATCGGGCAGTAACTAAGGCGGGTCTTGCCAGGGTAACCATACTCCCCGAGTCCAAAAGGGCCACAGCCAGGGTGTCTCCCACTTTCACCTGACAGAGGTGACTTTGCCCCACAAGCTCAGGGACACCGGCAGCACACAGCCTCCTGGCATACATGGAAGGGCGGTAACCAAAGTTCACGTCCATGGGCTCCCCCTGGTGGGGACAATTGGCTCTGATATGTCCTGGCTCCTTACATCCCCAACACAACACTTGGGCAGGGACTTTGGGGGGTAGGTCCTGAGGGGGTTTAGGGGACGCCACTCGCCTGAGCTGGGGCGGGGACCTCCGGGGTTTCCCCGAATCCCTCCTCATGGAGCCGCCTTGCAAGTTCCTGGTGGCCTCATATCGCTCCACTAGGTCCACCATCCCTAGTGCGTTGTCAGGGGATACCTGGCCAACCCAGTGCTGAAGAGGGTGCGGTAAAGCCCTCCAGAAAATGTCCGCCAGCAAGCGGTCCAACATGGCAGTGGGGCTTAACAACTCCGGCTGCAGCCATTTTTGCAGCAGGTGCAGCAGTTTATAATACTGGGGCCGGGCGGGCTCTGCCGACTGGTAGCTCCACTGATGCACCCGCTGAGCCCGAACCCACACATTCACCCCCAGTCTGGCCAGTATCTCACCCTTCAGAGTCGGGTAGTCAGCGGCTTGGTCCTCTGGGAGATCAAACAACACCTGCTGGGGTCCAGACGCCAGAAATGGAGCGATGACATAAGCCCACTGGTCATGCGGCAACTTCTCCCTTGCAGCCACCTTTTCAAACACCGCCAGGTAAGTCTCAACGTCATCTGAAGGGGTCATTTTTGTGAGCGCCGAGCGGACAGCTTTCCGGGCATCAGGAATACTTTTGGGTGCCCATGCAGCTTGCTGCGCCATCATATGTTGCAAAAACAGCTGGTTGGTCTCCTGCTGCTGCTGATTCGCCTCCAAGAGCGCTTTCACGACCGCCTCCATTTTGTCTGCAGTCCCAGGTAGCAGCCTGGCAGGTTTAATATAGGACATGCACAAAACAAAAACTTTTTCCTCGGTTGCTCCTAGCAACGGCCTCACTGCTTTGCCCGCATCCGACACCAAATGTGGTAGCTCTGGTAGGCGACCGGGTGTCAGCAGTATAGAGGCGGAGGCAAACAGTTCAAAGTAAAGTCTGTGTTTATTTCACACAAAAATCCACAAAAGCATATGTCCATACAGGTTACATCACCTTTTCAGGAAACCGCAGCATAAATGATACAGTCAGGCAAACAGCTTTTAGTCCTTGAGCAAAGGTCCTGTTTACAGTCAAATAGGCCTCAGGTCCGCATGAACAGCCTCCACAGGAGATTTCAGCCAGGCTCACAGAGTCTCACTCCCATGTGAGCTCTAGACAAAGGACCACCCACAGCTGATTCCCCAGGCTATTTAAACAGCCCGCAAAACCCGGACCTGGGTAGTGGGATAGAGTCCCACCCTGCTCTACTCCATCCCAGTAAAGCCGTCCCAGGTTAGCCTTTCGGCTATTCTAAAGCAACAGCAGCAAACTGCCACCAGCAGCTGATGCTGGAAAACAAGCTATACGGCTTTACTGCACCAATGCCAGGTACATTGGTGCTACATACCTGCCGTCAATGACGGCCCCTTGCACCTTATCACACAACTCAACTAGATACTTATTGTTGTGAAGTTCACTAACTCAATGCACTGAAACTTCCATCGACAAATACAATAATATTGTAGTAAAACACAGAACTGGTAGTAGGTAATAACTCAAATCAAGATTCAGCAGTCCCACAGCGCATGCACCTCCACCGTGAAGTCACCAATAAAGCTGGCCTCTTACCAAATAAATGATGACAATGGGCATAAGGATCAGCAATTAGACTCAAACTTCCACGGCTCCACACTGAGGGGGTATAGCTTCCAATTCCCAGATGCAGTTTTGCAACACTTTAATTTCCTCAGGTATGCACCAAAGACCATCCGAATGATTAACCATGTGGGAGATAAATAAAACCATCTAGTGCAGAGCGCTCAATCAAATAAAGACTAATATTTAATAAGAAATGCACTCACAAATATAAGATTAAAAGCAGCGTATCTCAAATACAACAGAAGCCAACAGTTCTCACCGCCTGGGTTCCTTGAAGTAAACAAAAGGCGCAGCCTTTGTCCTTATCCTACGTACGTTTCACCGCCGTAGCGGCTTCAGCTGGGAAACAAGATTGGAGCCAAAAGCCGGTATTTAAACAGGAAGGCAGGTGACTCAGTCCTGTGATATGCATGTCACATGACACGCACGCAATGTAATCACATAGAGAGCAATAAGGAACAGCATTCCGATGCATAATGTGCACGCCCCTCTGTCTGCAGCCATCAATCGGAATGAGGGGGACGGGAGAGAGCTGCTCAGCTGGTCTTGCCAAGCTGGGTCCAATCAGAAGATGGATCCCAGCAAGCAGCCAGTCGCATCACTCAGAGCTTCATAACAGCAAAAGGCTGTCACAAGGATTGCTTTTATTTGCCCCAGCCCATATAACCACACACAGTGACAGCATAGGCCAATCTAAGCAGCTGCGTTCACGCTGCCTGAAAAAAGCTGCGATTACGCAGCCTCTATCCCTGCACACATGGTGGGTTAGGGTGGCCAGTGCATTAAGGGGGGCTTCTAAGTATTTACATAAATAATAAATCATAGGCCAATTTAAGCAGCTGTGTTCACGCTGCCTGAAAAAAGCCGCAATTACGCAGCCTCTATCCCTGCGCACATGGTGGGTTAAAGTGGCCAGTGCATAAAGGGGGCTTCTAAGTATTTACATAAATAAATCAATACTACAGATAATACAGGTAAAGTGTACAGTAAGGGTCATAGTGTTTCCATTTGCACCTATAAAAACAAGGGGACCCAAACTAAAGTGATTCTAGGCCAATCAACGTCCAAAGAGGAAATACGACTGCTTTTGTGCTTTTGTCCCAAGGGACCAAACAGGTCTCTAATGCAAGTGTGCATAGAGGTTCAAAATAATTAAAAATCTAAAAAAAGTTAAATAAAAATATACACAAGATACTATAAACTAAAATTCAAAAGGAACTCTAACCTAATGAGAACTGTTTTACAACCAAGATAATATATCAAAATTCAGATAATCTATAATGCACTTCAAAAAAATGATGAATCAAGAGCATTCTATAAAACAATTTAGGTCGAACTCGACGTTCAGGCCACTGGGGGTGAGGGTATCCAGATCGTAAATCCATTTACTTTCTTTTTGGGAAAGGGCCCTCATCATGTTTATCCCCCTCCAGTGCCGCTCAACCCTATCTATACCCTGGAAGGACATAACTCCAGGGTCAGAGGCATGACAGGATTTAAAATAGACAGACAAATTATGGCCCTCAAAACTCCTCTTAATGTTGTAAATATGCTCTCGAATCCTTATTTTAAGCTCTCGGCCGGTCCTGCCAATATAAGTAAGGCCACATGGGCACCATATTGCATACACAACGAACTTCGTACCACAGGTGATGAATTTCGAAATCTTGTGGGACCTCCCCGACCGTGGGTCGATAAATACCTTTTTAGGTTTCTCTATGGGTTGGCAACTTTTACAACCACAACATTTCCCACACCGGTAAAATCTGGCCAAAGAGGTGTTTAACAGGGACACCGGCTCTGGGGGGTCAATGTAACTATGGACAAGCTTTTCCCTTAGGTTCAGGGCTTTCTTAAAGATGCATACTGGATTAATGGGCAGGGAAGGGCCTAAAATAGGGTCGTCCTTCAGGATATGCCAGTATTTCCTGAGAACATTTTTCACCTTAGAGTGCTGAACACTAAAACCGATCACAAAGGCAAAGTCCATCTTGGAATTTATTGCCTTTACAGCTGTTTGTTGGCCCAACAAGGAGGCCTGGTCCAGTGCCCGAACATATCCCATCTGTTCAGCAATGGTCTTACCATTATAGCCTTTTTCGAGAAATCTCTTTGATGAATCTGAGGCCTGTCTATCAAAGTCACCAATATCTGTACAATTGCATCTCAAACGGGTATATTGCCCCCTGGGTATAGCCCTCAGCCAATTTGGATGATGGCAGCTATCCCAGGGGACATACCCATTCCTATCAGTGGTCTTGAAGTAGGTACATGTAGAAAGGCTCATGCCTTCCACCTTGATAATCAGATCCAAAAAGTTCACAGCAGAAGGTCCAACTTCAGCAGTAAATTCCAGATTATATCCGTTGTTATTAGCAAACTCAAAGAAGTCGTCCAAAGCTGACCTAGAGCCATCCCAGATCACCAGCACATCATCAATGTACCGCCGCCAGAGTTTCAATAATGGCCACAGTTGTCCAAAGATGTGCTGTGCCTCCCATAGCCCTACATACAAATTCGCATACTAGGGGCAAATTTTGCCCCCATGGCTACGCCCTTTATCTGTAGATACAACTTTCCACTGTACCAGAAGTAATTGTGGTTAAGGGCAAAGGTAAGGCAGTCAACTTGTTTAGGAGGTAGGTCAGGGGATCTGTCCAGATAGTGGCGCACAGCCGTGATACCAAGATCGTGAAGTATCACAGTGTAGAGAGATGTGACATCTGCCGTTGCAAGCAGACATTCGCCATCTATCTCTTGAGTATTGCACAATCTTAAAACTTGGCCTGAATCTCGCAGGTACGCAGGAAGGGCACATACAAGGGGCTGTAAAAAAGTATCTATATACTCTCCCAACCGGCACATAACAGAGTCCACACCACTAACTATGGGGCGTCCAGGTGGTTTCTCTAGTCGTTTGTGAACCTTTGGGAGGTAATAGATGGTTGGAACCCGGGGAGCCCGGATGTTCAAATAGTCATATTCTCGTGATTCAAGAATACCTTCATCAAGACCCCGTCTCAAAAGAGAGGACAAACTCTTCTGAAATTCCAGGGTGGGGTCCCTGTCCAGTGGCATATATGTTCCTGTGTCAGACAAAAGCCTACACATTTCTTCATTGTATTCCTCCTTATTTAGATTGTGTTTATTCTAATATGGGGCTAGAGTTCCCCTTAAGTAATGGAATTAGAATTCCCCCTTAAGAAACTGCAAGGTTTTTTCTTGTCCTTTTTTTTCTCTTTTATTGTCACTAACTAAGCTGTTTTATGCTCTCACAGGCATGATGTATTTCTGCCAAGTTGAAGATACAAGCCTCCGGAGTTCCCTCACAAGATACTACCCCACTGCCTCGTTTTGTTTCTATGTTTAATTTTTTGTACAAATCCGTTTTTAAATAAAGCTTGATGGAGGCACCGTGTGTCGCCGCTCCGCGCGCCGCCGCCATTACTGTGGTTAGATAACCACAGGATGTGCGGCTGGCCGGGACTGCACTGCACGGGGGTGACGTCAGCGCACGCTGTGCGCTGGCGTACACCGATTGGCCGGCCCGGGGAACTAATGAGTATTTAAAGTGTGCTTTGGCAATGTAGAGACATCGCTCAGCTGAAGAAGGGGCTTTGCCGCCCCGAAACGTCCTTTGTTAGCGAGCGATCACATCACCTATGGTAAATGTAAATGTTGTAACACGCTTTGATTCTTTATTTACCCTGTTTTCTGCGCATTTGTATTCATGACTAATGTTAGATTTATAACATCACAGATGTCATTGGTGCTCTTTGTTCTCCTGATATCTTTATGATAACAACCAACCCCAGATGACACATCTATTCACATGTTCATGTATTTGATCCCCTGATTGGATCTTACTTTATTCATTTGCTCATATACTGCTATATGTTGATGTGTCCACCAGGGGTCAGTGTTATTCCTCTATTGATATCAATGTGAATTCACTATATTGTTTTGTACTTGGTTGGTACTATTTGTCTCACTGGGCTCTAGTCAAATGACTATTATATTGTAACTTATGTTTTTTTCATCATTAATTTAGAAACAAATTCTTGTATTATCAGTTTTGCTGTGGTGTGCGTTCCTAATTCGATATTTTGCTACTCATTTCTAAACAGCACTTGGAATGTGGTCAAATTGACACTAAAACAGTTGTTTCATTAAAAAAAAAACACTCCCCTACAGAACCTTATTCAAGCATTTCACTTATTTAATAGAAAAAGTCCCCTTTTTTCTAAGACTCTGGGATGGAAGTGCTAGACCAGGACTTCCTAATCAGTGGTAATAATACCACTGGTGGTACTTGAGATCCCATCAATAAGGCTGCAGACTGACCTGTATAAAAACCTGATCTGCTGCTATCTACACTTTGCCCAAACCTGATTTGTTGCCTAAGTACAAAACTGCTCAAAAAGGGGAGAACTATTTATGTAAATTATTTGATGTGTTTCATGCACTTTAAATTGCAGATTTTGGTGAATAACAATCCATGCGTATCACCCAGATGGTACTAGATGTTGCGTCTCCCGCTACCCCTGTTTGTGAAGCCGGGAGCTTCACTTCCTGGTTTTTAGCAGGTGAGTGGGTGGGGCCTATGAACAGTCGATTCCCATCTAGTGCAGAGCGCTCAATCAAATAAAGACTAATATTTAATAAGAAATGCACTCACAAATATAAGATTAAAAGCAGCGTATCTCAAATACAACAGAAGCCAACAGTTCTCACCGCCTGGGTTCCTTGAAGTAAACAAAAGGCGCAGCCTTTGTCCTTATCCTACGTACGTTTCACCGCCGTAGCGGCTTCAGCTGGGAAACAAGATTGGAGCCAAAAGCCGGTATTTAAACAGGAAGGCAGGTGACTCAGTCCTGTGATATGCATGTCACATGACACGCACGCAATGTAATCACATAGAGAGCAATAAGGAACAGCATTCCGATGCATAATGTGCACGCCCCTCTGTCTGCAGCCATCAATCGGAATGAGGGGGACGGGAGAGAGCTGCTCAGCTGGTCTTGCCAAGCTGGGTCCAATCAGAAGATGGATCCCAGCAAGCAGCCAGTCGCATCACTCAGAGCTTCATAACAGCAAAAGGCTGTCACAAGGATTGCTTTTATTTGCCCCAGCCCATATAACCACACACAGTGACAGCATAGGCCAATCTAAGCAGCTGCGTTCACGCTGCCTGAAAAAAGCTGCGATTACGCAGCCTCTATCCCTGCACACATGGTGGGTTAGGGTGGCCAGTGCATTAAGGGGGGCTTCTAAGTATTTACATAAATAATAAATCATAGGCCAATTTAAGCAGCTGTGTTCACGCTGCCTGAAAAAAGCCGCAATTACGCAGCCTCTATCCCTGCGCACATGGTGGGTTAAAGTGGCCAGTGCATAAAGGGGGCTTCTAAGTATTTACATAAATAAATCAATACTACAGATAATACAGGTAAAGTGTACAGTAAGGGTCATAGTGTTTCCATTTGCACCTATAAAAACAAGGGGACCCAAACTAAAGTGATTCTAGGCCAATCAACGTCCAAAGAGGAAATACGACTGCTTTTGTGCTTTTGTCCCAAGGGACCAAACAGGTCTCTAATGCAAGTGTGCATAGAGGTTCAAAATAATTAAAAATCTAAAAAAAGTTAAATAAAAATATACACAAGATACTATAAACTAAAATTCAAAAGGAACTCTAACCTAATGAGAACTGTTTTACAACCAAGATAATATATCAAAATTCAGATAATCTATAATGCACTTCAAAAAAATGATGAATCAAGAGCATTCTATAAAACAATTTAGGTCGAACTCGACGTTCAGGCCACTGGGGGTGAGGGTATCCAGATCGTAAATCCATTTACTTTCTTTTTGGGAAAGGGCCCTCATCATGTTTATCCCCCTCCAGTGCCGCTCAACCCTATCTATACCCTGGAAGGACATAACTCCAGGGTCAGAGGCATGACAGGATTTAAAATAGACAGACAAATTATG
Source organism: Gastrophryne carolinensis (assembly GCA_027917425.1). Lineage (NCBI taxonomy): Eukaryota > Metazoa > Chordata > Amphibia > Anura > Microhylidae > Gastrophryne > Gastrophryne carolinensis. The sequence continues at coordinate 15,018,624 of CM051234.1, read as the reverse complement.
GCCCTCAAAACCCCTCTTAATGTTGTAAATATGCTCTCGAATCCTTATTTTAAGCTCTCGGCCGGTCCTGCCAATATAAGTAAGGCCACATGGGCACCATATTGCATACACAACGAACTTCGTACCACAGGTGATGAATTTCGAAATCTTGTGGGACCTCCCCGACCGTGGGTCGATAAATACCTTTTTAGGTTTCTCTATGGGTTGGCAACTTTTACAACCACAACATTTCCCACACCGGTAAAATCTGGCCAAAGAGGTGTTTAACAGGGACACCGGCTCTGGGGGGTCAATGTAACTATGGACAAGCTTTTCCCTTAGGTTCAGGGCTTTCTTAAAGATGCATACTGGATTAATGGGCAGGGAAGGGCCTAAAATAGGGTCGTCCTTCAGGATATGCCAGTATTTCCTGAGAACATTTTTCACCTTAGAGTGCTGAACACTAAAACCGATCACAAAGGCAAAGTCCATCTTGGAATTTATTGCCTTTACAGCTGTTTGTTGGCCCAACAAGGAGGCCTGGTCCAGTGCCCGAACATATCCCATCTGTTCAGCAATGGTCTTACCATTATAGCCTTTTTCGAGAAATCTCTTTGATGAATCTGAGGCCTGTCTATCAAAGTCACCAATATCTGTACAATTGCATCTCAAACGGGTATATTGCCCCCTGGGTATAGCCCTCAGCCAATTTGGATGATGGCAGCTATCCCAGGGGACATACCCATTCCTATCAGTGGTCTTGAAGTAGGTACATGTAGAAAGGCTCATGCCTTCCACCTTGATAATCAGATCCAAAAAGTTCACAGCAGAAGGTCCAACTTCAGCAGTAAATTCCAGATTATATCCGTTGTTATTAGCAAACTCAAAGAAGTCGTCCAAAGCTGACCTAGAGCCATCCCAGATCACCAGCACATCATCAATGTACCGCCGCCAGAGTTTCAATAATGGCCACAGTTGTCCAAAGATGTGCTGTGCCTCCCATAGCCCTACATACAAATTCGCATACTAGGGGCAAATTTTGCCCCCATGGCTACGCCCTTTATCTGTAGATACAACTTTCCACTGTACCAGAAGTAATTGTGGTTAAGGGCAAAGGTAAGGCAGTCAACTTGTTTAGGAGGTAGGTCAGGGGATCTGTCCAGATAGTGGCGCACAGCCGTGATACCAAGATCGTGAAGTATCACAGTGTAGAGAGATGTGACATCTGCCGTTGCAAGCAGACATTCGCCATCTATCTCTTGAGTATTGCACAATCTTAAAACTTGGCCTGAATCTCGCAGGTACGCAGGAAGGGCACATACAAGGGGCTGTAAAAAAGTATCTATATACTCTCCCAACCGGCACATAACAGAGTCCACACCACTAACTATGGGGCGTCCAGGTGGTTTCTCTAGTCGTTTGTGAACCTTTGGGAGGTAATAGATGGTTGGAACCCGGGGAGCCCGGATGTTCAAATAGTCATATTCTCGTGATTCAAGAATACCTTCATCAAGACCCCGTCTCAAAAGAGAGGACAAACTCTTCTGAAATTCCAGGGTGGGGTCCCTGTCCAGTGGCATATATGTTCCTGTGTCAGACAAAAGCCTACACATTTCTTCATTGTATTCCTCCTTATTTAGATTGTGTTTATTCTAATATGGGGCTAGAGTTCCCCTTAAGTAATGGAATTAGAATTCCCCCTTAAGAAACTGCAAGGTTTTTTCTTGTCCTTTTTTTTCTCTTTTATTGTCACTAACTAAGCTGTTTTATGCTCTCACAGGCATGATGTATTTCTGCCAAGTTGAAGATACAAGCCTCCGGAGTTCCCTCACAAGATACTACCCCACTGCCTCGTTTTGTTTCTATGTTTAATTTTTTGTACAAATCCGTTTTTAAATAAAGCTTGATGGAGGCACCGTGTGTCGCCGCTCCGCGCGCCGCCGCCATTACTGTGGTTAGATAACCACAGGATGTGCGGCTGGCCGGGACTGCACTGCACGGGGGTGACGTCAGCGCACGCTGTGCGCTGGCGTACACCGATTGGCCGGCCCGGGGAACTAATGAGTATTTAAAGTGTGCTTTGGCAATGTAGAGACATCGCTCAGCTGAAGAAGGGGCTTTGCCGCCCCGAAACGTCCTTTGTTAGCGAGCGATCACATCACCTATGGTAAATGTAAATGTTGTAACACGCTTTGATTCTTTATTTACCCTGTTTTCTGCGCATTTGTATTCATGACTAATGTTAGATTTATAACATCACAGATGTCATTGGTGCTCTTTGTTCTCCTGATATCTTTATGATAACAACCAACCCCAGATGACACATCTATTCACATGTTCATGTATTTGATCCCCTGATTGGATCTTACTTTATTCATTTGCTCATATACTGCTATATGTTGATGTGTCCACCAGGGGTCAGTGTTATTCCTCTATTGATATCAATGTGAATTCACTATATTGTTTTGTACTTGGTTGGTACTATTTGTCTCACTGGGCTCTAGTCAAATGACTATTATATTGTAACTTATGTTTTTTTCATCATTAATTTAGAAACAAATTCTTGTATTATCAGTTTTGCTGTGGTGTGCGTTCCTAATTCGATATTTTGCTACTCATTTCTAAACAGCACTTGGAATGTGGTCAAATTGACACTAAAACAGTTGTTTCATTAAAAAAAAAACACTCCCCTACAGAACCTTATTCAAGCATTTCACTTATTTAATAGAAAAAGTCCCCTTTTTTCTAAGACTCTGGGATGGAAGTGCTAGACCAGGACTTCCTAATCAGTGGTAATAATACCACTGGTGGTACTTGAGATCCCATCAATAAGGCTGCAGACTGACCTGTATAAAAACCTGATCTGCTGCTATCTACACTTTGCCCAAACCTGATTTGTTGCCTAAGTACAAAACTGCTCAAAAAGGGGAGAACTATTTATGTAAATTATTTGATGTGTTTCATGCACTTTAAATTGCAGATTTTGGTGAATAACAATCCATGCGTATCACCCAGATGGTACTAGATGTTGCGTCTCCCGCTACCCCTGTTTGTGAAGCCGGGAGCTTCACTTCCTGGTTTTTAGCAGGTGAGTGGGTGGGGTGCCTCTGTACAGAGGCATGCATTGTTTTCAGTATGAGCCAGTCATACAGAGGTCACACCGACCCACCAGCAAGAAAGTCACATGTGTAGCCAGTGACGGAAATGAAAGAGGTTGGAAGGGGCCTTGGTAAGACTAAGGAAATTTTGCTCTGCTCTACCTTCTGTCCTCCTAAATACAGTAAAGTATGCTTTCTGAATAAAAAATCAATGAACTACAATTAGTTTGCCCTGGAAGCTCTGAAGTTTCTAACTCAGTTGTGCTCTGTTTCGCAGAGGTGTGGCTAAGAACTGTAGTCCCCAAAATATTCTTAGTATACAGTACGTCCTGCTCCAGATATAATACTTACACTTGGGTTATCCTCCGCCAGATGGCGCTGCACTGCAGAGACATGCAAAACAGGCTCCTCCCAGCCCCTCAAATACCCGGGGACCTCCCACAAATTCCCAGATTTCTCTGCAGTGCTTACTGCGAAGACATGAAATTATCACTCTGTCGCAGGTGAGCGGGGCTATTAAAGTCTGTGGCCCTGTTGGACTATTCCCACCCATCCTTGATGTGATGTGCCTCCCAGCCTGGGCTGCGCTGGTCGGGTGAAGGTAGGCAGCACCATGTGTGCTTAAGGAGCGCTGCTCCACCGCAGTCCCCCACCAAAGGGTAGCCGGTTTAGGCTGATGGTGAGCCTTTATGGGATGCCCCTCCCGCATTATTGTCCCATGCCCCGATAGCGGTGGGCCCTGTACAAAGGGCTGCCATCCTCCCTCATTCTCCCCGTAGCCTTCGGGAGGAAAAGAAGGGGGGTGTGTGTGGGTGAGCATGTATCGTGATTCGTGCATACCGCCTGTTGGCATGTGTGTTGGGACTAGTATATGTGGTGTCAACCGCCGCGCTGACTTGTCTTTTTACTATTGCAAACGCCGCCGCTGTGCGCGCCTCTTCCTTCATTTGGATGTCCTGCGCCGGGCGGCGGCGTCACCTCAGACGCTCCTGCGTCCTCATTGGCTGCTTGTCTGGTGGACTTCGGGGGGGCGGGGCCTGGCCTGGCGCGCCCTGCATCACGGCTCGCTCTGGCCCGCCCTTCGAGGTTCGTTTGGCGCCATTTCTCTGTACAGTCGCGCGCGCGTGTGTAACGGTCCCCCCTCCCGCGGTCTGGAAGTGCCCTCGCGGGCGACTTTAATACTCATTATTTACTGTGTATGGCTCTGACACCCCTTCTTCTCATTGTGTCTTTCAGACGGGTGAATCCAGTGGCTTCTCCCGGCCCGGTGTAATTGTAGTTGGGCCTAGTATAAGTACTCCCACTTCCCTAGCGGGTCATTGGGGCATCCAGGGTTGCTTTATAGCGTCAATCCCTACTGGCATATTGTGCCTAATAATCACCATATGGAGGCATCCCAGGATATTGTGACCGGGGTTCCTTCGGGACAAGCCCGGCTGCGTGTAGCTTGTGGGGTCTCACCTATCAGCGGTGACAGCGCGCGGGTCTGTGTTCCATGGGCACAGCAGGCGCTAACGTTGCAACCCGCCCCTCCGGTGGCTGGGCCTGCACCTCGTACTCACTTCATCTACTCCCCCAAGCTTGAGTCTCACCCCCATTGAATTACATACAAGCGGGGATTCTCAACCTGATGTGTCTGCTAGACTGGCCAGTGTTGAAAAATTGATTGCTAATACCTTAGCGCGTAAGGCCTCCGCTAAAAAGCGTCACTTAACTCCTGATGCCACTCCATCTCCTATGGAATCTGATGAGTTGTTGCATCTGTATGGCTACACCCCATCGGACGAAGGGGAGCTGTTTTATGACTCAGGGTCATCTGATGAGAGACTCGGGGGTCATGACGATTCTGGCTCTGACCCCTGGACCCCGGATGATACTGACAGACTGCTGGTCCAGATATTTCAGGTTTTGTCCATCTCTCCCCCTGTTGCGGCTCCCAGGCAAAGGGGTGAGCTTTTTCATACTGCTAAAGCTTGTTTGGAATTTCCTGAGCAAACCCATTTCAATAACCTTGTGCTTAAGGAGTGGGAACATCCCAGTAGACTTCCCGGTATACCTAAGAGTTGGGACAGAAAGTATCCCTTTCCTGCTGATATGGTCGATGCACCTATTCTAGGGCTGTCTAACACCTCTATTATGCACTCCCCTGACACTACTACGCTGTGGGACGCTGAGGACCGGCGCATTGGCCAATTGGCGTGTCATGCCTTTGCATTTGTGGGGGCGGCGCTGCGCCCGGTTTCCGCCTCGGCCATTACGTCTGTGGCCCTCAGGGCCCTGATCAGAAGTGTACTTGAAGGTTCTGATGAAGTGCCACCTGATACGTTTAATGCACTGTCTAACTGTGATGTGTTTGTAAACTTTATCCTATCTGCCTTGGATGATGCCATTAGGATGTGTGCCAGAACCTCTGCCTTGGCGGTAGCTATACGCCGCGCGGTTTGGCTGCGCCAGTGGGCTGCTGACAATGCTGCTAAGAGGGCCCTTACTGGGCTTCCATTTAAGGGGCTACGCCTGTTTGGGGACTGCTTAGATCTTTTTGCTAAAGGAGGTAAGTTACCCCAGCGCAGGCGGCAGTCTCGGCCCTTTCGGGGCCAGGGCCCCCCCTTCACTCCCCTACCGCGGTGCTAAGCAGGGAAAAGGGGTGTCCTTCGCGGGGGCTCATGCAGATTCCTGGCACAGGAGCAGAGGACGAGGTCCTGGCTCTTCCTGGGGGTCTAAGCCAAAACCCTCTCCCAAGCTCCCTCAGGCATGATGGGGCGCCCTCGCCCATCAGGGTGGGGGGACGGCTACAGCACTTTGCGCACGTCTGGAGGCATCACATCTCAGACAGGTGGATTCAGGAGGTTGTGTCCTCTGGTTACAAGATAGAGTTTGCTGTGCGCCCCCCCCCCAAGATTCATCAAGTCCCGGATCCCCAGGACCCTATATCAGCTCAGGTCTTGATACAGGCCGTGCAAGGCCTTCTGGATCTGGGGGTCATTTGCAGGGTCCACTTAAGAGAAAGAGGCAAGGGGTTCTATTCCAACCTTTTCACAGTCCCCAAAAAAGATTGGTCAGTCAGGCCCATTCTGGATTTAAAGATCCTCAACAAATTTGTCACAAACAGGCGCTTTCGCATGGAAACTCTGCGCTCGGCCATTGGGTCCCTGCGCCCAGGGGATCTCATGACGTCGGTGGACATCAAAGATGCTTACCTTCACATCCCTGTGTTCCCAGGACACCAAAGGTTTCTCAGATTTGCGTTGGAAGATCAACATTACCAATTTGTGGCCCTGCCTTTTGGCCTCACCTCAGCTCCCAGAGTGTTTATCAAGGTGCTGGCGGGGGTGATGTCTCTGGTGAGGTCAAGGGGCATATGCGTGCTGCCCTACCTGGACGACATCCTCATCACCTCTCGGTCTCTGCAGCAGGTAGAGTTGGACACTCAGCTGGTGGTGTCCACCCTGGAGTCCTTCGGCTGGGTGATCAATCACCCCAAGTCCTCCCTGTCCCCTTCCTCTGTGACCCCATTCCTGGGAATGATTCTGGATATGATTCAGTCAAGGATATTCCTTCCTCAACAGAAGGTGGAAGCTCTAACTGCACAGGTGAGGTTCCTGCTATCGTGCCCCCACCCTTCCCTCAGGCAGGGAATGCAGTTGGTGGGCCTGATGGTGGCGTGCTTTGAGGCAGTGCCCTTTGCTCAGTTCCATTTGAGGCCTCTACAACTTCACCTTCTGTCAGTATGGGACAAGGATCCAACATCCTTGGACGGGATCTGTGTGCTTCCCCCCTTGGTCAGACTGTCCCTTTCGTGGTGGCTGGACCACAGGAACTTACTGGGGGGCAAGTCTTTTCTGGCCCTCTCCTGAGAGACAGTCACCACGGATGCCAGTCTGTCAGGATGGGGGGGATTCTGGAAGTCCCTGCGGTTCCAGGGGAGGTGGGGCCCTCAGGAGGCCCACTTACCCATCAACATTCTGGAGCTGCGGGCAATCAGGTTGGTACTGGAGCAGTTGACCAATCACCTGAGGGGTCTGTCTGTGCAGGTGCGCTCAGACAACAGGACGGCGGTTGCCTACATCAACCATCAGGGAGGTACCCAGAGCAGGAGGGCCCTCCAGGAGGTGTCGCGGATTCTGACATGGGCAGAGGCCAATGTTCAATGCATTTCGGCTGTGTACATCCCGGGGGCAGAGAATCTACTGGCAGACTCTCTGAGCAGGGGGACCTCTCATCAGGGAGAGTGGTCCCTCTGCAACAGAGTATTTCAGTCCCTGTGTCACCGTTGGGGTCTACCGGATGTGGATCTGTTTGCATCCCGTCACAATCACAAGCTCCAGGCTTTTGTCTCCCTGTCTCAGGATCCTCTGGCCTTGGCCACGGATGCTCTGGCCATGTCATGGAAGGACTTTCGGTTCCTGTATGTCTTCCCTCCATTCCCCCTGCTGGGCAGGGTCCTGCGCAAGATTGCTCTGGAAGGGGTGCCAGTGATTCTGGTGGCCCCCAGGTGGTCAAGAAGAGTGTGGTTCGCAGACGTGGTGCAGATGGCAGTACATCAGTACGTCCTGCCAGAAGTGCCAGATCTGCTCAATCAGGGCCCCTTACGCCATCCCAATTTACAAACTCTGGCTTTGACGGCCTGGCTGCTGAAACCTCCATCTTGATGGAGAAAGGCTTGTCTGCCTCGGTGATTGAGACCATGGTGAAGGCTAGGAAGAAAACTTCCTCTTCCATCTATTATAGGGTTTGGCGTGCTTACATTGACTGGTGTGAGTCTAGGTCTCTTCCCTGTCAGGTGTTCTCAGTTCCCAGGGTTCTGGAGTTTTTACAGCAAGGGTTGGAGTCGGGTCTCCAACTCAGTACTTTGAAGGGTCAGGTTTCTGCCCTGTCTGTCTTCTTTCAGAAGTCTTTTGCTCAACATTCCTTGGTCAAGACTTTCTTTCAGGGGGTTACTCATGTGCGGCCCCCCTCGAAAACCTATGGTCCCTGTTTGGGATTTGAACTTGGTATTGTCTGCCTTGCAGGGTGCTCCCTTTGAACCTATTCAGGATGCTGCTCTGGCTGTACTTACCCTCAAGGTTGTCTTTCTGGTGGCTATTACTTCGGTCAGGGGTGTGTCTGAGCTGGCAGCTCTGTCTATCCAGCCCCCTTACTTTGAGAGACAGCAGGATAAGGTGGTGTTTCACTTTAAGCCGGATTTCCTGCCTAAGGTGGTGTCTGCTTTTCATTTGAACCAGGATATTTGGCTTGATGCAGAGCCTCCCCCTTCACTTCTCCCGTGTGTTTTCCCGTTGGTTTTGGGCTTTGATCGGGTCAGGAAAGGGTGCTACGTTGATTTTAGTGTGCGTTTATGCGCTCATGTGTGCGCTCAGCCGCCTTTCCGATTGTCGGCTCGCACGAGGCTGTTTCCCGGCAAAACGGACGCCTCGTTCATTGTTCCGTTTTTTTCAGTGATGCAGAGCCTTGTTTTCTGATTGAAATCAGCCTAATCAAACGGGGCCGCCGAGCTTTCACTTACTGCAAGTCAGAGCAGCCGTATTTGCACTCGGGCAATAATATGCAGCCCTCTGTTGGAGCACATCAGCGGCGCCAGCTCCGCGGTCTTGTCCTGCTGAGCATGGCAGAAACCAGGCTGCACCTATTTGAGCTCACCCGCCTTACTGGGTATGTGTATGAAACTTGTATTGGTTGCCCACCCTGTCTTTTATTTTTTTTTCCCTTAACACACTATTTGGTAATTTTTTGGTTAGTATATTTTTTGCCTAATTTTTTAACTTTAAATTAAATGGGTTAAGTGATCGAACCCTATTGCGTCATGTTCTTGCCCTCTTATGTAAGTAGTATTCCCCAGACTTTTTTAATGAGTGTACAGGTTGGATGTGCATGTAGGCTCATTACAAATGTCCTTTACTCTAACCCTACCCCGCTCACCTATTTGTCCCTCTTTTCTATTGTTGCAATGCACACCTTTTTTTTTTTTTTTTTTTTTTGGGGGGGGGAGACTCTGGCTATCCTTTGCTCCCCTGGCTGCTGACCCCAATCCTGCACCCATCTTCACAGGCAGAGGAGCCCTACAATACTGCCCCCAGGAGGACTCGCTCTGTGGTGGAGCGAGCCTTTGGTCTCTTGAAGATGAGGTTCTGTTGTCTTGATCAGACTGGGGGGGGCACTACAATATACGCCTGCAAAGGTCATTAAACTAATCATGGCTTGTTCCGCTTTAAGAGAGGGAGTCTGCCATTTCTGAGTAAAGTCTCAGTAAAAAGGGTTTCACACAGTGGGCCATCCCGTTCTGGGTTTTGTTCTGCTTTATGTGAGGGAACCTGTGTTACTTTAATCATAATGTAAAGGAGGTGGGTTATTCCATCCTAACCTGATTTGGTCATGATGTTTTAAAGCAGGCCAAAACCCATGTAACCCAGCCCTTTGGAGTGTGAAGAAATCCAGGGTTGGGTTACAGGCATCATGTCTCTGGGGCATTCCAATTTGGGATGTCCTGCACGTCACTGCGGGGGAACGTCAGAGCTATACCAGGAGCTATGCCATCTTTACACAGGAGCAGGACGACATCATCATGGATGTGAGTATGCGAGCGTGCGTTTATGTGCGCGCACACATTCCTTATAATAAAAAAAAAAACAAAGTGCAAGAATAGTCTGAAACAACTTAGTTTGTCACGTTACATACCAGCCCACCTTAGTTTAACCCATGTACGCCGCTACAAACTAGCCTACATGCAGATAGCAGAACTAGGGCAATGTGAGGCAGCAAGAGGTTAATAAAGTGACTTTAGTTAGGCCAGGAAACTTGTTAATGTATTTTGTGGATTAATGGTGGGTCCTTGTATCTTTTTTTAACAGATGATGCTGCGGAATCGTTTTTTAAGAGTTTGGGCTTTTCATTAAATCACGCTGAAGGTCCGGTTTAAAAAGTGCCCCAAAAAAAACACGCCCAACCAAACCATAAAAACAATGCTAAACTAATGTTGTTTATCATTCACAGATACTAGAAAACCACAGGCACAAGACCCCGAGGCCTAATGTTTTTTAACCCTTTCGCTGCCAGCCTACCTGCAGCATTTCCCACTCCCTGTTGCCAGACTGAGTTTGACTGTTTCGCGCTACACATGTTCAACTGTCATTTTTGAAAGGATTTCCAGGGATTTCCCAGGATAATTATATATTGTTTTTTTCAACAGAGTCTGGGCTTTAACATGAAATGTCTTGTTTGTATTTTTTAGGTGTATTCTCAACATTTTTGGGTGAAATGTGTGAAAAAAATTAAAAAAAATATATTTTTTTACAATTTGTCGAGTTTTTTGTAATAAAAAATGTAAGTTTGTCAATAAAATCTTATTGCGTGAGAAACCCCAATTTCTCCCGGTTACAGCGATACCACATATGTATAGGTAGACACCCTTTCCTGCCCAGAAGCCTTTTATAGCTGCTGGATGACAAATGGTTAATTCAAAAAAAAAAATGACATAGGGTCCCCCTTCCCGGGGAGGGAGACCCCATTTTTTTTTGGATTTTTAAGGGTTAAAAACCCTTAAAAATCCAAAAAAAAAAATGACGTGGGGTCCCCCTTACCCAAAGTAACCAGCCCGGGACCAGCTATGGGGGCTTGTAGGCACAGAGTGGGGGGGCCAGCTTTGGTGGCCCCCCCACCCTGCAGCCTACGAGCCCACATAGCCTATGTGGGCCCGGGCTCTTCTGCCCCCCCCTGGCCTTTGGGGAGGCAGGTAATGGGGGTGCGGGGGTTAATGGCAAGCCACCCGCTAGGGCAGGTGACTTGCCACCCCCCCCAGCCTTGTGAACTGGTATAAGGGGTCTCATGGACCCCTTACCAGCTCACAAAGGGTTAATGTGAAAAAAAAACACCACACAATAATAAAAAGTATTTTATTAGAAAAAAAAAAAATTTTTTTTTACTGTACTTACCTTCGATTGCAAGCTCTTGTCCCTCGCCGCTCAGCTGACAGATGCCGGTGATCGGCATCCAGAGAAGGAGAAGGCAGGAGATCAGAGGATCTCCTGTCACCTCCTTCCAGGGCACCGATCACCGGCATCTGAGAAGCTGAGAAAGCTGAAGCCGGTGATCGGGACCGGGATGACGTCATAAGCCCCGCCCCCAAGGGGGCGGGGCTTAGAGGCAAGATGGCGGCCGCCATCTTGAAGAAGAGAGGAGAGAGCCTCCCAGGCTCTCTCCTGAAGAACGGTAAGTCCTGGGGGGGGATCGGAGGCCCCCCAGGTGAAGAGGAGGGACAGCGGGAGCCAGCGCACACACAGGTAAGTGAATGTCATTTTTATTTTTTTTTTTTTTTTACAGTTAGCAGCTGCTGCTGCAGAAGCGGGGGGGGGGCGGCCTATTCCGGGGGCTCTCCTGGAGCCATCCGACCCCCCACGGGGGATCGGATGGCACCAAATTAAAGAGGAGACCCGGCCGGATCCAACAAGGGGTCAGGTGAGTATTTTTGATTTTTATTTTTTAAACTAGAAGCGAGGAAAGTCAAGCACGTAACACCTACGGGCTTGGCACTTAAGGCCCAGCCAAGCCAGCACGTAGGTGTTACGTGCTTGGCACCAAAAGGGTTAATTTGCATTGAAATTTTAATTGTTTTTTAGTTTTGGCAAAAAAAAAAAATAATATGAAAAATCCAAATCCAAATAAAAAATTAAAACAACGTTTGAATTAAAAACAAATAAAAAGATTTGGTGTGTTGTCTTTCCTGCAAATGTACAATCACACAACATCATCACACATTTACATGACACAAAAGGTTTAGATATGGGACAATAAATCAAAAACAATCAGAAAGAATTAAGGTATGCATTAATGGAAAGGAAAAAGGAACACTAAGGAGATTAAGGTATGCATTAATGGCAAGGAAAAAGGAACACCAAAAATTTAACAGAAATATATATATATATGTGTCAAATTGGCAGTTGGTGCCATATGTATATTCCAATGGAGGTTTAGGGATGTGCGCTTGCGTGTAGCCAGATTGGCAACTGAAGAGCCATGGAGATGTAAGTATACTTGCTCAAACCACCAAAATGGAAGGTCAAATACGACGAAAAACAAAGCAGGTACGTTCAAAAAGCCAGGAAAAATCAGGGAAAAACGGGCCACCCGTGTGAACGTGAACGGGAGCCCCGATCAAATTGAAGGCACCCGAGAGAGCAAAAAAAGCGTTCCGAGTAAAGTGAAATTGACGGATCAATTAGGGAGCCACTCCGACCGAGGCTCTGCATCACATTTGAGCCACGATTCAAACGGGAGACCCAGACAATCGGAGGGTTTTAAGGGCAGTTCAGAGGAGGCTCTGCATCAGGCCCATTGTTCTTCCTTCCTTGTGCCCTAATCCTAGCAATGCTAAGGAAAGGGTTTTGCATTCCTTGGATGTGGTCAGGTGTCTGAAGTATTACCTAGTATTCACTGCGTCCTTCAGGAAGACTGATGCTCTTTTTGTGGTCCCTTCTGGTCCTAGGAAGGAGTTGGCTCCTGCCAAGTCTACTATCAGCAAATGGATCCATCAGGCTGTGATTCAGGCCTACTCTGCTAAGGGGAAGAATCCTCCCTTCCGCCTTACTGCTCATTCTACTCGTGCTATTGGTGCCTCTTGGGCCTTCCAGCACCAGGCTTCTGTTGAACAAGTTTGCAAGGCCGCTAGTTGGTCTTCTGTTCATACCTTTTCAAAGTTTTACAAGGTTGATGTTAGGGCCTCAGCTGATGCTGTTTTTGGCCGCAAGGTTTTGCAGGCGGCAGTGATTTAAACTGTCTGCTGTTACCTTTTGTTGGGGATCCCACCCTACTTTATGGACACTGCTATTGGATGTCCCAAGTGTAAGTATTATATCTGGAGCAGGACGTACTGTATACTAAGAATAATACAATTCTGTGAAGTACTCACCTGTAGAATTGGTATTATAAGTATACAGTACGTCCTGCTCCACCCCACCCTGTTGTTGCATTATTCTGGATCCCCTGTATGGTGATTGTCATCATTGTTATAGTTACCAGTTTTTGGGTGGTTAAATTCTCCCGGTTTCTTGTTCACTGCTTTTCAATGCTGGGGGGGGATTTGTGGGAGGTCCCGGGTATTTGAGGGGCCGGGAGGAGCCTGTTTTGCATGTCTCTGCAGTGCAGTGCCATCTGGCGGAGGATAACCCAAGTGTAAGTAATCTGGAGCAGGACGTACTGTATACTTATAATACCAAGTCTACAGGTGAGTACTTCACAGAATTGTATTTTTGGAGCCTCCCTGGTTGAGTATCATAAAACCCACTTGGATCCCCAATATTCAGGGAAACATAGGGAAAGTGTATGTTTCTATTTTACTAACAGCTATTGCATGGATGTACAGTAACAATTCTAAGGAAAAGTATTTAGCCATCAGTTACAGACTGCTTTTTTTTCAAGGGAATTTTCATCTATGGTCCCAGTTGCTGCCTGTGTTTTCCCACAAGCATTTGGTTCCTTACCAGAAAGAATCTCTGACCCTAAAAGGAAATTTCCTGAATCTCGGCTGATGGTCATGGACAACTTAAACATGTACGCCGCTACAAACTAGCCTACATGCAGATAGCAGAACTAGGGCAATGTGAGGCAGCAAGAGGTTAATAAAGTGACTTTAGTTAGGCCAGGAAACTTGTTAATGTATTTTGTGGATTAATGGTGGGTCCTTGTATCTTTTTTTAACAGATGATGCTGCGGAATCGTTTTTTAAGAGTTTGGGCTTTTCATTAAATCACGCTGAAGGTCCGGTTTAAAAAGTGCCCCAAAAAAAACACGCCCAACCAAACCATAAAAACAATGCTAAACTAATGTTGTTTATCATTCACAGATACTAGAAAACCACAGGCACAAGACCCCGAGGCCTAATGTTTTTTAATTTGCATTGAAATTTTAATTGTTTTTTAGTTTTGGCAAAAAAAAAAAATAATATGAAAAATCCAAATCCAAATAAAAAATTAAAACAACGTTTGAATTAAAAACAAATAAAAAGATTTGGTGTGTTGTCTTTCCTGCAAATGTACAATCACACAACATCATCACACATTTACATGACACAAAAGGTTTAGATATGGGACAATAAATCAAAAACAATCAGAAAGAATTAAGGTATGCATTAATGGAAAGGAAAAAGGAACACTAAGGAGATTAAGGTATGCATTAATGGCAAGGAAAAAGGAACACCAAAAATTTAACAGAAATATATATATATATGTGTCAAATTGGCAGTTGGTGCCATATGTATATTCCAATGGAGGTTTAGGGATGTGCGCTTGCGTGTAGCCAGATTGGCAACTGAAGAGCCATGGAGATGTAAGTATACTTGCTCAAACCACCAAAATGGAAGGTCAAATACGACGAAAAACAAAGCAGGTACGTTCAAAAAGCCAGGAAAAATCAGGGAAAAACGGGCCGCCCGTGTGAACGTGAACGGGAGCCCCGATCAAATTGAAGGCACCCGAGAGAGCAAAAAAAGCGTTCCGAGTAAAGTGAAATTGACGGATCAATTAGGGAGCCACTCCGACCGAGGCTCTGCATCACATTTGAGCCACGATTCAAACGGGAGACCCAGACAATCGGAGGGTTTTAAGGGCAGTTCAGAGGAGGCTCTGCATCAGGCCCATTGTTCTTCCTTCCTTGTGCCCTAATCCTAGCAATGCTAAGGAAAGGGTTTTGCATTCCTTGGATGTGGTCAGGTGTCTGAAGTATTACCTAGTATTCACTGCGTCCTTCAGGAAGACTGATGCTCTTTTTGTGGTCCCTTCTGGTCCTAGGAAGGAGTTGGCTCCTGCCAAGTCTACTATCAGCAAATGGATCCATCAGGCTGTGATTCAGGCCTACTCTGCTAAGGGGAAGAATCCTCCCTTCCGCCTTACTGCTCATTCTACTCGTGCTATTGGTGCCTCTTGGGCCTTCCAGCACCAGGCTTCTGTTGAACAAGTTTGCAAGGCCGCTAGTTGGTTTTCTGTTCATACCTTTTCAAAGTTTTACAAGGTTGATGTTAGGGCCTCAGCTGATGCTGTTTTTGGCCGCAAGGTTTTGCAGGCGGCAGTGATTTAAACTGTCTGCTGTTACCTTTTGTTGGGGATCCCACCCTACTTTATGGACACTGCTATTGGATGTCCCAAGTGTAAGTATTATATCTGGAGCAGGACGTACTGTATACTAAGAATAATACAATTCTGTGAAGTACTCACCTGTAGAATTGGTATTATAAGTATACAGTACGTCCTGCTCCACCCCACCCTGTTGTTGCATTATTCTGGATCCCCTGTATGGTGATTGTCATCATTGTTATAGTTACCAGTTTTTGGGTGGTTAAATTCTCCCGGTTTCTTGTTCACTGCTTTTCAATGCTGGGGGGGGATTTGTGGGAGGTCCCGGGTATTTGAGGGGCCGGGAGGAGCCTGTTTTGCATGTCTCTGCAGTGCAGCGCCATCTGGTGGAGGATAACCCAAGTGTAAGTAATCTGGAGCAGGATGTACTGTATACTTATAATACCAAGTCTACAGGTGAGTACTTCACAGAATTGTATTTTTGGAGCCTCCCTGGTTGAGTATCATAAAACCCACTTGGATCCCCAATATTCAGGGAAACATAGGGAAAGTGTATGTTTCTATTTTACTAACAGCTATTGCATGGATGTACAGTAACAATTCTAAGGAAAAGAATTTAGCCATCAGTTACAGACTGCTTTTTTTTCAAGGGAATTTTCATCTATGGTCCCAGTTGCTGCCTGTGTTTTCCCACAAGCATTTGGTTCCTTACCAGAAAGAATCTCTGACCCTAAAAGGAAATTTCCTGAATCTCGGCTGGTGGTCATGGACAACTTTAACATGGAAAACTTCAGCCAAGAGATAAAACAATGCAACATGCCTAAAGAGAGAAGATAGCTTTATAGACCATTGCTATAATGGTTTATCCTATTGGGAAGGGGGATCTACAGATTAATATCAAGAGTAGCTTAAGGTAGTAAAATTATCCAACCATATCCAACCAAAATGTAGACAGTGGAAGGGAAACCTGCAACCATGTATCAGTCTTACCAACTGGGAGAGACGCGGAATAAAAGCAGATGAAAAGACAACGTGTTCTTCTCCACCAGTTTTGTAAGGACATTCTGGTGCTACTTCCATACTTTGGTTCACAAGTTGAATCAGATAACTTTGCAAATGTAATGCTACAACATGCAAACAAACTGGAATAAAGGAACTCATTGGAAATGGCCAACGGGGACCAAAAATGGCTCAGAATTTTTACTAGCCCCCATCAAGCTCATAACCGAACAATGACTTCCATGCAATTCTTTGCAACAAGTGCAAACAATTGACCAAGCAGGAGCAGATGGTGGTGGATATGGTCCACTCTTAAAATGGACCAAAACCCAGGATAGTTAATAGTTTTCACTATGCTGGGTTTTGGTCCTTTCCCCGGGGGCACCTCGGGTGCCCCGCTGTGTTAAACCCCCCAGGATGCTGAGCCCAGCTCACCTCTCCGGTCACACGGTGCGTCTAAGAGCAGGGGCTTTGACGGCCGCATTCTTCGCCTCCATCTAACAGGGAGCATGCCCACGCAAGCCATTAACAAATGCCTGGCATTTGAAACTAGGGAGTAGATGGGGGTGTAAAAAGCAGCAGCCCAACTAGCTCAAAAGCAGTGCAACCCACTGGGAATTCTCCAGAGTCACTCTATGATCAGTTTGCCCTACTCATTGGGGGATTTCAGGTCTGTATTGATTACTCAGAAGACACAAATGATAACCCCTCACCCCCAATGGATAAACCAAGCAAACGTCTAGTAGAAAAGCTAAAGTTCTGCTGTGGATATAAAAGGATATGGCAATCTGTTAGAAGGTCGGTAGAAGCAAAAGCTTTTCAATGTTATTTAAATATTCTCCTGCTAGCCCAGGAAGCCGCCATCTGCTAATGAATCAAAATGCAAGCGCAAACAATGTACAGTAATATCTTCATGCCTAAAAGTATGGTATGAACAGCTTACATCAGTCCTGGTGGGGATTTACAGCAGGTTGTTAGAGGAATGAATGGTCTCTAAGTGTCTCAAAAGCCCATAACGAGGTCCAAATCTCCCAGTGGCAGGTAGGTGGCCATTAGTGTTCTTTACTTTCACCAGAGTTTCTAGTGCTACTTTGGACATGGAGTACCAACCCAAGTGTAATGCCCTGGCAAATCACTAATCTTTATTCAGGAAGCCACCTTCGAATTAACACCAAAGTGCTCACCAATAGTGTGGTCCCTGCTCTGCCTATTAAGGCAATGCATGCCATCCTAGCACTCCATATATAAGCTCATAGGATGTCACTGGAGGCTTTGAAGGCTGACGTAAAACCAGTGAATAATTAAGACTTTGAAGGCAGAGGAATTGTTTTGAGAGGTCAACAACAGAGGGACAGTCCCAGAGTCAGTATGATTGGAGATGCCCCACTATGTGAAACCCCCAGGGATGACTGGTACTCTTACTTCACCCATGATCCCATGGAGTATGTGTGGGTTCTTCTCCAATCAGTTTTCTATGTCATGCATTGAAATGAACGGCACAGATCACGGTCTGTAAATGGAGCTCAGCATATAACTCTGAGAAAGGCTGGTATCTCATCAGCTTCTCTCCAACTGTGTGTGCCCGCGCCAGTCATATAAGCCTGACAGGGGTGTGTACATCAGCTGGGGTGATGCAGGGGATGTCGTCTCCACTTTATGTAGATTTTGGTCCACTTTAAAGTTGTATTTATTAATATTATTGTTATTGGTAATCATTGTAAAATATAGCTAAACAGTAATGCTAATTATTTTCCTTAGAATGTCCTTAAAGGAGCAGTATCACGAAATTTGCATTAAAAAAGATAAATAATTAAATAGCTACACAATAGCTTCTAACATGTGTATAAATAATCTGGCGATAGAAAAAGGAAAAAATATCTGCCTTTCTTTTAAATTGTATAATTACAATGGCTCAGTCCATTTGCTGAATAGGGGGATCTGCTGGGTTGTATTTAGTGAGCTGCTTTATTTAGCCCACTGGTCTCCTAGCAACACTTTACCTCAGAGGCTGACACTGTAATCAGTGGTAACGGCTGTGTGTGTGTGAGGTGCTGCTTTTGTTATGAGACTCAAATGTGTAAAATCTATACAAAATAAACTAAACTGACTGAAAACGACTGAAATTCTTCTTTGAATAACTGTGCAGGAAAATCTAAAGGTATTAAAGTGGAACAAAACCCTGAGTGGCCGACCCTGAAGTCTATAAGACCCGGCCATTGACCTTGCCCCTTGGGCATTCTAAATCGGGATGCCCCACTGTGTGAAACGACCCCTGGATAACCACAGATCCCCCCATTTTTCTGGCGCGCTCACGCAGATAGTCATTTAGACAGGCCGGGCGGCCAGGAAGGTTACTGCTCAGGCTCCCCATCTGCGTGCAAACAGCGCTGATTGGATGAGAGCCCGCGCATGAACTGTGGAACAGGGAAAGGTACGTTTTCACAGGCGAACTTGGGGATTTCACATATCAGGGCATCCCAAGTCAGGATGCCCCTAGGGGCACAAAACAAAACTCCAGATAGTGAAAATCCTGGGTTGGGCTTTGCCCAAAACACACAAAGCGGAAAGAAAGATCATATTGAAAAATGTGTTGAGAAAAGAGAGAGAAAATGGTAAACTGAAAGATTCTGCAGCAGAGCAACATGAAGGGAAAACTATCAAAATCAGCTAAATGACTTCTAGAGCTTTTCTCTCTGTTTTAGATATATGAGTTCTGGCCAGGCAGTGTTGCAATGTTGTTATATTATGCTGGACGGCTGCCATCACTGAACAGCTGATACTTTGATACATTGTTCTCCCCCTCTCCTCAGCATGGAACAGGCCAGAGTGTCGGGTCCCGACACTCCAGCTGCTCAACACACACATCATTTTTTTCTAAATTTGTAATTCTTACTCCAACACTTACCTACATTCAAAGTACCATTTAAATATAAGTCATCAAGAAAAATTTGCGATACTGCTCCTTTAAGTATCACACTGTAACAAGTTGTTCTTGTGTGTTACATTGTGTATACATTTTAGGCTCTATGTTTTAACTTTTTTTTATTTGCCAGTTAAAGTAAACGTTTTCTTTAAAGTCTCCCAATGATTACTTTACCAGATATTTGTGGACATATAAGAGACGTTTTAGCAGCTGCCTGACAGCGTTCCCCGTCCTGCTCCCCAGGTGGGAGCCATCGATACACAGCAGGTGTTTCCCAGCTGTATAATTACATAGGATAGAGTTTAGCGACAATAGAAATAAGATGAAAGCCCCCATCTCTCTGTTGTTACTCTTTCAATAAAAAAAGCCCCTATGGTGAAATTTGAGAAACATTCAAAGAGTGACGCCAGTGTTTTATTAATTACAGTGTCTCACAGAACAGGGTGTATTTTATTTTAGCTGCGGCTGTTCCTCAGGGATGTGACACTGACACAAACTCACAGCAAAGCTGTGGCCCGCAATATACGTTTTACTACATATCAAAATGAACCAGTAAAAAACACATGACCCAAAACTGTTTGTATAACTTTCCGACATTTGTAACAAAACCGTATTGCACTAAAAACACAATTTCATTGTGGGACAAAGAATTTAAATATTAAAGAGGAACATTGGGCCTAATCAGGTCCTGCTTACATTCTGGATGTCGCTCGGAATCCGAGTAACCCAGAAGATGGATGCCCTGGCGAGGTAAGTGAAAATTGCCCAAATGTAAAACCAGAGGGGGGGGGGGGGGGGGGCAGCAGTCTGTTGAGGTTTGGGAGAAGTTTTAACCTCCCCTGATACTCTGACTAGTTTCTAATGAGCTTTGCCCAGGGCATTACAAACTGGGTAAAGCATAAGCAAGTAGAATTGCAAGCGATTACTTTAGGGGGTTATTTAAGAAGGGATAGCGCCAGGTAGCGCCTCGTAGCGGCAGGCAGCGTCTGATGAATGCCGGGCACTGTACGCAATACCGCATTTAAGAAATTGAATCTGGTGAGCGACTCTAACAGCGCCATGTAGCTTCACATGTATTAATCCAGGCGGTTTAGCTTATAGGCTCACGAGCACCATGTAGTACCTGTTGCTCAGTGTCGCTCTCCCATACATTTCAATGGGGCTTCATTAGTTGTGTATAATTAGTGTGTTTGGCAATTTCATTTTTTTTTTTTTTTTTGTTTCCATCATTGTGTGACCTCTCCTGGCTGCAAACAAACACTTTTAAACATTTTTGGGACTTTTTATATTTTTATGCAGAATTGTCATTACAGGTCTGGCACTAAAGTGTTAATGCCCCAGTGTTATAACAATGTGATTCCATGTGTTTTCGCTTTGTTTCTGGTGGATTTGTGTTCAAAAACAGACTTTAATCACACAGCGTCTGGTGTTCTATGCTACAGCGCCCAGCTTTAGAGCACCGATTCTGTGTGTGTGTAGTTTTTTTCTTAAGTATGGTGTGGAGCGCCGAGTGCCAGACGCACTGAGCTGGTGCTACCTCTCGTTCGCTGCAGCGTTGTGCTGTTGTTACACACACATCATCTTAATCAATGCCGGCCAAGTTCTTACAGCGACCGCAATGTCTACTAGCGGTCACTCTAGGAGCCGCTATACAGACGCTCATCTGGCAATACCTGGCGTTAGTAATGAATCAGCCTCCAAGTGACATCAAGCAGAAAGCCGGGGAGTCTGTTAAAGATTTCCTGGCATGGCTCCAGATAGTGTGGGAGGATATGGAATATTCATCTGAAGACCCTATGCAAAACACAATTCTGGCTAGTGACTATATGGATAGAATGGCCTCTCAGGGCCCTAGTGGAAGCAGCCAAGCCATAATGGTTCACTTCATCTCCCTCTGTCATCATGCAGGTAGCACAGGGCACATAAATGATTTGAGGTAAAGGAATAAAACCACTCTAAATAATTTAGGGATACCAGTAGGGATGTATTTAGGGTTCATGCTTCCCTGGGCACATATATGATCACGCCCCCCCCCCCCCCATTTATTCTGATATGCTGCTACTGCGAGTTTACAGGAAGGGAGAGGGCCGATAGGGTGAAGTCAGCTGCTGAATCAGGTTTTTTACACTTTGACTAGACAATCCCTTTAATTCAACATATAAAATAAGTTAAAACATTAAAATACACACTAGTTATAGAACTTCAACTACTACTAATAATTATAATATTTATAGTTTATAATTATTTAATTTAATCATTTTGCACATCTGCTTTCTTACAATGAGTATTTGTACTCCTACCAGAAATGTGGGTATTTTTTATCCCCTGTAGTTCTCAGTCAACACCCAGTGGTGTCTTCAGTAAGCTCCCTGCTGGTGCCGGCTGTGGAGTCCTTGCCAATGTCTTCTCAGTTATTGGGACTAGGGATGAGCGAATCGATCTGGACGAACCCGGATTCGATCCGAATTTCATGAAAAATTCGATTCGGATCGAATCCGAATTTCCCCGCGATTCGATCGCTCGAAGTTTTCCTTTAACATCCATTCATTTACATACAGGCATTCTAAGATGGCGGACGGGACATGTCTGGACATCTATCCCGCGCCAGTGCAAGCTGGGGCAGTCACATGCAGCCTATCAGCAGCCAGCAAGCCCGGTGACGTCACAGCGCTATTTAAGTCGGCCGTCTTGCTTTTCCTTCCTCATTTCTCTATTGCATTCGTGAGAGACAGGACGCTGCTGTAGGCAGGGAGAGACAGTTAGACAGACAGGGACAGACAGGGACAGGCTGGAGACAGGCAGGAGACAGGCAGGAGACAGACAGAAAGTCAGCGAAAAACAGGGAAAGTTAGGAAAAATCGGAGGCAGTCACAGGGAGATTTTTTTTTTTTCATCCAGCCTGAGTGTTACTGGCTGGCTGACAGGCTTTGTTAGCGTTTTCAGGCTGCTTATACTAACTAACTGTGCATATATACTGAACTGATCTTAAGTCTGCTGTGAGGCATCCCATTCTGTGACTACAGCAGCCTCTATTTAAGACCATATAACCATTTGCACCTATTATAATTGAAATTAGGCCTGATAAAGACACTTTTGCTGTGCATAGCACTACTGGTCCCTGCCAGGTGCACTCCTTTTTGGGGCATCCCATTCTGTGACTACAGCAGCCTCTATTTAAGACCATATAACCATTTGCACTTATTCTAATTGAAATTAGGCCTGATAAAGACACTTTTGCTGTGCATATTCTTACTGCTGCCTGCCAGGTGCATTTCTTTCTTGGGGCATCCCATTCTGTGACTACACCAGCCTCTATTTAAGACCATATAACCATTTGCACTTATTCTAATTGAAATTAGGCCTGATAAAGACACTTTTGCTGTGCATAGTCTTACTGCTGCCTGCCAGGTGCATTTCTTTCTTGGGGCATCCCATTCTGTGACTACACCAGCCTCTATTTAAGACCATATAACCATTTGCACTTATTCTAATTGAAATTAGGCCTGATAAAGACACTTTTGCTGTGCATAGCACTACTGGACCCTGCCAGGTGCACTCCTTTTTGGGGCATCCCATTCTGTGACTACAGCAGCCTCTATTTAAGACCATATAACCATTTGCACTTTTTGTAATCGAAATTAGGCCTGATAAAGACACTTTTGCTGTGCATAGCACTACTGGACCCTGCCAGGTGCACTTCTTTTTTGGGGCATCCCATTCTGTGACTACACCAGCCTCTATTTAAGACCATATAACCATTTGCACTTATTCTAATTGAAATTAGGCCTGATAAAGACACTTTTGCTGTGCATATTCTTACTGCTGCCTGCCAGGTGCACTTCTTTTTTGGGGCATCCCATTCTGTGACTACACCAGCCTCTATTTAAGACCATATAACCATTTGCACTTATTCTAATTGAAATTAGGCCTGATAAAGACACTTTTGCTGTGCATAGACTTACTGCTGCCTGCCAGGTGCACTTCTTTTTTGGGGCATCCCATTCTGTGACTACAGCAGCCTCTATTTAAGACCATATAACCATTTGCACTTATTCTAATTGAAATTAGGCCTGATAAAGACACTTTTGCTGTGCATAGACTTACTGCTGCCTGCCAGGTGCACTTCTTTTTTGGGGCATCCCATTCTGTGACTACAGCAGCCTCTATTTAAGACCATATAACCATTTGCACTTATTCTAATTGAAATTAGGCCTGATAAAGACACTTTTGCTGTGCATATTCTTACTGCTGCCTGCCAGGTGCACTTCTTTTTTGGGGCATCCCATTCTGTGACTACAGCAGCCTCTATTTAAGACCATATAACCATTTGCACTTATTCTAATTGAAATTAGGCCTGATAAAGACACTTTTGCTGTGCATAGACTTACTGCTGCCTGCCAGGTGCAGTCCTGTTGGGGCATCCCATTCTGTAACATACCATACCCCTCTTTATTTACACTAAGCAGCTCTCTTATTTACACTAAGCAGGCCTGTTGGAGGCTGAGTGTTACTGCTCACTTTTGGTGTGCATTATATTCTGTTTCATATAGACCCACCGCTGCCTGGGGGTTCTTAAAATATCACCTACTACCACGCCAGTTAGACTATGTCGGGCAGACAAGTGCCTGGAAGTGAAAAGAGGAGTGGCAGAGGCCAAGATTCCGCAAGCAGAGCTCGCATCAGACTGGGGGCCAGTAGCAGCAGGAGTCACGCTGAGAGACCTAATCTGCCAGTATCTTCTAGAGGTCGGGTCTCCACCAGTAACGCATCTGCCGTGGTAGATTGGTTGACGCGCTCATCAACAACATCATCACAACTTACGTCTGAGACCCCCAGTCTAGGGTCGGTAGGTTCCTCTGACACAACCCTGAGTTGGCATGCCCCGAGAGCAGTCCCTGTCCTCCCATTGCCTCTGGCCTACGCCGTTCCCTCCCCCAGCGACGTATCCTATGCTTTGGGTTCAGCTCCACTCTTTAGTGAGGAGGACCATCAGATAGAGGACAGTCAGCAGCTACTGCCCAGCCAAGAAATGGAGGTGGCTTCTCTAGCTAGGCAGACAAATAGTGATGTGGACAGTGTCGTGGGTGCTGCGAGCTTTCCAGCTCCTGCGCCAGACACTGTTGACGAATCCACGAACATCAGTGACGTACAGCCACAACTCGGTGATAATGATGATGACGATGAAGCCGATCGCACTTGGGAGCCGGGTGATGAAGGGGCTTCATCGTCATCATCAGGAGAAGAGGGGCGCAGGTTGCCCCGGAGTCAGCAGCTGAGGCAGCAAGGTGGTAGCAGTCAGCATGGGGGCACAATTCCAAAGGCTGGAGCCGGCCGTGGCCGGGGCCGGGGTAGAGCACCTGCTGTGCGCCAGTCTACCTTATCGGGAGGTAGTGGAGCAGGGGTTCCTGGAGTTGGCAACAGCAGCAGTGAATCAGAGAGGCCAGGGGGTGGGAAAAGTAGCTACTCGGCAGTGTGGCAGTTTTTCCTGAAGCATCCGCAGGAGGGTAACATGGCCACATGCAAGATATGTAGGCAAAAGGTGAAGCGTGGCCAGGGTCCAAATGTTGGCACCACGGCCCTGCGTCAACATATGATGCGTCACCATAAAGCGACCTGGGAGAACCGAGGCTCCCAAGGGGTGGTCCAGTCTGCTTCCTCACCAAGTGAGCTCCCAATTTCTGCCAGCCAAGGCTCCAGCACCTCAGCCGAAGGCAGCTGTGCGTCATACCCATCCTCTGTCGCTCCTCCTCCTCCTCCTCCTCCAAGTCATGCATCCCGCCAGCAATCCATCAGCGGAGCCATGTCCAAGAGACAGCAGTATGCGCCCACTCATCCTACGGCGCAGAAGCTGAATGTGCTCCTGTCCAAGTTGCTGGTGCTGCAGTCGCTCCCTTTTCAGGTGGTGGAATCTGCACCTTTCAGAGAACTGATGGCTTGTGCCGAGCCGAGGTGGAGAGTCCCAAGCCGTCAGTTCTTTGCCAAGAAGGCAGTACCAGCGCTGCACACTTTTGTTGAACAGAAGGTGGGCCAGTCCTTGAGCCTGTCGGTGTGTAGCAAAGTGCATGGCAGCACCGACATCTGGAGCTGTAACTACGGTCAGGGACAGCACATGTCGTTTACGGCCCACTGGGTGAATGTGGTCCCTTTGCAGCAGCAGCAGCAACTTGGACAGGTCACGCCGCTTCGGCCTCCGCGCTCCCTGCCCGTTGGGCCTGTGACACCGTGCGACTCGGCCTCCTCATCCTCCGCCATCTCCTCACCCTCCACTGTAGGCTCAAGTCTCAGTGCCCCTCCAGTCTACCATGTGTGCAGGGCACGGAGGTGTCACGCAGTGCTTCACATGGTTTGTCTTGGCGAACGGAGTCACACAGGGGAGGAACTGCTTAAATGTATTCATCAGGAAATCCAAACATGGCTTACTCCAAGAAAACTTAAAATGGGAATCATGGTTACCGACAATGGGAAGAACATTTTGTCTGCGCTGCGCCAAGGAAGCCTGACCCATGCCCCCTGCATGGCTTACGTCTTCAATCTGGTTGTCAAGCGGTTTCTGAAGTGTTCCCCCCATCTGCAAGACATCCTAACAACTTCAAGGAAACTTTGCATGCACTTCAGCCACTCATACACCGCCAAACACACCCTTCTTGAGCTACAGCGTCAGAATGGTATCCCCCAACATAGTCTGATTTGCGATGTTTCCACCCGTTGGAATTCCACCCTTCACATGTTGGACCGATTATATGAACAGAGAAAAGCCATCACTGATTTCCTGATGATCCAAGCAGATAGGGGGACTCCCCTGTGTAACTTCAATGTCAACCAGTGGCAGCTCATACGTGACACCTGCCGTTTGCTCAGGCCCTTTGAGGAAGCCACTTTATTTTACGGCAGGATTACGGGATGAACGACGTGATTCCACTGCTTCATGTACTACAGCACATGTTGGAAACCATGGCTGGTCAGGGCACTGGAGACATGGCGTTTACATCTTACGGCCACATGAACCCCGTTGGAGCTGAACTGGAGGAGGAGGAGGAAGAGGAGGAGGAGGAGTTGCCCAGCGAAACACAGTTTAGGCTTGGCAAAATGGCTGGTTTATCTAGTCAGCGGACAGGAGAGGAGGAGCAGGAGCAGCCAGAGGAGCTAGAGGTTTTTGAGGAAGGCGAGACAGAGGACCCGGGCACACTGTGGCAGTATGCAGTGGAGATGGAGACAGGTAGTCCATCCGAGTCACTTGCGCAAATGGCAGGAAGCATGCTCACGTGCTTGCGTAGTGACCCCAGAATTGTTTCCATCTGTCGGCGGGATGACTTCTGGCTGTCCACCTTATTGGACCCTCGCTTCCGGCACAAAATGGGGGCATTTTTTAAACCCACCGAGAGGGAGGACAAACTGAACTACTACAAAGACATTCTACGTAGGCAGTTGGCCGATGCCTATCTGCGCCATGGTCCATACTCTCGCAGGTCTGACTCGAGGGGACCTCTGCGCTCACCTTCCACTGCCATGGCCGCTGGGGGGGTTGGCAGGAGCAGCAGCAGCAGCTCCATCAGCAGCAGCCTGAGTCTTCAGTCGCTAATGAGTAGCTTTCTACACCCGCATAGTGAGGCTACTCATGAGCAGCAGGAAAACCTGGAGCAGGACCTGAACCAGCAGGTCATGTCATACTTTGACATGACCATGCCAACACACCTTGAGGATCCGCTGGACTTCTGGGCAGCCAAACTTGATTTGTGGTGGCAACTAGCAGAGTTTGCCCTGGAAAAGCTGTCCTGCCCGGCAAGTAGCATGCCATCTGAGCGGGTGTTTAGTGCGGCGGGGGCCATAGTTACGGCGAGGAGAACTCGTCTGTCAACTAAAAATGTGGAGAGACTCACCTTTGTCAAAATGAATCAGGGATGGATCAGCCAGGATTTCCACCCACCAATGCCTGATGCATGCGACTAGATTCAGCATGGTGCAACGTTTTACACTTTCCAAATGGTGCAAAACATATTTATGTCTTTAGGCCAATTTTTGGGCTCCTGCTGCTGCTGCTGCCAACTCCAGGGTGTGAATCATCCAATTTTTGGGCTCCTGAAGCCAACCCCAGTGTCTCTTTAAAGTAATGTTTGGGCTCCTGTTGCTGCTGCTGCTGCCAACTCCTGCCAACTCCAGGGTGTGATTCATCCAATTTTTGGGCTCCTGAAGCCAACTCCATTGTCTCTTTCAAGTAATATTTGGCCTCCTGCTGCTGCTGCCAACTCCAGGGTGTGATTCATCCAATTTTTGGCCTCCTGAAGCCAACCCCAGTGTCTCTTTAAAGTAATATTTGGGCTCCTGCTGCTGCTGCTGCCAACTCCAGGGTGTGATTCATCCAATTTTTGGGCTCCTGAAGCCAACTCCAGTGTATATTTGGGCTCCTGCTGCTGCTGCTGCTGCTGCCAACTCCTGGGTGTGAATCATCCAATTTTTGGGCTCCTGAAGCCAACTCCAGTGTCTCTTTAAGGTAATATTCGGGCTCCTGCTGCTGCTGCTGCCAACTCCAGGGTGTGATTCATCCAATTTTTTGGGCTCCTGAAGCCAACTCCAGTGTATATTTGGGCTCCTGCTGCTGCTGCTGCCAACTCCAGGGTGAGATTCATCCAATTTTTGGGCTCCTGAAGCCAACCCCAGGGTCTCTTTAAAGTAATGTTTGGGCTCCTGCTGCTGCTGCTGCTGCTGCCAACTGCTGCCAACTCCAGGGTGTGATTCATCCAATTTTTGGGCTCCTGAAGCCAACTCCAGTGTATATTTGGGCTCCTGCTGCTGCTGCTGCCAACTCCAGGGTGTGAATCATCCAATTTTTGGGCTCCTGAAGCCAACTCCATTGTCTCTTTCAAGTAATATTTGGCCTCCTGCTGCTGCTGCCAACTCCAGGGTGTGATTCATCCAATTTTTGGCCTCCTGAAGCCAACCCCAGTGTCTCTTTAAAGTAATATTTGGGCTCCTGCTGCTGCTGCTGCCAACTCCAGGGTGTGATTCATCCAATTTTTTGGGCTCCTGAAGCCAACTCCAGTGTATATTTGGGCTCCTGCTGCTGCTGCTGCCAACTCCAGGGTGTGATTCATCCAATTTTTGGCCTCCTGAAGCCAACCCCAGGGTCTTTTTAAAGTAATGTTTGGGCTCCCGCTGCTGCTGCTGCTGCTGCTGCTGCCAACTGCTGCCAACTGCTGCCAACTCCAGGGTGTGATTCATCCAATTTTTGGGCTCCTGAAGCCAACTCCAGTGTCTCTTTAAAGTAATGTTTGGGCTACTGCTGCTGCTGCCAACTCCAGGGTGTGAATCATCCAATTTTTCGGCTCCTGAAGCCAACTCCAGTGTATATTTGGGCTCCTGCTGCTGCTGCCAACTCCAGGGTGTGAATCATCCAATTTTTCGGCTCCTGAAGCCAACCCCATTGTCTCTTTAAAGTAATATTTGGGCTCCTGCTGCTGCTGCTGCTAACTCCAGGGTGTGATTCATCCAATTTTGGGCTCCTGAAGCCAACCCCAGTGTCTCTTTAAAGTAATGTTTGGGCTCCGGCTGCTGCTGCTGCCAACTCCAGGGTGTGAATCATCCAATTTTTGGGCTCCTTAAGCCAACCCCAGTGTCTCTTTAAAGTAATGTTTGGGCTCCTGCTGCTGCTGCTGCTTGAAACTCCAGGGTGTGTCAGTCAATTTTTGGGCTCCTGCTGCTGCCAACTCCAGTGTCTCTTTCAGCCAATGTTTGGGCTCCTGCTGCTGCTTGCAACTCCAGGATGTGAATCATCCAATTTTTGGGCTCCTGAAGCCAACTCCAGTGTCTCTTTAAAGTAATATTTGGGCTCCTGCTGCTGCTGCTGCCAACTCCAGGGTGTGATTCATCCAATTTTTGGCCTCCTGAAGCCAACCCCAGTGTCTCTTTAAAGTAATATTTGGGCTCCTGCTGCTGCTGCTGCCAACTCCAGGGTGTGATTCATCCAATTTTTTGGGCTCCTGAAGCCAACTCCAGTGTATATTTGGGCTCCTGCTGCTGCTGCTGCCAACTCCAGGGTGTGATTCATCCAATTTTTGGCCTCCTGAAGCCAACCCCAGGGTCTCTTTAAAGTAATGTTTGGGCTCCTGCTGCTGCCAACTCCTGCCAACTCCAGGGTGTGATTCATCCAATTTTTGGGCTCCTGAAGCCAACCCCAGGGTCTCTTTAAAGTAAAATTTGGGCTCCTGCTGCTGCTGCTGCCAACTCCAGGGTGTGAATCATCCAATTTTTGGGCTCCTGAAGCCAACCCCAGTGTCTCTTTAAAGTAATATTTGGGCTCCTGCTGCTGCTGCTGCCAACTCCAGGGTGTGATTCATCCAATTTTTGGGCTCCTGAAGCCAACTCCAGTGTATATTTGGGCTCCTGCTGCTGCTGCTGCCAACTCCAGGGTGTGAATCATCCAATTTTTGGGCTCCTGAAGCCAACCCCAGTGTCTCTTTAAAGTAATATTTGGGCTCCTGCTGCTGCTGCTGACAACTCCAGGGTGTGAATCATCCAATTTTTGGGCTCCTGAAGCCAACTCCAGTGTCTCTTTCAAGTAATATTTGGCCTCCTGCTGCTGCTGCCAACTCCAGGGTGTGAATCATCCAATTTTTGGGCTCCTGAGGCCAACCCCAGTGTCTCTTTAAAGTCATATTTGGGCTCCTGCTGCTGCTGCTGCCAACTCCAGGGTGTGATTCATCCAATTTTTGGGCTCCTGAAGCCAACTCCAGTGTATATTTGGGCTTCTCCTGCTGCTGCTGCCAACTCCAGGGTGTGATTCATCCAATTTTTGGGCTCCTGAAGCCAACCCCAGTGTCTCTTTAAAGTAATGTTTGGGCTCCTGCTGCTGCCAACTCCAGGGTGTGAATCATCCAATTTTTGGGCTCCTGAAGCCAACTCCAGTGTCTCTTTAAAGTAATATTTGGGCTCCTGCTGCTGCTTTCAACTCCAGGGTCTGAATCATCCAATTTTTGGGCTCCTGAAGCCAACCCCAGTGTCTCTTTAAAGTAATGTTTGGGCTCCTGCTGCTGCTGCCAACTCCAGGGTGTGAATCATCCAATTTTTGGGCTCCTGAAGCCAACCCCAGTGTCTCTTTAAAGTAATATTTGGGCTCCTGCTGCTGCTGCTGCCAACTCCAGGGTGTGATTCATCCAATTTTTGGGCTCCTGAAGCCAACCCCAGGGTCTCTTTAAAGTAATATTTGGGCTCCTGCTGCTGCTGCTGTCAACTCCTGCCAACTCCAGGGTGTGATTCATCCAATTTTTGGGCTCCTGAAGCCCACTCCAGTGTCTCTTTAAAGTAATGTTTGGGTCCTGCTGCTGCTGCCAACTCCAGGGTGTGATTCATCCAATTTTTGGGCTCCTGAAGCCAACCCCAGTGTCTCTTTAAAGTAATATTTGGGCTCCTGCTGCTGCTTGCAACTCCAGGGTGTGATTCATCCAATTTTTGGGCTCCTGAAGCCAACCCCAGTGTCTCTTTCAGCCAATGTTTGGGCTACTGCTGCTGCTGCTGCCAACTCCAGGGTGTGATTCATCCAATTTTTGGGCTCCTGCTGCTGCCAACTCCAGTGTCTCTTTAAAGCAATGTTTGGGCTCCTGCCCCTCATAGTGATGCCACTTCAACTCTCTTGAATTCAATTGTGCCGCTCTGCGATTCTATTAGCGATGCCTCTGATCTGCATGTGATATTTATTCAAAGTATTATTTAACTAACCCAGCACGCATCCTGTGCGTGTTACAGCAAGGCAGAATGGTTTACAACCCTATTGAGGCTCTAGGAGGCTCAGAAATAGCCGTTTTTAATAGCGATTCGTCGCGAATTTATTCGGGTCGAAACGATTTTTGTCGGAAAATTCGGCGAATCAGTCGAATCGAATTTTTCAAAAGTTCGCTCATCTCTAATTGGGACCATGCCAGTGACCACTATTTTCTAGAGGCCCCAGCCTGCTGAGGCTCCCAGCCAGTATCTTTAGCAGGATCCCTGCTGCCCTTGTCCCCCAGAAAACAGCAGTTCCACGGGCCTAAAAAAGTTTAATTACCTCTGACAGCCATCTCCTTCAGGTTCTGGCGGTTAATAACAAACCTATGCTGGGGAGATTGGTTTCGGATAAAACCCCTCTTTTGAATTTAATCGTGGGTTCCTACTAGAATTCATGGTCTTAGAATGTCCTGTTAGCCCAGTAGTCCTTGGATTCCCTTTGTTAAGGACCCACAACCCTGTCATTAATTGGAAAACTGGAGACTTGTCTAGGTGGAGCTTGTTTTTTCTTGACCACTGTTTCTGTACTGCCTTTAGGACGACCCATGTCTCCCTGGAGGGGACAACTCGCTTCCTTCTCATAGAGCCTATGATTGTCCCATTGATTTTTTA
This sequence comes from Gastrophryne carolinensis, assembly GCA_027917425.1. Classification (NCBI taxonomy): domain Eukaryota; kingdom Metazoa; phylum Chordata; class Amphibia; order Anura; family Microhylidae; genus Gastrophryne; species Gastrophryne carolinensis. Next base: position 14,987,203 of record CM051234.1, on the reverse strand, counting down.
CCAGGTACCATGCCCCCTAGGGGGAAAATTTACAATCTCACCCAGTCAGCGATGAAAGAATCTATTTCGGAGAATCTTAAGAAGGGGTTTATCCATCCCTCCACCTCATTAGCAGGGGGAGGGTTCTTTGTTGGGATGGAGGGTTACGACCCTGCGTTGATTACAGAAGTCTAAATAAAATCACTGTCAGGAACAGGTACCACTCATTGCCTCTAATTGACGATCTCTTCAACCAGGTATCTGGGGCTCAGATTTTTACTAAGCTAGATCTAATAGAGGGTCTTATAATCTCATTTGTATATACCAAGGAGACAAATGGAAGACAGCCTTTAACGTGAAAGATGGGCATTATGAGTACTTGGTTATACCTTTTGGTTTATGTAATGCTCCCTGGGTCTTCCAAGATTTTGTTACGATGTGTTTCGTGAATATCTGGGTCAGTTTTTGGTCATTTATCTTGATCATACAAAGATTAAATAACATTACTTTGAAATCCACCGGTAATGTTGAGGTTTCGTCTCCTCTACCTGTTATTGTAGAACATGAACCCGAATATAAAATGAAAGATACTCGATTCCTGAATTGTACGTAATTCATTGCAATATTTAATTGATTGAAAAGGATTCGGTCCTGAGGAAAGGTGTTGGGTATCGGCTAAGGACGTTCATGCCAATACCCTGATTAAAAAATTCCATTGCGATAACCCTAATAAAGCAAGGAAGGTTTCTGAGGCCCTTCATGAAGGGGATGGTAGTGTCACGATTCACTCACCTGCCCGATACTGTGGTGTCCTCGGCCGGTGTGCCCAGGTCCCTGTCGGCTCTTGGCCCAGCCTGTATGTCACGCGAGCATGGCTTTCTAATGCCCTCTGGCAGTGCTGAAGACAGTTGCACGACGGAGGATTAGGATAGGGCCAATGAGCCCTAATACTACTGGGGGGGAAATGCCTTAATAATGTATTGGGCAATCAGGCCACAGGTTGTTAGCTGGGCCAATGAGGCCGAATGTTCCCCCCCGGCCAATCCCAGTAGTTCCCCTCCATTGAAGGTTTTCCCTTCACCCTGTCTCATTGCCCGTGATAGTGTGCTGTTGGGTGCTCTTGATCTTGTGTTGTTGATTGTTATCGTTGCAGTCCTAGCTTATCTGACCATTCCATGACAGGCACCTGAATCGAACTTTGCCTGGATTCTGACTACGTTCCTGCCTCATCCCTTACTGCAAACTCTCTGCTTACCAGGTTTGATCTTTGCCTTGATCTTTGACCTTGCTCGTGTTTCTCCCTTGCCGCTGTGCATCAAGAAGACTGATTAATCTATGTATGATCGCGGCTTGCCTGACTACACCCAGTCTTACCTCGGGTTCACCTGACTTCACCCCTGTGAGTTTACATTCTTTGAATCTATCAAGTCCTGGGGGCAACTGTGTCCGGTGAGGCGTTCGAAGCATCCCGGCGAACGGAGCTTGACTATAGGTGAAACTAGCTGCAGAGATTGGTGGTTGTGAACTCACTAAGAAGGCGGGTGTCCTCAGGGTTTGACATAGTGGAATGTATAGATTGACTGAGAACCAGGTCAATCACAATGATCTTTTCGGACCAGAGATATCCAAGTTGAGCTGTAGCATATGTTTAGAGGCGGAGCTACACTTACTTATACAAAGAGGTATAGCATAGAATTTTGCAGTTATTTGTTCCTTAAGCCACACCCCACCACTCCTTTAACCTTGTAAAGTGACCAGTTTAACTAAGTGTTCCACTTCGAGTACCCAGAAAAGGTCAGCTTAGGGTTACGTAATTATCTAATGAGACAACTGAAGCTTCCAAATGTATGATGGTCCCTGCACCTAGCTGTACACTGCTATGTATTTCTGATTAACTCTGTTTCCTTTTTTCTATTTTTTCCATGTATTCTTCTTTTCAGCTTTGTGTGATTTTAGCAGAGCAAAAACCAGGATTTTCACTATCCCGAGATTTGTTTCTTTCCCCTGTGGGCATCCCAACTTGGGGTTCTCCACTATGTGAAACCCCCCAGTTCACCTGTAAGAATGTACATGGTGCATGCATGGGCTCTTATCCAATCAGCAACGTTTGCTTGGCAAATGACTGCACTCAGAGCTTGGCAATGGGAGCCGGAGTGGCTGCATCCCTGGACACCCAGAGATGCTGAGAATGGGGATATACAGAGGCAGATATTTACATTGTCATTGGAGCCAAGAAAAAGGTGGGTGTTGTGGTGACCTGGGTGGCGTTTCACACAGTGGGGCATCCCGATTTGGGGAAGGCCAGTGGCCGGCACTGGAGTTTTTTATACTACACTTTCAGGCACAGGCAGGGCTGTATTTAAGGCAAACCAAGGCAGGTGCCTAGGGTGCTTAGCTGGCATAGGGGTACATTTTATATATTTATTTTATTTTTATTTTTTTCATTGCCGATTCAGTGTCTGCGCCCGCGACCTGCTGTTGGCCGCTCCCGGAAGCACTAGCGCAGCTTCTCCACGTACCTCAGCACTCTGTCGTGGTATTAGCAGCCTAGGCTCCAGCCACTGCTGCTGTCACTGACAGTGTTGACGGGTGAAGGCACTGGAGCCGCTCGATAAATCAGCTGTGTGAGTCTGCCGCAGCCAGGGTGAGATGGTGGTGGCTCAGGGGTAAACTCCTATCCTGACACTGTAGATGATTCATTCACACTTCCTGTGTGTATGAATGGAGGCCGCCCCAGCGCTCCTACCAACACAGGCAGCATGTGTAGAAGCAGCATGGAGGATGCCTGGGATGTGAAATCTCCTGATCACAGCAGGGAGGTAAGCTGCCCCCCCCCATTATTGTCAATAGTAAGAGGAAGCTCACTGGGCTCTGTGAACACACAGACAAGTGCTGAATGCAGGGGAGTGCTTCTGTGCTATGTGGTGAGCAGACTGTGATGGGGCTCCCCTGCACTCAGCATGCCCCTGGAAGTCTGGTGAACTACTGGTCCCAACGACTCCTGAAAGTCACAAGGGGCAGGCTGGGCACCGCAGCTTCACCAACTTAAAAGGAACAAAATCCACTCTGGAGTCTGAGTCTCCTGCCCCCTGGGACATCCCAGACTGGGATGCCCCGCTATGTGAATCCCCCGAGGGCACCCAGTAAACTCATGTTTCCCCCAAGCCCACTACATCACTTGCATCCCTTCTGAGCTGTGTGCGGCTCCACCCACCTCAACTGCATGGCTGTGAGGGAGCAAGTGATGCAAGGTCATAGGCCTAAGGAGTGGTGAGTTTGCTCAGTGTTCTGGGGGGTTTCACACTGTGCGGCTGCCCAGGGGGAAGGATCAAAGCAGGGGATAGGGAGTGTGGCGATAACCTTTATCGCCGGAGGCTTCCCCGCCAGAGACGTCCTTTTCCCAATGGTGAGAGGTGCTGCAGGAATTCCAGAGACATCCGTGAGGAAATCAGGAACAGCCCTTACAAGGGCTAGTGAATGGCGATATAGCGTTTCCCCCAATAAGAGATGGAACTCAGTATTGAGGGTGAAGATGACCTAGTTTTATTAGTGCCACCCTGGGCCTTATATGTAAGTCTCCATGCAAGGGGACCTCCCCTGTGGGCCTGATGGAGAACTGCATGACAAAGGTACAGACCAATGGGAGCAGGCCACACAATCCCTCAACTCTGCCTGTAACACAATCAACAACACAATGGCAGTCTGTAACACAATCAACAACACAATGACATTGTCTGGAACATGCTTAAGAAAATGAAAGTAATTAATCTATGTAAAGTCCAAGGGGCAGAATCAGTGCCTTTAAAATCCAATATGCCCAAGTAGGGTCCCATGGGCCATATAGAAAAAGGAACAGTGGACACCCAATAAATGACCCGGTGGGCAATTGAATAGTGGTGAAATCCAAAAGGCAGAGAGTCTGTCACAATGCCCCCTTTTTGTGGAACACCCGGCAGACCCGGATTGACCCTGTTCGGGTTAATGTGGGGCTGTCCGGACTCTTGTTAGGGGCAGAGTTCTGTTTGCCGGGATAATCCATCTGCATTACCGTTTTGTCTACCGGGCCTGTATTGGATTGTAAAATTATATGGCTGCAGGGCCAAGCTCCATCGCAATAGTCATCCATTGTCCCCTGCGACCCGGTTCAGCCATACCAAGGGATTGTGGTCTGTGATCAAGGTGAATTCATGCCCATACAAATATGGGTTAAGTTTTTTCAAAGCCCATACCAACGCCAAACATTCTTTTTCCACGGCCGCATAGCTCACTTCCCGAGGTAACAGTTTCCTACTGATATACGCAACAGGGTGCTCCCCTCCATCTTCTCCCACTTGATTTAGAACTGCTCCCAGTCCAAACATGGAGGCATCTGTGTGCACGAGGAAACGTTTGTTAGCGACTGGGGCAGCCAAGCCACTGCACTATAGTCTGGGACAAACCGTCTGTAGTACCCTGCGGTCCCCAGGAAGGCCAGTACTTGGGTCTTAGTACGCGGTGTGGGCCAGTTAGCAACTGCTTCGATCTTGGCAGGCTCTGGTCTCTGTTTCCCACACCCCACCCGATGTCCCAAATTCTGGACTTCTGCCATACCCATATGGCACATATCTGGTTTCAGTGTCAGGCCAGCGGCCTGAATCTGATCTAACACTGTCCCTACATGCCTTAAGTGTTCTTTCCAGGAGTCACTGTAGATCGCAATATCATCCAGGTATGCACAGGCAAATTCCCGGAGGCCATCAAGAAGTTATGAACTTAAACTGGTACAAGCCAAATGGGGTGACAAAGGTTGACTTGGGGATAGCCTCTTCAGCCAAGGGAATCTGCCAGTACCCCTTGCAGAGGTCGATGGTGGTCAGATAGCGACCCCTGGCGATACGGTCTAGTAGTTCGTCTACTCGGGGCATGGGGTAAGCATCGGTCACTGTTTTATCATTTAACCGCCGATAGTCCACACAGAATCGGGTAGTCCCATCTTTTTTCGGGACTAGGACTACTGGAGATGCCCATGGGCTATCGGATGGCTCAATGACGCCTAACCTCAACATTTCCTGTATCTCCCTTCTCATCCCTTCACGGACCGCTTCGGGTATCCGGTAGTCTAAGGGGACTTTGCCCAGGGGTTTCTACCTTGTGGGTGGTGAGAAAGGTACAACCTGGTTCTTGTGAAAATGTTTGCCGTTTACTCGCTAGTAAGTGGAGCATCTGCCCCCTTTCAGTGGGAGTTAGCCGGTCCCCTAACTGGACTTGGTGGATGGGGTCACTCTGGGGTTGTCTATCTAAAAGGTCGGGTAATGGTAAATTGTCTTGGTCGTCAGTAGCTGGGGCACATACAGCTGCTACGTCCTCTGGCCTCTCCTGATATTCTTTTAACATATTTACGTGAAAGGACCGCCTTATACTCTCATCTTTACAGCTAGCGATGACATACTTGGTGTCACATAGCTGCTCTACTACCTTATAGGGACCTTGCCACGCTGCCTGTAGTTTATCAGTCTTGATGGGTTTCAAGACTAGCACCTTCTGTCCTATCTGGAATGTACGCTGACGGGCACTCCTATCATACCATACTTTCTGTCGTCCCTGGGCCGCCTGGAGGTTCTCCTTTGCCAGCTGGGCTAATTGCTCCATGCGGTCCCGGAGCTCTACCACGTATGATACGTTGGGAGTCCCTTCCCTCTCGGTCTCTCCCTCCCATTGCTCACGAATGAGATCTAGGGGGCCTCGTACCCTCCTCCCATATAATAGTTCAAAGGGAGAGAACCCAGTGGATTCCTGTGGCACCTCTCGGTATGCAAATAGGAGGTGAGGTAGGAATCTCTCCCAGTCCCTGTAGGTGTCTGTGAACATCTTCAACATTTGCTTTAGGGTCCCGTTAAAGCGCTCACAGAGACCATTGGTCTGGGGGTGATACGGGGAGCTGAACAAGGGCTTAATATCACAGGCCTCCCATAACTGGCGGGTTAGGTCTGCGGTAAACTGCGTCCCTTGGTCAGATATGATTTCTTTTGGGAAACCTACTCTGATGAATATCCCGACTAGGGCACTGGCAACAGTATCTGCCTGAATATTTGAGAGGGCTACGGCTTCCGGGTATCGGGTGGCATAGTCCACCACTGTAAGTATGTACTGCTTACCAGATTGACTTGGTCGCTTGAGGGGTCCTATTAGGTCAACTGCTATCCGGCTAAATGGCTCCTCAATAACTGGCATAGACAGTAGTTGAGCTTTAGGGTGGTCTCCCCTCTTCCCTACTCTTTGACATATATCACAGGTCCTACAGTAGTGTCGCACATCCTTGGAAACTCCCGGCCAGAAAAAGTGCTGGGTTATTCTGCCTGTGGTGCGAGATACCCCCAGGTGTCCTGCTAGTGGGATATCATGTCCGATTCGCAGAAGCGCCAGCCGGTATTTTTGGGGTACTACCAGCTGGCGTTTCTGCGATGGGACAGTCCCATGGCTGCGGGTGACCGACACCCTATATAGCTTACCCTGCTCCCACATGAATCTCTCTCCTTCTAACCCTCTCTCCCCCGTCTCAGCCCGATCCCTGTACTTGGTGAGTGAGGGATCTAGCTTAGTTTCTAACCCAAACTCCTCGGGGTTGTCCCAGGCTTAGATCGTCAGTGTGTCTTACCTGGGTCTCCCCGACCAGTGGACTGGAGTCGGCAGCTCGGGCTTGAGCCCGGGTTGTAACAGGGTTGATGCTGGCTGGCCCAGGGGTAGCGTAGGCAGAAGTCATTGGTCCTAGATCATTTCCCAATAGTACTTCTGCTGGTAAGTTGTCCATAAGTCCCACATGTACTCTGCCGGATCCAGCGCCCCAGTCAAGATGTACTCGGGCGGTGGGGAGTCGAAACACAGCTCCTCCCGCCACCCTTACTGCAACGGTGTGTCCGGTCTTGGTTCTTGACCAAATGAGGTTGGAGCAAGGTAAGTGTGGCTCCGGTGTCGCGTAATCCTTGTGCGGTGCGCCCATTGAATCGTACCTCCTGGCGATGGTGCTGTCGGTTGTCTTGGATGGCCACTTGTATGGGATCAGCTTCATACAGTACCCCCAGATACTCTTCAGAACTGCTCTCAGCTTCCAAACAGTGTGCCGCAGGAGTACTGGAGGTGGAAGGTTGTGTTTGCCTCCACGTGTTCTGGGGAGGCTCTAGGGCGCAATCCCTGCGATAATGCCCCCATTGTTTGCAACGATGGCACTGAACTGTGGAGAGGTTCGGTTGCTGCGCTGGCCTATGTGGCCCAGAGTAACGAGTTGGCGCTGAAGCCACAGGTGCTTGGAATTTGATTGGAGGTGGTGGTTTTGGAGCGGACTGTTCTGTCCGGCGGGCATCGGTGTACTCGTCGGCTAGACGAGCAGCCTCAGGTAGCGTTAGAGGCCTCCGGTCACGTACCCACTCTCTTAGCTCTGGTTGCAGGGCATTGAGAAAATGTTCTAGTAAAAGCAACTGTAGTACATCCTCAGCGGTCGTGGCTTGGCATCCAGTGACCCAGTGTGAGGCTGTACGATGGAGGCGACATGCCCACTCCGTGTAAGAATCCCCTCCCTTCTTTTGGGATTCCCGAAATCGTCGCCTGTAGGCTTCCGGGGGTGACAGCGTACTGCGCTAACAAAGCCTCCTTTACCAGATGGTAGTGTGGTAAGTCCGCATCAGGGATGGCCCGGAAAGCATTGGAAGCTTTCCCAGATAGTTTCCCTGATAATATGGTGACCCATTCCTCCGTGGGTACCCGGTGTAAAGCGCACTGCCATTCAAAATCGGCCAAAAATCCATCAATCTCGTCGTCACTTTCCTGGAAGGACTTAAATGCTGCAAATGGGATTTTTCTCCCCCCAGTGTAACTGAGGCTCGGAGACACCGGGGCGCTGAGAGGCTGCTGGGTTGCGAGTCGCCGATCTTCCCTTCGCTTACTGGCCTCTGCCTCCACTGCGGCGAAGACTCGGTCGATCAGATCCTGTGATGGATTCGGCCCATAGACCGACAATCTGTTCCGAACCGCTTGAACGAGAGCAGCGTCTTCATCGGTCTCTATATTGGTTTCGGTCCCCACTGCTGCATGATCCATTTCGATCAGCTCGGCTATCAGTTCCTGACGTGGGCGGTTGCTAGCTGACCTTCCCCGGCTCTCGAGTAGATCCTTCAGGGTCAGCCTTTTCAACTTGTCATACTGACTCTCCATCAGGGTAGCACTCTCTCTGGGTAGAAAGGACTATCCCACTGCTTGCCACCACTTGTGGCGATAACCTTTATCGCCGGAGGGCTTCCCCGCCAGAGACGTCCTTTTCCCAATGGTGAGAGGTGCTGCAGGAATTCCAGAGTCATCCGTGAGGAAATCAGGAACAGCTCTTACAAGGGCTAGTGAATGGCGATATAGCGTTTCCCCCCAATAAGAGACGGAACTCAGTATTGAGGGTGAAGATGACCTAGTTTTATTAGTGCCACCCTGGGCCTTATATGCAAGTCTCCATGCACGGGGACCTCCCCTGTGGACCTGATGGAGAACTGCATGACAAACGTACAGACCAATGGGAGCAGGCCACACAATCCCTCAACTCTGCCGGTAACACAATCAGCAACACAATGGCAGTATGTAACACAATCAACAACACAATGACAGTCTGTAACACAATCAACAACACAATGACATTGTCTGGAACATGCTTAAGAAAATGAAAGTAATGAATCTATGTAAAGTCCAAGGGGCAGAAACAGTGGCTTTAAAATCCAATATGCCCAAGTAGGGTCCCATGGGCCATATAGAAAAAGGAACAGGGTGCATCCAATGAATGACCCGGTGGGCAATTGAATAGTGGTGAAATCCAAAAGGCAGAGTCTGTCACAGTGAGAATCCCAGGTTTTGGTCCACTTTAAGGAAAAGCAACCCCCAGTTCAGACAATTCCTAGCAGAATTAAAGTGCCCTGCATACAGCCTCCAGCAGAGTTTATGGGACGTTTTCTACAAGTTGCTGGAGAGTATGACAAACTACAGGTCTCAGCCACACTGTGGCAGTGGTCTGGTAGATTAAGGGTAGATTAATAACTGTTGATAACACTACAATTTATCTATGATTAAGGGCGGGTTAGCGCCCGAAACGCGTTAGAGGGCTGCTGATATTGCGCTTTGATTTTATGGGTCTTTCACCATTTTTGTACCATTTTATGAGGACGGGATTAAAAGTTACTTTTTAGGAATGCGGACCATTCATCATTTCTGTTCCTCTGTTGGGGCATGGAGAACCCTGGTCACTGCACCCGCTGATTGGCACATCCCCCTGAGTGCATCCCCCTGCTTGTCTTTCTCTGGTAGATTAAGGTGCCCAGCTTACCCTGTGAAAGGGCTTCATCAGAAGCAGCTATACTCTTAAAGCAGATCAAAACCCTATTCACCCTGCCCTGGTATCTCAGGTCGGCTAATGGCCTCTCCCTGGGGCATCCTGGCATTTGCGATGCCCCACTTTACAAAATCCCCAAGATCACTAAAATAAATTCACCTTTCCAGTGAGCCCATAACCAAGTATCCAGCATCTCTGGGCTGAGGTGCACTCCAGCTCCCACTCATTCAGATCAGGCTGGGGGCAAGAAAATACCCTGTCCCACCCCTCCCTAATTGATCCACCAAATTCCTTATCTTACCAACCAAAACCTTCCTGGCCGGTTCCCACTGGAAACAGCCACATACCCAACCAAATTAAACCTGCTACCTCAGACCTGAAACCCGAGAGGAGACCCGCCTTAGCCAGGCAGCGCTAACACCTTAGCGCTGCCTGGCCCGCCACAACTCCTCCCCCATGTTGATCCGCTCCTTCAATGACATGTGAACAGATCGATACCCCTGTCATGCAAGTGCACCACTTGCGATCGATAAAAGCCCCAAATTTCCCCCAACAATGACATGGCGCACCGTCGACCACCGATTCAACCTTATGAACCACCCTATCGCCTTGTTGACCGTCAACCGAACCATCTATATGGCCAACAAGTATCTAGCATGTCGCCACGCATATCGGGGGACCATTTGTGACCCCACCATAACCACCCCCGGAAACACCCCAAGGAAAACAACAAGTCCCAGGTTATGGACTTGATTAAATGCCTCATCGGGACCCTCCCCAAATCGCTACCACCCGTTTGTAATGCCAAAACTCCCGGTAGCCCCAACCTAGATGCCCTTTCCATTGTGTGCTCCCGCAGTTCACACCTCTGCAGCCCTCTCACACCAGCCCAGCTCCATCGTGCCCGTTCCTCCTGTATTCCCAGATGCGACCCACACCTTCTCAATGCCGCTCGCCAAGCCGACCAAAATATAAAAGAATGACCGCCAATCTTGACCGAGCATGCCGATCTTAAAACAAAAAACAAGGGAAGAGGGAGGGGGAGGGGGGGAGGGTGGGATGTAGGTAGATGTGAAAAAAACGATCTTCGCGATCCCCTATGACCATTCGACTCCATCCGCCGATCATACCACCGATCATACCGCCGACTCCCACCTCCCCAGCCTCTCTTCTGAGAGCCCCCCTCCTAGCAGCCTCGATCAATGCCCCTATCCGAAAGGAGTGGGTGCCGAACTTCCCACTCGCAATCCCAAGCTCCCCCAGGCATCTCCTAAATTACCGCCAGAAGCTGAAAACACCATATAAGGAACCCTCCTCATGCCTCAACAGCGAACCACCCCCATTCGGCCTGGCTCCCCTAAACTCTTCAACAGCGGCAGCCAGGCATGAAGCAACCTTCCCGGAAATATGGTAAACACCTCCCCATCAGTTTTTTTTTTTCTTTATTTGACCTTCGACAACCACATCCTCTGCTCTCAATCCCCCTAGCCCCGTTTATTGGGGTTCACCAACTCCTCCACCCTCATATCTCCATAAAATGCCAACGATAATGCGGCTTTAAACAACTATGCTTCGAGACATGACGAACACACCCTGGGCAATATGCCAATCCCTCCCCGAAGTATTCCCCACGAGACTGGCCGCCTGCTATCCGCCAATCCATGCTCCTTCCACCAACTTTTCAACACCTGACACTCCCAAATTGATTTAGTAAAATCCGACCAACCCTCTTGTCCTCCTGTCAACCGAGGCCGAGATCTCACCACCCTGCTACCATCTCACTCACATACCATATCAGCAAGCTCCGTCTGTCCCCTACCGTGGCCAGCACCTCAAATTCCTCCTCCAAGACCCACCACTGCTGCCATGTATTTACATAAGACCTTTTCAAGTGGATGGTGCGACCGACCTTTGAATTAAACCAAAAGGCGTTTCACACAATCTCCAACCGACCGCTCGGGCATGACTTTCCGACCTCCAACGCCTCAGATGACAGTTTTCTGAAACGCTCCCACTGTGAATGATAAAGAGCGTCAGCTATCCAATTTTCCACACCAGGCACATGTGCCGCCCTGCACAAAACATTATACCGCAAACAACCCGATACCAGCTGCCTAAACAGCACATGTCTGTGTGTTGGCTGCCGAAACGACTGACATGTTGTCCGACTGAAAACAAACCGTCTTGTTCCCCCCCCCCCCATAGTATCACCACCACCACCAGTGGAAACAGTTCAAGAAAGGCCAAGTTCCTTATAAGCACCGATTACAACCACCGCCTTGGCCAAGGGCCCGCACACCAACGACCCCCCCAAATAAGCCCCAAACCACCTGAACCTGCTGTATCCGTAAACAACTGGAGCTCCTCGTTTGCCCTCATCTGTTCCAACCAATCCGCCAGCCCGTTAAACAACTCCAGAAAATTGATCCTAATGTCCTCCTTCATGGTCACCGTCAGCCTGTTGCCACTGTTGCCAATGACAACCTCCTCATGAACACCCGCCCCATAGGCAAAAACTCGACCTGCAAAGTTCAACTTCCTGAGCACCGAGTGAAGCTGCTGCAGTGTAACCTTCCTTGACTACAGGGGCCCCCACCAACCCATCATCCCTTGGCAAGCTGCAGACCCTCTCTCCTGTGTCAATCTCAAACCCTAAGAATTTCATAACCGTTGGCAGACCCAATGTCTCCTCGTGCGCCACCGGCACCCCGAACGCCCCAAGCATTTTCAACATGGTCGCCAACAACCCTTCACATATTCCTGTGCCCGCCGGCCACACACCCAGGGATTCATCCAAGTAATGGGAGATGGACCCCAGGCCCGCTCTCTCCTTCAGCACCCCCACAGGAATGAACGAAAGGTCTCAAATATGCACACAAAAACAAGCACCCCATTGGCAGACAACGGTCAACATAATACCCTCCCTCAAAAAACATCCCAAAAGGTACAAACTATCCAGATGCACCGGCAGCAGCCGAAACGCTGACTCTATGACGGTCTTGGTCATCGAAACCCCAGGGCCCGCTTCCCTCTCCAAGGCCAGAGCAAAGTCAAACGATTTATAAGACACCAATGACAGCTCCTTGTCCATGTCATCATTCACAGACACTGCCTTCGGGAAAAACAAGTGGTAAATAAAGTGAAATTTGACCCACTCCTTCTTGGGCACCAGCCCCCAATGGGGATACCACCAGCTGTTCCAGAGGGGAGTCGCTAAATGGGCCTGCCATCCGCCCCAAAGACACTTCCCTCCCCAGCTTTACCCTTACTACCTCCGGTCGTTCCTGGGCAGACTTCAGGTTTTTAGAGAGTGTGCCCCAGGAGAAGCCATACATGGGATCACGAAACCCAGCTCAACTTTCAGCCAGCAACCATGCCCCCCCTGATCGGGATACATTTTTAGCCAGGGGCGCATCTCCACCCCTTTCACCGGTGTCACCCCTTTTTTCAGGAACATCTGAACCCCTGCAGAACCCCCCCGTCCCTTCTTAAATCCTGACCCCAACGAGTGGCTCGCCTGAACACTCATGCCGGAATTTGCACATGGGTCCCCACCTGCAATGGGAGTCATTGAAGCCCAACACAAGTGTTTTCTGGCCTTTTCCGCCACCCCAACCCTGTTGAGGTGGCGCCAGCCTAAAAAGGGGGATACACCACCCGCCACGGGGTACACCCCCCTTTCATTCATAAACCTCAGCCACTACCCAATGTCCCTGTGATCTCAACCCAAGCCCTGATTTATCACCATTCGTTGCCGAAACTGTTCGCCATACCGCAACCAAGCCGAGCCACCGTACACCCGGTGGGCCTCCCATACGGTATCCAGGTAGCAAAACAGTGGTGAACAGTGCTCCGGATTCTTTTCCCTTATCCCTCTCGCCAGTATAGAGAAAGCCTGCAGCCATTTACCAAAAGTTCTTAGAATCAGCGGCTCTTATCTTCGTCCTCCACCTTCCGATACTCCTTACCCTTTTCCCATCTCTCAACCCCGAAATGCTCTAGCAGCAGCAAAGTGAACATGTCCACATACTCCCTTCGCCAAATTTTTCCTTTACCTCTAGTTTAAGATGCCCCACCAACGGACCCTCGAAACACGCATGAGTGTGCCCCTTTGCCAAGTCCGAGATTGGCAGGGCCTAATACCCCCCTTTTGCCCCCCGGGTCCTCGCCGCTACCTTCCTCCCTACATCCTACCCCCTCAGCCTCTACCCGTTGCATCGTCCCCCCAATACTGATCGCCTGACCCGTGGCCCCTTGCGCCCACACTGCTGCCGGGCCCCGCGCTGCGCCCAGCCCCGTGGCCCCTTCAATCACCTCAGGCTCCCCCTGCCCTACAGATCCCGCACGCCCGCAATAAACTTGCGACTCTGGCTGATCCCTCACCCGCAGAAACCCCACCCCCAATTGCGACACAGAAATAATATCGGCGCTCATATGTGGCTCACCATGCCGAACGATCACGCTGCCTGGTCCGCCCGATCGCTGATCTGCTTTCTGGGTCACCGTGCCCGACTGGCCCAGTGACCCGCTTCCCGCCAGGCATCCCGACACTGCCGCCGAACCTGCAGCTGCTGCCGTGCTTCCGTAAGTTGATGCCGGACTGATGACTCCTGTCGCCGCCACATGACCGCCTGCCTGGTCGTGGGTGCCGCCGACACGCCGCCCTGGTGTCCGACCACGGGGGATGCCATGCCCGGGGGATGACGGGGTCACGCTGAAGAGAGTGAGGGGGGGTGAGGGAGGCGGGGTCGCGGCGGGGACAATGGTCCTCCTGTGGCCCGAGCACCGATGCTCGGCCGCACTGAAGCAAGCGAGCGAGGGGGGGAGAGTGAGAGAGGAAGGGTGACAGTGCCGCGGCTCCCCGCCCGCAAGACGGCGGTGTACGGGTATAGACTATAACCCATAATTCCATGGGTCTACTTCAAAGAGTCCAAAACCTGGCATATTCACTATACCTGGGGAATCCTGTTTTGAGATATACGCACCTCACCGATGCGGCTCTCCACCAGTCAGCTTTATGGGAGCTTAGCTGCAATCATGGTTACATGCAGCACCCCTGGCACCCCTCCAGGGCTGTGTGCAGCCAGGCCAGCCATTTAGTTAGGGCTTGAGAAAGACATGAGAGATGCCGCTGCCGGCCACGCATGCACTGTGGTTGGCAAGGTAAGTACATCGGGTGCTGGGGGGTTTCACATAGTGGGACATGCCAAATGGTGGATGTCTAACCGTTCCTAGCTTCTTATAGATACTACACCCCATATGGTCCACATTAAAAGCGAGGGGGCGGGGGGGTGCATGAGCAAAATCCTAAATAGGGCCCTGGGCACAGGTAATTAATGTAATACACCATTGCGTCAGGCTACCAGATACCGCTGTCCTAAACTGTTTTCCGTTTCTAAATTGAAGTAGAAATGTCCGAGATACCAAGGATTACAGTTTCACATCAGGATATCTCTTGCATAATGGTGATTAGCATAATATTTAGCATAATGGGAAGGGTCTACAGAAGCCTGAGAACTTGCTTCAGAAACCCTGATTATTCCCTCTCTCCCTATTGCTAGGGAAGCCTGCCCTAGAACCCTAATACGTGCATGCCTGCACATATATGCGTATGTGTCCACTCCCAGAATTCCATCAATGCACTCCCAAATGCTTATACACACACTTCACAGCACACATGTGCGCACTATAGGTGCACATGCACTCCCATATGCACATGTGCGCACTCCCAGAAGCCCATGCACACACTCTCAAATAGTCATGTGTGCACTTCCAAATGCTCATGCACACACTCCTAGGCACACATGTGCACAATCCAGGTGCACGTGCACACACTCCCAAATGGACATGCATGCACGTGAGAATACCTGCAGATGCACAAGCATGCACTGCCAAACCTCTATACGCACACTTCCAGATGCACATGCACCCACTCCTAAACGCACTTGGACATACTCCCAAATGTTCATTCATCCAAAAACTCATGTGCGCACACTCCCAGACACGCATGCACACATTCCCAGATGCACATGTGTGCACTCCCAGATGCATTTGCGCACTCCGAGATCAATAGGTGGGCAAATAGGTAGGCGAGTAGGTGGGTGGGTCAGTGGGCAGGTTGGTGGAAAGGTAGGGAGTTGCGTGGGCAAGTAGGTAGGTGGGTGTGCAGGTAGGCAAATGGGCAGGTAGGTAGATCAGTAGGTAGGTAACTGGGTCAGTAGGCAGGGAGGTGGGCTGAAGTTTCCTCCTGACCTGGCTCAATTCTCAGGTGGTGTAGCGGTGGGGAGGAGGATAGAAGGTGCTACACCTTTTACCCTGGCTCCGGCTCTGTTCCCTGATGGTGGTGGCAGAGGGCGAGGAGGGTGGTGGATGCTACATGTACCTCTTACCCTGGCTGAGGCTCTGTTCTCTGGTGGTGGTGGCAGTGGGCGAGGAGGGTGGTGGGTGCTACATGTACCTCTTACCCTGGCTCTGTTCTCTGGTGGTGTTGGCAATGGTCGAGGAGGGTGGTGGGTGCTACATGTACCTTTTACCCTGGCTCTGGCTCTGTTCTCTGGTGGTGGCAGTGGACGAGGAGGGTGGTGGGTGCTACATGTACCTCTTACCCTGGCTCTGTTCCCTGATGGTGGTGGCAGTGGTCGAGGAGGGTGGTGGGTGATACATATACCTTTTACCCTGGCTCTGGCTCTGTTCTCTGGTGGTGGTGGCAGTGGTCGAGGAGAGTGGTGGATGCTACATGTACCTCTTACCCTGGCTCCGGGTCTGTTCCCTGATGGTGGTGGCAGTGGTCGAGCAGGGTGGTGGGTGCTACATATACCTTTTACCCTGGCTCTGGCTCTGTTCTCTGGTGGTGGTGGCAGTGGTCGAGGAGGGTGGTGGATGCTACATGTACCTCTTACCCTGGCTCTGGCTCTGTTCTCTGGTGGTGGTGAGCAAGGAGGGTGGTGGGTGCTACATGTACCTCTTACCCTGGCTCTGTTCTCTGGTGGTGGTGGCAGTGGTCGAGGAGGCTGGTGGATGCCACATGTACCTCTAACCCTGGCTCTGGCTGTGTTCCCTGATGGTGGTGGCAGTGGGCGAGGAGGGTGGTGGGTGCTACATGCACCTCTTATCCTGGCTCTGGCTCTGTTCTCTGGTGGTGGTAGCAATGGCCGAGGAGAATGGGAGGTGCTACACCTCTTACCCTGGCTCTGGCTCTGTTCTCTGGTGGTGTTGGCAGTGGTCGGGGAGGGTGGTGGGTGCTACATGCACCTCTTACCCTGGCTCTGGCTCTGTTCTCTGGTGGTGGCAGCAGTGGTCGAGGAGGGTGGTGAGTGCTTCATGTACCTCTTACCCTGGCTCAGGCTCTGTTCTCTGGTGGTGGAAGCAGTGGTCGAGGAGGGTAGTAAGTGCTACATGTATCTCTTACCCTGGCTCTGCCTCTGTTCTCTGGTGGTGGTGGCAGTGGTCGAGGAGGGTGGTGGGTGCTACATTACCTCTTACCCTGGCTCTGGCTCTGTTCTCTGGTGGTGGTGAGCAAGGAGGGTGGTGGGTGCTACATGTACCTCTTAACCTGGCTCTGGCTCTGTTCTCTGGTGGTGGTGGCAGTGGTCGAGGAGGGTGGTGGATGCTATATGTACCTCTTACTCTGGCACGGACTCTGTTCTCTGGTGGTGGTGGCAGTGGTCGAGGAGGGTGGTGGGTGCTACATGTACCTCTTACCCTGGCTCCGGCTCTGTTCTCTGGTGGTGGTGGCAGTTGTCGAGGAGGGTAGTGGGTGCTACATGTACCTCTTACCCTGGCTCCTGCTCTGTACTTTAGTGGTGGTGGCAGTGGTCGAGGAGGGTGGTGGGTGCTACATGTACCTCTTACCCTGGCTCTGGCTCTGTTCTCTGGTGGTGGTGGCAGTGGTCGCGGAGGGTAGTGGGTGCTACATGTACCTCTTACCCTGGCTCCTGCTCTGTACTCTAGTGGTGGTGGCAGTGGTCGAGGAGGGTGGTGGGTGCTACATGTACCTCTTACCCTGGCTCCGGCTCTGTTCTCTGGTGGTGGTGGCAGTGGTCGAGGAGGGTAGTGGGTGCTACATGTACCTCTTACCCTGGCTCCTGCTCTGTACTCTAGTGGTGGTGGCAGTGGTCGAGGAGGGTGGTGGGTGCTTCCTGTACCTCTTACCCTGGCTCCGGATCTGTTCTCTGGAGGTGGTGGCAGTGGTCGAGGAGGGTGGTGGGTGCTACATGTAACTCTTACCGTGGCTCCGGCTCTGTTCTCTGGTGGTGGTGGCAGTGGTCGAGGAGGGTGGTGGGTGCTACATGTACCTCTTACCCTGGCTCCTGCTCTGTACTCTAGTGGTGGTGGCAGTGGTCGAGGAGGGTGGTGGGTGCTTCCTGTACCTCTTACCCTGGCTCCGGATCTGTTCTCTGGAGGTGGTGGCAGTGGTCGAGGAGGGTGGTGGGTGCTACATGTAACTCTTACCGTGGCTCCGGCTCTGTTCTCTGGTGGTGGTGGCAGTGGTCGAGGAGGGTGGTGGGTGCTACATGTACCTTTTACTCTGGCTCTGGCTCTGTTCTCTGGTGGTGGTGGCAGTGGTCGAGGAGGGTGGTGGGTGCTACATGTACCTCTTACCCTGGCTCCGGCTCTGTTCTCTGGTGGTGGTGGCAGTTGTCGAGGAGGGTAGTGGGTGCTACATGTACCTCTTACCCTGGCTCCTGCTCTGTACTTTAGTGGTGGTGGCAGTGGTCGAGGAGGGTGGTGGGTGCTACATGTACCTCTTACCCTGGCTCTGGCTCTGTTCTCTGGTGGTGGTGGCAGTGGTCGCGGAGGGTAGTGGGTGCTACATGTACCTCTTACCCTGGCTCCTGCTCTGTACTCTAGTGGTGGTGGCAGTGGTCGAGGAGGGTGGTGGGTGCTACATGTACCTCTTACCCTGGCTCCGGCTCTGTTCTCTGGTGGTGGTGGCAGTGGTCGAGGAGGGTAGTGGGTGCTACATGTACCTCTTACCCTGGCTCCTGCTCTGTACTCTAGTGGTGGTGGCAGTGGTCGAGGAGGGTGGTGGGTGCTTCCTGTACCTCTTACCCTGGCTCCGGATCTGTTCTCTGGAGGTGGTGGCAGTGGTTGAGGAGGGTGGTGGGTGCTACATGTAACTCTTACCGTGGCTCTGGCTCTGTTCTCTGGTGGTGGTGGCAGTGGTCGAGGAGGGTGGTGGGTGCTACATGTACCTCTTACCCTGGCTCCTGCTCTGTACTCTAGTGGTGGTGGCAGTGGTCGAGGAGGGTGGTGGGTGCTTCCTGTACCTCTTACCCTGGCTCCGGATCTGTTCTCTGGAGGTGGTGGCAGTGGTCGAGGAGGGTGGTGGGTGCTACATGTAACTCTTACCGTGGCTCCGGCTCTGTTCTCTGGTGGTGGTGGCAGTGGTCGAGGAGGGTGGTGGGTGCTACATGTACATTTTACTCTGGCTCTGGCTCTGTTCTCTAGTGGTGGTGGCAGTGGTCGAGGAGGTTGGTGGGTGCTACATGTACCTCTTACCCTGGCTCCTGCTCTGTACTCTAGTGGTGGTGGCAGTGGTCGAGGAGGGTGGTGGTTGCTACATGTACCTCTTACCCTGGCTCCGGCTCTGTTCTCTAGTGGTGGTGGCAGTAGTCGAGGAGGGTGGTGGGTGCTACATGTACCTCTTACCCTGGCTCCGGCTCTATTCTCTGGTGGTGGTGGCAGTGGTCGAGGAGGGTAGTGGGTGCTACATGTACCTCTTACCCTGGCTCCTGCTCTGTACTCTAGTGGTGGTGGCAGTGGTCGAGGAGGGTGGTGGGTGCTTCCTGTACCTCTTACCCTGGCTCCGGATCTGTTCTCTGGAGGTGGTGGCAGTGGTCGAGGAGGGTGGTGGGTGCTACATGTAACTCTTACCGTGGCTCCGGCTCTGTTCTCTGGTGGTGGTGGCAGTGGTCGAGGAGGGTGGTGGGTGCTACATGTACCTCTTACCCTGGCTCCTGCTCTGTACTCTAGTGGTGGTGGCAGTGGTCGAGGAGGGTGGTGGGTGCTTCCTGTACCTCTTACCCTGGCTCCGGATCTGTTCTCTGGAGGTGGTGGCAGTGGTCGAGGAGGGTGGTGGGTGCTACATGTAACTCTTACCGTGGCTCCGGCTCTGTTCTCTGGTGGTGGTGGCAGTGGTCGAGGAGGGTGGTGGGTGCTACATGTACCTTTTACTCTGGCTCTGGCTCTGTTCTCGAGTGGTGGTGGCAGTGGTCGAGGAGGTTGGTGGGTGCTACATGTACCTCTTACCCTGGCTCCTGCTCTGTACTCTAGTGGTGGTGGCAGTGGTCGAGGAGGGTGGTGGTTGCTACATGTACCTCTTACCCTGGCTCCGGCTCTGTTCTCTAGTGGTGGTGGCAGTGGTCGAGGAGGGTGGTGGGTGCTACATGTACCTCTTACCCTGGCTCCGGCTCTGTTCTCTAGTGGTGGTGGCAGTGGTCGAGGAGGGTGGTGGGTGCTACATGTACCTCTTACCCTGGCTCCGGCTCTGTTCTCTGGTGGTGGTGGCAGTTGTCGAGGAGGGTAGTGGGTGCTACATGTACCTCTTACCCTGGCTCCTGCTCTGTACTCTAGTGGTGGTGGCAGTGGTCGAGGAGGGTGGTGGGTGATACATGTACCTCTTACCCTGGCTCCGGCTCTGTTCTCTGGTGGTGGTGGCAGTTGTCGAGGAGGGTAGTGGGTGCTACATGTACCTCTTACCCTGGCTCCTGCTCTGTACTCTAGTGGTGGTGGCAGTGGTCGAGGAGGGTGGTGGGTGCTACATGTACCTCTTACCCTGGCTCCGGCTCTGTTCTCTGGAGGTGGTGGCAGTGGTCGAGGAGGGTGGTGGGTGCTACATGTAACTCTTACCGTGGCTCCAGCTCTGTTCTCTGGTGGTGGTGGCAGTGGTCAAGGAGGGTGGTGGGTGCTACATGTACCTTTTACTCTGGCTCTGGCTCTGTTCTCTGGTGATGGTGGTGGTGAGCAAGGAGGTTGGTGGATGCTACATGTACCTCTTACCCTGGCTCTGGCTGTGTACCCTGATGGTGGTGGCAGTGGGCGAGGAGGGTGGTGGGTGCTACATATACCTTTTATCCTGGCTCTGGCTCTGTTCTCTGGTGGTGGTGGCAGTGGTCGAGGAGGGTTGTGGGTGCTACATGTACCTCTTACCCTGGCTCCGGCTCTGTACCCTGATGGTGGTGGCAGTGGGCGAGGAGGGTGGTGGGTGCTACATATACCTTTTATCCTGGCTCTGGCTCTGTTCTCTGGTGGTGTTGGCAGTGGTCGAGCAGGGTGGTGGATTGGTGGATGCTACATGCACCTCTTACCCTGGCTCAGGCTCTGTTCTCTGGTGGTGGCAGCAGTGGTCGAGGAGGGTGGTGGGTGCTACATGTACCTCTTACCCTGGCTCTGGCTCTGTTCTCTGGTGGTGGTGGCAGTGGTCGCGGAGGGTGGTGGGTGCTACATGTACCTCTTACCCTGGCTCTGGCTCTGTTCTCTGGTGGTGGTGGCAGTGGTCGAGGAGGGTGGTGGGTGCTACATGTACCTCTTACCCTGGCTCTGGCTCTGTTCTCTGGTGGTGGTGGCAGTGCTCGAGGAGGTTGGTGGGTGCTACATGTACCTCTTACCCTGGCTCTGGCTCTGTTCTCTGGTGGTGTTGGCAGTGGTCGAGGAGGGTGGTGGATTGGTGGATGCTACATGCACCTCTTACCCTGGCTCAGGCTCTGTTCTCTGGTGGTGGCAGCAGTGGTCGAGGAGGGTGGTGGGTGCTACATGTACCTCTTACCCTGGCTCAGGCTCTGTTCTCTGGTGGTGGTGGCAGTGGTCGAGGAGGGTGGTGGGTGCTGCATGTACCTCTTAGCCTGGCTCTGGCTCTGTTCTCTGGTGGTGGTGGCAGTGGTCGAGGAGGGTGGTGGGTGCTGCATGTACCTCTTAGCCTGGCTCTGGCTCTGTTCTCTGGTGGTGGTGGCAGTGCTCGAGGAGGTTGGTGGGTGCTACATGTACCTCTTACCCTGGCTCTGTTCTCTGGTGGTGGTGGTGAGCAAGGAGGGTGGTGGGTGCTGCATGTACCTCTTACCCTGGCTCTGGCTCTGTTCTCTGGTGGTGGTGGCAGTGGTCGAGGAGGGTGGTGGGTGCTGCATTTACCTCTTACCCTGGCTCTGGCTGTGTTCTCTGGTGGTGGCAGTGGTCTAGGGGGGCGGTGGGTGCTGCATGTACCTCTTACCCTGGCTCTGGCTCTGTTCTCTGGTGGTAGTGGTGAGCAAGGAGGTTGGTGGGTGCTACATGTACCTCTTACCCTGGCTCAGGCTCTGTTCTCTGGTGGTGGCAGTGGTCGAGGAGGGTGGTGGGTGCTACATGTACCTCTTACCCTGGCTCTGGCTCTGTTCTCTGGTGATGGTGGCAGTGGTCGAGGAGGGTGGTGGGTGCTACATGTACCTCTTACCCTGGCTCTGGCTCTGTTCTCTGGTGGTGGCAGTGGTCGAGGAGGGTGGTGGGTGCTACATGTACCTCTTACCCTGGCTCTGGCTCTGTTCTCTGGTGGTGGTCGAGGAGGGTGGTGGGTGCTACATGTACCTCTTACCCTGGCTCTGGCTCTGTTCTCTGGTGGTGGTGGCAGTGGTCGAGGAGGGTGGTGGGTGCTACATGTACCTCTTACCCTGGCTCTGGCTCTGTTCTCTGGTGGTGTTGGCAGTGGTCGAGGAGGGTGGTGGATTGGTGGATGCTACATGCACCTCTTACCCTGGCTCAGGCTCTGTTCTCTGGTGGTGGCAGTGCTCGAGGAGGTTGGTGGGTGCTACATGTACCTCTTACCCTGTCTCTGGCTCTGTTCTCTGGTGGTGTTGGCAGTGGTCGAGCAGGGTGGTGGATTGGTGGATGCTACATGCACCTCTTACCCTGGCTCAGGCTCTGTTCTCTGGTGGTGGCAGCAGTGGTCGAGGAGGGTGGTGGGTGCTACATGTACCTCTTACCCTGGCTCAGGCTCTGTTCTCTGGTGGTGGTGGCAGTGGTCGAGGAGGTTGGTGGGTGCTACATGTACCTCTTACCCTGGCTCTGTTCTCTGGTGGTGGTGGTGAGCAAGGAGGGTGGTGGGTGCTGCATGTACCTCTTACCCTGGCTCTGGCTCTGTTCTCTGGTGGTGGTGGCAGTGGTCGAGGAGGGTGGTGGGTGCTGCATTTACCTCTTACCCTGGCTCTGGCTGTGTTCTCTGGTGGTGGCAGTGGTCTAGGAGGGCGGTGAGTGCTGCATGTACCTCTTACCCTGGCTCTGTTCTCTGGTGGTAGTGGTGAGCAAGGAGGTTGGTGGGTGCTACATGTACCTCTTACCCTGGCTCCGGCTCTGTTCTCTGGTGGTGGTGGCAATGGTCGAGGAGGGTGGTGGGTGCTACATGTACCTCTTACCCTGGCTCTGGCTCTGTTCTCTGGTGGTGGCAGTGGTCGAGGAGGGTGGTGGGTGCTACATGTATCTCTTACCATGGCTCTGGCTCTGTTCTCTGGTGGTGGTGGCAGTGGTTGAGGAGGTTGGTGGGTGCTACATGTACCTCTTACCATGGCTCTGGCTCTGTTCTCTGGTGGTGGTGGCAGTGGTTGAGGAGGGTGGTGGGTGCTACATGTACCTCTTACTCTGGCTCCGGCTCTGTTCTCTGGTGGTGGTGGTGGCAGGGGTCGAGGAGGTTGGTGGGTGCTACATGTACCTCTTACCCTGGCTCTGGCTCTGTTCTCTGGTGGTGGTGGCAGTGGTCGAGGAGGTTGGTGGGTGCTACATGTACCTCTTACCCTGGCTCTGGCTCTGTTCTCTGGTGGTGGTGGTGGTGGTGAGCAAGGAGGGTGGTGGGTGATACATGTACCTCTTACCCTGGCTCCAGCTCTGTTCTCTGGTGGTGGTGGCAGTGGTCGCAGAGGGTGGTGGGTGCTACATGTACCTCTTATCCTGACTCTGTTCTGTCACCCTTGATACACTCAAGCCTGGCACCCCTGGATTATATTCCTGGCAAGAGAAGGAAACCACTTGGTGGGGGTTTTATTCAATTAGGGTGTATAAAACGTGTTTACTTGGTTTTTAAATATTGCAATAAACCTCTTCTAACCATAAACAAACCCCAACAGTTACTCTTACAATAACACTTGACTTGACGTCTGCCTGCCTGCCCTTGGGACATATGGGTTTGGGATGTCCCTGCAGTTAAATAGCAGTAGGAAGCCTGAAATCAAACAGAAATAACCACCTCATAAATTTGTATTGCTATTTAATAAGTAGTACATCCCATATCCCATATCCCATCCCATATCAGAATGCCAGAGATGGGGGTTTGACGACGCTTTGACGCGCATACCACAGCGGCTTCGAGTGCGCTGATTTGACAAGCTGATAGGAGCGGGGTGAGGTGAGTTTTAACCTGAAATCTGGGGGGGTTTTACATAGCGGGGCTCCCCTGATTGGGGTGCCCCCGGGAAGTGGACCAAAACCCAGGATAGTCAAAATCCTGGGTGTTGCTCCACTTTAATCCTGCTGAAACCCATAGACCAGAGTGTGCTAGTCTTTATTTTTCTTCTATGTTCACTGCTCGTCAGTTACGAAGGTAAAAATATAAACTAAGAAAAATAGCTTCTAGAAATATGTCCATATTCTTCGGAGACAGCTGTAAATGTTACACAGCTCGGCTTTATAAAGTGCCAGTAACTGGGCTGATAACACAGTGACACAGGAGGAGAGGGGTGGCCTGCAGCCATCATGGATTAATCCTCCATCCCTGAGCCATGGAAGGGCCCGGACAGCGCATTGCCACCATTGTCATCTCTGCCTTCCTCTGCCTGATCTTTCTGCCGGCTCCGTCCTGTAGAGTCACCCGCGGCCTGTCACCCTCGCAGTGCAGCCTGACCTCAGTGAAGCCTCTCTATCATTATCATTATTATAAGACCGGAGATGTCGTTATCGGAGGATTGCTCAGCGTGCATTGGCCGTCGTACGGAGTCGTGGACTACAGAGATGATCAGTCGAGGTTCCTGTGCACTGTGTATGGCTTTATTCTCATTTTACAATTTCTACTTTCTATGAAAATAAAATCTCATCGCTAATCTTTATCTTTTATGTGAATTTAAAAAAAAATGATTTACAGGCCTTCATTGATTAGGAAACATCTCTGCTCTCTAGTTTAATCACATCTATGAGAGTATCCTACTCTACTCTGCTACGAGTTCTCTTCTTGCCAAACAAAGCCACCTCTACCCATTGATTCCTACGACCTATGCTGACTGATACCTTATTTAAGAAGGGATAGCGTCAGGTAGCGCCTGGTAAATGAGAGGTAGCGACTGGTGAACGCCGGACACAGCACACAATTACACATTTATCAAGCAGAATCTGTTTAGCGACTGGGATAGCGCCATGTAGCGTCTGATTCATCATTTTCACAGCCTCAGTGAACAGCGCCGACGTTCAGCCTTGCACAGCGCCAGGTATGACCTCTCGCTACCTGTCGCTCTTCCATACATTTCAATGGACGATCCTTTCCTTCTCTTTAAACGGGTTTTTTTTTACAAAAAAATCACAAATAATTCTGTGACCTCTTCGGGCATTGAATACGCAGTTTTGTCACAATTTTTCATTTTTTATATATTTCCTCAGAAATGACATTACAGATCTGCCATTAAAGTGTTCATGTTACAATGTTGCTACAATGTAATTCCATATGTTTTCGCTTTGTTACTAGTTGATAGATGCTTGAAAACAGACTTTAATCACACCGCCTCCTGCGCTCTGGGCTTCAGAGAAGCATTTTTCAGCGCCAGAGATTTGTGAGGCTGTTTTTTTGCTGAATATGGTGTGAGTCGGTCGCTATGAGCAGTCGCTAACATGCGCTCCCATACAGCGCTGTACTGGTCAAATAGCGACTCCTCACAATGTATTCAACATTACTGAACAGCGACTGAGTCGCTATAAAGTAGCGACCCACGGCCGAGCACAGCGACTACTAGCGGGCGCTCTGAAAACACAGCTACAGACGCTCATCTGTCGCTACCTGGCGTTAGTGATGAATCAGTCTGTTATTAAGCACTTCTGCCATTTCAGTGCAAATTACAGTTGTGCAAAATATGATTTCATTTTTTTTTTCTTGCTGCAGCACTAATGGTTTAGTTAATGTGTTTCTCGTAGTGCAGCAACATGAGCAAGTGTGAAAAATTATAAATTGTATTCTTCGCTATTCTAATTGGCACCGATGTGGCGCTGTCGGACCTTTACGTCCTGATTTATCAATCACTTCTGGCAGACAGTCATTTCAGTGCCAATTAAAGTTGTGCAAAATATGATTCATACATTTCTCAGCGTGTTACTGCACCACTAATGTTTTAGTAAATATGTTTCTTTCAGCACAGCAACATGCGCAAGTGTGAAAAAACTTAGAGGCTGATTCATCATTAGCGGCAGGTAGCGACAGATGAGCGTCTGTAGAGGCATTTTCAGTAGTCGCTGTGCTCGGCCGTGGGTCGCTAGTTTATAGCGACTCAGTCGCTGTTCAGTAATGTTGAATACATTGTGAGGAGTCGCTATTTGACCAGTACAGCGCTGTATGGGAGCGCATGTTAGCGACTGCTGATAGCGACCGACTCACACCATATTCAGCAACAAAACAGCCTCACAAATCTCTGGCGCTGAAAAATGCTTCTCTGAAGCCCAGAGCGCAGGAGGCTGTGTGATTAAAGTCTGTTTTTCAGCATCTATCCACTAGTAACAAAGCGAAAACATATGGAATTACATTGTAATAACATTGTAGCATGAACACTTTAATGGCAGAGCTGTAATGTCATTTCTGAGGAAATATATAAAAAATAAAAGCATTGTGAAAAAACTGCTTTTTCAATACCAGGAGAGGTCACAGAATTATTTGTGTTTTTAGAAAAAAAAAAACCCAGTTTAAAGAGAAGGAAAGGTTCGTCCATTGAAATGTATGGGAGAGCGACAGGTAGCGAGAGGTCATACCTGGCGCTGTGCAAGGCTGAATGCCGGCGCTGTTCGCTGAGGCTGTGAAAATGATGAATCAGACGCTACATGGCGCTATCCCAGTCGCTAAAACAGATTCTGCTTGATAAATGTGTAATTGCGTGCCGTGTCCGGCGTTCACCAGTCGCTACCTGTCATTAACCAGCCGCTACCTGACGCTATCCCTTCATAAATAAGGGCCTAAGCGTATAATAAGCTCCAGTGGCGTAGCGACCCGGGGGCGGGGGGGGCGGACCGCCCCGGGTGACACCAGACCTAGAGGGTGACACCTCTCGGCCGGTCACCCCTCGGTATAGAGACACTTACCTGCAGGTCCGGAGCGTGGAGGCCGGCGCCGCTCTCAGCTGTCATCTGAGGGCGCGTCATCAGAGGGCGCCTCTGATGACGCGCCCTCAGATGACAGCTGAGAGCGGCGCCGGCCTCCACGCTCCGGACCTGCAGGTAAGTGTTTGCTTTTATTAAAAATGCCGGCATGGTGGGAGCGGGCCGGCCGGTTCCGCTGACAGCAGAGCGGGCCGGCCGGTTCCGCTGTCAGCGCGGAACCGGCCGGCCCGCTCCCACCATGCCGGCAAAAATGCTTTTTTTTTTGTTTGTTTTCTTTGGGGGGGGGTTGACACCATTGGGGGGGTGGGGTTGACACCATTGGGGGGGGGTGGGGGTGACACCATTGGGGGGGGGTGACACCATTTCCTACCGCCCCGGGTGACACCAGCCCTAGCAACGCCACTGATAAGCTCCAATAGTGACATGTGAAAGATCATCAGAGAGAGAAGAGAACATCACAGTATTTTGCCTCTCTGTTGCCCTATCACATGGATCTATGGTGAGGAGGGGGAATCAGGGCAAATTTTCTTGGGCTCTGACCTGCCCCAGGGAGCTTCTCGGCAGATCAGTCGGAGTGGTGCTGAATGAAGTGCAGCCTGCATCTCGATGAACTTTAATACATAAAAAATGCAATAAAATGTATGTTTTGTAGTTTTTCTTTGATGTACATACTGTGGAGGCAGTGCAGTCACGTGACCCCGGCCCATGGGATAAGCTGCCTCCACCACCTCTGCGGTATACTGCACATACTTACCTTGTCATGCCCCCTCCTTCCCTCCTGGATGCCGGACGTGCTTCTGCATCAACGCCATGCATGGGCCCTGGCGCTAAATCAGGCACGCCACATTCCTCCCACCATCAGGTGAGTGTCTGCAGGGCGGATTTGTGATGGTGGGGCCCTGCTATGGGGACTATGTCTGCCCCTGATGGGGATTGTTACAGATAAAGTTCATTATTTTTTCAATGGTTTAAGGATAATTTCTAGAGACTGTGCATCTCAGTGAGCTTTTTATGTTTAGACACAAAAAATGTTTTTTTTCTCCCTTTTTTCCCTCTCAATGAGCTGTACCTGTGATTGTGCATTGTTACAGGAGAGGGGCATTGTTACAGGTGAGGAGCATTGTTACAGGTGAGGGGCATCGTTACAGGTGAGGAGCATTGTTACAGGTGAGGAGCATTGTTACAGGTGAGGAGCATTGTTACAGGTGAGGGGCATTGTTACAGGTGAGGGGCAATGTTACAGGTGAGGAGCATTGTTACAGGAGAGGAGCATTGTTACAGTAGAGGAGCATTGTTACAGGTGAGGAGCATTGTTACAGTAGAGGAGCATTGTTACAGGTGAGGAGCATTGTTACAGGTGAGGGGCATTGTTACAGTAGAGGAGCATTGTTACAGGTGAGGAGCATTGTTACAGGTGAGGAGCATTGTTACAGTAGAGGAGCATTGTTACAGGTGAGGAGCATTGTTACAGGTGAGGAGCATTGTTACAGGTGAGGGGCATCGTTACAGGTGAGGAGCATTGTTACAGGTGAGGAGCATTGTTACAGGTGAGGAGCATTGTTACAGGAGAGGAGCATTGTTACAGTAGAGGAGCATTGTTACAGGTGAGGGGCATTGTTACAGGTGAGGAGCATTGTTACAGGTGAGGGGCATTGTTACGGGTGAGGGGCATTGTTACAGGTGAGGAGCATTGTTACAGGTGAGGGGCATTGTTACAGGTGTGGGGCATTGTTACAGGTGAGGGGCATTGTTACAGGTGAGGGGCATTGTTACAGGTGAGGAGCATTGTTACAGGTGAGGAGCATTGTTACAGGTGAGGAGCATTGTTACAGGTGAGGAGCATTGTTACAGGTGAGGGGCATCGTTACAGGTGAGGAGCATTGTTACAGGTGAGGAGCATTGTTACAGGTGAGGAGCATTGTTACAGGAGAGGAGCATTGTTACAGGTGAGGGGCATTGTTACAGGTGAGGAGCATTGTTACAGGTGAGGGGCATTGTTACGGGTGAGGGGCATTGTTACAGGTAAGGAGCATTGTTACAGGTGAGGGGCATTGTTACAGGTGAGGGGCATTGTTACAGGTGAGGGGCATTGTTACAGTAGAGGAGCATTGTTACAGGTGAGGAGCATTGTTACAGGTGAGGAGCATTGTTACAGGTGAGGGGCATCGTTACAGGTGAGGAGCATTGTTACAGGTGAGGAGCATTGTTACAGGTGAGGAGCATTGTTACAGGAGAGGAGCATTGTTACAGTAGAGGAGCATTGTTACAGGTGAGGGGCATTGTTACAGGTGAGGAGCATTGTTACAGGTGAGGGGCATTGTTACAGGTGAGGGGCATCGTTACAGGTGAGGAGCATTGTTACAGGTGAGGAGCATTGTTACAGGTGAGGAGCATTGTTACAGGTGAGGGGCATCGTTACAGGTGAGGAGCATTGTTACAGGTGAGGAGCATTGTTACAGGTGAGGAGCATTGTTACAGGAGAGGAGCATTGTTACAGTAGAGGAGCATTGTTACAGGTGAGGGGCATTGTTACAGGTGAGGAGCATTGTTACAGGTGAGGGGCATTGTTACGGGTGAGGGGCATTGTTACAGGTGAGGAGCATTGTTACAGGTAAGGGGCATTGTTACGGGTGAGGGGCATTGTTACAGGTGAGGGGCATTGTTACAGGAGAGGAGCATTGTTACAGGTGAGGGGCATTGTTACAGGTGAGGGGCATTGTTACAGGAGAGGAGCATTGTTACAGGTGAGGGGCATTGTTACAGGTGAGGGGCATTGTTACAGGTGAGGAGCATTGTTACAGGAGAGGGGCATTGTTACAGATGAGGAGCATTGTTACAGGTGAGGAGCATTGTTACAGGTGAGGGGCATTGTTACAGGTGAGGGGCATTGTTACAGGTGAGGAGCATTGTTACAGGTGAGGAGCATTGTTACAGGTGAGGGGCATTGTTACAGGTGAGGGGCATTGTTACAGGTGAGGGACATTGTTACAGGTGAGGGGCAATGTTACAGGAGAGGGGCATTGTTACAGGTGAGGAGCATTGTTACAGTTGAGGGGCATTGTTACAGGTGAGGGGCATTGTTACAGGTGAGCGGCATTGTTACAGGTGAGGGGCATTGTTACAGGTGAGGGGCATTGTTACAGGTGAGGGGCATTGTTAAAGGTGAGGAGCATTGTTACAGGTGAGGAGCATTGTTACAGGTGAGGGGCATTGTTACAGGTGAGGAGCATTGTTACAGGTGAGGGGCATTGTTACAGGTGAGGGGCATTGTTACAGGTGAGGGGCATTGTTAAAGGTGAGGAGCATTGTTACAGGTGAGGAGCATTGTTACAGGTGAGGGGCATTGTTACAGGTGAGGGGCATTGTTACAGGTGAGGGGCATTGTTACAGGTGAGGAGCATTGTTACAGGTGAGGGGCATTGTTACAGGTGAGGGGCATTGTTACAGGTGAGGGGCATTGTTACAGGTGAGGGGCATTGTTACAGGTGAGGGGCATTGTTACAGGTGAGGAGCATTGTTACAGGTGAGGGGCATTGTTACAGGTGAGGAGCATTGTTACAGGTGAGGGGCATTGTTACAGGTGAGGAGCATTGTTACAGGTGAGGGGCATTGTTACAGGTGAGGGGCATTGTCACAGGTGAGGAGCATTGTTACAGGTGAGGGGCATTGTTACAGGTGAGGGGCATTGTTACAGGTGAGGAGCATTGTTACAGGTGAGGGGCATTGTTACAGGTGAGGAGCATTGTTACAGGTGAGGGGCATTGTTACGGGTGAGGGGCATTGTTACAGGTGAGGGGCATTGTTACAGGTGAGGGGCATTGTTAAAGGTGAGGAGCATTGTTACAGGTGAGGAGCATTGTTACAGGTGAGGGGCATTGTTACAGGTGAGGGGCATTGTTACAGGTGAGGGGCATTGTTACAGGTGAGGGGCATTGTTACAGGTGAGGGGCATTGTTAAAGGTGAGGGGCATTGTTACAGGTGAGGGGCATTGTTACAGGTGAGGAGCATTGTTACAGGTGAGGAGCATTGTTACAGGTGAGGAGCATTGTTACAGGTGAGGAGCATTGTTACAGGTGAGGGGCATTGTTACAGGTGAGGAGCATTGTTACAGGTGATGAGCATTGTTACAGGTGAGGGGCATTGTTACAGGTGAGGAGCATTGTTACAGGTGAGGGGCATTGTTACGGGTGAGGGGCATTGTTACAGGTGAGGGGCATTGTTACAGGTGAGGGGCATTGTTAAAGGTGAGGAGCATTGTTACAGGTGAGGAGCATTGTTACAGGTGAGGGGCATTGTTACAGGTGAGGGGCATTGTTACAGGTGAGGGGCATTGTTACAGGTGAGGGGCATTGTTACAGGTGAGGGGCATTGTTAAAGGTGAGGGGCATTGTTACAGGTGAGGGGCATTGTTACAGGTGAGGGGCATTGTTACAGGTGAGGAGCATTGTTACAGGTGAGGAGCATTGTTACAGGTGAGGAGCATTGTTACAGGTGAGGGGCATTGTTACAGGTGAGGAGCATTGTTACAGGTGAGGGGCATTGTTACAGGTGAGGGGCATTGTTACAGGTGAGGGGCAATGTTACAGGTGAGGAGCATTGTTACAGGTGAGGGGCATTGTTACAGGTGAGGGGCATTGTTACAGGTGAGGGGCAATGTTACAGGTGAGGAGCATTGTTACAGGTGAGGGGCATTGTTACAGGTGAGGGGCATTGTTACAGGAGAGGAGCATTGTTACAGGTGAGGGGCATTGTTACAGGTGAGGGGCATTGTTACAGGTGAGGGGCATTGTTACAGGTGAGGGGCATTGTTACAGGTGAGGGGCAATGTTACAGGTGAGGAGCATTGTTACAGGTGAGGGGCATTGTTACAGGTGAGGGGCATTGTTACAGGTGAGGGGCAATGTTACAGGTGAGGAGCATTGTTACAGGTGAGGGGCATTGTTACAGGTGAGGAGCATTGTTACAGGTGAGGAGCATTGTAACGGGTGAGGGGCATTGTTACAGGTGAGGAGCATTGTTACAGGTGAGGGGCATTGTTACAGGTGAGGGGCATTGTCACAGGTGAGGGGCATTGTTACAGGTGAGGGGCATTGTTACAGGTGAGGGGCAATGTTACAGTTGAGGAGCATTGTTACAGGTGAGGGGCATTGTTACAGGAGAGGAGCATTGTTACAGGTGAGGGGCATTGTTACAGGTGAGGGGCATTGTTACAGGTGAGGAGCATTGTTACAGGTGAGGAGCATTGTTACGGGTGAGGGGCATTGTTACAGGTGAGGAGCATTGTTACAGGTGAGGAGCATTGTTACAGGTGAGGGGCATTGTTACAGGAGAGGAGCATTGTTACAGGTGAGGGGCATTGTTACAGGTGAGGGGCATTGTTACAGGTGAGGAGCATTGTTACAGGTGAGGGGCATTGTTACAGGTGAGGAGCATTGTTACAGGTGAGGAGCATTGTTACAGGTGAGGGGCATTGTTACAGGTGAGGGGCATTGTTACAGGTGAGGAGCATTGTTACAGGTGAGGAGCATTGTTACGGGTGAGGGGCATTGTTACAGGTGAGGGGCATTGTTACAGGAGAGGAGCATTGTTACAGGTGAGGGGCATTGTTACAGGTGAGGGGCATTGTTACAGGTGAGGAGCATTGTTACAGGTGAGGGGCATTGTTACAGGTGAGGGGCATTGTTACAGGTGAGGGGCATTGTTACAGGTGAGGGGCATTGTTACAGGTGAAGAGCATTGTTACAGGTGAGGAGCATTGTTACGGGTGAGGGGCATTGTTACAGGTGAGGGGCATTGTTACAGGAGAGGAGCATTGTTACAGGTGAGGAGCATTGTTACAGGAGAGGAGCATTGTTACAGGAGAGGAGCATTGTTACAGGTGAGGGGCATTGTTACAGGAGAGGAGCATTGTTACAGGTGAGGAGCATTGTTACAGGTGAGGGGCATTGTTACAGGTGAGGGGCATTGTTACAGGTGAGGGGCATTGTTACAGGAGAGGGGCAATGTTACAGGTGAGGAGCATTGTTACAGGTGAGGGGCATTGTTACAGGTGAGGAGCATTGTTACAGGTGAGGAGCATTGTTACAGGTGAGGGGCATTGTTACAGGTGATGATCATTGTTACAGGTGAGGAGCATTGTTACAGGAGAGGAGCATTGTTACAGGGAGGAGCATTGTTACAGGTGAGGGGCATTGTTACAGGTGAGGGGCATTGTTACAGGTGAGGGGCATTGTTACAGGTGAGGGGCAATGTTACAGGTGAGGAGCATTGTTACAGGTGAGGGGCATTGTTACAGGTGAGGGGCATTGTTACAGGTGAGGGGCATTGTTACAGGTGAGGAGCATTGTTACAGGTGAGGAGCATTGTTACAGGTGAGGGGCATTGTTACAGGTGAGGGGCATTGTTACAGGTGAGGGGCATTGTTACAGGTGAGGAGCATTGTTACAGTTGAGGGGCATTGTTACAGGTGAGGGTCATTGTTACAGGTGAGGGGCATTGTTACAGGTGAGGGGCATTGTTACAGGTGAGGGGCATTGTTACAGGTGAGGGGCATTGTTACAGGTGAGGGGCATTGTTTCAGGTGAGGAGCATTGTTACAGGTGAGGAGCATTGTTACAGGTGAGCGGCATTGTTACAGGTGAGGGGCATTGTTACAGGTGAGGAGCATTGTTACAGGTGAGGGGCATTGTTACAGGTGAGGAGCATTGTTACAGGTGAGGGGCATTGTTACAGGTGAGGGGCATTGTTACAGGTGAGGGGCAATGTTACAGGTGAGGAGCATTTTTACAGGTGAGGGGCATTGTTACAGGTGAGGGGCATTGTTACAGGTGAGGGGCAATGTTACAGGTGAGGAGCATTGTTACAGGTGAGGGGCATTGTTACAGGTGAGGGGCATTGTTACAGGAGAGGAGCATTGTTACAGGTGAGGGGCATTGTTACAGGTGAGGGGCATTGTTACAGGTGAGGGGCATTGTTACAGGTGAGGGGCATTGTTACAGGTGAGGGGCATTGTTACAGGTGAGGGGCAATGTTACAGTTGAGGAGCATTGTTACAGGTGAGGGGCATTGTTACAGGAGAGGAGCATTGTTACAGGTGAGGGGCATTGTTACAGGTGAGGGGCATTGTTACAGGTGAGGAGCATTGTTACAGGTGAGGAGCATTGTTACGGGTGAGGGGCATTGTTACGGGTGAGGGGCATTGTTACAGGAGAGGAGCATTGTTACAGGTGAGGGGCATTGTTACAGGTGAGCGGCATTGTTACAGGTGAGGGGCATTGTTACAGGTGAGGAGCATTGTTACAGGTGAGGAGCATTGTTACAGGTGAGGGGCATTGTTACAGGTGAGGGACATTGTTACAGGTGAGGAGCATTGTTACGGGTGAGGGGCATTGTTACGGGTGAGGGGCATTGTTACAGGAGAGGAGCATTGTTACAGGTGAGGAGCATTGTTACAGGAGAGGAGCATTGTTACAGGAGAGGAGCATTGTTACAGGTGAGGGGCATTGTTACAGGAGAGGAGCATTGTTACAGGTGAGGAGCATTGTTACAGGTGAGGGGCATTGTTACAGGTGAGGGGCATTGTTACAGGTGAGGGGCATTGTTACAGGTGAGGGGCAATGTTACAGGTGAGGAGCATTGTTACAGGTGAGGGGCATTGTTACAGGTGAGGAGCATTGTTACAGGTGAGGAGCATTGTTACGGGTGAGGGGCATTGTTACAGGTGAGGAGCATTGTTACAGGTGAGGAGCATTGTTACAGGTGAGGGGCATTGTTACAGGAGAGGAGCATTGTTACAGGTGAGGGGCATTGTTACAGGTGAGGAGCATTGTTACAGGTGAGGGGCATTGTTACAGGTGAGGGGCATTGTTACAGGTGAGGGGCATGGTTACAGGTGAGGGGCATTGTTACAGGTGAGGGGCAATGTTACAGGTGAGGAGCATTGTTACAGGTGAGGGGCATTGTTACAGGTGAGGAGCATTGTTACAGGTGAGGAGCATTGTTACGGGTGAGGGGCATTGTTACTGGTGAGGAGCATTGTTACAGGTGAGGAGCATTGTTACAGGAGAGGGGCATTGTTACAGATGAGGAGCATTGTTACAAGTGAGGGGCATTGTTACAGGTGAGGGGCATTGTTACAGGTGAGGAGCATTGTTACAGGTGAGGAGCATTGTTACAGGAGAGGGGCATTGTTACAGATGAGGAGCATTGTTACAAGTGAGGGGCATTGTTACAGGTGAGGGGCATTGTTACAGGTGAGGAGCATTGTTACAGGTGAGGGGCATTGTTACAGGTGAGGGGCATTGTTACAGGTGAGGGGCAATGTTACAGGTGAGGAGCATTGTTACAGGTGAGGGGCATTGTTACAGGTGAGGAGCATTGTTACAGGTGAGGAGCATTGTTACAGGAGAGGGGCATTGTTACAGATGAGGAGCATTGTTACAAGTGAGGGGCATTGTTACAGGTGAGGGGCATTGTTACAGGTGAGGAGCATTGTTACAGGAGTAGGGCAATATTACAGGTGAGGAGCATTGTTACAGGTGAGGGGCATTGTTACAGGTGAGGAGCATTGTTACAGGTGAGGAGCATTGTTACAGGTGAGGGGCATTGTTACAGGTGAGGAGCATTGTTACAGGTGAGGGGCATTGTTACAGGTGAGGAGCATTGTTACAGGTGAGGGGCATTGTTACAGGTGAGGAGCATTGTTACGGGTGAGGGGCATTGTTACGGGTGAGGAGCATTGTTACAGGTGAGGAGCATTGTTACAGGTGAGGGGCATTGTTACAGGAGAGGAGCATTATTACAGGTGAGGGGCATTGTTACAGGTGAGGAGCATTGTTACAGGTGATGAGCATTGTTACAGGTGAGGAGCATTGTTACAGGTGAGGGGCATTGTTACAGGTGAGGGGCATTGTTACAGGTGAGGAGCATTGTTACAGGAGAGGGGCATTGTTACAGATGAGGAGCATTGTTACAGGTGAGGAGCATTGTTACAAGTGAGGGGCATTGTTACAGGTGAGGGGCATTGTTACAGGTGAGGAGCATTGTTACAGGAGAGGGGCATTGTTACAGATGAGGAGCATTGTTACAAGTGAGGGGCATTGTTACAGGTGAGGAGCATTGTTACAGGTGAGGGGAATTGTTACAGGTGAGGGGCATTGTTACAGGTGAGGGGCATTGTTACAGGTGAGGGGCATTGTTACAGGTGAGGGGCATTGTTACAGGTGAGGGGCATTGTTACAGGTGAGGAGCATTGTTACAGGTGAGGAGCATTGTTACAGGTGAGGAGCATTGTTACAGGTGAGGGGCATTGTTACAGGTGAGGAGCATTGTTACGGGTGAGGGGCATTGTTACGGGTGAGGGGCATTGTTACAGGTGAGGGGCATTGTTACAGGTGAGGAGCATTGTTACAGGTGAGGGGCATTGTTACAGGTGAGGAGCATTGTTACAGGTGAGGGGCATTGTTACAGGAGAGGAGCATTGTTACAGGTGAGGGGCATTGTTACAGGTGAGGAGCATTGTTACAGGTGATGAGCATTGTTACAGGTGAGGAGCATTGTTACAGGTGAGGGGCATTGTTACAGGTGAGGGGCATTGTTACAGGTGAGGAGCATTGTTACAGGAGAGGGGCATTGTTACAGATGAGGAGCATTGTTACAGGTGAGGAGCATTGTTACAGGTGAGGAGCATTGTTACAGGAGAGGGGCATTGTTACAGATGAGGAGCATTGTTACAAGTGAGGGGCATTGTTACAGGTGAGGGGCATTGTTACAGGTGAGGGGCATTGTTACAGGAGAGGGGCATTGTTACAGATGAGGAGCATTGTTACAGGTGAGGAGCATTGTTACAAGTGAGGGGCATTGTTACAGGTGAGGGGCATTGTTACAGGTGAGGAGCATTGTTACAGGAGTAGGGCATTGTTACAGGTGAGGAGCATTGTTACAGGAGAGGGGCATTGTTACAGATGAGGAGCATTGTTACAGGTGAGGAGCATTGTTACAAGTGAGGGGCATTGTTACAGGTGAGGAGCATTGTTACAGGTGAGGGGCATTGTTACAGGTGAGGAGCATTGTTACAGGAGAGGGGCATTGTTACAGATGAGGAGCATTGTTACAAGTGAAGGGCATTGTTACAGGTGAGGGGCATTGTTACAGGTGAGGAGCATTGTTACAGGAGAGGGGCATTGTTACAGGTGAGGAGCATTGTTACAGGAGAGGGGCATTGTTACAGATGAGGAGCATTGTTACAGGTGAGGAGCATTGTTACAAGTGAGGGGCATTGTTACAGGTGAGGGGCATTGTTACAGGTGAGGAGCATTGTTACAGGTGAGGAGCATTGTTACAGGTGAGGAGCATTGTTACAGGTGAGGAGCATTGTTACAGGTGAGGGGCATTGTTACAGGTGAGGGGCATTGTTACAGGTGAGGGACAATGTTACAGGTGAGGAGCATTGTTACAGGAGAGGAGCATTGTTACAGGTGAGGGGCATTGTTACAGGTGAGGAGCATTGTTACAGGTGAGGAGCATTGTTACAGGTGAGGGGCATTGTTACAGGTGAGGGGCATTGTTACAGGTGAGGGACATTGTTACAGTTGAGGGGCAATGTTACAGGTGAGGAGCATTGTTACAGGAGAGGGGCAATGTTACAGGTGAGGGGCATTGTTACAGGTGAGTGGCAATGTTACAGGTGAGGAGCATTGTTACAGGAGAGGAGCATTGTTACAGGTGAGGGGCATTGTTACAGGTGAGGAGCATTGTTACAGGTGAGGGGCATTGTTACAGGTGAGGGGCATTGTTACAGGTGAGGAGCATTGTTACAGGTGAGGGGCATTGTTACAGGTGATGATCATTGTTACAGGAGAGGGGCATTGTTACAGGTGAGGAGCATTGTTACAGTTGAGGGGCATTGTTACAGGTGAGGGTCATTGTTACAGGTGAGGGGCATTGTTACAGGTGAGGGGCATTGTTACAGGTGAGGGGCATTGTTACAGGTGAGGGGCATTGTTACAGGTGAGGGGCATTGTTACAGGTGAGGGGCATTGTTACAGGTGAGGGGCATTGTTACAGGTGAGGAGCATTGTTACAGGTGAGGAGCATTGTTACAGGTGAGGGGCATTGTTACAGGTGAGGAGCATTGTTACAGGTGAGGAGCATTGTTACAAGTGAGGGACATTGTTACAGGTGAGGAGCATTGTTACAGGTGAGGAGCATTGTTACAGGTGAGCGGCATTGTTACAGGTGAGGAGCATTGTTACAAGTGAGGGACATTGTTACAGGTGAGGAGCATTGTTACAGGTGAGGAGCATTGTTACAGGTGAGGGGCATTGTTACAGGTGAGGGGCATTGTTACAGGTGAGGGGCATTGTTACAGGTGAGGGGCATTGTTACAGGTGAGGGGCATTGTTACAGGTGAGGGTCATTGTTACAGGTGAGGGGCATTGTTACAGGTGAGGAGCATTGTTACAGGTGAGGAGCATTGTTACAGGTGAGGGGCATTGTTACAGGTGAGGAGCATTGTTACAGGTGAGGAGCATTGTTACAAGTGAGGGGCATTGTTACAGGTGAGGAGCATTGTTACAGGTGAGGAGCATTGTTACAGGTGAGCGGCATTGTTACAAGTGAGGGGCATTGTTACAGGTGAGGAGCATTGTTACAGGTGAGGAGCATTGTTACAGGTGAGGGGCATTGTTACAGGTGAGGGGCATTGTTACAGGTGAGGGGCATTGTTACAGGTGAGGGGCATAGGCTACAGGTAAAACTTTAAAAATATATCCTCACATCACTGGAAAAATAATGTCTCTAAGCTGTGAAATGCCTCATCACATGCAGGGGGGGGGGGGACTGGGGCAAAAAACCACCCCTCCCCCAACCATGACGCCTGACCCTGGTCACATGTACAGGTGATATTTATTTTTTTGGGGGGGGGGTTGAAGATTTTTTGTCTGTTATCACTAAAGGATTACCTAGGGAGTCCTGGACTCTAAGAGGCCGATTCATTAATAGCGCCAGGTAGCGACAGTTGAGCGACTGTAGCAGCATTTTCAGAGCGCCCGCTAGTAGTCGCTGTGCTTGGCCGTTGTTCGGTAGTTGATAGCGACTCAGTCGGTTTGCCGTAATGTTGAATAGTAGGTGAAGAGTCGCTATTTGACAGGTTCCGCGCTGTATGGGAGAGTATGATAGCGACTGGCCCTAGCGACCGGCTCCCACCATATTCATTAACAAATCACGCTCAAAAAATTCTCGCGCTGTGAAATGCATGTTTAAACCCCAGAGCGCTGGCGGCGATGGG
This sequence comes from Gastrophryne carolinensis, assembly GCA_027917425.1. Taxonomy (NCBI): domain Eukaryota; kingdom Metazoa; phylum Chordata; class Amphibia; order Anura; family Microhylidae; genus Gastrophryne; species Gastrophryne carolinensis. Next base: position 14,948,299 of record CM051234.1, on the reverse strand, counting down.
TTAAAAGTAGTTTTTTAACCCCCAAACCACCATATTTTTGGAAACCAAAAAAAACAAGTTTTTAAAACATTTTATAATATGAATACATTAATATCCGACCTGTAATATCAATTCAGTACAATTTTTTTTTATTTTTTTTTACCTTAAAAAAATTATCTAACATGGCAGAAGTGGTCACAGAATTTTTCACATTTAAAAAAAACAAAAAAAAACAATTAATAACAATTAATTATTAATATTTAAAGATTGCTCCATTGAAATGCATTGGAGAGCGCCAGGGAGCGAGAGGTCATACCTGTCGCTGTTCAAGGTCGGACGCTGGCGCTGTGGGCTGAGGCTGGAATAATGATGAATGAGTTGCTATCTCAGTCGCTAAGCAGGATCGGCTTGATAAATGTGTGATTGTGGTGGGGAGCCGGCGTTCTCGTGGCGGGGCCGTCATTACCGGCCGCTCACCAGTCGCTACCTGTCGCTATTCCTTCATAAATAAGGGCCTGAGTTTCACTAAAGGATTACCTCGGGAGTCCTGGACTCTAAGTAAAACATCATTCCACTTTAGTTGGGAGGAAAAAAACATCAAATACATTGGGATATATTTAACTGGCTCGTATGACTCGCTGGCTTCAGCAGATTACACGCCCCTCTTTCAGAAACTCTATAAGTTGTTAGAGCAATGGAAAGACTACAATGTGTCATGGCTGGGGAGGATCGCGGCAGTTAAAGTGGACCAACACCCAGGGGGGATCGGCCCAGGAAGCTATAAGATTCCCGGGCCGAACAGATCCCTCCCCGCGGGGCATCCAAAATTGGGATGCCCTGCGGGGTGAAACCCCCCAGGAAGCCCAGAAACCTTACCTTATCCCCGTTCCAAAGGCGCATGCGCGGGCCACGGTCGCATCTCACGCTTCCCTCTAGCAGGGCGCGCACCCGCGCTGGGCGTTTGTGAATGGCCGGCGCGGGCACACTTCCTGTTAGAGGGAAGCGCGAGATGCTGCCGCCAGCGTGCTCGGTGCCGCTGTGGTTTTCCTTCGCTTGTCCGTACATACCACAGCGGCTCTGAGCGCTCTGATTGGACGAGCGCTCGCGTAGGAGCACGGTGAGGTGAGTTATTTAGGGTGATCGGGGGGTTTCACGCAGCCGCGGAAGTGGACCAAAACCCAGGATAGTGAAAATCCTGGGTGTTGGTCCACTTTAAAATGACGTTGTTGCCTAAGTTTCTCTATGTCGCCAGAGTCCTCCCAACTAGAGTCCCCCCACAACAGTTAAAAGCATTACAAAGCAAGGTCATGTCCTTTGTCTGGGGTGGTAGGAGGTCTAGGGTCCCCAAAGGGGTCATGCTTCGATCTATGAAGGAGGGCGGGCTGGGGTGGTAAAGTATTACCAAGTGGCTCAGATTGCACAACTACTTGCCCTCCATTCCACTTCAGATGTGCCAAGCTGTGTGCCAATTAAGTCAGATGTATGCGGCAATTTCAGTGAATAACCTTTTGTGGATTATGCACAAAAGTCGGGATGCCCCTAGGGGCACAAAACAAAACTCCAGATAGTGAAAATCCTGGGTTGGGCTTTGCTCAAAACACACAAAGCTGAAAGAAAGATCGTATGGAAAAATGTGTTGAGAAACGAGAGAGAACATGGTAAACTGAAAGATTCTGCAGCAGAGCCAACATGAAGGGAAAACTGTCAAAATCAGCTAAATGACTTCTAGAGCTTTTCTCTCTGTTTTAGAGATATAAGTCCTGGCCAGGCAATGTTGCAATGTTGTTATCTTATGCTGGACAGCTGCCAGCACTGAACAGCTGAGACTTCTGATACATTGTTTCACCCCTCTCCTCAGCATGGAACAGGCCAGAGTGTGGGGCTCCGACACTCAGAAGACATAAACATGAGCTATTAGTCTCCAGCTGCTCAACACACACATAATTTTTTTCTACATTTGTAATTCTTACTCCAACACTTACCTACATTCAAAGTACCATTTAAATATAAGTCACCAAGAAAAATTTGCGATACTGCTCCTTTAAGTTGTCTGTAATCGTTAAATTCTGTGTATGAACAGTATTATGGTTATAGAATAATGTTCCCAATATACACAATAAAAAAGATTGATAAAGAAGGGTAAAAAAAAATCTGTGACCTTAAAAAATTACACATTGGTATTCCAACGGGCACTGTGTACCTGGAATCCCATTTTTGAGCGCCTCTGAGAGCGCTATGTATTTTTTTTCAATAAATATATTTACCTTGTGGCGCTCCCGGCCGGTGCTTGGTGTCGCTAGCACATAGGCATATATAAGCCATGTGCTGTGAGCACTGCCTGGCCGGGAACGCTACAGCTGACAGCGCCGGCAGCCCAAAGCCGACGTTGTGGTGCGGGCACTGCCGAGCGTCTCGGACGAGGTGCGCAAGTAATAACATAATAAATTAGCCTCTAAATTAATTAGAACATGTGACATGACAAATGTTTTCAATTTTCACAGGCCAATTGCAAAGGTTTTTGCGGACCTCCTGATATTTAATATTATGGTTCATGCTATTAATGAAAAGAGAATACTACCCAACATGACTTTGGGTTATTTTATATGTGACAACTGTGGAGACGCGACACAAACTGTTTATAATATTCTGCATATTCTGTCTGGATACAACGAGGAGGCTCCGAACTATTCCTGCAGCAATCAGGGTGAGGTCATCGGCTTTGTGGGTAGCAATGTCGCTATGGCAGAGTTACTGGGGATATTCGGCTACTTACAGGTAAGAGGACTGCCTCCTTTCTGTTGTAACTGTTGGCTGGGTCTCACGGCCGCATGTTATCCAGGTTCCTTAATCATTGCAACTTCCTTTTCATTAGCTGACAAGCAGGTCCGCACTCATAATGAGGCACCAAGCGATAGGGTGGCATCATTGCGGAAGGCAGCGTCTGGTGAACGCCGGGCGCTGTACAGGAAACAACATTTAAGAAAGTGAATCTGGTGAGCGCCTCTAACAGCGCCATGTAGCGTCACATGTATTACTACAGGCAACTCAGCGTATAGCTGACAGGATGGTGAGTTGGGTCTAAGGGATGTTAGAGCTTCTGCAGCCAGGTTTGATAAATCTTTAAAGTGGAGCAAACCCCAGGATTTTGACTGTCCTATATTTTGATGCTTACCCCGGGACACCCCAGTGTGGGATGCCTCGCTATGTGATACCCCCAAGGTTGCCCACTCCAACTCACCTTTTCCCGGACCTACAGTGCATGTGCAGCCTTCCATTCAATCAGCGTCCTCGACTGTCCTGACGTGAGCTTGTCTAGGCTTGCTAAGGAGGTAAGTCTAGCTGAGCTGTGCCAAGCTCAGCCTAGCTCGCTGGGCACTAGCAGCTGCATCCCTGGTACCCACTAACAGGAAGTGTGCCTACACCAGCCATGCACAAATACCTGATTGAGGCGCACACCCTGTAAAAGGGATAGCCAGGATGCGGCCGCTGCTTGCACATGCTTCGTTGGACCGGGGGAGAAGGTGAGTATACGGGCAACCCTTCACACAGCCGCACACCCCGATTCTGGATGCCCCGGGGTAATGAACCTTGCAGCCCTGTAATTTGATGGCCGATGGCCGTGGGTTTTGGTTCACTTTAAGATTGGGAGGTCCTTCTCCTGATCATCTACTTTGTTTTACTAACCCTCTAGTTCCCTATTCACTTCCAAATGATGATTTACACTCCAGGTCTTCTTGACCTTCATTGTTATCAAAATCCCTTGGTTTCCCCAGCTACTTCCTGGTCTTTCAGGAACCTTTAGACTATGTTGCCCTGTTCTAGCGCTGACTCTGTCTGCAGAACAGTAGAACACCTGGCTGAGGCCTGTCCTATATCACCTCCTGCACTTACATTGTTGCAAGCCCATTGTTTCCCTCCAAAAGAGTTCCAAAAGAGTTCCTACTGTATCTACATTACTAACCATTCTCTAACTCACCTAAAGGGGGTTTCTAATTGTTGATTCTGAGTAACCCTCTAATTCAAATTAATATTCTATAATACACTCTAGTGGAGACTCACTGCTACTACAAGGATTTCCAATAAATTACCAAATTCCCTCGCAAAGCCTAATCACCAAACTTTTCTAAGTGTGCTTAGTAACTTCCCTACCTGTGCAGCAGAAGCGCAGCTAGGCTTTCTGTTACGGCGAGCAAAGATTTAATATGGATCCCCCACCTGTGCACAGGCCCCCGTTTGGCTCACCCCTGACCTGCTACACCTGGGGCACGTGCCCCCCTAGCTATGCTCCGCCTGTATAGCACCCACACCTAGCCCCCTTCCTTGTTTCTCTTCTCCTAAAATTCATGACTTCGAACTTAGAATTTTAGGTCCTCGTTTTTCATTCCCCTGAAGTCATTCTGGATGATTGTTTAACTATACAAAAGTTCTTGGTATTTGATATCCAGATGTTTGCGGCTGGCTTATTGGTGTACAATTGTTCTTTTCATGTGCAGCATCAGCAGGGGGCGAGCATTGCTCTGAAGGGTTAAGTGATTGGTTTCTCTTTTATTCAAAAATATAAGATTGGCTGATTCAGCGCAGCTCGGAAAAACCCAGTTCCATGAAAGATCATTGTTGCATGAAAGGATTCTTGCTTGCTCGCGTGTTTCTGTTGGCACGTGCAAGACACTCTTGCACGCCCCAAAGCAATCGAGAAAGCCGCTTGAGATCTCTCGCATCGTTCCGTATTTGAGCGAGAAATGAAAGCATTCTCGTGTTAGCTTTCTCGTTGGGCTCCAAAGGTTCAGCTGATGCCCCTCTGCCTACCAAACTTTGGAGAATATGTGTTCCACATTATTATGGAAAAAGCAATTCTGTGAGTACTCACCTGTAGAATTGTTTTTGTTCTTGCATGGCACGGCCCGCTTCTGTATTCATAACAGTTGGGTTATTCTGCCACAAGGTGGCGCAGTGGTACTGTTGTGGCTTGTCCTGGCTCCCTATAAAAACGGGGTTAACCATAGAGTTCCCCAGCGTACACTAGCAGTGAGACAAGAAGCCGGGAGAGAATAAGTAAAAAATGTGAAAAGGGTAAAAGACCCCAATTGACTTGGAACAATCACCATAAAGAGGCAACCAAGAATAACGATAACAAAGGTGGGGCGAAGCAGGCCGTGCCATGCAAGAACAAAAACAATTCTACAGGTGAGTACTCACAGAATTGCTTTTTTCTTTATTGCATGGCACGGCCCGCTTCGGTATTCATAACAGTTGGGACATCCAAAAGCAGTGTCCAGAGTAGGTTGGTATCCCCAAAGAGTAACGGCCAGTAGTTCAAGTCACTACTGTCTGAAGCACCTTGCGGCCAAAAGCAGCATTCGCTGAGGCCTTAACATCAACCTTTTAAAACTTTGAAAAAGTATGAACAGAAGACCAAGAAGCGGCCTTGCAAACTTGTTCAACAGAAGCTTGGTGCTGAAAGGCCCAAGAGGCACCAATAACACAAGTGGAATGAACAGTAATCCTAAAGGGAGGCTCCTTTACCTTAGCAGAATAGGCTTGAATCACCGCCTGATGGATTCACTTGCGGATTTAGCCGGAGGCAAACCATTCCTTGGTCCAGAAGTGAGAACAAAAGGAGCATCAGACTTCCTGAAAGGCTCAGTGGCGACCAAATAAAACTTCAGAGCCCTGACCACATCTAGGGAATGCTCATTGGAATTAGCAGGATTAGGACACAATGAAGGCAAGACAATGTCCTGATTAAGATGAAAGGCAGACACAACCTTTGGCAAGAAGTCCGGCTTGAGCCGGGACACCACCTTATCCTGATGTCTCTAAGGAGGTTTGATGGAAAGTGTCGCTAGCTCAGAAACTCGCCTTACAGAAGGGATAGCAACCAGAAAGGCTACCTTAAGGGTCAGAATAGACAAGGTAGCATCACGGATAGGCTCAAAGGGAGGCCCTTGCAGAGCAGACAACACCAGATTCAAATACCAGACTGGTAGCAAAGGCTTACGGGGTGGACGCACATGAGGAACACCCTGAAAAAAGGTTTTAAGCAACCGGTGATTGGCAAAAGATCTTTGGAAAAAAATTGCCAGAGCTGAAACATGGCCTTTTAGGGTACTAAGTTGAAGGCCCTGATCCAAACCATGTTGCAAGAATTCCAGAATCCTGGGAATAGAAAACACCCAACAGGGAAGAGACTTGGACTCACACTAGGCAATGTAAGCATGCCAGACCCTGTAATAAATAAAGGACGAGGACTTTCTTCCTAGCCCGAATCATGGTATCAACAACAGAAGCAAGCAACCCCTTTTCCATCAATATGGAGGTTTCAGAAGCCAAGCCGTTAAAGCCAGAGTTTGTAAATTGGGATGGCGTAGCTGCCCCTGGGTGAGAAGATCTGGATCCTTGGGCAAGACGTGCCGGTCTACTGCCAACCGCACGACGTCTGCGAACCAAACTCTTTTTGCCCAACAAGGGGCCACCAGTATGGCTGGTACCCTCTCCTGGGCTATCTTGCGCATGACCCTGCCCAGGAGAGGAAAAGAAGGGAACACATAGAGAAGCTGAAACTCCGTCCAAGGTATTGCCAAGGCATCCGTGGCGTAGGCCAGAGGATCCTGAGACAGAGAGACAAATCTGGGAAGTTTGTGATTGTGACGAGACGTAAACAGGTCCACGTTCTGCTGACCCCAGCGGTGACAGAGGGAGAGAAACACCTGGTTGTTGAGAGACCATTCTGCCAAACGAGACGTCCCTCTGCTCAGGAAGTCCGCCACCTGGTTCTCCACCCCTGGGATGTAGTTCGCTGAGATGCAGGGAACATGCATCTCAGGGACACTTCCTTGAAGGCTCGCTTGCTCCGAGTCCCTCCCTGATGGTTAATGTATGTCTGAGCGAATCTGAATAGCCCGACCCCGGAGGTGAGTGGATAGGCGAGAAAGAACCAACCTGATCGCCCTCAGTTCCAGGACGTGGATGGAAGCATGGGCCTCTTGTGGGCCCCACTGACCCTGGAACCTCAGGGACTTCCAGAAGCCTCCCCAGCTGGTCAGACTGGCATCCGTTGTGACCGTTTCCCAGCACGGGGGCAGGAAGGACCTGCCCCCCAGAAGGTTCCTTGAGTCCAGTCACCACAAGAGAGACTGTCTGGCCAGGGGAGACAGAACAAATTCCTGATCCAGGGACACAGGGTCCCGATCCCAAACTGACAAGAGGTGCAACTGAAGAGGTCTCATGTGAAACTGAGCGAAGGGGACTGCCTCGAAGCAGGACACCATCAGGCCCACCAACTGCATCCCCTGACGGATGGAGGGATGAGGACATGACAGCAGAGCCCGAGCCTGCAGCTGAAGACCCTCCACCTTGACCTGAGAGGTATCCAGCATCATGCCCAGAAAGGTCCTCACCAATGACGGAGACAGAGAAGATTGGGATAGTTGATCACCCAGCTGAAAGACTCCATACTCACCATTTGAGTGTCGGCTCGGCCTGAGGAAAAGACTCGGCCACAATCAGGATGTTGTCCAGGTAAAGAATGATGCGGATGCCCTGGTTCCTTAGCAGAGCCATCACTCCCGCCAGCACCTTGGTGAACACCCGAGGTGCCAAGGTGATACCGAAGAGTAGAGCCACAAACTGGTAATGCTGACCCTGCAGCTCGAACCTTAGAAATCTCTGATGACCTGGGTAGATAGGCACATGAGGATAAGCATCCTTGATGTCCACAGTGGTCATGAAGTCGCCCGGGCAAAGGGTACTGACAGCAGAGCGCAGCGTCTCCATGCGAAAATGCTTGAATCTGACACATTTGTTGAGGCTCTTAAGATCCAGAATGGGCCTCAGAGAGCTGTCCTTTTTGGGGACTGTGAAAAGATTGGAATAGTACCCCTGACCTCTTTCTGGATGAGGCACCAAACAAATGACTCCGGACTCTAACAGGCAATGAGCCGCCAGAATCAATCCCTGAGCGGACAGGGGGTTTAATGACATCTGGGATCTGATGAATCTTGGGGGCAGCCAGGCTGCAAACTCTATCTTGTAACCGGAGGAAACTATCTCCTGAATCCACAGGTCTGAGACATGAAGCCTCCAGACGTGAGCAAAGAGCCAAAGTCGTCCCCCCACCCGGATGGGTGAGGGTGCCCCTTCCTGCCTGAGGGGGCTTGGGAGAGGGTTTGGACTTAGGATTTCAGGAGAGACCGGGATGACCACGGGGTCTGCCATGGCCCCAAGAATCTCTGCGACCACTGGAGAGGAGGAAGCCACGGCCCCCTCTGGGAATGCGAAAGGAAGGGAGGGGGCAGAGGACCCCCGAAAGGGCCGAGACTGCCTCCTACACTGAGGCAGCCTTCCATCCTTGGCTAGAACATCAAGACGTTCCCCAAACAGCCGCAGCCCCAAGAAGGGGAGGCCAGTGAGAGCTTTCTTAGCCGCAGCATCAGCTGCCCACTCGCGCAATTAGAGCGGTGCATAGCCACCAAGTGTGCAGAGGTCCTTCCACACAGCCGCACAGCATCCTCCATAGCAGTAAGGATAAAGGCCACAAAATCAGTGCAAAGTAAGAGAGTCCTATATTCCTCCCCCACACTACCAGCTGTTGTGCCATCAATAAGACGCTTAAGCAGTTTCTTTAAGGGCAATAGCAGTAATGGCACATATAGGGCCCAAGCCAGCCCCCACACAGGTAAAAGCATGGCAGGCCACTTGATCCATGCGCCGTTCCTCTCCGTCCCTCAGAGTTACCTTTAACCAAACCCTTGGGCACTGCAGGCAACTTGTTAGGACGTTCCCATTCTTTAAGCACCAAGGTGGTAAAATGTTCCTGCTCAGGGAACTCTAGACGCTGTTTACCAGGGTGAAAAGCTCCCCCTGCTTTCTTTTAGCTACCTCAGGGGCAGCAATGTGCAAAATTTCAAAAATATGTGACAGCAGATTATCAGTGTCCTCAGGGTACCATGATTCCTCGCCGGACGCAGACCCAGGGTCACTATCGCAACCCTACTGCTGGTTCCCAGAGGAGTCAGAATCCTGGGAGAGCTCCCCCATCTCAAGGAGGTGACAGTCACCAAGCTCATCAATCCCCACATACATCTCAGTAAGCGGAGCAGGCCTGGGGCCCAGGTGTCTCTTCTTGCCAGAGGCCTTCCTAGGAGCATTCCTGGCAAGCTGCTTTTCAATGTTAGCCACCCGCAGAGCCAAATCAGAATGTGACTTCCTGCCAACATTCCCCTCACTGGGGCCCAATTGCAGGAGCGGGGGAGTAGGTGAAGCAGAGGGAGGCGCAGAGCTGGGAAGCGAAGCAGGCAAACCAGCTTGAAGAGCAAGAACACTTTCAGCGCACGGCACGCACACCGTGACACTGTTACTCACAGGGGATACCCCACACATGAAACACAGCCGTGCTTGCCCCGATGGGCCCCCAAGTGCACTATCCCCAGAAGCCTCCATATGGTGATTAGCACAGGTGCAATAGGCCCGCAGTAGGTACAGGCTTAATACAGAAGCCACCCGGGATGCCCTCCCACGGGATGCCCCCAGAAGTTAATAAAGGGGGGATGAGGGGGAGAAAAGGAGTGGAGCCGGGAGAAACCACAACCCAATGGTATCCTGCCTGAAAGACATAAGTAAAATAACACATAAGAATCCCGCAGCAAAATACCCCAAATCTATTAAAACATGCCCAAGGGTCTCACGGACTCACGGACCAAAGACACCGCAGAGTCACACAGGAACAGGCCGCTGAATAAGGCGACCTGCCGGAGGAAGCAGCGCTGCAGCCAGGAAGGGAGAAATCCAGACGCGCAGCTCGTGCAAAATGGCGCCGGCAGAGGTACCTCGAGGGGCGGGCCGTGAGGTGAACGACGCGATACGTGACCCCCCGAAGAGCGCGAAAAACTGTGCTCACGTGACCTGGCCGGCGCCATGACAAAGCAAAATCACCTCAAGTTATAGCGCCCACAGCCGCGGAACGCAGTACAAAGCGGCACGGCAGCTAAAAACACCAGAAAACACGCCAAAAAACGTAAAAACACCACAGATATGACTACTCGCCGCCACCCCCCCCCCTTTTTCCCCCTCAACCAAGTTAAGGGGGGGAAGAGAGAGAGAGAGAAGCAGCTGCGAGCAGCTATGGTCAGGGAGGGAGGGTCAGGGAGGGGGGGCGGGGCGGAGGGGACCCAAAGGAAAAAGAGGGGACACAGTCCCCAAACTACTTACCCCCTTAGAAGCTAGGACAGAAACTCCGCATCCCTCAGTAGGCTCACGATAAAGCCTATGGTCGGCTACCCTTTGTGTTACAGGGTCTGCGGCTTGGAGCTGCGCTCCAGGAGCACTTGACCCTAGTGCTCTTCTACCTTCACCCGATCTGTCAGCCAAGGCTGGGAGGCAGTGAGGGTCCAGAAACGGATGGAAATAGAGTTGCAGGGCCGCCGGCTTGGTTGCCCCGCCCACCTGCGCAAGAGAGAGTGCCATCTGCTAACTTCGCAGTCCACTGCAGAGGAAACACTGGGGAACTCTATTGTTAAGCCCGTTTTTATAGGGGGCCGGGACAAGCCACGGCTTTTCTGCAATACCACTGCGCCACCTTGTGGCGGAACAACCCAGCTGTTATGAATACCGAAGCGGTCCGTGCCATGCAATAAAGAAAATATAATATTTTTTATGTATTTTATTACTATTTTGTATTGTGTGTAATATTTATTGACATGTATGTTCGATGCAAAAACTCCTTAATATATATTTTTGTGTAAATAATCACACAACACCATAATTATAAAAAAGTGTATCTTTATTTTGTACTTATTATCTGCATTTTACTCAATTTTTTAATTAAATAATAAAAAAATCACAATTTACAACAAAAAATATATAGTGGGCAATTTACGAAATGATTTGCAGGCATCCGGCGCGCATCCACCGGGTTTATGCAAAAACCAAGTGAAATTTAACGTGGATGTTTGGCTGACAAATACTTTTGCACCCACCACCTTTTAGTGGTTGACCCCATAGGAATCAGTGTTATTCAGGGAGAGATTGTCTCTTTAGGTTTTTTTAGCATCTTTAGCTTATTTAAGTGTGGACATTAGAAAGTTCCCCAGTATGTGAAAAACTACTAATAGTAAAGTTTTTATATGACTTACATGACGCTTTACATGACGGGGAGGCCGATTCATTAATAGCGCCAGGTAGCGACAGATGAGCGACTGTAGCAGTATTTTCACAGCGCCCGCTAGTAGTCGCTGTGCTTGGCCGTTGTTCGGTTGTTGACAGCGACTCAGTCGGTGTGCGGTAATGTTGAATATTGGGTGAGGAGTTGCTATTTGACAGGTTCCGCGCTGTATGGGAGCGCATGATAGCGAATGGCCATAGCGAACGGCTCCCACCATATTCATTAACAAATCACGCTCAAAAAATTCTCGCGCTGTGAAATGCATGTTTAAACCCCAGAGCGCTGGCGGCGATGGGTTAAAAGTAGTTTTTTAACCCCCAAACAACCATATTTTTTGAAACCAAAAAAAACAAGTTTCTAAAAACATTTTGTAATATGAATACATTAATATCAGACCTGTAATATCAATTCTGCACAAATTTTTTTTTTATTTTTTTTTTTACCTTAAAAAAAATATCTAACATGGCAGAAGTGGTCACAGAAATTTTCACATTAAAAAAAAAAAAATTAACAATTAATTATGAATATTTAAAGATTGTTCCATTGAAATGCATTGGAGAGCGCCAGGTAGCGAGAGGTCATACCTGTCGCTGTTCAAGGTCGCTCGCTGGCGCTGTGGGGTGAGGTTGGAATAATGATGAATGATTCGCTATCTGGCGCTCTCTCAGTCGCTAAGCAGGATCGGCTTGATAAATGTGTGATTGCGGAGGGGAGCCGGCGTTCTCGTGGCGGTGACCGTCATTACCGTTCGCTCACCAGTCGCTACCTGGCGCTATCCCTTGTTAAATAAGGGCCTTATTTTCAAATAAACTATAAAATGGCACAATGATAAAAATCCATATAAATGTACTGGATGGCGGGAGGAGGGGTCACTTATACACCTGGCATCAAGCAATATCCAGGTTTGTTTTTCTTTCTTTTAATGAGAGGAAGAGGACATCCAGGGTGGCAGACTCTGTCACCCCTGATAGACTAAACCTATCACCCCTGGACTTTAGTCCTTGAGGGAATAAACCACAAGCTTGGTGGGAGATGTATTTAATTTGGATGTATAAGTGACCCCTCCTCTCATTATACGGATTTGTAATATTGCACAATTTAGTGATAGTGCTCCTTTAAGCTTTTCAAACAACCCAGACACTCCCAAGATACCCCACATATGTTGCGATACCACTTCAATGTCGACATAGATGTATCGCCGGCATTCTCCAAATAACATTTCAATGTAAATACCTTTCACCAGCAAATTGCGGCACAAACACAGCAAAATGCATTGCAAAAGTTTGTGTTCACTGGTGTTCGCTGCAGTACGTTTTGCTTACTCACCGGTCTGTCACATGTGGGTCGCACGTCCGACGAACATACTTTTATGTCAAGCATATAACTGTAGTGAACATAGTAAATCACCCCCAAAATGTAAGAATAGAAACATTAACCTCCCCCACTCCCCAAAAAAAATATAGAAGTTAGTGGAAGTTATTCCATTAGAATAACTGGAGATTCAGAACGGTCAAGATTCATGAATCTTTCAGCAAGTTATTCATCAAAAATGTCAGTCTCTCCAAAAAGGCAACTGAAACACACCAACGTCTTATCTGCACACATCTTATCACTCATGCATTGAGATTGAGCAAATGCTATCTAACTACATGTGTCCTAACCCTTTTATAGTGATCTACAAACTGAAGGTTAGAGTTTCTCCTAAAACGAACTGTGAGTCAGATCAGTGTATCCATCCATCAACCATCAGCACAGGTGCCAGGATGTTTACAGGATCTGGGCTCCTAAATTGATACATTAAACCCATGTTCTTCCTCTGCACTTCCACTGATTTAACTGTGGTTTAGCTTATATAACTTGAGTGTAAGCTCTACTGCCTCTAGTATTGAACGTAGAACTTAAGGTAGTGTAAATGAATGCATACCTAAACTACCCACCACAGATAGCCAATGTCAGAAGAAGTAGCAGATCCATAGAAGAAGCTGAAGGTCATGGGTATGCGGCAAAGATGTACATCTAAACGTAGCCAAGGTCATACACAGGGGTAACAATCTCATCAATAATCTGAAATAAAAGGTCAGCGAATGAACCAAGGTCAGAAGAATAAAGAGACAAAGGGGCAGGATCTAATTTCTCTTTGACACCCCCCCGGGCTGCTCAGTCTTCATCTCTTATCATTGTAAAGCTCTCATTCATCTTGCAAATATGGGTCTGGGACCAGATCTTTTTCCACCTCTTTGTGATCCGCTCCCGGCACCTGCTTCTGGGTGGCTCTTCTGCCCAACATGTATAAACTTATGGGGTACTGCTAGATTTTATTTGCATTTATTGAGTTGTACTGAGACTCGCATCCCTGTAACTCTGAATGCACCGCTAGCCAGTGTGGGAACGTATAGTGTATGTTATTTCACTTGAAATGATCTTTTTTATTAAATACAAGGAAAAGCTAGCAGTGCCCCGCTGGTTTATACATACTAGACAGGAGGGGCATAAGTAACACCGGTAGCGGATCCTAAAGGTGGAAAAGATCTGGTCACAGACGTGTATTTGTAAACCCGGATGAGGGCGCCTGCCATAAAAAGAGCCAAACATAAATCCAGAAGACTGAGCGAGGGGCAGAGAGAAATGAGATCCACGAACCTTGGGCTGCACCAAGTGATTAAAATTACGAATTATCTTAAGATGAAAAAAAAATGAAGGGTTATTAATAAGAACAGTGCCGATCTGAATAATAGATTATCTGGCTATACACATATCTAAATGTACCCCTCTAATAGCAGAGCATTTTTGTCCTCTAGATCAGCTATGGAACCACTGATCCCGTCTCAAACATTCATAATACAAATTCCTATTTCAATATCGCTCACAGTAGCATTGAAATGGACGCCATTATTTTATTTATTAAAGCATTTGGCTGGAACTGGATCGGAATCATGATGTCATCCGATGACAACGCCGAATCGAAGCTACAGGAAGTGACACGAGAGTTTACCAAGTACGGGATCTGCATCGCCTATATCGTAAAACTTACCACTGATATAAAGACTAATCAGGGTAAACTAAATATCATTCTGAAATCTACAGCCAGGGTGATGCTCGTCTTTGGAACGTTTTTATTAGAGTTTAACCAATTAATGGATTTAGATGTTATCTTACAGAATATCACATTAATAATTCACGAGTCTTGGATTTTCAACTTTGTACTATCAAATTCGTTCTCGCACATTATCAATGGTAGTTTCATACTGACCACTGTTAAAAGACAAAATTCAAAGCTGATAGGAGCTTTAAATAATATCTCCAGAAAAAGCTACCCCGGAGACCCTATACTGGAGAACATCTACTACTTTTATTTTGGTTGTACTGATATAAACCCTGAAACGAAAGAAATGTTTCAGTCAAGATTTAAAGATTTTGTTAATTCTGAAAAGGTTTGTTCCGATGATTATTATAAATTGGGCCGGTTGCTAATGGGCATTCATTTCCCAAGTTACTACTATGTGTCCTCTGCTGTGTATATTCTGGCTCATGCTGCGCATGAAATGCAGAAGCTGGAACCATCTGGATCACATAGATACAGAAATAAGGTATACATTTATTCAATAGTAGTTATAAATAATGTGACGAGTGGAATCTGTCTCTTTTTTACAGGTTCTCAACCATTTTTCATTAAATTGGAACAAAATCTGGAATTTTGACTATCCCGTTTGTGGTTTCTTGCCCCATGGGCATCGCAATTTGGGATTGCCTGCTGTGTAAAACCTCCAAATTTCCACAAAACTCACCATTTTCCCAGTCCTTTGGTGCATGTGCTGGCTCTCGTCCAATCAGGGCCATATTCCATGCATATTAATTAATGGCAATACGGCACTGTTTAGACAAGAGCTTGGAAATCAGTGGTGAGAGCAGCCGCATCGCCAGTTCTCTTTAGATGTGCATGCGTGGCTATTGCATGGCTGGCATGGAAACATGTCTAAGCCCAGAGATACTAGGGATGCTGCCCTGATTGTTTACTACACCGTCTGAGCAAGGACAAAGGTGAGTTTCACGTGAGCCGGGGCAATTTCACGCAGCAGATTTGGGATGCCCCAGGGGAAGGCCAGTGACCAGCCCAGAGTTTTTTATATTCTAGGACCGACTGCTGAGCATTTTATTCCATTTTAAGTCTTTCCATTTTCTAAATATATTGAGTGTGCATGGGTTGTTGGCAACTAAAACAGTGTAAAACTACCCAAAACATCCAAAGAAAGGGTATGAAATGCACATTCGTAGTTCTTATCATCTTTTGGAGAAGTTGTATATGCAAATCAAGCGTGGGTTAAGTTTTGATCAGCACATCAATTTAGAGCACAGATCAGTTTGCTACCTGGCTGACTACCACCTGATAGGATCTTGTGTACCGCCAGTACTACCCATACTGATGGTTGGGACCCCCGGCTCTATTCTCTCTGGGGCAGTTATGCTGCATAGTTTGCAATATTTTGGGGTGGAATTTAGGATGTGCTTTAGGGTCTCTGTCGAGCAATAATATAGCCAAATGCTTCATGGCAGGAGCACAAAATCTGAGCTGCATTGTACTAGTTAAACCAAAACCATCAGTTCATGTAGCCGAATAATGTATTTTTGAAACAGCAACAAGAATTTCCCTTTAACTCCTTGTAAAGCTAGGTTTCCTTTAACAGAAATAGGTAAATTCAGAGTGGAAGAATTTTCCTTTTTAGTACAACATCTGTATGTAAAGATAGAACTCTCCTTAAAGCATATCGAGACCCATTTCTTTGTGCAACCACCCACCCGAGTATCTTGGGCAATGTTGATGACTTGACAGTGGCCTGATTTAAGAATAAAATGTTTTTTTCCATCAATGAGTCCACGCCTCCTGCCAATGCTGAGATTGCCGGTTGGCTGATCTCAAGTTTGGCAGGTGACTTAAGTCCGTTGGCTCGCCGCATCCCCGGCTTTCTTCTCCAGCATACATGCTTCCTTGCCTAGTCTTTCACATAGACTGGTGCGGGACCGAGGTTTCAGAGATTCCAGGGCCAGTTACAAAGGGTTTTGATCCGCTCTAAACTAGACCAACAACTTTACTGAAACAGTGCCCCTATGTATTCGGATTGCTACACATAAAAATGATTTTACCTTTTTCTAACTCCTGCTGTGATTGATTTCGCCCTTCAATGACATCTGACATTACCAGGGATCTGTAAAGAGAAAGTGCCAATGGGTTTCCCCCTTCATTGCATTGAGGATTATCTTGGTTAGGACCAGCAGCAGCACAAATGGGATGCAGAGAAAGGAATAAGCACCCTGGGTGCTCCATGATGGTTACTGCCAGGAGAAAATCAGTTAGGTGGCGTTTTTTTCTTTGAGTGGGTGCAGGAGCAAATGTAAGTGCTGACGATGATTCAGTATCATGCATGCAAGTGGTCTTTGGGGTGTGTTTTTAACTGTGCAAAGCTGTTTAAAAACATAAAAATTCCCATGAAAACCTCAAGAAAATAATCAGAAATGCAGAGCAGATTTTTTAGTCACCTTTCCCCAAATTAGAGTATCTCTTTAAACAGTCTATACTATTAGTATTGTATTTTACTCTCTTCTCAACACTCATAGCGGATAGAATTCCATGTATGCATGCCCATATATGTAATTGGTGAAATAAACTTGAATTTAAACTAAAAGGCTCCTGGACCGAATGGTTTATTACCACATTGGGCATGTGTAAAACACCCTGGGAATTTCTGCAATCAATTCTAACTGTGTTTAAGGACCACAGCTGCATCTGTGTGGCAGAGGAATACTCCCGTGCCCAGCCATTCAGATAGGATGGGCATGGGACCACTTTGCAGACCTCAGGGAGGTCGGGGATGTGTCCCTTTATGTGCCAGAGCTCTAACTCTAATGGGAACCCAGCATTAATTGTGAACTTTACTACAATTAAAGGAGGTTTCTTCTATTCTTTTCTACTTTCAATTACATTAGTTGCCTAACGGTGACTAAATGGTGGAATTAATTTTTAACCAAAAACAGAGCTCATCGAATTGGACCCGAATTTTGCCCATATTCTGTTTTGGCTGAACCAAAAGAAATTTGCTAAATTCTGACCCAAATCTGAAGCCCAACACTACTTGGCTCATCATCTCAGTAGAATGGCAAATAGTTGAATACTGCTGTGACAATTGGAGTGAGCATTTGGGTAGTCTGAATTTGCAGAAAGAATATGTTCTGTTTTACTTTGCTGCTGCCCAAAGGCTGAAACCAACTTTCTGAGAAATCAAAGATGAAGACATTTAGGAGAAAGACCAGCTTAACTCCTAGTCATAGGAACAAAATTAGCTGTTATTTGAGTTGACCCACTTAAACTGATTGCAATAGGAGCATCCCTATTTGAGACGGAGCCTGAAGACCAAGCACCCAAGATATTAGGGTTGATATTGTAGGTGTAGAAAAAAGCCTGCTCAAAAACCTTAACTCCCCTCTTTTGCAGCAAATGTGCAGATGTTGGGCAAGTCATAGTGTGTACAGAGTTTTAGTCTTGCATGGGAGTTATTTATCTTAAGCCCATCCTGTCCCTAGTAGTTACTAGCCCTTATGTTCTTCATCACATGTCCAGTGCTCTTTTAGGGGTACCCCCGGCACACTTCAAAAAACACCCAGACCATTCCAAGGGGCACTGAACTCTTCTACACCCCTCTGGGTGGGAGATTGCAGGGAAAAACTGGCAGGTGGCTTACCACACCCCTGCCCCTTGAACTGGGAGTACTCCTGGAAGAGCAAAGGACCTGTGCATAGGGGCTGGTGAACCACAGTTTGGCCTCTAAAGTCAAAGGAAAAGGCTCTTACAACACTAGAAGTGCCAAGCACAAACAGAAAAATGTAAGATGAAAAACTGGCATGCAAGCTAAAATCTCTTAACTGCTGTCTCACATAGGTGCGCAATGTGGGGGTGTTCCTTCCGCATTCGATGGGAGGCATTTTTTTTTTATCTATGATGAATTGACACTTCTGTGTTAAAAGGATTGACCACTCCCCCTGCTGTTTTTTTTTGAGCCCTGCCCACTTAGTGGAAAGGTCAGTATACAAATTGCCTATTAACTGAGTGTGCATAACAGCAGTAATGGCAGTAAATCCCCTCCCCCTCCAAGAGAAAGAAGAATACACTGCACAAAAGCTCTTGGCCACCCAGGGACATATAAAAGCCAATATCTTGGTTTAAAGCGGACCAACACCCTGGGGGGATCGGCCCGGGAATCTATAAGATTCCCGGGCCGATCAGATCCCTCCCTGCGGGGCATCCGAAATCGGGATGTCCCACGAGGTGAAACCCCCCCGGAAGCCCACAATCCTACCTTTTCCACATTCCAGCGGCGCATGCGTTTCCTCCCGCGCGTCCCTCTAGCAGGGCGCGCTCCCGTGCCGGCCATTCACAAACGGGTGCACTCCCTGTAAGAGGGATGCGCGGGAGGCAGCGGCGGACGCGCTCTGCTTGTCCGGCGCTGCCTCTCGCTTGTCCGCCGGCAGGGATTGGCTGCAGCGGTCACGTGGGAGCGGGGAAAGGTGAGTTTTCGGGGCTTTCTGGGGGGTTTCACACAGCGGGGCACCCCCGATCGGGGTGTCCCACCGAAGTGGACCAAAACCCAGGATAGTCAAAATCCTGGGTGTTGGTCCACTTTAGTGCTGATTGTTGTTGTGGTAGTCAACTTTCAAAGAATAGCTCATATGTTTTGTCTCCGCAAATGTGTAACTCATATCATATTTAGTTGCAGAAATACATCCGAAGATTAAATTTCTTAAAAGGGGAAAATGGAAATTTATACTTTAAGACGGAGGAGCTCTATCATTCCCTGCATTTAATACAATTCACTATTTTCTTAGAGGAAGACGCTTCATATAAACAGACTTTCTTTGCCAAGTTTAGTAAGTCTCCATCAGGAAGCATCAATTTCCAGATGAATCCAGAAAGAATCGTCTGGAATGACGGCAAGGTAAGCCATCGTTAACGAAATCCAACACATAATGATTCCAGTGCTTTTTAATTTCTGATTGTTACGTTTAAACATTTTTGCCCCATATATGATTGATAAGTGTGGGTTTCGACCAACAGCTTTGTAGTAGTGATAGACATTGTATCCGTCCTGTAGTGAGATTCTAACCTGATTCAGACCAATTCACCCTATCCCTGATACTGACAAGATCCAAGTCAAAATGATCTGGCATGCCACCCGTCAGTGGTGCCATTGCAGCCACCACTACCCACTCAACTGGTTTAGGGGTGCCTTGGATCTCCACTCAAGAGCTATTCAGTATATCAAAAAAGACACAGAATTAAGGCTGATTATTGATTAGAAAAAAAGCATTTTTAGCGCCATCCTGGATATTTATATGAATTGTTATCATTGGGCCATTCTTTTATAGGTTCCTCAATCACTGTGCTCTCCACGCTGTCCTCTTGGCCACAGAAAAGCCCCTAACAATCATATTTATACCTGCTGCTATAACTGTGTTCCATGTTCTGAGGGAGAAGTCTCCAATGAAACAGGTAGAACGTACGACCAGTATTCAGTATTTACAATGTAATTAGATTTATCATTAATATTTACCACCTAACGTTCATCAGGATGTTATTTTTCTATAGAGTAATTTGCTGTTGAAATTCAGAGTGGCATCTTAAAGGCGCACTTCGCATTTCGAAATTGTGTAAAATTAAAAATCCATATAAACACCTTGGCTAATGGGGTCACTAATACACCCGTACCGAATACATCTCTCGCCAAGCTTGTGGTTTTCTTCTCCTGGTAGAAATAAAATCCAGGGGTGACAGGTTTAGTGTATCAGGGGTGACGGAACTTCTCACCCCTGATTTCCTCTCCCTTACATTAAAATAAATAAAACAGCCTGGCTGTATATTTCTTGATGTGTATAAGTGACCTCTCTTCCCCATCCAGCCATTTTTTGTGATAGTGCTCTTTTAAGTGACTGCCTCATCACCCAATCATAACACTCACAGTGCCTTGTCACCCATCATCCCTGTGCTGCTCAGCAGGACAGAAACAAGGTTTTCCTCATTCTAAAAATTCAACATTTGGTTAAAGGAGAACGTTTTTCTCCAGATGTTTACTGGTCTATGCATGCAGATTGGGGGCTATTTGTCCATTCTCCAGAGCCTAGATTTTTATGAGATTTGGATTCTTACCATTTGTTTTCCATTTTGTCTGTTTTATTCCTTATCATCCCTTTTGGCTTTTACAAAGATAAAATCTTTTGTTTTATACTTTATCATATTGGATATGTTCCTGCACATCCATATTGGGCCCTTTACTGATAGGGAAGAACATTTCACATTAACCTCTCTTTATCTACCATAGGGGACGTACATATGACAGTATTTATTGAAAGTAGGGAGGATGCATAGACTACTTAGTGGTTTTGTTATGCAGAAGACCCAAAGTAACCAGACTAAGTGCCTATTGGTGGGTATATTTGGCTTTTTTTCAAATGCACTGATTTTGTGCCTCCCTTCTGGATATCTTTCGAAATCCTCTAAAGTGAGCATTTTATGGTTGCTACTGGTCAGATGTTCCTGGGCTTCCACACTATAAATGGATTCTGAATTATTACAAGAGACAGGAAGATCAGAGCTCTTCAACCTCTTATTTACCATTTTGTTTTGTAAAGGGGTTATAAAATGGCACATCTTGAAGTTGAATCTGCACGACCAAATGCACTGGGACTGGGGTGCTGGAAAGGGGTTACAGGAGGTGGGGGTATTGCCAAATATTCCTGCCAGTGTTTTGTTAGGAACAGAGTTGGAAGCACTAGTGTCTCAGTATGTGGCCACCGAACCCTCAAGGTTTGTGAATGCACTGATGGCTGTACTGGGTGGCTGTTTACCGGAGGAGTGGCCTGAGGACCATCAATTAGTGGTGCCCTATCTAACCAGGGTGGAGAGGAGATTCCTAAGGCCAGATGCATAGGGGTAACTAAGACAAAAGTGGGGGCAAATGTTGCTCCCGTTTCCATTCTTATGACAGCTGCTGTAGCCCAGCAACCCATTTATAACTCTGCCCAACAGAAAGAGGTTCGTACTGATGGTAATGGACTATGCCATCCGGGGCTCAAAAGCTCATCTAGGCAAGGTGGGAACTGCATTCTGGGAGATCCTACATAGAATTGAAATGGACGCCCCATGGACGTCAGAGGGCACCTCCCATTCAGGCATTCAGCATGTCATGTCTCCCTGGCACTGCTGTTGTGAATGTTTCAGAAGAATCCTAAACTGCTGAAGCCAGGAGGGCCTCACCGGTGGTCTTCATTCAGAGAAAGGGCTACTGCAATTGTGGTGCCCACAGGGTATCAAGGAGAGGGTAGGTTGTGGATAGGCCCTGGGGTAGCACAGGAAAAGTGCATTGGTTGACTTGTATGCTGTAAGATTAAGACTTTTGTTCTCTTTTCAGACAATGAAAACTGCCAAAGGTGTCCTGATGAAGAGTGGCCAGATGAGAGGAAAGTAAAATGTATTTCCAAAAGATTTGAGTACCTGTCCTATGAGGAGGATCCTTTGGCTCCCTCGATTGCTGTTATCTCATTTGTAGGTTCCGTTATCACAGCGATTGTACTAAAAATCTTTATCTCATTTTGGGACACTCCAGTAGTTAAAGCCAATAACCGGACTGTGAGCATCATTCTCCTGACCTCCATCTTGCTGAGCTTCCTCTGTGTCTTCTTGTTCCTCGGTCGTCCTGTAGATATAACCTGCATGCTGAGACAAGTGTCATTTGGAATCTCTTTCTCTGTAGCTGTCTCTTGTGTTCTGGCCAAGACTATCATAGTCTGCATTGCATTTAAATCCACTAAACCCGGCAGCTACTGGAATAAATGGGTTGGCATACAGCTGGGTAATTATATTGTTATTATATGCTCCTCTGTCCAAGCCCTAATTTGCGTTATTTGGCTTTCAGCATCTGCTCCCTATCAAGAGTATGACATGTTCTCTTATTCTGGTAAGATCATCGTCCAATGTAATGAAGGGTCAGTTACTTGCTTCTACATGATGTTGAGTTATTTGGGGTTTCTGGCCGCTGTGAGCTTTGTTCTGGCTTTCATGGTGAGGACATTACCGGACAGTTTTAATGAGGCCAAGTACATCACGTTCAGCATGCTGGTATTCTGCAGTGTCTGGATTGCCATGATCCCGGCCTATCTGAGCACCAGAGGGAAATACATGGTGGCTGTGGAGATATTCGCCATATTGTCTTCCAGTGCTGGATTGTTGGGTTGTTTATTTTCTCCTAAATTATATTTTATTGTCATGAAACCAGAACTGAACAGTAGACAGCTTATTAAAGGAAGTATTACATAGAGGAAGCTAATGCTGTAATCTGTTTTGTAGAATATAAAGTTCACATACACATGTATTATAGAGCAGTGTTCCTAGACCATGTTCTCAAGCCTCACCAACTGGTCATATTTTGTGGATCTCCACATACAATAGGTGTCTATTACTTTACCTCTCCATCTGTGTGGTAATTGTTCTTGTTGGTGGGCTTAGAGGAGAGGGTTGGGGATCACTGCTTTAGAGCACCGTGGCTTATAATTAGGTTGGAAAAGGAATTGTTAATCCGTTATATGAATTAGAAAAAAATATATAATAAAAATAATTGAAATAGAAAAAGGTTTATTGTCTTGTTGAAATGATCTGGACTTTCATCTAGACTTTTCTCTACTTTCCGTACCTAGAGTCTTAAAGCGGCTATAAAACTGCCTCTAAAAGACTCCAGGTACGGCCGATATCCTCCCCCCAGTTCATCCAAAACCAGTATGACCCTGTTTGAGAAACCCCTGGTTGCTGGTAAACTCACCTTTATTGACGCACCTCTTCAGCTTCCCCGTACCTGAGGCTTTTTCCTGCACCCAGCCACTTAGATAGTTTGGGTGCAGGATCATTTCCCAGACTACAGGAAAGCAGG
The DNA here is from genome assembly GCA_027917425.1 of Gastrophryne carolinensis. Lineage (NCBI taxonomy): Eukaryota > Metazoa > Chordata > Amphibia > Anura > Microhylidae > Gastrophryne > Gastrophryne carolinensis. Next base: position 14,925,199 of record CM051234.1, on the reverse strand, counting down.
AGACGCAGCCCCTGGGCTGGTCACATCAGCCAATTGGCGATCTTAAAAAGGCCTGCTGGGTGCGGACACAACAGTGGAAACCCCCCACTTATTGTTTTAACTGGGCCACCGTTGCCAGTGCACCATAGCCCCAAGGTGCTCAGAGGAGGGGCCTGGGTGGGATATTAGAGGGTTTTGTGCCTGCCTGGACAAACATAAATAATAAATAAATTCTCACCATGTCTCCTTGAAGCTGATTTGCCTAGGATGAACTATCTTTCTACTAACGCTATCCCGCAGGATTTGGCAACACACTTTTTCTGTTGCAGTGAACCGACTTTGGTGCATGCCAGTCAATGTGAGGCTGGGGTGGTGGGGCCTTTTCTACCGATTTGCTTAAATATGGGGAACAAGTGGCCAAGGAACCTCTGGGCATTTGCACACTGGGGAACTAATCTTGGGAATAGGTGAGTATTAGATTGGACCTCTGCAAAAAAGCTGCTATAAAAAGCAGTATCCCCTTTTTTTTTTGACTAGGCAGTCTATTTTGGAACGTAATGGCTTTAATGAGAACGCTACATTTTTTGACCTTTTATTTATTGGTACATATTTTTTTTTTTTTCATTCTTTTATTAGTTTTCAAAAACAGTACAGACAGAGTATCAGAGATATAAGCATTTCAGGGTAAATACAAGGTAACATAACAGTAGTGCTGGCCTGCAACATGGGCACTCACTCTCCCGTCCCCCTTATGATCACAGTTCATTTCCAGAAACCTCTTTACTCTGAGGTGACTCCCGAAGAGCTCTAGGGTTTCACAACGGGACACTGTAAGTGTCCCTCCGTTGCCTCCCGCTCCCCTAGAAGTTCTGGATTCTATCCACTTTTTGCTTTAGGGACACAATTACATCTCCAATTTTCCTGTATATCAATCTGCTTCGTATCTGGGTATCTGCTAGTTTTTCGTCTTACATCTTAGGTTTATTTAGGCTCAATCCCAGTACCTTGATGATGTGGAGATCAGTCAGGGATGCTTCGTACTCAGAGCTAGGCCAGCTAAGGAAGGTAGCTATACAAGAGAAGAAGGGGAAGAGGGAAGGGAAAGAAGGGTAGGTAGGCGACGGAGGAGCAAAGAAAAGAAAAAAGAGAGGGGGGGTAAGAGTTCCCCATCCTCACGCCCCACCACCCAGGGTAGACACACTCAGGTTGGCGCCAGGGATCATATGACAGGTCGCCACCTCTTTCAGATTGCTCAATGGGTCTCAGGGGGCCGAGGAGGAGGCAAGGCGGGCCACCGAAGCCCGAAACATGTACCATGGGATCCAGAGTATCAGAGTTTTTTCCTCTCTATCCTGAACTGTAGCTGTCAGCTCCTCCATTTCCATTACTCTATCTACTTTTCGGATCCAGTCATTTTCCTTTGGGATGTATTCAGTCTTCCAGAACCTGGGAATCAGTACTTTGGCTGCATTTATTAAGTGTCCCATAACCGACTTTTTGTAAGCTGTTACGCTGCTATTGGTGTGGTGCAGTAGCATGAGGGCCAGACAGAGCGGGACTTGTGAGCCCACAACTTTAGTCATGATCGCTGTTACTTTCTTCCAGAAGGTCGTAATTTTAGGGCAAGACCATCCCCTCGATTCAAAGAGCAAAAGTTAATTGATTTCGGATCGAGAATCGTAAGTTTGGGTGGGTGTTAGTCATTTTTTCCTGTTTTTTTGGCCATTTACGACTCGCACGAGCCTACGTTCGAATGCGTATATGCTCTTACGATCATCGCAAGTTCGTTCCTAAATTTTAGGATCAAAACGTAAAACTTAGGATCAAATCCTAAAACTTAGGATGAAAACGTAAAACTTAGGATAATTGGATGTGTTTCGGTGTGATTCAGAGAACAGTTTTCAAACCTCTAAATACGTTTTAAAAGAAAGCCACTGCCGACACCTTTTAGCAGTCGTATTGCTGTTCTTGAACAGGTTTTTTGGCTATGTGGAGGAGTCTGCGCGTCTTGAGCTGCAATGAACTGCATATATCAGCATGGCCGAGCCCATAAATTGTATTGCAATGCATACCTGATTCATGTATGCCTTATAAAAGCATTTTAATGTGGACCTTAATTAGTCCTTTGCATGTAAACCTTTATTTGGCAATATATTTGCGTTAATTAAAGAAACTTATGTCCTTTGTTATTTATTTTTAAATTGATGTACTAGAATAATATTTTTAGATTGCATTTATTGGTGTAGTTGTTTACCTTTGCTTTGTTTAATTATTTAAGCACATCTTTGGTCAGATGCATCACACTTACTGAGGAGAGGAGAGCGGGATAAAGTGCAGGATGTGGGTTACTGCTGTATTTTGCACAGACACAGCAGAGCTGGGGGCACGGAAAGGTCAGAAATCAAAGAATCCAGAGCAACACAGTCACAAGGCCCTTTCTGTTTGCAGGCTGCCCGATAATACCTGAGCCGCCATCTTGGCTGTTTCTAGGCTCATAACATGCAGAAGTTGCTGGGTGTTTTTTAATATTTGAGAGCAATCTGTATGTAGAGGGTGTGGGTAACCACACCAAAAATTTTAAGTTGTACCATTTGAAGCATAAATATTAAAATTAAATCCACAAGTAAAAAATGCAAGTTAAGTAAAAATTAAACAAAGTAAGATTTACTTATGCAAATGCATTCATTAATGGTTGGTTACTACAAAATGAATGAAATAAAGAAAAATAAAAGACCAAATATTTAGAATGCACTTTAATGAGGTAAGTTTGTAGTGCGGAGCCGCAAGATCAGAAGGATTTACGTCCAGACAAAAAAGGAAAAAGGGCAAAACCAATGTTGCAACCTGAGAAATGAAACGGAAAAATCAGGATGGAAACTGACATAGGTCTGATTCCCGAACTGCCATACGAACGGACGTATATTTTAGGATAGAAACGTATTTGCTTATAGAATCACTCGCAAGTTCATACGAACGCACGAGCGGACGTGAAAAATTGGATAATCGGCACCAAAATCCAAGCTGTTACATGTTTCTTTGAATCGACCCTCATAATATGTGGATTAGCGAACCCTCCTCGGCTTTACATCTCCAGCACACGGGAGGTGCCCGGGAAGATGGAAGCCAGTCGTTTTGGTGTGTAATACAATCTAGACAGGTATTTGTAATTCGTTTCCTGCACCTGCGTTGAGATCGATGATTTGTGGGTGTGTGAACATTTTCTCCCATTCGTCTGTCGTAAACACTCTCTCCCACCCTCCACAAAATGTAGGTGCTGTCTCTCGTTCCTCGTCTAAAAACTGGTATATTTGCGATATCACCCTCTGTGGTGGGTCTTTTTGCGTGACCAAGGTCTCGAATTGTGTAAGATCCCGTCCCAGTGAGATTTTTGGGCCATTCTTTGTAGGGAGTGCTGGAAGAGTAATAGTTGCCAGGGGTCTAGGTGCGGGTTGTCCCAGGGGTATCTAAGCTCCTCTACGCTTCACCAGGTCTCTCCCCCTAACTGTTCCCAGCTCTCTCCAGCCACCTCCAGCATGCATCTTCCAACTCAAGGGTAGCTCCGGGTTCCCAATTACTGGGATCAGCGGTGACGGCCATGGCGATATCTCCCCCCTCTCCCTAACTCCATCCCACACCCTGAGAGTCGCTTTAGTAAGCGGATTAGACCCTCCCCATCGGCTGGAGGTCTGTGCTGCCCATGGAATCTCTTTCAGCAGGGTTTCTGTGTTACTGGCCTCAACATCGACCCATTTCTTCTCCCTACCATTTCTCCCCCAGTCCACAACCCTTTGTAGGTGTACTGCTTGCCAATATCTCTTCAGGTTCGGGACCGCCAGGCTTCTTCTTGTTTTTGGTCGCTGCAGAAGTCCGAAGCGGATCCTCGACTTCTTATTCCCCCATATGAATTTTAAGAATATTGTATTCAGGTAGCTTGTCGGTATGTGGCACGGAAGAGTTTGGAATAGATATAGAATTCTTGGGAGGACCGTTATCTTTATAGCACTCATCCGTCCCAGCCATGTAAGCGTCAGGGAGTCCCAACCTGCCAAATCTACCTTGGTCTTATTTAGCATGGGGACAAAGTTTTGCCTGAAGATGTCTTCAACTTCCCCCGAGATCTTTGTGCCCAGGTAAGTTAATGTGGACGATGGCCATTTAAATGGAAAAGAAGACTTGACAGGGGACACTACCATTTCTGGCAGTCCAACATTGAGCGCCTCTGATTTGTCAATATTGATTTTAAAGTCAGAGAGTTTCCCGGACTTTTCAAATTCCTTCATGAGGATTGGGAGTCCCACAATTGGGTTGGAGATGAAGAACAGAAGATCGCCCGACTCGTGCTCAGTCTCTCGCACACGGATCCCTTTCAAATCTGTGTTCTTTCTTATATGTCTTAAGAAAGGTTCCACTACTAGGGCAAAGATGAGGGGAGATAGAGGGCAACCCTGTCTGGTTCCGTTTGAGATCAGGAAAGGTTGAGAGAGATGGCCGTTTACTTTTACTCTGGCCTGTGGTTTAGAATATATTCCCAGAATGAACTCTAATGCCCTCCCTTGGAGTCCTATGTGCTTCAGTACCTCAAACGCATAATTCCAGTTCACTCGGTCAAACACCTTTTCAGCGTCTGTAGACAGGAGCATTATCGGGAAGTTATCTATTCGTGATCGTTGTATAAGTTTTAGGGTCCTGATTGAGTTATCTCTGGCTTCTCTGACAGGAATAAACCCACATTGGTCCTTCTCGACCAGGTCTGGTAGGTGGATTGCCAGCCGAGACGCAAGTATTTTGGTAAATAATTTGAGATCAACGTTTAATAATGATATTGGGCGATAGCTTTTGCAGCTCAGGGGGTCCTTCCCCACTTTGTGGATGACTGTAACGTGGGCTTCTAATGCTTCCGTCGGGAATGTCTCAGAAGCTTCCTCCCTTCCAATGGCATTGACCATCCGAAGAAAATGTTTATTTAGAGTACCTTCACATTTTTTGTAATATGCAATGGTTAACCCATCGGGTCCAGGGGATCTGCCATTCAGTGTATTCTTTATTGCTTGGTGCAGTTCAGCTCCTGAGATCGGGTCTCCCAACTTGGCGATTTCCTCGTCGCTCAGCCTTGGCATGCCCGAGGTCACAATATATTGCCGTATCTTGGACAAGTCTCTCTGCGGGTTTCCCGATCCCTGTGGGTGTAAATTATACAGTCCACGTTAGTATTCCTGAAATACTCTAGCAATATCTGCTGTTTTGTGCCATTTCTGCTGTTTCTCATCCAGTGTCGAGGGGGAGTTTAGTTGTTCCCTGCATGCTGTTAAGACTTTCACAGACTCCCGCGCCTGGGTTTCCTTGTGTTTCTTTTCCAACTTCTGAATTTGTAAGAACAATTGGTCTCTTTGTGTAGCGTGATGGATAAGTACTCCTCTTATCACAGCCTTGTGTGCCTGCCAGACCGTCATTGGTGTCACCTCCTTGGAGGCGTTCAGTTCAAAGTATTCGGTCAGAGCCGCCGTTTGTGCTGCCTGTACCGTTACTGGGTCCTTAAATAGACTCTCATTTAGTCGCCACGTCCAGGCCTTCCGTCCCTCCTCTTTAGTGGCTATTGACACCCATACTGGGCTGTGATCTGATAGTGATGCCATCCCTATGGCAGAGTCAGCTACCCTAGGTAATAAGCTGTGAGAGAGCAGAATATAATCCAATCTCGCATATGTCAAGTGTACCGATGAAAAATGAGAATAATCCCTGTCTTTTGGGTTGCTGATCTTCCATGGGTCACACAATTGCAGATTGTGTAGGGCTTGTTTTATCCTCCATAGTCCTCCATACGGGATGGAGGACTTACCGGTGGATGAGTCGAAAAGTGGATCTAGAGTGATATTCAGGTCTCCTCCTATAAGGATGCTCCCCTCCTGAAAGTCTGTCAGTTTGGTAAGGGGACAGTCTAGGACAGGTGTGTCCCTTAAAGTGCATCTCCTGTAAGAAGATGATTTTGGCCTTCGATCTTCTCAATTCCGATATCATGGCCGATCCCTTTTCAGGCACATTGAGGCCTCTACAGTTTAGGGACACCTTCTTCATAACTGCCCCCGGTGGGCCACAGTCTTGCCTCGGGTCACATGCCGGGGAGGAGAGAGCTCCAGACGGACAGGTGTGTCCGTGCCAATATCGCGTTCTGGCATATAATGCCATCAGGGCGTCTAAATGGGGGGGCAGGGGAGGGGACATCGCCAGTAAGACCCACTACCATTCTGCAACAAAGGGGGTCCCCCAGGGGAGCACCGCCCAATCCTGCCAGGGGGGCACATCAGGTCAAGATCGCCTCTGCTCCGAGGAGCAAGGCACACCTTCCCGGTGAGGTGTCCCAGCCCCGGACCAGCCCGTCCCCTAATCACGGGATAAGACTAGTCCGGACTCTGGGCTCCACCACTCTGTCTTGGACCCTATCTATCTCAAGGGGCTCCATTGCGTCCGAGCAACGTCCGCTTCCCAGTTAGATGACGCACGGGCCGCGAGTCAGCCGCACCCAGGCGAGCGGTCCCCTGAGTCCAGGGGGAAATCCCCCTAGTCCCATGGGAGTGCTATCCAACCAGAGCCCATCGCCCCAGACATCAGCCGGTCCCTGGTCCAAGGAGCCGGATCCCATCGAGCGAAAGACCACACCCGTGGCGGTCCCACCCGCCTTCAAGTCTCCTACCCAGTGGACTACTTAGTCTGATCAGGGGTCATTTCTGATTAAAGAGGATCTCTACCCTGCACAGAAAAACACCTAGCGGGTGAGCTATGGCGCAGCCAGGGAGGCCTCCTCAGAGGAGGAAACCTGTCTCCCGAGCAGGGGCATCCCATATCGGCGCCAGCCGCCCACCCTCTCGGGGGGCATGCGGGCCGAGAGGTAGGCCAGGATATCATATCTGCTCCACGCCGTCGAACCCCCGACTAATAACGGACCTCTAGGTCCTATAAACGTAAAACACGTGGGACCACAGATTCATAGATAAACGTAATATCAACCATAATTTAAAAGAAAGAATAAACAAGAATAACATCACGTCTTGCCGTAATTCTGATTATTTTGTATAGTCACGTATCACCTGGACCTATCGCCGTCTAATCGCCGTTCATAGGATCAGGGTCTCCTCTGCGCTCGGGGTCGGGTCGGCGGGCTGGTCTTCGTCGGTCTCTCTCACGTCTCCTGGGGCGCTGCGGGAGCGGACCCGCTTCAAGGTCAGGTTCAAGGGCTAACCAATCCGGGACATCTATAGGCGCTGTTTCGAGGAACTCGAACAGTCCTGTCAATTGGGCTGCGGATTTCAGGGCATATGTTCTCTGGTCTTTCCGTATCAACAGTTTATAGGGGTGTCCCCTTGATGCTGTATTAGATCCAGTAGTGGCTTCAGCATTCTTCGCATTTGGAAATTTCTATGAGATAAGTCTGGTAGTAGAGTGATGTGTGTCCCATTCAGGTCAATGGGACTCTTGTTCCAGGCTGCTCTCATTAACGATTCCTTTACTTGAAAAAAGTACACTCTGCAGATTAGATCTCTCGGTCTGTCGGGGTTGCTATTAATGGGGCCCAGGGCGCGATGGATCCGGTCGAGCTCGATGTGCTCCGTTAGCGGGCGGTCCGGCAATTTGTTAAACCGCATTTTGTTGATTTTAGTTCCGCTGGGCTCACTGACTCCGGGATGCCCCGCAGCCGTATGTTATTTCTGCAGTTTCTGTTTTCTAAATCGTCTTGCTTTACTTGGAAATTTGAGAGCATCCTGCGTGTGACTTCTCGCTCACGCTCCAATGCTTCTACTCCGGCCTGGATATTCGCCTGAGCGGCCGTATTGGTTTCCACTCTGCTAGACAAATCTGCCATAGAGTTCTGCATGGATCTCTCTACGGAAAGTCCCTTCCATTTTGGATATCTAAGATCCAAAATCTGCCCTGGACGGCAACGCTTTAAGGGCGTTAGTCATGTTATATTTCACCGAATCTGCAATAGCTGATATTAGCGCATGGGGTAATGGTGTCCCCGGGGACTCCGGTTCTACACCTGTGAGCGGCCTCATCTCCAGCTCCCATCCCCTCCATATAATATGGGATCGCCGTGGTGCTTGATCTGGGCGAAGATCTGGGTCCTTGTCCCCATTCAGCAGGTATATCATCTGGGGTCCGGTGTGTTTGGGGTCTAAGGGGTGACATATGCTCCTCTCTTCTCACAAGCTGGGCATCTTTAATGAGGGGCTCAGTGCGCTGCTCCTTTAAGGGATCAATCTCTGGGGGGGCACCATTAATGCTCTGCTGTGCCTCTGTTATCCCCCCTACCCCTCCTCCATCAGCTCCACTGTGTACTAGGGCTGTAATCCGAAGGTCTCTCCCCCTCTCAGCTGGTATCGCTCTCTCACCTCTGGTGTGCTTTATCATTGTGGCACTTGCCCGGTCCGGGAGCTCCTCCAGCTTAGCAGCGCAGATCTCTCTCCACTGCCTCTCGTCAGCAGTGTCGAGTCCTTCAGTATCGCCGAGCTGCATTGTGGGTGCCCCCCCCTCGCTCCGGGGGATCCTGCGCCATCTTGTTCATGACCTCACCGCTCCTCTCTGCACTCAGCTGTGACATTCTCCTTCTCTCTGGCGGCCGGGAGGACGCTGCCTCAGCTCTCTCCTCAATTCGGTGTCCACTCAAAGGTAAATCGGGTGCTGCAGCGGCAGATCGAGGCCATTTCTCCGTCTCCTGCAGTCTCTTGTCCAGCTCCACCATTGCTGTCAGCGGTGGTTCAGGGCTCCCTGGGCTGGAGGATTCAAAGTAGGACGATATGGGGTTCTTTCGGTGGGACCGCTCTGCACCTCTCGTCTTCCTCTTTTTGGTCATACTGTCCAGAGTTGCTGCTCTCACTTCAGTAGCCACAAAAAGAGGGATATAACAGGGAGCCTCGTGTTCCAGCTCCTACTCCAGGCCACACCCCCTCCTATTGGTACATATTTTGATTAATTATACTAATTAAAAAATGTTAAAGAGTAACCATAAACAAGCACCCACTAGTACTCTTACAATCATGATGAATCCAAGATGGCGTCCAGTCACCAGTCACAAGGCTGCAGTGCTGAGGACTTCACAGTGTGAGCTGCAGAACATGTGCCCCCGGGCAGTAGGCAGACTGCAGATCAGTGTGCGGATGAACCACAATGCTGTCAGATGGCAGGAAAACCTCTGCAGCTCTGTGGATAAATGAGGCTGCCACTTTCCATACAAAGTGCAAGCTGGAAAACGGAGAATCTACTGAAGGCCTGAAACTAAAGCCCAGTAAGTTGAAGTCACTGTTTGGTCCAGATCCTTCAATCTGTTCAGGTCACCAATCTGTTACTGGGTTACAGAAGGGCTACTGCTACCCGCTACCTGCCATAGCCCAGATGTGAGTTTTTCTGGGTCTGCCATGGGAATCCCTGGCTTTCAGTCAATACAGATTGGTTTAGGGGCCCCTTGTACACTGCCCACCCCATTATTATTCAATCTATAACCCCCCCAGACACAAAACTACTCATACACTGACAAACCCACCTCCCAATCAGTACTCATACACCAACCATGCCCCATATAGGCAGTGTGGCATTCCCCCCTCCCATTCCCCATATAGGCAGTGTGGCATTCCCCCCTCCCATTCCCCATATAGGCAGTGTGGCATTTCCCCCTCCCATTCCCATATAGGCAGTGTGGTATTCCCCCTCCCATTCCCATATAGGCAGTGTGGCGTTCCCCCCTCTCATTCCCATATAGTCAGTGTGACATGCCCCCCTTCTATTCCCCATATAGTCAGTGTGACATGCCCCCCTTATATTCCCCATATAGTCAGTGTGACATGCCCCCCTCCCATTCCCCATATAGGCAGTGTGACATGCCTCCCTCCCATTCCCCATATAGGCAGTGTGACATCCCCCCTTCTATTCCCCATATAGGCAATGTGACATTCCCCCCTCCCATTCCCCATATAGGCAGTGTGGCATCCCCCCTTCTATTCCCCATATAGGCAATGTGACATTCCCCCCTCCCATTCCCCATATAGGCAGTGTGACATGCCCCCCTTCTATTCCCCATATAGTCAGTGTGACATGCCCCCCTCCCATTCCCCATATAGGCAGTGTGACATTCCCCCCTCCCATTCCCCATATAGGCAGTGTGACATGCCCCCCTCCCATTCCCCATATAGGCAGTGTGACATTCCCCCCTCCCATTCCCCATATAGGCAGTGTGGCATCCCCCCTCCCATTCCCCATATAGGCAGTGTGGCATTCCCTCCTCCCATTCCCCATATAGACAGTGTGACATCCCCCCTTCTATTCCCCATATAGGCAGTGTGGCATCCCCCCTTCTATTCCCCATATAGGCAGTGTGACATCCCCCCTTCTATTCCCCATATAGACAGTGTGACATCCCCCCTTCTATTCCCCATATAGACAGTGTGACATCCCCCCTTCTATTCCCCATATAGGCAGTGTGACATCCCCCCTTCTATTCCCCATATAGACAGTGTGACATCCCCCCTTCTATTCCCCATATAGGCAGTGTGGCATCCCCCCTTCTATTCCCCATATAGGCAGTGTGGCATCCCCCCTTCTATTCCCCATATAGGCAGTGTGACATCCCCCCTTCTATTCCCCATATAGGCAGTGTGACATCCCCCCTTCTATTCCCCATATAGGCAGTGTGGCATTCCCCCTCCCATTCCCCATATAGGCAGTGTGGCATTCCCCCATCCCATTCCCCATATAGGCAGTGTGGCATTCCTCCCTCCCATTCCCCATATAGGCAGTGAGGCATTCCCCCATCCCATTCCCCATATAGGCAGTGTGGCATTCCTCCCTCCCATTCCCCATATAAACAGTGAGGCATTCCCCCATCCCATTCCCCATATAGGCAGTGTGGCATTCCTCCCTCCCATTCCCCATATAGGCAGTGTGACATGCCCCCCTCCCATTCCCCATATAGGCAGTGAGGCATTCCCCCATCCCATTCCCCATATAGGCAGTGTGGCATCCCCCCTCCCATTCCCCATATAGGCAGTGTGGCATTCCCTCCTCCCATTCCCCATATAGACAGTGTGACATCCCCCCTTCTATTCCCCATATAGGCAGTGTGGCATCCCCCCTTCTATTCCCCATATAGGCAGTGTGACATCCCCCCTTCTATTCCCCATATAGACAGTGTGACATCCCCCCTTCTATTCCCCATATAGACAGTGTGACATCCCCCCTTCTATTCCCCATATAGGCAGTGTGACATCCCCCCTTCTATTCCCCATATAGACAGTGTGACATCCCCCCTTCTATTCCCCATATAGGCAGTGTGGCATCCCCCCTTCTATTCCCCATATAGGCAGTGTGGCATCCCCCCTTCTATTCCCCATATAGGCAGTGTGACATCCCCCCTTCTATTCCCCATATAGGCAGTGTGACATCCCCCCTTCTATTCCCCATATAGGCAGTGTGGCATTCCCCCTCCCATTCCCCATATAGGCAGTGTGGCATTCCCCCATCCCATTCCCCATATAGGCAGTGTGGCATTCCTCCCTCCCATTCCCCATATAAACAGTGTGGCATTCCCCCTCCCATTCCCCATATAGGCAGTGTGGCATTCCCCCTCCCATTCCCCATATAGGCAGTGAGGCATTCCCCCCTCCCATTCCCCATATAAACAGTGTGGCATTCCCCCTCCCATTCCCCATATAGGCAGTGTGGCATTCCCCCTCCCATTCCCCATATAGGCAGTGAGGCATTCCCCCCTCCCATTCCCCATATAGGCAGTGTGGCATTCCTCCCTCCCATTCCCCATATAGGCAGTGTGGCACCCCCCCTTCTATTCCCCATATAGGCAGTGTGGCATCCCCCCTTCTATTCCCCATATAGGCAGTGTGGCATTCCTCCCTCCCATTCCCCATATAGGCAGTGTGGCATCCCCCCTCCCATTCCCCATATAGGCAGTGTGGCATTCCTCCCTCCCATTCCCCATATAGGCAGTGTGGCACCCCCCCTTCTATTCCCCATATAGGCAGTGTGGCATCCCCCCTTCTATTCCCCATATAGGCAGTGGGGCATTATATCTAAATGGCAGGTGGTGGCTGCACACAGCCACAGAGGGGAGGGGCCAGTCGGAGGCAAATTATTACATGTAGAACTCATTTCCAGCATTGCCTGTCTCACTCACTCCTAAATAGGAATGCCCCATTAATTCAGACCAAAACCCTGATCATTGATATTCCTGGGTTCTGGTCTGCTTTACAAGGTTTTGGACAGAACTTGGGCAAGCATGGGGCACATCATTCTGGCTGTAGCTTGAGGTGATTAAACAGAAACCCTGACCTTCACAGCGTCAAGATGGTCCTCACAAGTAGCATCCCCATCCCCCATGTAACTAACTTACTGTGCACACATCCATCCATGTCCCAGCCCCGAAGACACAGTAGAAGCAGCAGGATGATAATGTGCAGAGAGGGGTTAAAGCGGACCTTCACCCTGAATAAGAGCCTATCTTATATATTTCCCCCACCCTGTACATACAGATTGCTCACATTAATCCGGACCTGCACCCTGAATAAGAGCCTATCTTTTATGTTTCCCACACCCTATACATACAGATTGCCCACATTAATCCGGACCTTCACCCTGAATAAGAGTCTATCTTGTATGTTTCCCCCCCTGTACATACAGATTGCTCACATTAATCCGGACCTGCACCCTGAATAAGAGCCTATCTTTTATGTTTCCCACACCCTGTACATACAGATTGCCCACATTAATCCGGACCTTCACCCTGAATAAGAGCCTATCTTTTTTGTTTCCCACACCCTGTACATACAGATTGCCCACATTAATCCGGACCTTCACCCTGAATAAGAGTCTATCTTGTATGTTTCCCCCCCTGTACATACAGATTGCTCACATTAATCCGGACCTGCACCCTGAATAAGAGCCTATCTTTTATGTTTCCCACACCCTGTACATACAGATTGCCCACATTAATCCGGACCTTCACCCTGAATAAGAGCCTATCTTGTATGTTTCCCACACCCTGTACATACAGATTGGCCACATTAAAAATCATCCTACCTGCATCTACTGCATGTTATGAGCCTTTAAACATCCAAGATGGCGGCTCATGTAACATCAGGCAGCCTGCAAACAGGAAGGGCCTTCTGACAGTGCTGCTCTGCATTCTGGGATTGCTGTCCTTTTCCTGACCCCAGCTCTGCTCTGTCTGAGCAAAGCACAGCTATAACCCGCCCCCCTGTACTTTATTCCCGCTCTCCTCTCAGTAAGTGTGATGCTTCTGAGTTAAGATGGTGGCACCCGTATCCTAAAGTCCTGAACAGAGTTGTAGCCCAGTGGGGGAAAAATAATAAGTAAGTGACTAAAAACTTAAAATATATTAACTTTAGATGCTGGGGAATCGTTTTATAAGGGTTTGGGCTTTTCAATAAATCACGGTGAAGGTCCGGATTAAAGAGGAGCGCCTGAGTCATGTTTAGACAAACAGTGAATAAATGAAAAGTTATCAGCGCGCTGCTAGAGAGAGCGGGGAGGAAGACAAGGGACATCCGGTCCCCCCGCAGTGCAGCATCCGGTCCCCCCGCAGTGCAGCATCCGGTCCCCCCGCAGCGCAGCATCCGGTCCCCCCGCAGTGCAGCATCCGGTCCCCCCGCAGTGCAGCATCCGGTCCCCCCGCAGTGCAGCATCCGGTCCCCCCGCAGTGCAGCATCCGGTCCCCCCGCAGTGCAGCATCCGGTCCCCCCGCAGTGCAGCATCCGGTCCCCCCGCAGTGCAGCATCCGGTCCCCCCGCAGTGCAGCATCCGGTCCCCCCGCAGTGCAGCATCCGGTCCCCCCGCAGCGCAGCATCCGGTCCCCCCGCAGCGCAGCATCCGGTCCCCCCGCAGTGCGGCATCCGGTCCCCCCGCAGAGCGGCATCCGGTCCCCCCGCAGCGCGGCATCCGGTCCCCCCGCAGCGCGGCATCCGGTCCCCCCGCAGCGCGGCATCCGGTCCCCCCGCAGCGCGGCATCCGGTCCCCCCGCAGCGCGGCATCCGGTCCCCCCGCAGTGCGGCATCCGGTCCCCCCGCAGTGCGGCATCCGGTCCCCCCGCAGTGCGGCATCCGGTCCCCCCGCAGTGCGGCATCCGGTCCCCCCGCAGTGCAGCATCCGGTCCCCCCGCAGGGCAGCATCCGGTCCCCCCGCAGCGCGGCATCCGGTCCCCCCGCAGCGCGGCATCCGGTCCCCCCGCAGCGCGGCATCCGGTCCCCCCGCAGCGCGGCATCCGGTCCCCCCGCAGCGCGGCATCCGGTCCCCCCGCAGCGCGGCATCCGGTCCCCCCGCAGCGCGGCATCCGGTCCCCCCGCAGTGCAGCATCCGGTCCCCCCGCAGTGCAGCATCCGGTCCCCCCGCAGTGCAGCATCCGGTCCCCCCCGCAGTGCAGCATCCGGTCCCCCCCGCAGTGCAGCATCCGGTCCCCCCCGCAGTGCAGCATCCGGTCCCCCCGCAGTGCAGCATCCGGTCCCCCCCGCAGTGCAGCATCCGGTCCTTCCGCAGTGCAGCATCCGGTCCCCCCCGCAGTGCAGCATCCGGTCCCCCCGCAGTGCAGCATCCGGTCCCCCCCGCAGTGCAGCATCCGGTCCTTCCGCAGTGCAGCATCCGGTCCCCCCGCAGTGCGGCATCCCGTCCCCCCGCAGCGCGGCATCCGGTCCCCCCGCAGCGCGGCATCCGGTCCCCCGCAGTGCAGCATCCGGTCCCCCCGCAGTGCAGCATCCAGTCCCCCCGCAGTGCAGCATCCAGTCCCCCCGCAGTGCAGCATCCGGTCCCCCCGCAGTGCAGCATCCGGTCCCCCCGCAGTGCAGCATCCGGTCCCCCCGCAGCGCAGCATCCGGTCCCCCCGCAGCGCAGCATCCGGTCCCCCCGCAGTGCAGCCTGCTCTCCTCTCTGTGCTGAAAGGATAGAGAGGAGAGGAAAAGGTAAAGAAGTTACATTGGCGGCTGTTGCTGCGCGGATATCAGCTGGTGGTGAGCGGCATTGATTCAGTAATTCAGCTTAAAGAGAACACTGCTCTGTCCCCTCCCCGCCGCTGCTATCGCTGTCTTTTCCCGCAGTTCCTCCATCTTCTCCTGCCCTCCAGCAGACAGAGGATCGGCGGGCGCTGTCTCTGTCACTGCGGGAAAAGACAGCGATAGCAGCGACGGGGAGGGGAACAGAGCCCAACGCTCCTCTAGCTTCTTCTGGCCTCCCGCAGTGTGGCAGGCAGCCCCTACAGCCGCGCGCGCGGGAGCATCGGTAACACGTGAGTTCACTTTTTACTTTTTTTTTTTTAACATTCGCCCAATGAGATGCATGGATATCCCCCCCTCACACACACACACACACACACACACACTTTTGGGGAAACATAAGTGCGTCTTATAGGGTGAAAAATAAGGTATACACATACATATACACATACATATTCACATACATATAAACATACATATACACATACATATTCACATACATATACACATACATATTCACATACATATACAAATACATATTCACATACATATTGAAGGGTGATATGCTTAGCCTAATGGCGGCCATGTTGAAAAGAAGACTCTATTTTGTATTCTATAATCTGATATTAAACTTAGTTATATAGATATACTTGTAATATGTTACGTTCTGGGCATAAAGCTAACAGACGTTTTAGTGTGTAGGAATGTCCTTCTCTCAGTGATTTATCTAAATGTAGGTCACGGGAATCTCTTGAACTTCATTATCAGCAAATGTATAGGAAAATATTTCA
This sequence comes from Gastrophryne carolinensis, assembly GCA_027917425.1. Lineage (NCBI taxonomy): Eukaryota > Metazoa > Chordata > Amphibia > Anura > Microhylidae > Gastrophryne > Gastrophryne carolinensis. The sequence goes on along the minus strand of CM051234.1, from coordinate 14,909,433 downwards.
CATAGGAACCATGAGATTTATTTCCAACCTTGTCTGAAGGTTTTTAGTTCCGTTACAAAGGTGGGGGCTAAGTACTCCTTTTTTGTGTGACATTTTGTATAAAAATGCAAGCTGGTTTTGAATAAAGCAGAGTCATGTGTTGAACTGTCTTGCTGTATATGTCTCTTGATTCAATCACATGATTCTCCAACCGGTTGCTAAGGAAGAACGATACAGAGGTTGGGCGAGAGAGGCCATATAGACTTATCTGGATCCGAGTTACCCCCCAACAGAACTGGTGTCAGAAGTGTGGCTGCCCTGCATGTCACGGTAAGTGTTTTTTAATTTATATACTTATCGTGACCTCTGCTATATGGCAGGTTCAAGAATCCTAGGAAGATAAGTCTTTAGACCGTCCTGAGTGACGGCAGACCGTCCTGAGAGGCGGCAAGGCTCTGAGTAGCCTAGTAAGAGATATATAGCGCTATATAGATATTTTGAAAAGGCTCTCTGACAACCTGTATCGTTATTCCTTTAAAAACTTTTGCTTTTCCTTTCTGTCGCATAGAAGTGTAAGATAATTTGTCTTTGTTGTGTGGGACTGATAGGTGTGAAGGTGAGCACGCCTTAAACCACTGTTGCTGCTAGGTGTGAAGGTAAGCACACCTTGAATTTCTGTTTAATATGGGACAAAGTGATAGCAAATGTAAACCCTTGATAGGGGAAACTATTAGGAGGGCATTAGGAGGGGTGGGGGAGGCTTTAAAAATAGAGGAGGCTTCCGTGGAAGAGTTTTCAGAGGAAGGGGAATGAATAGAGGAAATTTCACACAGAAAACAGGTTGTTTCAGGTGTGGTGCTCCTGACCACTGGAAGGCGCAATGCCCCTTCTCAGATGTGGACTTACAACAACAGGGGATTAGAACACAGCCCCAAATCCAACCACAGGCATACAACCAGAGACAGCATCCACAAGGGACACAACAGGGTGTGACTGTCAAGTACCCCATTAATTGGTCACAACAGAATCACCAGTGACGGTGCCCTGGAGGTGGTATCCCGGCATTTCCTATGGTCTCCAAAAATTTCAAAGAAGCTCCACTAGTCGTTTTAGAAATCAATGATGAAATTTTGCCAATGTTGGTGGATAGTGGAGCTACGTGCAGTGTGTTATGTAGAGATTACTACAGGGGACCAATGACTGATGCTGAGCCTTCTATGGGGATAAATGGGATACTAACCAAGACTTTCCAGACCCCCCCTCTGACTGTTAAAAGTGTACAAGATGTGGGCAAGTGGGTGCAACATTCCTTCAAAATTGCCCTATTAACTTACTAGGCCGAGACCTAATGGGTAAGTTGGGAATTAGTATAGACACAAACAAGCAGGGAGGGCTGATTGTTAGATCACAAATTATGCCTCTCTTAAAGGAAACAAGGGATACATTTTACACTTGTATGCCAGCTTCCCCCGAACAGTTAGATGTGGATGACAAACTTTGGGCCAAGGGTCCATGGGATGTGGGTGACTGCACCCCAAACAAGGCCACCTTAAAACCAGGTGTAGGCCCTGTGTATCACAAACAGTACCCCTTGTCAAAGGAAAAAATGGAAGGCATAGAGCCCATTATTCAGCACTTCCTCAAAGAAGGCATATTGGAAAGAGTGATTTCACCTTACAATACGCCTATCAACCCTGTAAGGAAAGCAGATGGCCAATTCAGGTTTGTACAAGATTTGAGGCCCATCAATAACTTGGTAGTACCCATTGCTCCCGTGGTCCCTGATGTGCCTACCTTGTTGACCTCCATACCTCACGATGCCAAGATATTTAGTGTTCTGGATTTGAGGAATGCATTTTTTAGTGTGCCCATTGATAAAGAGACTAGGCTCCTCTTTGCTTTTTGTTACAAAGGAGAACAAATCTGTTGGAATCGATTACCACAGGGATTTATCGATTCCCCCGTAGTTTTTGCCATTGTCCTCCGTGAAACTCTTAGGTCATGGACACCCAGGTTTGGTTCGGTTCTGGTGACTTACGCGGATGACCTCCTACTTTGCAGCAGAACCGGAGGGGCCGGCCAGCAGGATGGTACTGGGTTACTGCAAACCCTATGTGCAAGTGGTTTTAAAGTGTCTAAAGAGAAAATGCAATGGTGTCAGGAGAAGGTCGAATATCTTGGTTTTGTGTTGTCTAAAGGCCAGAGAGAAATGAGCCATAAGAGAATTGCTGCCATTGTGGCAGAGGTGCGAAGTGGGTACGAGGTGATTTTACTGTCAGACCCCAAACTGATAATCAAATACGCGGCTGCTACAGCAGGCCCAGCGCCCTTTCTTAATGCCTTATTGGGACGTAAGGGGAACAGGACGAGTTAGTGCCCCCTCATGACTGTGTTACTGCCATTGACCAAGACACCTCTCCCAGACACGACTTATTTTCAACACCTTTACCGGACGCCATAGATGTTTTTGTAGACGGTTCCTGTTTCAGGTCCAATGATAACACATACCAAGCAGGCTATGCTGTTGTACGCCTGCCAGATATTGTGGTCGAGGCTAAATCCATTCCTTACAAATCAGCTCAGGCATCAGAACTCATAGCCCTGACTAGAGCATGTGAGATATTCGCTGGACAAAAGGTAAATATTTACTCTGATAGTCGTTATGCAGATGGAATAGTTATGCAGATGGAATATATTCCAAATATTTTTTCATCATATATTAATTGTTATGCAAATGGTGCTGTCTTCGATTTTGGGTTGATTTGGAGCAGGAGAGGATTTGTAGGAGCAGATGGGAAACAAATCTCTCACACGACACTCATTCACAATTTGTTGCACGCCCTCCAGTTACCCGAGAAATTAGCAATCATCCATTGCAGAGCACACACAGGGGAACAAACTGATATTGCTAGAGGGAATGCCTTTGCAGACCAAGTTGCTAAAGCAGTTGCTAGCTCCACCCCTTGGTCTGACACAACCTCAGAAGGTCTGATGCCTATGCTCATACCAGACCCATCCTTTTTTGATCACACTCTACAGACATTACAAGACCATGCAACACCACAAGATTTAGCAGACTGGGAAAGTATAGTTGCACAAAAGAATAATGTAGGTCTTTTGTGCAAAGAGGGGAAGCCTTGTTTACCAGAAGCTAGTGCCCCTCTATTTATTGCACACTATCATGGCCTAGGACATAAGGGCTGGAAAACTACCTTTCAGGCCCTACAGCAAGATTTTTACATCACTAATGGCAAGGAATTGACTAAACAATATGTCTCCAGATGCATTATTTGCATTAGAAACAATTCAAGCGACCCGAATAAGGCCAAACATGATCACTTGAAATACCCAACTACTCCGTTCACACATCTGCAGATTGATTTTACACACATGCCCAGGTTGGGAAGGACACAGGAATACCTGCTGGTGATAGTGGAAATATTTTCCAGATGGGTAGAATGTTTTGTGACTACCAGAGAGGATGCTAAGACCGTGGTAAAACTACTCACACAGGAGATCATACCGCGTTGGGGCTGCCCCTTGCAGATAAATAGTGACAACGGCCCCGCCTTCACAGCAAAAGTGTGTCAAGAGCTAGTAAAAACTCTCAGGATAGAGTGGAAGTTCCACATCCCATACCACCCTCAAAGTTCAGGGATAGTGGAAAGAATGAATAGGACAATCAAAGACAAAATTAGAAAAGCCACAGGAGGGACATTTGTAAATTGGAAAAGGATCCTTCCAATAATCTTGGCTGAAATAAGAATGACCCCTAATAAGACAACAGGATTTTCTCCATTTGAGGTGTTAATGGGAAGACCTTTCCCCACACCTTGGGGGAGGGCGCACAGGGTCAGAGAGCAGGGAGATCTAGACATAATCAGAGATGAATATGTGCGAAATTTAATTGTGACTCTGGATTACTTGGAACAAAAAGTCTCTCGGACCTCTCCTTTCTTTTCACAGGTACCCTGCACTCATTCCAGGTCGGTGACCGTGTCGTGGTGAAAGAGCTGAACCCCACCAAGAAGCAGGAATTTCCATTTGGGCCCGTGACCAGAGTGATAGCGGTGACGCCATACTTGTGGAAGACTGCCAATCGTGGATACATACTTCGTGAGTGAAAAAGGTGCCTGAGGACAAGCAGACACTGCTACCTAGAGCAGAGGAGAAGCAGACTGTGCTACCTAGAGCACAGGAAAAGTATGAAGCAGACGCCCCATCCAAAGAGCCAGGAAGTCGTGAAGGACCCCGAGAGGAAGCTCACAGGCTGGCCAATGACGTGGTTGCTGAGTTCTGGACATCTGTGGAAGATCATGGGTGTGGCAGCAGTGATGTTCTTGATCTTATGGGTTTCTCTACATTGTCACTATGATAGACATTTGATGGGCCCCCTGGAAGCTGTTTGTTATCCCAGGGGCCCTAATACCACTGCCACTACCGATAATAATATCCAGAGACGTGAACTGAACACTTTCCACCCTATATCAAATCAGGTTATGAAAAATGCTGGATTTGCAGCAAATTGCATCCTAGTTCAGCCAGGATACCTCTTGTTACGGCCCCTGTGAATTTTATCCCTTTATTGACAGGAACCCCTAAGATTGTTTTTCAAAATGTTACATGAACCAGTAATGAGAGCATAGAATTCCCCATAATAGCAAGAACACACTTTCCTGATTGGTGTTTCCTGTTGGGAAGAATGAATGCAAGAGGGGGCGAAGTGTGTAGATATAGTGAATTGAATATCTCCTACACTGATAATGTCTTTAATAAATCTGCTATACAATCTAATAATGAAACCCTTAGAAATTTAACCAAAGATGTCAATTTTAAACAAAGTTACAGTTCAGGAACACCTAAACAAAGTGCCATCTCCAAACTACTTACTGTATTATCAATGGCCGACGAAAGCAGTGAGATACAATATTCTTTTAGCCAGGTGCCCATATTTCTGGGAAATAATATATATGTTTGTTGTGGGAAAACCTGTTACCCATGGATCCCCCAAGAACCCCAGGGATGGTGTTATTTGGCCTCCCTGATCCCAGCTATGGGAGTAGTAGGCACTGTGGATGGTGGAAGGTTATTTGAAGCTAGCAAATACCCCCGTTACCCTCTTAAATCCTTAGTATGGAAAAGGGAAATTTTCACCCAGAACGATATGGCTTGGTCATGGTTTCCATCATGGTCCGGCTGGGGAATAGATTTAATGAAGAGATTAAATAATTTTACAGGATTAATGACAGATATGATCTAGGTAACTTTGGAGGAATTTTCAGATGGTTAAGAGATATGGCCATCAATGTTCTTTTAGTCATTTTTGTGATTATTATGCTTTTTGTTTCCTTCAAACTTATTATGTGCCTGATTGCAAGTTGTAGGACAGAGAGCCAAGCTGCCACATATATGGCTTACCTAGCCCATAAGCGCAGAACGTGAATTGAGGAGATCATCCAGAAGATGATTTAGGAGGGGATTGAAGGGTGAAATGCTTAGCCTAATGGCAGCCATGTTGAAAAGAAGACTCCATTTTGTATTTTATAATCTGATATTAAACTTAGTTATATAGATATACTTGTAATATGTTAAGTTCTGGGCATAAAGCTAACAGACGTTTTAGTGTGTAGGAATGTCCTTCTCTCAGTGATTTATCTAAATGTAGGTCACGGGAATCTCTTGAACTTCATTATCAGAAAATGTATAGGAAAATATTTCACATAGGAACCATGAGATTTATTTCCAACCTTGTCTGAAGGTTTTTAGTTCCGTTACAAAGGTGGGGGCTAAGTACTCCTTTTTTGTGTGACATTTTGTATAAAAATGCAAGCTGGTTTTGAATAAAGCAGAGTCATGTGTTGAACTGTCTTGCTGTATATGTCTCTTGATTCAATCACATGATTCTCCAACCGGTTGCTAAGGAAGAACGAAGAGGCCATATAGACTTATCTGGGTCCAAGTTACCCCCCAACACATATACACATACATATTGACATACATATACACATACATATTGACATACATATACACATACATATAAACATACATATACACATACATATTCACATACATATACACATACATATACACATACACATACATATACATATACACATACACATACATATACACATACATATACACATACATATACACATACACATACATATTCACATACATATACACATACATATTCACATACACCTACATATACACATACATATACACATACATATACACATACACATACATATTCACATACATATTCACATACATATACACATACATATTCACATACATATACACATACATATTCACATACATATACACATACATATACACATAGACCTGAATATACACATACATATACATATACACATACATATACACATACATATACACATACACCTGCATATACACATACATATACACATACATATACACATACATATACACATACACATACATATTCACATACATATACACATACATATACACATACATATACACATACATATACACATACATATACACATACATATTCACATACATATTCACATACATATACACATACATATACACATACATATACACATACAGGTCACACACGTTCCTCTTCACCTCCTCTGCTATATATCCTCTTTCTTTTTTTGCTCTCCCATCCACCTCCCTGGTCTCCACCATCACCACTTAGGTCAAACTCTCTTTCTGTTAATGTGGGGGTGTCGCTTGCTTAGCATTATGTAACTTTGTTGCAACTATTAACATATCTAGAGCCCTGTCTTATGCATTCTGCTGCCTATTTTCATTCTTATTACTAAATTCACAGCGTTTGGCCTGCCCAGCAACCCCAGTGCCCACCTAAACAAATCCTTGTATGATCTCCTTTTCAAATATTTCCATTTCTTGCTTTTGGAATTTGCCCCCTTACTCAGGTCCTGTTGTGGAGACTTAACACCAAGTAATATTTCTAAAACCAACTAGCCTCTAAAGAGTAGACCTTAAAGTGGACCAACACCCAGGATTTTGACTATCCTGGGTTTTGGTCCACTTCGTTGGGGCACCCCGATCGGGGGTTGCTGTGTGAAACCCCCAGAACGCCCGTAAACACTCACCTCACCCCGCTCCTACGCGGGCGCTCGTCCAATCAGAGAGCTCAGAGCCGCTGTGGTATGCACGTACAAGCGGCGTCCAACCACAGCGGCTCTGAGCGCTGGAAGCCGCGTCTCGGGCTTCCCTCTAACAGGAAGCGTGCACGCGCCGGCGATTTACAAACGGCCGGCGCGGGTGCGCGCCCTGCTAGGGGGAAGCGCAAGACATGGGCGCGGCGCGTTCATGCGCCGTTGGGATGCGGTTAAGGTGAGGTTTCTGGGCTTCCTGGGGGGTTTCACACAGCGGGTCATCCCGATTTCGGATGCCCCGCGGGGAGGGATCTGATAAGATTCCCGGGCCGATCACCCCTGGGTGTTGGTCCACTTTAAAGAGTATTCTCCTGGACTCTCCCCTGGACATTGAAAGACATTCCTGTTGGGAAAAGGACTCGACATTGGTAAACTATTTATTTTCCAAGTTACAATCAAACTGATTTTTTTTTTTATGCCCTAACCAAACATCACATCTTTGCGTAAGGCACGCAGGTCTTAGGCTGTTAATTTAACCTGGCCCTAGACCACATAGTCAGTTCCCATCATTGTTTTTCATACATTTCTTAAAGGAGGTGAAATATTGTATGTATTATTGTGTAATATTAAAAATTCATATAAACATGCCAGCTAATGAGAGAAGGGGTCACTTATACACCCAAACGCAATAAAACTCCTGCCAAGCTTGTCGTTTTCTTCTCCTTGTAGGGATAAAATCCAGGGGTGACAGGTTTGAGTGTATCAGGGGTGAAAGAACCTGTCCCAACTGGGCTGGGGCTTTAAAAAGATGGCTGCTCCCATGAGCGAGGTGGCAGCAGCTATCAGCACTTCTAGTGCAAGCTGCCGTTGTCCGCACTTATGGGGTAAGCCCCCTTTTTTAAAGCCCTGGCAGTAGCCATTTTGAGCAGGATTACAGTGCTCAGGTAAGAGTACTACCACTTCCTATTGCTGCACACTCTGAGGCTTGAGAAGTGGGGGCCCCAAAAGGGGGGGGGCGTCTGTTATTTCAGCCAAACTTGCCAAACCCAGACAGGGGTTCGCTCAACACTACACATTACATTTTTAAAGCTATTTGCAATATTTGCACAACATTCTACTACATCCTTCCAGATCGATTTGGCCTCACATTAATTTTGCTGGAAGGAATGGAACTTTTCGAATACCAAAAGAAATATTCAGTCATGAACGGAGAGAAATTCAATTGGTCCAGATGGTTTCCCCTTAATCTATGGTACCTTTACACCTTCTCTTACAAGCTCACCCCTATATTTCGTAAACATTAAACTTAAATAGAGGAGGGGCCCCTTGAAATGCACCAGTTCCTTATCAGTGTCAGTTTTTAAAACAATATTGCTGCCACTAGGAATGAGCGAATCGGTTCTAATGAACCTAAATTCGCTCCGAATTTCAGGGAAAATTCCATTCAGCACGAACCCGAATTTTTAGTGGTTCGTGCTGACCGAATTTTCCCTGAAATTAAAAAAAAAAAATTGCCGGCATGGTGGGTGCGGGGAGACCGGCTGCGATGTCAGCTGTCATCAGAGGACGCCGGCTTCCTCTGATGACGCGTCCTCTGATGACAGCTGACAGTGCAGCCGGCCTCCCCGCTCCCACCATGCCGGCATTTTTTTTTTTTCCATTTCAGGGCTTGGTGGGAGCGGGGAGGCCGGCTGCCCCCCGCTCCCACCAGAGATGAGCGATTCGCTAAAGTTCGATTCGGACGAACCCGAATTTCTTTGAGAAACATAGGGCTGGTGTGGGTATTCACATCTGCTGGGAAAAAGCTTGTGATGCTGCTGCAACCAGCACATGCACTGTGGGATAAACAACTCACAAACCACCGCTCTCTTGCTCAAATAAAGATAAAGGTACACAGGTTCCCGCCGGTTACTGTTAGTCCAATTGAGATCACAGAACACTCCAATGTTTACAGCACAATCCTATATTGACCATATACAGGTAAAAGCCAACTTTTCGAAGTAGCACAGCACCACTCTCTCAAGGAAAAGTCCTCAATATAGTAAGTTAAAAATTCTCATGCTAGTAAAAAATCAATTTAGGAGAAGAGTCTGATAATTTCACAGTTGCTGAATGGCACTTTTTACTACAGTGGAAAAAATAGTAAAAAAGGTCACTGCTTTTCTTCTGAGTAAAAAGGGCCATTTACTTTCATTGTCTTCCTAGCTGGTGATACAGCAACAGTGACATTCTCAGGCTTTAAACGCCTAAATGGAGTTTTTTACTACCATGAGATTTTTTTTTCAACTCTTACTTGAATCGAGCCAAACATGTTTTTCTCAAAAATGTAGTGTGTGAACCTGTGAAAGTTTTTCTCAATGATTTTAGTTCATAAATAGAAGACTCACCTGATCAGACCAATATAATTCTGGACAATCCAGTTATTTAAACATGTTCTCTGTGCCTATGCCTAGTATTGCTATTTGAATTTGGAAAATGGTTAATTTCCAAGCCACCAAACTAACAAGAGAAATAAAGGATCTTAAATCTTAGAAGACAGATTACGGGAATTAAATCTTGAGAGGAGATATTGGAGGGGGCGGGGCATGATTAACTTGTATTTATATATAAATGGCCAATACAAAAAATATGGGGAAGGATTATTTCAACTATAATTCTCTTGAAAGACAAGGGGGCCCTGCCCCATCTGGAAAAAAAAAGATTCGATCTCCAGAGGCAACAATCATTTTTTACCCTAAAATAGCCTCCCAGCTGGCACTAGAAGTGTCCTCACTCATGGGAGCCGGTGGCCATCTTTTTGTAGCCCCAGCTGGGGCCAAAATAAAATGTTGCTACCACTCCACCGCCAATGCTACTGCTGAGGAGGAGGTTTGGGCTGAGGTGAGTTCCAGCAGCTTCAGCTGCTGCATCCTTTAGTGGAAGCGGGTTGGTGGACTGCTCAGCAGCCCATCAACCAGCTTTTCCATGTTTAGGCCGGATGCTGAACTCAAACATGGACTTCTGGCTGAAGTTCCTGTTTGGGAGCCCAAACTCGCAGAGTTCAGTAACAAACTTCATGGTTCTAGCTCACCCATCTCTACCGATGAGATGACCTCCTTTAGTAAGTGGGGAAGACTCCGGGGCATCAGTTACCGGCAGGAGCAGACAAATTCCAGGAGGGACCAGATAGCTTACTGCAGAAATACAACATAGCAACAGAGACACTAGTGAACTGCCAGACCCTAAACCCTATGCCCCACACATTATCCCCTGCTGCAATGAATTTTAGTGGTGTGTGGTCAACATTAAGTAAGTAGGTTCAAGAAATTTTCATTATACATTTTAGGCCACTGTGTTAATCCCAAAGCCGTTGATAAGAAAACTAGGTGCAATAACATGCTGTGCAACATATTCATTGTTCATCTTAGCACAGTAGTTATCCCTGCACCAGCAGAAACATGTCCACCTCTCCCCGCACCACCGTAAGAACAAACATACAACTTCAATAGTAAACACACAAAACCCAGCAAGAACTTGGAGAACTTCTTTGTAAAAGCTGCACCAGGCTAAACCAATGTGGCACATGCTGGTGCATCCTGGCACGGTGTTATCTAATTAGGTCCAAGAGTATAGATCGAAAAAACTCAGCAGAGCAAGAGAACTCATCTTTTTCAATTATTTTATTGAGTAAGAACATTACACTGCAGATCCATGTTACATAAAAGAAGTGTGTAGAAGGAACAAAGTCTCTTTCACTACTACTCTTTCTCTACGACGGTATATATTAGAAAGTACAGTGTCAAGAGTTTACATAACTGTTCTTTACAGAGTTACACATAGACTAGGCCAATCAAAAATATATAAGATTCAATTTGAGAACAAATTAGTATTTCTTTTAATATGAGACAGTGTTCTAGCTGATATCATTGCTTACCATTATAAAAAAGATGAGAGATTTGACTTTCCTGGGTTTTGTTCCAGTGCCTCAGGGCTTCCCAAAATTGGATGCCTCGCTGTGTGAACCCCCTGAATGCTGCTATTCACTCACCTCTTCCTCATTCCAACAGTGCATGCTCATGCTTTCGCTCAATGAGAGCTGTCTGCCTTGACTATATCATTTGGCAAATGGCTCTTATTGACTAGAATGGAGACATGCACTGGCGCATTCCACGCAACCCCAGTGGCGTGCACGCTATCATCCCAGCCCAACGAAATGTATGCCGCAGGGGGATGCAGCAGCGCACGCTCTCCTTTAACAATGAGATATTTGCTGATTTAGTGCCTCCATGGAAATTCCTGCTTTTGTCAGAAAGTGAATTTGCCAGCGTAAATTCTTGCAACCAAACAATATAAATCAAAGGGAAAATCTCCAAAAAATAGTTGCTGAATCAGACAAGGGGGAAAATGGGCAATAATGGGAATTCTTACTGGAGAATGGGTGAAAGGGGTCTTTGAATCAAGGGTTTAGTCACGGTAGAAGGATCTCACTGGAAGAGAGCCCACGCATGCACCATTAGAGTGGGGAAAAGTGATTATGGGCGTCCCGGAGGGTTTCACACAGCAGGACATCCTGATTAGGGATGTTCCAGAGAAAGACCAGCGGCCGGCCCTGGAACTTTTTAGATTCCAGAGTGGGTTTTGTTCTGCTTTAAATTTAAAAGAAGATAGAAGGAGAGAGAGGAAAAATCATGAAGAGTAAGATAGGCAAAAGGGAAAAGGGATGAAGGAGAAAAGCAGAAAAAGGCAAAAATAATCCCACCTCTTTGTCTACGGATTGCAGCATTAGTGAATTACATACAGGAATTTCAAATGATCAAATATAGTTCATGGGTGTCATAAAGAATGCTTGTTATTTTTTCATTTACAAAGAACCAATTGACCAAATGACTGCCAGTGACCACTCTGAATGGTGCTATTTATTTGGATATTTGGACTTCTGAGCAGATAAGATAACAAGAGGTGTAGATATTCCAGATGGCTTGGGATACAGCTATGGTAAGCAAGGATCCACGGGGAAGGGTTTGCCAAGCAAACTCTGATGGAGGTCAGCTCGATCCAAAACCAGCCCACAAAGCATGTGGAAGAGCCCTTTGGCATGAGTCCAGTCTTCTTGCAGTGGTGCCCAAAGGTACTCAGGGAAATTAATAGGACATGTACCAAAGGGCATATTGGCTGGCATCCAGGAGTAGCTATAAAGTTCCCAGCGTGGTGCACTTCTAGCTAAAATACCTGCCTGGAATTTTACCTGGAACAGCCAGTGATTTTTACCCGCAATCTGACTCCCTTCACACTGCTCCCGCTGGCTGAGGATGGCAATAGTGTACCCGAAATTACAATAACAAGTACAGTGCCAACCACCAACCACTGTAACAAAGTAACGTGTGAGTCGGCATGCAGAGCAGCGTGGGACGCTAACTGCACTGAGGATCATGGGGAAGGAGATGAGTATCAGTCACTTACCTTCACACTGGCTCCCCAATCGCTCCAGTCTGGCAGCGTCAGAAGCCTGTTCCTGCAGCAAACTTTCCCTGCTCGCTTCCTGCTGTGCAATACAAAATGCAGCAGGGGAGCAGGGAGAAACCAGTTGCGTTGTCAATGCCGGTCACCAACCGTCCACCACTGGACCTGATCGACAAGGGAGTCGGCGTGCAGGTAGGTGAGTTTCAGAGAAAATTCGGGTGAATTGGTTTGCTCACCTTATTATCTATGAGCTTTAAACTGGGAAAAAAGTTGAAATATTTTTTACTGAATATTGCATTATATAAAAATGGATGCTGAAAGTAAATGGGTGGATATAAGGGCCATTGACTGGCTATGCAATGTTTTGGGGTGTAATGAGACATTGTTCCTTTTAATATTGAAACTATTTTTAAGAAAAAGGTTAAAAATATTAAATATGATTTAATGATATAAAATATTAAAAACAACTTATTTTCTCGTTGATTTAACATCTTGGTATCTTCAATTTAATGAAAATTAAAAAAGCAACTAAAATACACTTTTGTAAGCGTTTTCTTTTACAGAACAGATTACAGGTCCTTTTAATTACTATTTCCTTTAATGTGCAGCTTACTGTTGAGCTCTGGCTTCATGAGAATAATGTATAATTTAGGGAAGAATATGCAACCCAATAATCCAGTACAGGATGTCAGTATGGCGAATATCTCCACAGCCACCATGTATTTCCCTCTGGTGCTTAGATAGGCCGGGATCATGGCAATCCAGACACTGCAGAACACCAGCATGCTGAACGTGATGTACTTGGCCTCATTAAAACTGTCCGGTAATGTCCTCACCATGAAAGCCAGAACAAAGCTCACAGCGGCCAGAAACCCCAAATAACCCAACATCATGTAGAAGCCAGTAACTGACCCTTCATTGCACTGGATGATGATCTTCCCAGCATGAGAGAACATGTCATACTCTTGATAGGGACGAGACACTGACAGCCAAATAATACAAATCAGGACTTGTACAGAGGAGCATATAAGAACAACATAATTAGCCAGTTTATTTCCAACCCATTTGTTCCAGTAGCTGCCGGGTTTGGTGGATTTAAAGGCAATGCAGACGGTGATAGTTTTGGCCAGAACACAGGAGACAGCAATGGAGAAGAAGATCCCAAATGACACTTGTCTCAGCAAGCAGGTTATATCTACAGGACGACCGAGGAACAAGAAGACACAGAGGAAGCTCAGCAAGATGGACGTCAGGAGAATGATGCTCACAGTCCGGTTATTGGCTTTAACTACTGGAGTGTCCCAAAATGAAATAAATCCTTTCAGTACAAATGCTGTAGTCAAAGAGCCTAGAAGAGAGATGACAGCAATGGAGGGCGTTAGAATGTCCTCTTCATATGACAGGTATTCAAACGTTTTGGGAATACATTTTAATTTTATTTCATCTGGCCACTCTTCATCGGGACACCTCTGGCAGTTCTCACTGCCTGTGGAATAGATAAATACAAACAATGTTACTATCACTTATAAAGATTAAAAATGTGAAAATGATGTTTTTGTTTGAGGAAAATTGTAATGGTTTACTTTAGAAAGTAGCATCCCACTCTCAGGTTCCCCATCGGCTGTGAGAGAGACGCATTGAGAAAGCTTTGAGAAAGCTCGGAGGTGCGAGTGAAATGCGTTGACGATAGGAGGTAGAGGAGTAAGCAGCGCTCGTGGACTGAAAGTGAGCCTCGGTCTAAAGGGGGGAGAATTTTTCTAGTCAAGCTGATGGGGAGCCTGAGAGCTAGACGCCATTCTGTGTGATACTGTGCCTTCTGTCTATATCTGCTGAGGATTTTGTGAGTACACATCCTACTGTTTTTGTGTGTATGGTAATACACAATTAGAGGCGATCTTTTAAATGCTGGTGTTGAATTGTGACCGTGGGCAATACAGCAATGAAGATTGAGCAGTAAGCAGGCTTTTTTTGGCTGACCCTTCTGGGGTAAGAGTTCCTGTGTGTGGGTAAAGGAGCACTATAATGCCGCTGGCAGAAGTCATAGGGCATGTCCACCTAGAAGCCGGAACCGTCTCGCTCTGAACTTGTGACGGCTACGGAGGTGGTGGACAGCGGCAGGTACGTTGGCTAGGGAGGCCACTAGGGATGAGCGAATCGGTTCTAACGAACCTGAATTCGCTCCGAATTTCAGGGAAAATTCGATTCAGCACGAACCCGAATTTTTAGTGGTTCGTGCTGACCGAATTTTCCCTGAAATTAAAAAAAAAAATGCCGGCATGGTGGGAGCGGGGACTTCCGCCGCCCGCTGACAGCGCAGACTGCCTCCCCACTCCCTGTCCTCTGATGACAGCTGACAGCGCAGCCGGCCTCCCCACTCCCACCATGCCAGTAAGTGTTTGCTGTATAGTGGGAGCGGGGAGGCCGGCTGCGCTGCCAGCGGGCGGCGGAAGCCGGCTTCCGCCGCCCGCTGACAGCGCAGCCGGCCTCCCCGCTCCCACCATGCTGGCATTTTTTTTTCCATTTCAGGGCTTGGTGGGAGTGGGGAGGCCGGCTGCGCTGTCAGCGGGCAGCGGAAGCCGGCTTCCGCCACCCGCTGACAGCGCAGCCAGCCTCCCCGCTCCCACCAGAGATGAGCGATTCGCTAAAGTTCAATTCGGATGAACCCGAATTTCTTTGAGAAATTCGGCGAATCGCCCGAATCGAATTTTTGAGAAGTTTGCTCATCTCTAGAGGCCACAGATGGCATGCAGCAGGTAGCAGTGATGCAAGAACAGCAGTGATGGAGGAGACAGGTTAATGTGTATGTGTGTCTGTATCTCTGTGTTTAAGTTGATGTGAGACGCTAAGTGGGAGACGGGAAGTGTACTTTTTTTACTTTTACATTCGTCCAATAAGACGCAATGACACCCCACCACATTTTGAGAAAAATAAGTGTGTCTTATAGGGCGAAAAATACGCACAGCAACCAACACAGGGAAATATAGCATTACCCATCAATCCTTGGAGCAGATGGAGCTATGTAATTCATCTCTTTATGTCTCTGAGCAATCTGGGACCCTCAGAAATGCTAAGGGTGCAGCTTAGTTTTAAACTTACACATACAACTAGTGGACACATGTTTCGAGCTTTAGGCTCTCATTAGCACTAGGGCGGATGTTTCTGGCTGTATGGGGAGTGAGACTTGCGGCCTTATTTATCAAGGGCTAGCGCCAGGTAGTATCTGACGAGCGCCAGGTAGCGCCAGCTATCGGCGGCTACCGAATCAAGTACGCCCGGCGGCGGTCACAATGACGCATTTATCACGCTAAATGAGGCTAGCGCCGGCGAGAGCGACACCTAGCGCGGGATTCATCATGTAGCCGACTGCAACGAACAGCGCCGCTGCTAATCCCATCACAGCACCAGGTATGACCTGTCGCTCCCTGGCGATGTCCAATGCATTTCAATGGAGCAATCTTTAAATAATCATAATTAATTGCTATTACTGTTTTTTTTTTTCTTTTTTTTTTTAATGTCAAAAATTCTGTGACCACTTCTGCAATGTTAGGAATTTTTTTAAAGTAAAAAAAAAAAAAAAAAATATTGTGCAGAATTGATATTACAGGTCTGATATTAATGTATTCATATTACAAAATGTTTAGAAAAACTTGTATAATTTTTACATATAAAAAAAAAGGTTGTTTGGGGGTTAAAAACTACTTTACACACATCGCCGCCAGCGCTCTGGGGTTTAAACAAGGAATTCACAGCGCGAGAAATTTTTGAGCGTGATGTTTTAATGAATCTGCAGCAAGCCGTTCGCTCTGGCCATTCACTGTCAGGCGCACCCATACAACGCGGAACCTGTGAAACAGCGACCCCTAACCCCGTATTCAACATTACCGCACACCGACTGAGTCGCTGACAACAAGCAAACCCCGGCCAAGCACAGCGAATACTAGCTGGCGCTGTGAAAATCACGCTACTGGCGCTCATCTGTCGCTACCTGGCGCTATTAATGAATCGGCCTCTTGGTGAGTACCAAAACAGAATCACAAGCCACTATGTGGAAAGCCTAACATGTGGTCTTTCCACATAGTGGCTTGTGACTCTGCTTAGCTTCTATGAAGAATAGCAATACCGATGACCAAACACACCTTAAATCCTGAATAAAAAAGTAGCATTGTTAGCCCTTCCTACCTTTCTCAATGGACGCTTCTCCCTCTGAACACGGGATACAGTCATAGCAGCAGGAATGAATATGATTGTTAGGGGCTTTTCTGTACCCAGTAGGACACCGTTTAGAGCATCGTGACTCAGGGACCTAAAAAAAGTGATAAAAATGCTGTACTGCAACACAATTAGGTGAAATGCTTAAATTTTCTTTAAAGCGGATCAAAGCCCACCATGATCAGCCCAGGAATCTTAAAGATTTGATTCCCTCCTCCCAGGGCATCTAAAATCGCGATGCCCCACTGTGTGAAACCCCCCAGGTCGCCCCATACACTTACCTTGCTTCCCGGTCCAACGGCGCATATGTGTGCCACTGCTGCTCCTCTTCTAGCAGGGCGCATGCCCACACCAGGCATTTGTGAATGGCCGGCCCTCCCCAGTTACCGCTTTATCTCACTGTCCCCTTTCTCATAGAAACTTCTCAAACAACAAGTCCTTTCAGAACTGGCTCATTATCTGTCTGCCAGTTCCTTACTAGATCTAGAACACTGTGGCTTGCCATGCTCTCACATTCTTAGCCCTCCAAGGGACGCAGTAAGAAGCACTAGGGGTGTCCTCACTCATGGGGACTGGTGGCCATCTTTTTTAAGTCCCGACTGGGGCCAGTTTGGAACAACACTGCCGTCGTCGCTGGATGAAGAGGAAAGGGGCTCAGGTAGGTTACAGCAGTGCTTCTGCTGCTGCAACCAAAGGTGAAACGGGTGCTCAGCAACCCATCGACCAGCTCTACAGTGTTCAGACTGGACTCCGAACTTAAACACAGACTTCTGGCTTAAGTTCAGGTTTGGGAACCGATCTCACAAAGTTCGGTATGAACCCAAACTTTGCTGTACGGGTCCGCTTATCTCTGGTCACAGCTCCAATAATCAAAAAACCCTCCCTAAACTCCTCTGCCCTCCCCAGTTAACTCCCGGAATTTCTCAAACAACAAGTCCATTCATAACTGGCTCATTATCTGTCTGCCAATTCCTAGAGCTAGACCACTGTGGCTTGCCATGCTCCCTCATTGTTAGTCATCCAATGGATAGAGTGAGAAGCACTAGAGGTGTCCTCACTCATGGGAGCTGGTGGACATCTTCTTTAAGCCCCGGCTGGGGCCAGTTTGAAACGCCACTGTCCTCACCACTGCCCCCACCACTGCCACCGCCACTGGACGGAGAGGGTCGAGACTCAAGTACGTTACAGCAGTAAGTTACAGCAGTGCTTCTGCTGCTGCAACCTTAGGTGAAGCGGGTGCAGCCTATCAACCAGCTTTTCCGTGTTCGAACCGGAGGCCGAAACTCGAACACAGACTTCTGGCTGGACTCCTCTGCCCTCCCCATTTACCGCCCTTTCTCATAGAAATAAAATTGAATGGAAGGAAAAGTTTGGAGCCCCTCTACAGCTTCTACTCTGCACTGCAGGACATAGAGAAGAGGCAACTGGGACAGGAATCAGGTGAGCTGCTTTTTTTATTTTATTTTTGGCAGGTTGACGGTCCCTTTAGCATGATATATCTTACCTTGCCCCCCTTCCAGGGTAATTCCTGTGGATTTACCCAAAAAAATGAGTGTGATGACAAAGCAAAGGAGGCAACAAAAGAATATTTGTACTCAGTTTCATTTTCATGCATTGTCCAATATGTTACATATAAAGAATGAGAGAATTCTCCGGTCTTGTAGTACAAATTTCCCCAACTGTCTTCTATGAATTGAAGTCTTCTGATGTATTTCTGCAACTGAAAGTTAGTTATATATTGTGAGGATAAAACATGTAAGCTATTCATTGAGCAGGCTTCAAGAGGGTCAAAAGGTGAGTGCTGGTAACCCTTTAGCTACTGAGACACAAGCGTGTGGCCCCCTCATCTGAAGAGGTTGAATTAGAGCACAGGGGGTTTACAACTGTGGGCACTAGAATGTGGAAAGTCAACTCAGCCAATCAGATGATTAGCAAGTCAGAGTCAAGCAGTCTGTACACCAAACACACCAGTTGGCCGACTAAGATAAGTTAAGGTGCTAAGGTAAACATGCTGTTGCTAGAGAAAACTGTCCCTTTAACGACAAAGTGTTGCAAAAAAATAGAAAAGAAAAACATTAACATAATAGCTCTGAACAATAAAGACATCATTTTGGCACCTAAAAATAAAGACATGATAAAATGATATGAAAAGTGGAATTACCCTTTAAAGAGCGAACTCCCCCAAACCTCACCAATCTGCTGCCCCCCCCCCCCCTTTGGTCTTACTTTTGGGCGGTATTTACTCACCTTGCCAGGGGATCCATCTTCTGGGTCCCTCGGTTTCCGGGCAACCTTCCAACGGCTGGTGCATCCCATCTTGCATCCCATCTGTACGTCTACAGTCTAGCACCTGCACAGTGGGATGAAATGGCGCTGTCCGAAATCCTGCAAGACTTTATGAGCTGCGAGATCGCCATGGGGCATTGACAAGCACAGCTAAGGTGCTTGTCAGTTAGGGACGGCTAAGCAGACAGCGGAGTGAGGAATGGGCCCTGAAGCAGCCGGATGTCGGCACAGCAGGCAGTGGTGACATCCAAAAGGTAGGTAGGGGTCAATGAGGGGGGGGGATCAACCCCTTTTTATTTTAAGTCCGATGTCCCTCTTTAAGCACGGCCCATGAGTGTAACCTCGCATTTGCATTTGGCTGCGGATCCAGGTCAAGGTTAGATTGGGCCTGAATTGATCTAATTCGCTCTTTCACAATTACAGACCACACACAAGTCTATGGCCAGTCCCTAAATGCATCTCTGCTTCCTTTCTGGACTCATCATGGCCACATCAGTCTTACAAGACCTGGGCCTCCCCCTTCTTAGATTTGAGGAGAAATCTGAGTGGATACTAAACTTATTGCATTTGTGGTCATTCCCTGCACTATATAAACTCCCCAATATGGCAGCATCTCTGTATCTTTAATGCATGTCAACAGGGGAGAGCCCTGAACTGCAACTCTGTACTTCTCTATTGCTCTAAATGCACCTCTGCTTCCTTTCTGGACTCATTATGGCCACGTCACCCTTACAAGACCTGGACCTCCCCCTTTTGGATCTGGTTGGACACCAAGCTTATTGCATTTGTGGTCATGCCCTGCACTATATAAACTCCCCAAAATGGCAGCATCTCTGCACCTTTAATGCATGTCAACAGGGGAGAGCCCTGCACTGCAACTCTGTACTTCTCTATTGCTGCCCCTTTAAGAGCTTGCTCTCCACACCAGAGCCATTAAAAGCTCTCTAAGTTCTCAGCGGGACACCTTTTCAGAGGGACAAATTTAGGGCACTTAAAGATTTTCACTATACCGGGTCTTAGTCCGTCCCCCAAACCCCCCTTGGTTTGGGATGCACCACTGTGCCAAACCCCGCCGTTCGCCCAGTAAACTAACCTCACCTCAGTTCAGCGGCACATGCACGTCCTCTTGACCAATCAGCTTCTCCGGTCATATTCATGTGCAGCTGGGGAAGCTGAATGGAATCCCAGCTACACACTTTGGCATCACGCACATCCTTCGACGGCCACACACAACCATTCACTTGCAACATGCATGCGCTGGGGCTCGGCGGAAAGGTAAAAATTGCATGCAAACTGGGTTTTTTTACACAGTTTCATAGACGCCAGGGGCGGTTTTTGTCCACTTTAAAGGAGAAGTATCATTTGGCTCCTCTTTTTGGGGACGGGTTAGATGTATATGTTTTCATCAAAGACAGTCCTCTGCCTCTCAGCTGATAAATTCATTACATTCTCTGATGCCGAGCATGGCCATTACGTTGTAATACATTTTAGGTTACTCTAGCTGATAGCAGAGAATGTAATGAGTCAAATACAATGTAACCCAATATAATGGCCATCCTCAGCAGCAAACAATGTAACAAATGAATCAGCCGAGAGGCGAAGGACAGTCTACTATGAAAACACATCTAACCCGTCACCAGAAGAGGTGACAAATGCTACTCATCATTTAAACCGGACCTTCACCATGATTTAATGAAAAGCCCAAACTCTTAAAAAACAATTCCTCAGCATCTAAAATTAATATATTTTACATGTTTAGTCACTAATTTATTATTCTTTCCCCCACTGGGCTGCAACTCTGTTCGGGAATTTAGGATACGGGCGCCGCCATCTTGACTCAGAAGCATCACACTTACTGAGGAGAGGAGAGTGGGATAAGGTACAGGGGGGCGGGTTATAGCTGTGCTTTGCTCAGACAGAGCAGAGCTGGGATCAGGGAAAGGTCAGCAGTCCCAGAATGCAGAGCAGCACAGTCACTTCCTGTTTGCAGGCACTTCCTGTTTGCAGGCTGCCTGCAAAAATGGCAGCTTCCATAAGCCGCCATCTTGGATGTTTAAAGGCTTATAAAATGCAGTAGATGCAGGTAGGATGATTTTTAATGTGAGCAATCTGTATGTACAGGGTGTGGGAAACATATAAGATAGACTCTTATTTAGAGTGAAGGTCCGCTTTAACAGTCCTAATATTGGCGGTGCTGTAGTCCTAATTTTGGTAGTAGTACTAACTACTGTATTTTCGACCCATAAGACACACTTATTGTTCCCCAAAAGCTGGGGGAAATAGCTGCTGCTGATTTTCCTGCATCTGATCAATCCTCGTACAGCTCCGGTGGGCTGCAGGAGGGCGATCAGATACAAGACACCGCAGAGTTAAGGTGAGTGGACAAAGCAGCATGTAGAATCTGCGCTCCCCATATAATAGGCTCTCCAAATGCACACTGCCTGTTATATAGGGAGGGGGTTCTACATGCTGCTTGTTTTTGGGGATTGTCAATCGGCAGCTGCTCACTGCACATAAGCCACCAAGCACAGCCACTGGCAGCTCAATGCAGGAAATTGGTTTCTGCTGGACCAGCCGGACGACTACGCTACTCCCCGCCCAGAATGGCAAAGCAGGAGTTCCCGAGCAGCACACACCCGCACAAGGGTGGCACAAGGGACTCGATCTGACGTTCCAGTAAGTGGGCAGGTGCCAGACAACCACCAATGAGTTACTTGGCAGGACTATTTTTTTAAAGGAAAAAAAAATACTGTATCTGGAGCCTCCACCAGATTTGGTGCTCTGGGGCCTCCACCATACTTAATCCGGCCCTGGCACCCATCCATCACTGTAGCGTTGCTGACGGCGGCTTTGCTGCTCTAGACTCTCCGTCCTGCCCTGTGGTGGCTTTGGCTGCGGGTTTGCCCCGGCGTGCCGCCAATAGCTTAGTTGCTGGCCCCGCAGCCCATCAGACCTGAGAACTCGAAGACCTGAGAATAAAAAGCCTCCTGGACCAGACCAAAACCCAAAGGTTGGTGGAGGCCCCCTTTGCAGGGCAAGTGGTGGACTTCGCCCCTCATAATCCGATCCTGCTATTGCTACTTACTCATTACTCCATACCTTATTTTTGTATGTTAGTGAGCTAGATGGTTCCAGTGCTCGTATATCATGCACGGCCCGAGCCAAAACATCCACAGCAGTGTGCACGTAATAGTAACTTGGGAAATTTGTATGTGTCAGTAGATGGCCCAGGTTATAATCGTCATCACACGCCCTCTCAGGAATTGAGTATATGGACTGAAAGAATTCTTTTCTTTTAGTTTCTATGTCTGTACATAAATAATAAAAATAGTAGATATTCTGCAGTATGGGGTCCCCAGGGTGGTTTCTTAAGGAGATATTACATAAATGCTCTACCAGTCCTGGCATCTCTACTTTCACAGTGGTCAATAGAAAACTTGCATTAACAATGTTCTGGAATGCCTGGGATGCCACAAAATTCTGAATCCAAGACTCGTGAATGATTAACGTGATATTCTGCAGGATAACATCTAAATCCAACAAGCTGTTAAAGTCTGTTATATAGGTTCCGAAGACGAGCAAGACGCTGGCTGTAGATTTCTGAATGATCTTTAGCTTTTCCTGATTGCTCATGTAATCGCTGGTGAGCTTAATGACATAGGCGATGCAGATCCCGTGCCAGGTCAATGCTTGGGTCACTTCCTGTAGCTTCTTTTCGGCATTGTCGTCAGATGACATCATGATTCCGATCCAGTTCCACTCAAAGGCTTTGATAAATAAAATAATGGCAGCGTGTTCGAGGCCGCTGTGAGCGATATTGAAATAGGATTTTCTATTGCGAATGTTTGAGACGGGATCGGTGATGCCATAGCTGATCTAGAGGACACAATGTTTTGCTGTTATTATTAGGTTAGATACTTTTACTGGTGCAAAAACAAATCTACATGCACGGTGGCTTCATTATCAAGGTGATGCCTTTAAGTGGATCAAAACTCAGGATTTTCACTATCCTGGGTTTTGGTCCATCTCCCCGGGGCATCCCAGTTTGGGATGCCTCGCTGTGTGAAACCCTGGCGTTCACCCAATAAACTCACCTCTCCTCAGACCAACGATGGATACTCTGCCTCTGGTCCAATCAGCTTCTCCGGTCATGCATATAATTTAGCGGCTGGGGAAGCTGAATGGAATCCCAGCTGCACACATTGGCAGCACCTGGCATCACTAGCATCCTTCGGCTGTGCGCAGCCACTTGCAGCCATTCAAGTGTGGTGAGTAGGGATGAAAGTGATGCAGCCGCACACGTGCCTTGGGCTTGTCGGACAGGTAAGATTTTCGGGCTAACAGAGAGGTTTCACACAGTTCAGGGAGAGGGAATCAGCCACCCCAGGAGTCTCATAGACTTTAAAGATCAAGTACAGACCATGGGGTTGACTCAGCTTCATTCCAAAAATGTTCATATTTTGTGCCCTGTAAGACACACCTGCCCATAGGAAGCACCTAGGATTTGGAAAATAAAAAAATAAATATTCTGAACCAAATGTGCTAAAACACCATCCCCCCAAGAACCAAATACTAGGCAAGGTGCAGAAACCCACCATTACAGGCAGAGTGACATTCTCCCCATTCCCCATTCCCATGGCCAGTGTGGCATTTCCCCCTTACATTGCCCATAGGCAGTGTGGCATTCCCCCTTCCATTCCCCATAGGCAGTGTGGCAGTCTCCCCTCCCATCTCCATAGGCAGTGTGGCATTCCCCCATCCCATTCCCCATAGGCAAGGTGGCAGTCTCCTCTCCAATAGGCAGTGTGGCATTTCCTCCCTCCCCTTCCATTCCCATATGCAGTGCGGCACCCACCCCCCATTCCCTATAGGCAGTTTGACATCCCCCCTCCCATTCTCCATATAGGTAGAGTGGCACTCCCCGCTTTCACCCCCATAGGCAGTGTGGCATTCCCACCATCCCATTCTACATAGGCAGTGTGGCATTCCCCCCTCCCATAGGTAGTGTGGCATTTCCCCCTCCACTCCTTTTTCCATAGGCAGTGTGGCATCCCCCTCTTCCATTCCCCATAGGCAGTGTGGCATCCCCCCCTCCAATTCCCCATAAGCAGTGTGGCATCCCCCCTCCCATTCCCATAGGTTAGTGTGTTATTTCCCCCCTCCCCTCCTATTTCCATAGGTAGTTTGGCATTCCTCCCTCCCATTCCCTATAGGCAGTGTGGCATCCCCCCACCCATTCCCTATAGGCAGTGTGGCATCCCCCCTCCCATTCCCCATAGGCAGTGTGGCATTAGTGTTGCCCATTTCTTTGTTTGGTACTGCCTGCGTTTGGGGTTCCTACCGCGGAGTGCTGCAGAGTGGCTGAGGATAGTAGCTGTAGGCTGTGTACATATGGAGACCCTGTTGAAAGTCCCAAGACCAACTGGCTGCCGACTGGATGATCTGCGGCTTCTTAGGGCAAGCCATGCAGCCAGGCAGAGCCGCCTGCTGGCACAAGCAAGCTTTACCTACAATATGCTTATTCCTGACAGTAAATCTGTCAAATTATATCTGCCAGAGCCAAGTGACTTCTATATCAATTTTATTCCACTCCCTACTATCTTTAGTTGCAATTCATCTTCTCCTACTCCGTCTATCAAGTTTCAAAGAATGGAAGCCAGGCTAATCTCTGTATAGCACCTATAAAGTGTCTCAGCAAGGTTTCACTAAATACTTTACGGCCAACTCCAGCCACCATGTCAGACATCTCAGCCCTCTTCACTGTCTTTGGGCCAAATGGAATCCACAGCAAGGCTGTTCAAAGTGGCTTTCTGCTTGCCTTACACAGCTGCCTCTCTTGGTCTCCCTGGGCCTCTATTCATCTCCAGGTGCAACTGCTGCCTCCACCTTCTCTGGTCCTGGCAAGGTGTAAGGCTCACCAGGTAGCAGCTCCAGGTTAGTGTATAACGCCCAATCTCTGCCACTGGCTTCTCCTTTAGACAATCCCCCATTTGCCGGGATGCAAGCAGGCCTCATTGCCCCTAGGACATATCACAGCAAACTCACATGCAGGACCTGCATGTGAGTGAGCACCTGCAGGTGTGCAAAGGAGGTCAGATGAAGCAGAGGTCATTCACGGGTGATCAGAAGTATCTGCCATCGAAGCAGAGGGATATACCAAAGGCAGAGTCAGTGAGCAGCATGTAGGTCATACATGGGTGTCATGGGAAGTCAGGAATTCTGAGGTCAGAGGTTCAAAATCACAACATAGGTTCAGACAAGGCAAGGTCAGGGGTCAAATACTGGTAAAACACAATATGAAAAGTTCAGCATAATATTTTATATCACCCAAAGCTACGGATATCACGGGCATCAAAATGATGGGCTGGGTAAGCTTTATAGTGGCTAGAGTTCGGTAACTGTGCCCAGGCTCATTGACCATGAACATTTTGTCAAGCCCAGAGCTACAAAGAGGGCTAATAGCCCATGACTAGAGATGGGTGAACCTGAACCGTAAAGTTCTGAACCCCAACCACGAGTTTGGGTTCCCAAATCAGAGTTCAGAAGTAAGAGTTCCAATACAACTTCTGACCCAAACATAGACAAGCTGGTTGATGGGCTGCTGAGCACTAGATGCACTGGCACTAGAAGTGTCCTTGCTTGGGCCAGTTTGAAACACCGGGTTCGGGCCTCCGAACCCGAATATTTATACAAAATTTGGCCGAACTTGTCAAACCCGAACTTTGCAGGTTTGCCTATCTCTACCCATGACCAACTTAAAGGCTCATTGGCCTGTTTAAACAAACATAAATGTCTCGGGTGAGCGCATACACGTGCTGAGATTCCGGGGATGCAGGAGTAGGAGGATGAGCCCAGTGCCGCTCAATCCTGAGACTAATGCATTGGCCAGGCAATGGTCAGCTCAGTGCACTTCCCAAAGATTCTGCTGGACCGAGGAAGAAGTAAGTGATCCTCTGTGAAACAAGGTCTCCTCCACTGGTTCACCTGCAGCTGCATCTATTGTACACTGGCACTGCAGCCTGCACATGGATTACTAGTCCCAGGGATTCTTCAGAGACGCAATCCCACAAGGAAAAAGAGATGCAAGCTACCCCGTGGGTCAACAGTTCCACCTACCCATAGCCATTGACTGCACCATGTATGAGCCAACCTCCACCTCAGTCTGAAACAATGGGCCTCTTGAAGAAAATAAAGGATAGCAATTACTAGGGTCTATGTCTGGTGCATCAGGTTGATAAACTGGAGGCTACTCAAACATTTGCTTTTAATTAAAACTGTTAAACAAAAAAAGAATCATAAAGTTCTGTTCTATGTCTTTTTCATTAAAGGCTAATTGCTTACCTATTTTAGGCAAAGGCAATTGTTAGACCATTGTGTAGGGCTGCGTTTGGAGCTGTCCTAAACTGTTTCGCATTTTTTTGAAGAAGAAATGGCCGCGATGTTGGAGTTTAGAGTTTGAACTTTGTTGATGTTGATGATGTTGCATAATAATCAGCATAATAGGCAGGGTCCGAAAACTTGCTTCAGACACCATGGCTCCCCTCTTCCCCTGTTGCTAGGTGCCATTGGATCCAGGACCAGCACTCCCAGCCTGAACTCCCATATGCATATGTGCTTACTTGCATGAACGCACTCCCGAATGCACATGCACACACTCCCATGCATGCATGCGAACACTCCCAAACACGCATGCAAACACTCCCAAACATGCATGCAAACACTCCCAAACACGCATGCAAACACTCCCAAACACGCATGCAAACACTCCCAAACACGCATGCGTACACTTCCAAAAGCACATGTGCACACCCAAACGCACATGCATGCAATCTCAGGCGCACATGCGCACACTCCAAAATGTGCATACACGCACTCCCACGCACGTACTCCCAAACATGCATGTGCACTCCAAATGTGTACTCCCAAATGCACATGTGCGTAATCCCAGACTTACATGCGCACTTAAAACGAACTCCCAAACATGGATGTGAACCCCCTGAGCTCTGGGCAAGCGGGGGCATCACTGCTGAGCTCCAGGCACAGAGGGGGGGGTGTTATGACTGGGGCCACCACCCTGAGCTGCGGGCGGTGTGGTGGGGGGATAGGGGCCACCCAGGCTTAGCTCAGGGGGTGTGAAAAAAGCACACATGCCGGCACTGGCTCATGAAGGGAGATGAGGCAGGGAGAGGGTCAAGAGACAAAGCAAAGAAAAAAGTCAGCTCTACTCTTATAATAGTATCCTCCTGCCCAGGGTATTGGGAAATTCGGCACGGCTAAGAGCGCTCAACTCCAATTATGCAGATCACAAACTGGTATACAGCCAAAAGTTCCCCAAAAAATCTGCAAAAAACTTTATTCCAAAAATCGATAAAAATCACATGAAAGGCAATTCCCAGTAAAAGATCAAACACGCCAACGCGATTCGGACCATGAGGGGTCCTTAATCATGACAATCAATCACAGCTACAATTTATATCCCCACCAGCAATTGAAGAGCCCGCCTCCAGGCGAACTTCATTAATTAGTTAACACATGCAAGCAAGTTTTGGCATATAGCCACAGCCGGTTATATATTGGTCACTCCGCGGGACATGTCACATGACAGTGACCAATATATAACCGGCTGTGGCTATATACCAAAACTTGCTTGCATCTTCTTGGGACTGCTGTGGCTACAGTTCTGATATTACTCCTAGGGAGTGGACGTTTAATTTCTAAATTCTAAATTGTTATATTGTTAACTAATAGCGCAACCTTGAATATATTACTTTATATTACTAATTAGTTAACGCATGTTCATAATTACAGCAGCAAATGGTAAATACAACATAAGTCCACAATATGACATATTTAAGATAACCTGTATATTATATGGATAGCTATTAGGGATGAGCGAACCTGAATTCGCTTCGAATTTCAGGGAAAATTCGATTCAGCACGAACCCGAATTTTTAGTGGTTCGTGCTGACCGAATTTCCCCTGAAATAAAAAAAAAATGCCGGCATAGTGGGAGCGGGGAGACCGGCTGCGCTGTCAGCTGTCATTAGAGATGAGCGAACTTTTGAAAAATTCGATTCGACTGATTCGCCGAATTTTCCGACAAAAATCGTTTCGACCCGAATAAATTCGCGACGAATCGCTATTAAAAACGGCTATTTCTGAGCCTCCTACAGCCTCAATAGGGTTGTAAACCATTCAGCCTTGCTGTAACACGCACAGGATGCGTGCTGGGTTAGTTAAATAATACTTTGAAGAAATATCACATGCAGATCAGAGGCATCGCTAATAGAATCGCAGAGCGGCACAATTGCAGAGAGTTGAAGTGGCATCACTATGAGGGGCAGAAGGAGCCCAAATATACACTGGAGTTGGCCTCAGGAGCCCAAAAATTGGATGAATCACACCCTGGAGTTGGCAGGAGTTGGCAGCAGCAGCAGCAGGAGCCCAAATATACACTGGAGTTGGCTTCAGGAGCCCAAAAATTGGATGAATCACACCCTGGAGTTGGCAGGAGTTGGCAGCAGCAGCAGCAGGAGCCCAAATATACACTGGAGTTGGCTTCAGGAGCCCAAAAATTGGATGAATCACACCCTGGAGTTGGCAGGAGTTGACAGCAGCAGCAGCAGGAGCCCAAATATACACTGGAGTTGGCTTCAGGAGCCCAAAAATTGGATGAATCACACCCTGGAGTTGGCAGGAGTTGACAGTAGCAGCAGCAGGAGCCCAAATATACACTGGAGTTGGCCTCAGGAGCCCAAAAATTGGATGAATCACACCCTGGAGTTGGCAGGAGTTGACAGTAGCAGCAGCAGGAGCCCAAATATACACTGGAGTTGGCCTCAGGAGCCCAAAAATTGGATGAATCACACCCTGGAGTTGGCAGGAGTTGACAGTAGCAGCAGCAGGAGCCCAAATATACACTGGAGTTGGCCTCAGGAGCCCAAAAATTGGATGAATCACACCCTGGAGTTGGCAGGAGTTGACAGTAGCAGCAGCAGGAGCCCAAATATACACTGGAGTTGGCCTCAGGAGCCCAAAAATTGGATGAATCACACCCTGGAGTTGGCAGGAGTTGGCAGTAGCAGCAGCAGGAGCCCAAATATACACTGGAGTTGGCCTCAGGAGCCCAAAAATTGGATGAATCACACCCTGGAGTTGGCAGGAGTTGGCAGCAGCAGCAGCAGGAGCCCAAATATACACTGGAGTTGGCTTCAGGAGCCCAAAAATTGGATGAATCACACCCTGGAGTTGGCAGAAGTTGACAGTAGCAGCAGCAGGAGCCCAAATATACACTGGAGTTGGCCTCAGGAGCCCAAAAATTGGATGAATCACACCCTGGAGTTGGCAGGAGTTGACAGTAGCAGCAGCAGGAGCCCAAATATACACTGGAGTTGGCCTCAGGAGCCCAAAAATTGGATGAATCACACCCTGGAGTTGGCAGGAGTTGACAGTAGCAGCAGCAGGAGCCCAAATATACACTGGAGTTGGCTTCAGGAGCCCAAAAATTGGATGAATCACACCCTGGAGTTGGCAGGAGTTGACAGTAGCAGCAGCAGGAGCCCAAATATACACTGGAGTTGGCTTCAGGAGCCCAAAAATTGGATGAATCACACCCTGGAGTTGGCAGAAGTTGACAGCAGCAGCAGCAGGAGCCCAAATATACACTGGAGTTGGCCTCAGGAGCCCAAAAATTGGATGAATCACACCCTGGAGTTGGCAGAAGTTGGCAGCAGCAGCAGCAGGAGCCCAAATATACACTGGAGTTGGCTTCAGGAGCCCAAAAATTGGATGAATCACACCCTGGAGTTGGCAGAAGTTGGCAGCAGCAGCAGCAGGAGCCCAAATATACACTGGAGTTGGCTTCAGGAGCCCAAAAATTGGATGAATCACACCCTGGAGTTGGCAGGAGTTGACAGTAGCAGCAGCAGGAGCCCAAATATACACTGGAGTTGGGCTCAGGAGCCCAAAAATTGGATGAATCACACCCTGGAGTTGGCAGGAGTTGACAGTAGCAGCAGCAGGAGCCCAAATATACACTGGAGTTGGCTTCAGGAGCCCAAAAATTGGATGAATCACACCCTGGAGTTGGCAGGAGTTGACAGTAGCAGCAGCAGGAGCCCAAATATACACTGGAGTTGGCCTCAGGAGCCCAAAAATTGGATGAATCACACCCTGGAGTTGGCAGGAGTTGACAGTAGCAGCAGCAGGAGCCCAAATATACACTGGAGTTGGCTTCAGGAGCCCAAAAATTGGATGAATCACACCCTGGAGTTGGCAGAAGTTGGCAGCAGCAGCAGCAGGAGCCCAAACATTACTTTAAACAGACCCTGGGGTTGGCCTCAGGAGCCCAAAAATTGGATGAATCACACCCTGTGGAGAGTCATGTGGAGAAAAAGTAGCTTAGTTAGTAATATCTACATAAAATTATGAATAAACAAATGCAAAAGTTTGCCAAAGTGAAGTTTTGTTTGAGGGTGTGTTTCCACCTTTTAATTAAATCAGAAACAAGAAGGTGTCATTGCCTCTGACTAATTAGCCCTCAAAAATTCTTGGAATTTTTAATCTGGAATCATGTCTGATCCGTCTTATCCGAAGAATATTAATAAAAAGTAAGAGTAACGTAAAGGATTTTTTATCAATACTTACTTGTGGTCCGATGCGGAGGAATGTCTGTAACTTGAGAGCAGCGCCTTAAATCTGTTTTGCACGATCCATCTTTCTTGGTCTGGCCCCGTCATCAATCTACTGGAATACATCAGGCATTGTTGGGAGGAAAGCTTGGCTGATCCATGCGCCATTCATTTCCACGCAGGGCAGTCTCTGGAAAAAAAAAGTCTGTATAAACCAGGGTCTTTTTCATATAAAAACAAATGGTTATTCTTGCTTTTCAACCATATGTTCCACAGCTTTACCAGTCATTGTGTCAGCCAATGAAGCAACTTTGTCTGGAAGTGCTGCAAAAGCAGTCCACTGCATCACAAGTGGCATCTGACACCCCCAGTCAACTGTCTGCCTGTTATGCTTTGGGTTCAGCTCCACTATCCATTGATCTGATATCCAAGATCTGATAATCATAAAATTCAGCAGCTACTGCCCAGCCAAGAAGTGGAGGAGACACTCGCCTCTTCTTCCACTATCCGGCAACTAGTGATGAGGAGAGTGTCGTGGGAGGAGGTGTTGCAAGCCGAGGTAGTGGAAGAGGGTCCCTGGAGTCTGCGGCGGTGGCGGCGGCAGCAGCAGCGAATTATTGCGGACTGTTGGTAGGAAAAATCAGCTACTCAGCGATGTGGCAGTGTTCCATGCAGCATCCTGTGGAGAAAAAGTAGGTTAGTTAGTGTATATACATAAAATTATGAATAGACAAATGCAATAGTATTGCGAAAGTGAAGTTTTGTTTGAGGGTGTGTTTCCACCTTGCAATTAAATCAGAAACAACTAGCTATCATTTGCCTCTGAATAATTAGCCCTCAAAAATTCTTGGAATTTTTAATCTTGATGTCTGAGGGATTTCTCCTCTCAGACAGCGTCACCATAAGTCCAGCCTGCTGCATTACCCAGTGGTGGACCTTTCAGAGAACTGATGGCTTGTGCCGAGCCGAGGTGGAGAGTCACATGGCATGGTTGTTGAACAGAAGGTGGGCCAGTCCTTTAGCCTGTCAGTGTGTACCAAAGTGCACAGTGTTGTCTACGCCTGGAGCTGTAACTATAGACTCATGGTGGACAATATATATCCTTTTAGGCCCCCTTGGTGATTGTTGTTTCACGCTGTTCTTCACATGGTTTTCCTTGACCATCAGAGTCACACATGGGAGGAACTACTAAAAATGAGAACTCAATCCATGAAAGCATTGCTTAATCCACGAAAACTGCAAATTTGGACCCATGGTGACTGACACTTGGAAGAACATCTTGTTTGCGCTGCGACAAGGAAGCCAGAGTCATGCGTCCTGACATGGCACACGTGTTCAGTCTAGTTTTGAAGTCTTGCCCCCATCTGAAAGACATCCGAACAACAGGAAAGAAAGTTAGCATGCACTTCTGGCACTCCTACACCACCAAGCACAACCTTATTGAGCCTCAGCGTCACAAAGGTGTACCCCACCATAGTCTGATTTGCGATGTTTCCACCCGTTGGAATTCCACCCTCCATATGCAGGATCCACTATAGCAGTGGTCCCCAACCCTGTCCTCAAGGCCCACCAACAGGCCAGGCTTTGCAGATCTCCACAAAGATGCTCAGGTGGAGTAATTAGTGCAGCTGCAGAGCAATAGAGCTGGCTATTTGGAGATCCAAAAAACATGACATGTTGGTGGGCCTTGAGGACAGGGTTGAGGACCACTGCACTATAGGAACAGAGAAAAGCCATCACGGATTTCTGGATGATCCAAACGGATAGGGGGACACCCCTGTGTAAATTCAATGTAAACCATTGGCAGCTCATACGTGACACCGACCGTTTGTTTAGGCCCTTTGAGGAAGCTACATTATTAGTCAGTTGCCAGGACTATGAGATGAACGATGAGATTCCACTGCTTCATGTACTACAACACATGTTGGAAAGCATGGCTGGTCAGGGCACTGGAGACATGGCACATACATTTCACAGCCACATGAAGCCTGTGGGGGCTGAAGTGGAGGAGGAGGAGGGGGTGGGGCACAGCAAACCACAGTTTAGGTTTCACAAAATGACCATTTTATCTAGTCATCTGACAGGAGAGGAGGTGCAGCCACAGGAGCTAGAGGGTTGTGAGTAAGGCGAGACAGAGGACCCAGACACACCATGGCAGTTTACAGTGGAGATGGAGACAGGTAGTCCCTCCGAGTCACTTGCACAAATGGCACGATGCATGCTCACATGCATGCGTACTAGTGAGCGCAGAATTGTCTCCATTTGTCAGCGGGAAGACTTCTGGCTCTCCAACTTATTGGACCCTCGCTTCCGGCACAAAATGGGGGCATTTTTTACGCCCACTGAGAGGGAGGAAAAACTGACCTACTACAGAGACATCCCACGTAGTCAGTTGGGCGATGTCTATTTGCGCCATGGCCCATACTCCCGCAGGTCTGACTCTAGGGGAACTTTGCGATCACCTTCCACTGCCATGGCTGCTGGGGGGGTGGAAGGAGCAGCAGCAGCTCCATCAGCAGCAACCTCAGTCTTCAGTCGCTAGTGAGTAGCTTTCTACACCCGCATAGTGAGTCTACTCATGAGAAGCAGGAAGACCTGGAGCTGGACCTCAAACAGCAGGTCATGTCATACCTTGACATGACCATGCCAACACACCTTCAAGATCCACTGGATTTGCTGGGAAGCCAAACTTGACTTGTGCCCGCAACTAGCAGAGTTTGCCCTGGAAAAGCTGTACTGGCCGGACAGTAGTTGATTTAGATGGCAACTGGGCTGCTCTATATAACGAAGCAAAATGGCAAATTTACCTCACTATATAAGCTATTGCCCCTCAGATTTACACAGGGGCTGCTCTATATTATGCTGCAAAATGGCAAATTAACCTCACAATATAAGCCATTGCAGCTCTATATAAATAAAAATAAATAAATAAAAAAAGGGCCTGTAGAAGCTTATTTAGTATAACAGATAGGGTGACATGTGCTGGTTTGGGATGCCCATATGGGCTAGTGTTTTGGCAGCAGTACAAAAACCAATGCAAAATGCAATAGCTTAATAAAGCTGATGCTGATCAACGCTTATTTAGTATAACAGATGGGGTGCAACATGCAGGTTTGGGATGCCCTGCGGCCTGGTGTATTTAAAGCAGACCAAAACCAATTCAAAATGCAATAACTTAATAAAGCTGAGGCTGTAGATGCTTATTTAGTATAAACAGGTAGGGTGCAAGGTGCAGCTTTGGGGTGCCCTGCGGCCTGGTTAAATGAAAGCAGTCAAAAAGGAAGTGCAAACTGAAGTAGCTTAATGAAGCTGATGCTGATCAACGCTTATGTTGTATACCAGATAGGGTGCAAGGTGCAGCTTTGGGGTGCCCTGCGGCCTGGTTTATTAAAATCAGTCAAAAACAAGTGCAAACTGAAGTAGCCTGATCAACGCTTATGTTGTATAACAGATAGGTTTAAAATAGCATGTGCCTTGGGATGCCCGTGTGGCCTGTTATATTTCAAGCTGAACAAAAAGTAACAATAATCCAAGTATGAGACATCATTTTGACCTTCTTCACAGCGCCATACTTTGAAAAAAAAAAATTAATTTCATGCCGATCAATCCAAAGGTCAATGCCCCTAACAAAAATAGTGTTCGGTATAAGTTTTCCTTCTGGAAGGACGTAACCTTTAGTTTACATGGTTGGGGTAGGTTATCTTACAAATTGGGATACCCCACTGTATATGAAACCGAATATAAATGCACACCCAAAAGTGGACACTCAGCCTCCAAGAGGCCTGCTTAGTTTAAATAAGAGAGCTGCTTAGTATGGTAGGTAGGTTATGTTATGTTACAGAATGGGATGCCCCAAGCAGACTTGAGATCAGTATATATGCACACAGCAGCAGTGTGTTAGCAGGCTCATACAGGCCAAATTTCTTTAAATAAATGTGCAGCTTACAGTAAATGCAGAGGCTAATGGTATGTTAAAGAATGGGATGTCCCAAAAACCAGAGAGCACCTGGCAGGCAGCAGTAAGACTATGCACAGCAAAAGTGTCTTTATCATGCCTAATTTCAATTAGAATAGGTGCAAATGGTTAGGTTCTTAAATAGAGGCTGGTGTAGTCACAGAATGGGATGCCCTAAAAACCAGCAGTAAGTACACCTGGCAGGGTCCAGTAGTGCTATGCCCAGCAAAAGTGTCTTTATCAGGCTAATTTCAAATATGATAAGAGCAAATGCTTATATGGTCTTAAACAGAGGCTGCTTTAGTCACAGAATGGGATGCCCCGGGCAGGAATCGAGCTGGCAGGGTCCAGTAGTGCTTTGGCCAGCAAAAGTGTCTTTATCAGGCTAATTTCAAATATGATAAGAGCAAATGCTTATATGGTCTTAAACAGAGGCTGCTGTAGTCACAGAATGGGATGCCCCGGGCAGGAATCGAGCTGGCAGGGTCCAGTAGGGCTTTGGCCAGCAAAAGTGTCTTTATCAGGCCTAATTTCAAATATGATAAAAGCAAATGCTTATATGGTCTTAAACAGAGGCTGCTTTAGTCACAGAATGGGATGCCCTGGGCAGGAATGGACCTGGCAGGGTCCAGTAGGGCTTTGGCCAGCAAAAGTGTCTTTATCAGGCTAATTTCAAATATGATAAGAGCAAATGCTTATATGGTCTTAAACAGAGGCTGCTTTAGTCACAGAATGGGATGCCCTGGGCAGGAATGGACCTGGCAGGGTCCAGTAGGGCTTTGGCCAGCAAAAGTGTCTTTATCAGGCTAATTTCAAATATGATAAGAGCAAATGCTTATATGGTCTTAAACAGAGGCTGCTTTAGTCACAGAATGGGATGCCCTGGGCAGGAATCGACCTGGCAGGGTCCAGTAGGGCTTTGGCCAGCAAAAGTGTCTTTATCAGGCCTAATTTCAAATATGATAAGAGCAAATGCTTATATGGTCTTAAACAGAGGCTGCTTTAGTCACAGAATGGGATGCCCCGGGCAGGAATCGAGCTGGCAGGGTCCAGTAGTGCTTTGGCCAGCAAAAGTGTCTTTATCAGGCCTAATTTCAAATATGATAAGAGCAAATGCTTATATGGTCTTAAACAGAGGCTGCTTTAGTCACAGAATGGGATGCCCTGGGCAGGAATCGACCTGGCAGGGTCCAGTAGGGCTTTGGCCAGCAAAAGTGTCTTTATCAGGCCTAATTTCAAATATGATAAGAGCAAATGCTTATATGGTCTTAAACAGAGGCTGCTTTAGTCACAGAATGGGATGCCCTGGGCAGGAATCGACCTGGCAGGGTCCAGTAGTGCTTTGGCCAGCAAAAGTGTCTTTATCAGGCCTAATTTCAAATATGATAAGAGCAAATGCTTATATGGTCTTAAACAGAGGCTGCTTTAGTCACAGAATGGGATGCCCTGGGCAGGAATCGACCTGGCAGGGTCCAGTAGGGCTTTGGCCAGCAAAAGTGTCTTTATCAGGCCTAATTTCAAATATGATAAGAGCAAATGCTTATATGGTCTTAAACAGAGGCTGCTTTAGTCACAGAATGGGATGCCCTGGGCAGGAATCGACCTGGCAGGGTCCAGTAGTGCTTTGGCCAGCAAAAGTGTCTTTATCAGGCCTAATTTCAAATATGATAAGAGCAAATGCTTATATGGTCTTAAACAGAGGCTGCTTTAGTCACAGAATGGGATGCCCTGGGCAGGAATCGACCTGGCAGGGTCCAGTAGGGCTTTGGCCAGCAAAAGTGTCTTTATCAGGCCTAATTTCAAATATGATAAGAGCAAATGCTTATATGGTCTTAAACAGAGGCTGCTTTAGTCACAGAATGGGATGCCCTGGGCAGGAATGGACCTGGCAGGGTCCAGTAGGGCTTTGGCCAGCAAAAGTGTCTTTATCAGGCTAATTTCAAATATGATAAGAGCAAATGCTTATATGGTCTTAAACAGAGGCTGCTTTAGTCACAGAATGGGATGCCCCGGGCAGGAATCGAGCTGGCAGGGTCCAGTAGTGCTTTGGCCAGCAAAAGTGTCTTTATCAGGCCTAATTTCAAATATGATAAGAGCAAATGCTTATATGGTCTTAAACAGAGGCTGCTTTAGTCACAGAATGGGATGCCCTGGGCAGGAATGGACCTGGCAGGGTCCAGTAGGGCTTTGGCCAGCAAAAGTGTCTTTATCAGGCTAATTTCAAATATGATAAGAGCAAATGCTTATATGGTCTTAAACAGAGGCTGCTGTAGTCACAGAATGGGATGCCCCGGGCAGGAATCGAGCTGGCAGGGTCCAGTAGTGCTTTGGCCAGCAAAAGTGTCTTTATCAGGCCTAATTTCAAATATGATAAGAGCAAATGCTTATATGGTCTTAAACAGAGGCTGCTTTAGTCACAGAATGGGATGCCCTGGGCAGGAATGGACCTGGCAGGGTCCAGTAGGGCTTTGGCCAGCAAAAGTGTCTTTATCAGGCTAATTTCAAATATGATAAGAGCAAATGCTTATATGGTCTTAAACAGAGGCTGCTTTAGTCACAGAATGGGATGCCCCGGGCAGGAATCGAGCTGGCAGGGTCCAGTAGTGCTTTGGCCAGCAAAAGTGTCTTTATCAGGCTAATTTCAAATATGATAAGAGCAAATGCTTATATGGTCTTAAACAGAGGCTGCTGTAGTCACAGAATGGGATGCCCCGGGCAGGAATCGAGCTGGCAGGGTCCAGTAGGGCTTTGGCCAGCAAAAGTGTCTTTATCAGGCCTAATTTCAAATATGATAAGAGCAAATGCTTATATGGTCTTAAACAGAGGCTGCTTTAGTCACAGAATGGGATGCCCTGGGCAGGAATCGACCTGGCAGGGTCCAGTAGGGCTTTGGCCAGCAAAAGTGTCTTTATCAGGCTAATTTCAAATATGATAAGAGCAAATGCTTATATGGTCTTAAACAGAGGCTGCTTTAGTCACAGAATGGGATGCCCCGGGCAGGAATCGAGCTGGCAGGGTCCAGTAGTGCTTTGGCCAGCAAAAGTGTCTTTATCAGGCTAATTTCAAATATGATAAGAGCAAATGCTTATATGGTCTTAAACAGAGGCTGCTGTAGTCACAGAATGGGATGCCCCGGGCAGGAATCGAGCTGGCAGGGTCCAGTAGTGCTTTGGCCAGCAAAAGTGTCTTTATCAGGCCTAATTTCAAATATGATAAGAGCAAATGCTTATATGGTCTTAAACAGAGGCTGCTTTAGTCACAGAATGGGATGCCCCGGGCAGGAATCGAGCTGGCAGGGTCCAGTAGTGCTTTGGCCAGCAAAAGTGTCTTTATCAGGCTAATTTCAAATATGATAAGAGCAAATGCTTATATGGTCTTAAACAGAGGCTGCTGTAGTCACAGAATGGGATGCCCCGGGCAGGAATCGAGCTGGCAGGGTCCAGTAGGGCTTTGGCCAGCAAAAGTGTCTTTATCAGGCCTAATTTCAAATATGATAAGAGCAAATGCTTATATGGTCTTAAACAGAGGCTGCTTTAGTCACAGAATGGGATGCCCTGGGCAGGAATCGACCTGGCAGGGTCCAGTAGGGCTTTGGCCAGCAAAAGTGTCTTTATCAGGCTAATTTCAAATATGATAAGAGCAAATGCTTATATGGTCTTAAACAGAGGCTGCTTTAGTCACAGAATGGGATGCCCCGGGCAGGAATCGAGCTGGCAGGGTCCAGTAGTGCTTTGGCCAGCAAAAGTGTCTTTATCAGGCTAATTTCAAATATGATAAGAGCAAATGCTTATATGGTCTTAAACAGAGGCTGCTGTAGTCACAGAATGGGATGCCCCGGGCAGGAATCGAGCTGGCAGGGTCCAGTAGTGCTTTGGCCAGCAAAAGTGTCTTTATCAGGCCTAATTTCAAATATGATAAGAGCAAATGCTTATATGGTCTTAAACAGAGGCTGCTTTAGTCACAGAATGGGATGCCCTGGGCAGGAATGGACCTGGCAGGGTCCAGTAGGGCTTTGGCCAGCAAAAGTGTCTTTATCAGGCTAATTTCAAATATGATAAGAGCAAATGCTTATATGGTCTTAAACAGAGGCTGCTGTAGTCACAGAATGGGATGCCCCGGGCAGGAATCGAGCTGGCAGGGTCCAGTAGTGCTTTGGCCAGCAAAAGTGTCTTTATCAGGCTAATTTCAAATATGATAAGAGCAAATGCTTATATGGTCTTAAACAGAGGCTGCTTTAGTCACAGAATGGGATGCCCCGGGCAGGAATCGAGCTGGCAGGGTCCAGTAGTGCTTTGGCCAGCAAAAGTGTCTTTATCAGGCTAATTTCAAATATGATAAGAGCAAATGCTTATATGGTCTTAAACAGAGGCTGCTGTAGTCACAGAATGGGATGCCCCGGGCAGGAATCGAGCTGGCAGGGTCCAGTAGGGCTTTGGCCAGCAAAAGTGTCTTTATCAGGCCTAATTTCAAATATGATAAGAGCAAATGCTTATATGGTCTTAAACAGAGGCTGCTTTAGTCACAGAATGGGATGCCCTGGGCAGGAATCGACCTGGCAGGGTCCAGTAGGGCTTTGGCCAGCAAAAGTGTCTTTATCAGGCTAATTTCAAATATGATAAGAGCAAATGCTTATATGGTCTTAAACAGAGGCTGCTTTAGTCACAGAATGGGATGCCCCGGGCAGGAATCGAGCTGGCAGGGTCCAGTAGTGCTTTGGCCAGCAAAAGTGTCTTTATCAGGCTAATTTCAAATATGATAAGAGCAAATGCTTATATGGTCTTAAACAGAGGCTGCTGTAGTCACAGAATGGGATGCCCCGGGCAGGAATCGAGCTGGCAGGGTCCAGTAGTGCTTTGGCCAGCAAAAGTGTCTTTATCAGGCCTAATTTCAAATATGATAAGAGCAAATGCTTATATGGTCTTAAACAGAGGCTGCTTTAGTCACAGAATGGGATGCCCCGGGCAGGAATCGAGCTGGCAGGGTCCAGTAGTGCTTTGGCCAGCAAAAGTGTCTTTATCAGGCTAATTTCAAATATGATAAGAGCAAATGCTTATATGGTCTTAAACAGAGGCTGCTGTAGTCACAGAATGGGATGCCCCGGGCAGGAATCGAGCTGGCAGGGTCCAGTAGGGCTTTGGCCAGCAAAAGTGTCTTTATCAGGCCTAATTTCAAATATGATAAGAGCAAATGCTTATATGGTCTTAAACAGAGGCTGCTTTAGTCACAGAATGGGATGCCCTGGGCAGGAATGGACCTGGCAGGGTCCAGTAGGGCTTTGGCCAGCAAAAGTGTCTTTATCAGGCTAATTTCAAATATGATAAGAGCAAATGCTTATATGGTCTTAAACAGAGGCTGCTTTAGTCACAGAATGGGATGCCCCGGGCAGGAATCGAGCTGGCAGGGTCCAGTAGTGCTTTGGCCAGCAAAAGTGTCTTTATCAGGCCTAATTTCAAATATGATAAGAGCAAATGCTTATATGGTCTTAAACAGAGGCTGCTTTAGTCACAGAATGGGATGCCTCACAGCAGACTTAAGATCAGTTCAGTATATATGCACAGTTAGTTACTATAAGCAGCCTGAAAACGCTAACAAAGGCTGGATGAAAAAAAAAAAATCTCCCTGTCAGCCAGCTCCGTTTTTCCTACCTTTCCCTGGCTTTCTGTCTGTCTCCTGTCTGTCTCCTGCCTGTCTCCTGCCTGTCTCCAGCCTGTCCCTGTCTGTCCCTGTCTCCAGCCTGTCTAACTGCCTCAGCTACACAGCGTTCTGTCTGTCTGTCACGAATGCAATAGAGAAATGAGGAAAAGCAAGATGGCCGCCGTTAAATACCGCTGTGTGACGTCACCGGGCTTGCTGGCTGCTGATAGGCTGCATGTGACTGCCCCAGCTTGCACTGGCGCGGGATACATGTCCAGACATGTCCCGT
Source organism: Gastrophryne carolinensis (assembly GCA_027917425.1). Lineage (NCBI taxonomy): Eukaryota > Metazoa > Chordata > Amphibia > Anura > Microhylidae > Gastrophryne > Gastrophryne carolinensis. The sequence continues at coordinate 14,868,891 of CM051234.1, read as the reverse complement.
CCGCCATCTTAGAATGCCTGTAATGTAAATGAATGGATGTTAAAGGAAAACTTCGAGTGATCGAATCGCGGGGAAATTCGGATTCGATCCGAATCAAATTTTTCCTGAAATTCGGATCGAATCCGGGTTCGTCCGGATCGATTCGCTCATCCCTAGCTGTCATCAGAGGACTCGTCATCAGAGGAAGCCGGCTTCCTCTGATGACGCGTCCTCTGATGACAACTGACAGCGCAGCCGGCCTCCCCGCTCCCACCAGAGATGAGCGATTCGCAAACGTTTGATTCGGACGAACCCGAATTTCTCTGAGAAATTCGGCGAATCGCCCAAATCGAATTTTTGAAAAGTTTGCTCATCTCTAATAGCTATGACCCCGGCCCGACAATTGAAAAAGCACTGGCCTCTTCATAATACAGATGTTATTACAAATATGGAGCTCCCTATTTGTAACAGTTTCCATCTTATGAAGAGGCCGTGCTTTTTGAATGGCAGGGAGAGGGTCAGGCTACACAGACGGGGGGGGGGGGGGGATGTATACACATCGTAGAAGCCCAAGCTTCATATTGTACGATGCGTGTGAGTGGGCAGGCTCGGGCGGCTGGGATTGACACCAGGAGGCTGATTCATCATTAGCGGCAGGTAGCGACAGATGAGCGTCTGTAGCAGCATTTTCAGAGCGCCCGCTAGTAGTCGCAGTGCTCGGCCGTGAGTCGCTACTTTATAGCGACTCAGTCGCTGTTCAGTAATGTTGAATACATTGTGAGGAGTCGCTATTTGACCAGTACAGCGCTGTAAGTTAGCGACTGCTCATAGCGACCGACTCACACCATATTCAGCAAAAAAACAGCCTCACAAATCTCTGGCGCTGAAAAATATTTGTTTGAAGTCCAGAGCGCGAGGCGGTGTGTTTAAAGTCTGTTTTTCAGCATCTATCCACTAGTAACAAAGCGAAAACATATGGAATTACATTGTAGCAACATTGTAATATGAACACTTTAATGCCAGACCTGTAATGTCATTTCTGAGGAAATATATAAAAAATGAAAAAATTATGAAAAAAACTGCTATTTCAATGTCAGAAGAGGTCACAGAATTATTTGTGATTTTTTTGAAAAAAAAAAAAAAAAAAAACAGTTTAAAGAGAAGAAAAGGATCGTCCATTGAAATGTATGGGAGAGCGTCAGGTAGCGAGAGGTCATACCTGGCGCTGTGCAAGGCTGAACGCCGGCGCTGTTCGCTGAGGCTGTGAAAATGATGAATCAGACGCTACATGGCGCTATCCCAGTCGCTAAACAGATTCTGCTTGATAAATGTGTAATTGCGTGCCATGTCCGGCGTTCACCAGTCGCTACCTGTCGCTACCTGTCATTAACCAGCCGCTACCTGACGCTATCCCTTCTTAAATAAGGGCCCAGGTTTCCATTTCTTCCCTGACGGCCTGAAGCTCGGCCATGTACACGAGGCAGCAGCGGAGGGTGAGGCTGCTTCTCTTGATGTCATTTCACTGAAAAATCAATTTAATAATAAAAAAAAAAACACAAGAATGTACCTAGTACTCACTAGAACTGTAAATTTAATGCAGATTCAAAAATAGAGAAATGAATGTGTCAAAATGGTGCTGAATCACACCGATATTTTACCCTGATAATTTGGGGGTATATCTTTTTTATTTATTTTTATTGTCCAAAAATGGGAACACTCGTTCGTAACTGATCGGGATCAGTCTCTTCCATTGGGGTCAGGGGTGTGTAAGTCTTATGATGACCAAAAAAGGGGCTCATCTAGCATTCACAAGGGAGAATAAGGTAGCCGCTTACCTGTGGGTAGCCGAGCATCCCCAGTAACTCTGCCATAGAGATATCACTGCCCACGAAACCGATGACTTCCCCCTGATCACTGCAGGAATAGTTTGGAACCTCATTGTTGTATCCAGACAGAATGTGCAGAATATTATAAGAAGTGTGTAGTGTGTCTCCACAGCTGTCACATGCAAAATAACCCAGAGTCATGTTGGGTAGAAGGATTTTCTTTTTATCAATACCTTCGACTGTAATTATAAATGTCACGAGGTCGGCAAAAATCTTTGGAGTTGGCCTGTGAAAATTCAAAATAGTTGGCATGACACATTTATCTGTCTATTAATCTACCAATTTCCTGCCTCTGTTCCAGGAACACCACCATGACCACCAGGGCTGGGTTAAGTGTGGTGGAGGCCCCGATGCCCATCAACATAAGTACTAGAGATGAGCGAACTTCTTGAAAGTTCGATTCGGGCGATTCGCCGAATTTCCCCAAGAAATACGGGTTCGCCCGAATCGAAATTTCACGAATCGCTCATCTGAAAAAAAAAATGCCGGCATGGTGGGAGCGGGCAGGCCGGCTACGCCTGTTTTTTATTTCAGGGAAAATTCGATCGGCATGAACCAAAAAAAATTCGGGTTCGTGCCGAATCGAATTTTCCCTGAAATTCGGAGCGAATTCCGGTTCGTCCGAACCGGTTCGCTCATCCCTAATAAGTACCATGCGACCAGCACTCACATTTGCTGTAATACCGAATATATTTAGTGACATCACAATCTTCGCATACCTCAGCCCCTGGGGTGTATGAAGGGGTTACCCCTTTGCTCAACAGAGAAAAAAAGAGGGGATCAGAGATATAAAATGATACAGAAGACATCAAAAGGAAGGAACCACGATTTGTTATAGTGTTAATTATTAAATGTGTCAGAATTCCGGGTAGGATGAAGTTTTATAAGTCATTGTCCAGGCATCAAAACCAAAAACATTGTATTCACTCCTCACTCACTCCTAGTCCGACCCTCTGACACTTACCCAGGGGTGGACTGGCAATAGGGAGACCTGGGCAAAAGCCCAGTGGGCCACACTGATTTACTAACACTCCCATCCAATCCCAGCCCTCCATCCCCTTCACCACTCTATCCTCTCGCCCCAATAAACCCCAGCTCATGTCCTCCCCCTAATGATATAGCCTCAGTCTTGGAGACAAGCATCCCCCAGCCCATGCCCCCCCCCCTAATGATATAGCCTCAGTCTTGGAGCCAAGCAACCCCCAGCAAATCCCCCCCCCTCCCTAATGATATAGCCTCAGTCTTGGAGCCAAGAAACCCCCAGCCCATGTCCTCCCCCTAATGATATAGCCTCAGTCTTGGAGCCAAGCAACCCTCAGCCCATGTCCTCACCCTAATGATATAGCCTCAGTCTTGGAGCCAAGCAACCCCCAGCCCATGTCCTCCCCTAAAATGATAGAGCCTCAGTCTTGGAGCCAAGCAACCCCCAGCCCATGTCCTCTCCCTAATGATATAGCCTCAGTCTTGGAGCCAAGCAACCCCCAGCCCATGTCCTCCCCCCTAATGATATAGTCTCAGTCTTGGAGCCAAGCAACCCCCAGCCCATGTCCTCCCCCCTAATGATATAGCCTCAGTCTTGGAGCCAAGCAACCCCCAGCACATGTCCTCTCCCTAATGATATAGCCTCAGTCTTGGAGCCAAGCACCCCCAGCCCATGTCCTCACCCTAATGATAGAGCCTCAGTCTTGGAGCCAAGCAACCCCCAGCCCATGTCCTCCCCTAAAATGATAGAGCCTCAGTCTTGGAGCCAAGCAACCCCCAGCCCATGTCCTCTCCCTAATGATATAGCCTCAGTCTTGGAGCCAAGCAACCCCCAGCAAATCCCCCCCCTCCCTAATGATATAGCCTCAGTCTTGGAGCCAAGCAACCCCCAGCCCATGTCCTCCCCCTAATGATATAGCCTCAGTCTTGGAGCCAAGCAACCCCAGCCCATGTCCTCCCCTAAAATGATAGAGCCTCAGTCTTGGAGCCAAGCAACCCCCAGCCCATGTCCTCTCCCTAATGATATAGCCTCAGTCTTGGAGCCAAGCAACCCCCAGCCCATGTCCTCCCCCCTAATGATATAGCCTCAGTCTTGGAGCCAAGCAACCCCCAGCCCATGTCCTCTCCCTAATGATATAGCCTCAGTCTTGGAGCCAAGCACCCCCAGCCCATGTCCTCACCCTAATGATAGAGCCTCAGTCTTGGAGCCAAGCAACCCCCAGCCCATGTCCTCCCCTAAAATGATAGAGCCTCAGTCTTGGAGCCAAGCAACCACCAGCCCATATCCTCCCCCTAATGATATAACCTCAGTCTTGGAGCCAATCAACCCCCAGCCCATGTCCTCCCCTAAAATGATAGAGCCTCAGTCTTGGAGCCAAGCAACCCCCAGCCCATGTCCTCCCCTAAAATGATATAGCCTCAGTCTTGGAGCCAAGCAACCCCCAGTAAATCCCCCCCCCCCCTAATGATAGAGCCTCAGTCTTGGAGCCAAGCAACCCCCAGCCCATGTCCTCTCCCTAATGATAGAGCCTCAGTCTTGGAGCCAAGCAACCCCCAGCCCATGTCCTCCCCTAAAATGATAGAGCCTCAGTCTTGGAGCCAAGCAACCACCAGCCCATATCCTCCCCCTAATGATATAACCTCAGTCTTGGAGCCAATCAACCCCCAGCCCATGTCCTCCCCTAAAATGATAGAGCCTCAGTCTTGGAGCCAAGCAACCCCCAGCCCATGTCCTCCCCTAAAATGATATAGCCTCAGTCTTGGAGCCAAGCAACCCCCAGCAAATCCCCCCCCCCTAATGATAGAGCCTCAGTCTTGGAGCCAAGCAACCCCCAGCCCATGTCCTCTCCCTAATGATATAGCCTCAGTCTTGGAGCCAAGCAACCCCCAGCAAATCCCCCCCCCCCTAATGATAGAGCCTCAGTCTTGGAGCCAAGCAACCCCAGCCCATGTCCTCCCCCTAATGATATAGCTTCAGTCTTGGAGCACACTGGTTGACCGGCCAGGAAGCAGCAGAGATGCCACTGGCTGGTCATGGGCAGGCCGGGTGCTGCTAAAATCCTGGGCTGATTTTTGGCTCCAGTCCACCACTGCACTTACCAGGCAAGTAGGTAGGTGGGTGGGCAGGCAGGCAAGTAGGTGGGTGGCCAGGCAAGTAGCAGGGTGGCCAGGCATGTAGGTAGATGGGCATCAGGTAGGTAGGTAGGTAGGTGCATGGGCAGGCAAATAGGTGGGTGGGTGGCATACAGGTGGGTGGATAGATAAGATGTTTTGGCCTTGGGGCAGGCAAGTAGGTAGGTGGGTGGGCAGGTAAGTGAGTAGGTGGCCAGACAAGTAGGAGGCTGGCCAGGTAGGTAGATGGGCATCAGGCAGGTAGGTAGGTAGGTGCATGGGCAGGCAAATAGGTGGGTGGGTGGCATACAGGTGGGTGGATAGGTAGTTGAGTTGGCCTTGGGGCAGGCAAGTAGGTAGGTTTGTGGGTAAGTGGACAGGCAGGTAGGTGGGCAGGCAAGTGGGTAGGTAGGTGGCAGACAGGCAGGTGGGTGGGTAGGTAGGTAGGTGGGTTGGCTTGGGGGCCACTGCACTTACCTGATCATTCAATCCAGGTCCCATGCCACCCGCCTCAATCATCTGCCGATTCCGACCATCCTCCTGCCATCTATCTCAGAGACTATGGTACGCCCTCTACATTCAATAAAATGGAGCAGTCTTGTCTTGCCGCTCTGTCAGCCTCCCCCGCCCCTCACTAGCCGTGCAGGCACGTTCTCGGGCCCAGCAGTCTGTCACCTTCTCCACCAGTAGGCGCTGTGCTGCGAGTGGAAGGCGGCGCAGCATCCTCCACACCTGATAGGGATCAGGGGCTGGTTAGCCTTGCTGCCAAGACTGACCAGCTCCTGGAAAGTCCAATCACTCACAAGTGTTGTTAATTGCACCAACCAGCACACACACATTCATTCCCGGGTGGCCATTGGTCAGGTCCCCAATAAATATGGAGTCAGCCCAGTGCTCAGTGCCCGTTATAGTCGCTTGTGATTAGGGTGTGATTCTGTTAGCTATCATCTGTTTCCGATCCGGCTTGATCGACCATTCCTGTCTGCTGCCTGTACTGACCTCTGCTTTGTCTGACCTCAAACCTGCCTGACCCTCTGGAGACCCCGCAATCTCTGACCTCCCAGCTTGACCCTTTGGCTACCCCTGAGTACGCACCTGTCTCATCCCTGTACTCTGACGCACCCTCCGGATTGACTACCTGTGAACGACCTCGGCTTCGGGATACCCTCGTGGTTCATCGGCCTTCACCGTGAGCAGCCATCCTTTGCGCCAATTAAGACCTGGGGGCAACCATGTCTGGTGAGGCGTACCTAGCGTCCCGGCAAACGGGGGCTTGACTATAGGCAGAAGCGGCGGTGGAGATTGGGGGTTGTCTGCTTACAGAAGGCTGGTGTGCCACTGGGCATCACACTAAGTGGGTGGACAGGCAAGTAGGAAAGTGGGTAGCAGAGAGGTAGGTGGGTGGGCAGACAAGTAGGAAAGTGGGTAGCAGAGAGGTAGGTGGGTGGGCAGGCAAGTAGGAAAGTGGGTAGCAGAGAGGTAGGTGGGTGGGCAGGCAAGTAGATAGGCAGTAGGGGACATCTGAGCAGTGGCCCGGCATCTCTGTATCAGAGTGAGGAACATCTGAGTGGTGGTCCAAGCATCTTGGAAGCACAGAGGGACACCCGAGTGGCGGCCCCAGCATCAGCGGTGAGGGACATCTCTGCATGTGGTGAGGGACATTTTGTAAGCAGTGGTGGGGCTTCACTTCGACGGCAGTTTGGGAACAGGAAACAAGATGTAGCATGGGCAGAGGTGGGTGGATGAGCACCCAAGCCATAGGAGCTGCTTGGTATCTCTAAGGCAGAGCTATGCCCAGAGCAAGAAGGAGGCAGATGCACACAGGTGCCAGTTTTGGGCCCTTTAAAGTAGTTAATAACCCCTTTCATCTCTCATTGCATCTTGATTTTCCTTTCTGTCAGACATTAGTTGCCTGGTCAGGTTCAGGAAGTCAAGATCTGTTTTTAAGATTTAAAAGAAACTGTTGAGATTAAATATTTTCAAAACCAGGTTTGAGGCGTAGAGATTAACTGAAGACAATCTTACAAACTTATCAACATGTGAGAAATCTCTAACCTACTAATCTCCTAAGGACAAAAGGACCTCGCTTAGATGATCACAAGGTGAGGTTCATCCACAATTAAAACAATTAATAGAATAATTTGAGGGATGGCCTCACGAAACACTGAAGAGTGCAACACAACAGCCCTGACACAGACGAAATCAGAGAGCAACCAGAAGGGCAACCAACCTGAGGGACCAACTGAGCTGTAGCCATTTCCAGCCTCTCGTGTGGCAGGTGTACGATCTGTCCCTTTGTAAAACCAACAAATGAGGTTTATAATAGGGAAGGAGACCAGAGATCAATGTGGCAGACACAACCTGACACACAAACATCATTTGACCTGACCCCAGACCCCCGAGCAAACACACACCCCACGAGTCACCACACTGCCCCACACACACATAGTACACAGGTGAAATTTGCCAGCTTCCCTCTATAGACACACATACACACACACACACACACACACACACACACACACACACACACACCATGAGTCACCACACTGCCCGCACACACATAGTACACAGATAAAATTTGCCAGCTCCCCCCTATGTACACACACATACATACATACACACACACACACACATACATACATACACACACACACACACACACACATACATACACACACACATATAGTACACAGGTGAAATTTGCCAGCCACCCTCTATAGACACACATACAAACACACACACACAAACACGCACACACATACACGCACACACACACCATGAGTCACCACACTGCCCCACACACATATAGTACACAGATGAAATTTGCAAGCCCCCCCCTATGTACACATACACACACACACACACACACACCATGCGTCACCACACACACATAGTACACAGGTGAAATTTGCCAGCCACCCTCTATGTACACACACATACAGACATACACACACACACACACACACACACACACACACACCATGAGTCACCACACTGACCCACACACACATATAGTACACAGGTGGAATTTGCCAGCCACCCTCTATAGACACACATACAAACACACACACACAAACACGCACACACATACACGCACACACACACCATTAGTCACCACACTGCCCCACACACATATAGTACACAGGTGAAATTTGCCAGCCACCCTCTATAGACACACACACACACACACACACACACACACACACACACACACACACACCATGCGTCACCACACACACATAGTACACAGGTGAAATTTGCCAGCCACCCTCTATAGACACACACACACACACACACACACACACACACCATTAGTCACCACACTGCCCACAAACATATAGTACACAGATAAAATTTGCCAGCCCCCCCTATGTACACACACATACATACATACACACATACACACACACACACACACACACACACACACACACACACACACACACACACCATGAGTCACCACACTGACCCACACACACATATAGTACACAGGTGAAATTTGCCAGCCACCCTCTATAGACACACATACAAACACACACACACAAACACGCACACACATACACGCACACACACACCATTAGTCACCACACTGCCCCACACACATATAGTACACAGGTGAAATTTGCCAGCCACCCTCTATAGACACACACACACACACACACACACACACACACACACACACCATGCGTCACCACACACACATAGTACACAGGTGAAATTTGCCAGCCACCCTCTATGTACACACTCATACATACATACACACACACACACACACCATTAGTCACCACACTGTCCACACACACACATAGTACACAGGTGAAATTTGCCAGCCACCCTCTATAGACACACACACACACACACACACACACACACACACACCATTAGTCACCACACTGCCCACAGACATATAGTACACAGATAAAATTTGCCAGCCCCCCCTATGTACACACACATACATACATACACACATACACACACACACACACACACACACACACACACACACACACACACCATGAGTCACCACACTGACCCACACACACATAGTACACAGGTGAAATTTGCCAGCCACTCTCTATAGACACACATACAAACACACACACACACACACACACACACACACACACACACACACACCATGAGTCACTACACTGCCCACACACATATAGTATACAGGTGAAGTTTGCCATCCCCCCTCTATACACACACACACACACACACACACCCACACACACACACACACACACAGTACATAGTACATAGAGTACTATTCGAAATTTTACAGAGGAGACGATCTTTAGAGAGTTTTTCCCATCTTACAGCACAATGCACACATCACATTGCAATGTAAGCTATCTGAATTCCAGTAAAAGGCTTATGACTTCTTCAGAAAGTATCACAGGCGATTTAAATATAAACAATTAGGACAAATGAATTGCTATTTGTCTTAAATAGTGTAACACAATGTAGCTCTCAGCAAGGAGCTGGCAGGCTTTTTGGAATGACTCGTCGTGTTTGTTACAGTCACAGCAGGAAACATAGCCCATCCCAAGGTTTTAACATCCAAAGACACGTTTTGTGATTTAATGACCTTAATGTTCTATTTAATGGTCTATTTAAATTTTTAGATTGTTCATAGAAATCCCTCTCATTTTTATACTTATGCAACTGTACTGTATATGTTTACACATAATAAAAACTTTGAAACTGAAAAATTTCATCCGGATGAACCCGAATTTTTGGGGAAATTCGGCGAATCATCCGAATTAAATTTTTAAGCTCATTCGTGTCTTGTTAAGACATTTAAATACAAAGGGTAAATCCAGCTCCAGGGATAAAACTTAACTTTTACTAATGTAGTATAAAATATATTCCATAGGGAGATTTCAAACAAAACAAGCAAAGTGTCTCGGCAAAAAGTATCACCCCCGTCCCTCACCAACACCGTGACGCGTTTCAGGCCTGAAACGCATCACGGTGTTGGTGAGGGACGGGGGTGATACTACATACTACATTAGTAAAAGTTAAGTTTTATCCCTGGAGCTGGATTTACCCTTTGTATCTATTGTTGGAAATCTTCAAGAGTTTTTCTGAATCCGTGCTGGAGGGACTTGATTTCTATGGTTGGGTGAGCTGGTTACCTACAATTAACTTGTTAAGACATTTGGTGGTGCTAGTTTCTCTGTTTCATCAGAAAGGGGACCCATAGCATTCAGATATGTATGCTGTGTATACAGACGGGGGAGTTCTAAACTGTGGTTTAGGGCACAAATGAGCTTTCAAGAGTATCTGAGCATTTTTCGAAACTGCTCCAGCTCCTCCAATGCATATCATTTAATGGAAAGATGTAGGTTTGTTAAAAAAAAAAAAAAAAACATACATAAGACACAATAGCCTTGCCAGAGGAGCGTTGAAGCTGTTAAATGCATACGTTGGCATGTGCACACTAAACAATCCTCCGATAAGAACATCTCCCGGCTTGTAATAATGGTAGTGAAAGGGAGGTTGCTTTGACCCCAAGCTGCATTGTGATGACAAGCTGTGCGGGACTCCGCAGGATGGAAGCGGCAGGAAGATCAGACAGAGAACAGCAAGGATCACAATGGTGGCATTGTGCTGTGCGGGTCCCTCCATGGCTCCAAGAAGGTGATTTAATCCATGATGGCTGTGCGGTTGCCCACACACCAGTGACAGTGTGTTATTCAGCACAGTTACTGACAGTTTATAAAGCCGAGCTGTGTAAAATTTAGAGCTGTCTCTGCAGAATATGAAGATAATTCTAGAAGATGATTTTTTTTTCATTTCATTTTTATAACTGATGCCACAAAGCACTGAACAATGTTTAGGAGAATATATCAACTTAAATGTAAAAAATAAGACTGCTACATGCTATTGGGCTGCACAATTTCGGGGCCAGTTGCCTATTACACACCCAGAACCCCTGTACCTGGCCCCCTTGTATCTTGGGAATAGAGATGAGCAAAATTTTCTAAAATTTTGTTTGGCCGATTCTCCATCTTTTTTTTCTATGCTGAATTGAAACAAACAGCTAAGAGGCCGATTCATTAATAGCGGCAGGTAGCGACAGTTGAGCGACTGTAGCAGTATTTTCACAGCGCCCGCTAGTAGTCGCTGTGCTTGGCCGTTGTTCGGTTGTTGATAGCAACTCAGTCGGTGTGCAGTAATGTTACGAGTCGCTATTTGACAGGTTCCGCAATGTATGGGTGCGCATGATAGCGACTGGTCAGAGCGACCGGCTGCCTTCATATTCATCAAAAAATCACGCTCAAAAAATTCAAGCGCTGTGAAATGCATGTTTAAACCACAGAGCGCTGGAGGCGATGTGTTAAAAGTAGTTTTTTAACCCCCAAACCACCATATTTTTGGAAACCAAAAAAAAAAACAATTTTTAAGAATTTAGTAATATGAATACAATAATATCAGACCTGTAATATCAATTCTGCACATTTTTTTTTTTTTACCTTAAAAAAATTAGCTAACATGGCAGAAGTGGTCACAGAATATTTCACATTAAAAAAAAAAAAAAAAAAAAAAAAACATTAATAACAATTAATTATGAATATTTAAAGATTGTTCCATTGAAATGCATTGGAGAGCGCCAGGTAGCGAGAGGTCATACCTCTCGCTGTTCAACGTCGGACACTGGCACTGTGGGCTGAGGCTGGAATAATGATGAATGAGTCGCTATATGGCGCTATCTCAGTCGCTAAGCAGGATTGGCTTGATAAATGTGTGATTGTGGTGGGGAGCCGGCGTTCTCGTGGCGGGGCCCGTCATTACCGGCCGCTCACCAGTCGCTACCTGTCGCTATTCCTTCATAAATAAGGGCCTATAAATAATAATAATCCAAATTATTAGAGGTGCATTATGGCGGACATTTTTTCAATGCCAGAAGCAAGCAGAAACTGACCTGTGGGAGGGGGTAGGACTAGGCCGCTGAGATGTTTAGCAGACCTTCCTTCCATGTTGTCAGAATGCACGGCCCTCTCCTGTTCTTCATGTGCGTTCTTACACTGAGACATAATAGAGGCCTGCAACCCATCCAATCCTGGAGCTGCTGAGCTAACAGGAACTGAACGGCGAATCCCTTAGCCCAAGGCATCCCCAGAATCACCCCAGAGTGTATAGACAGCCCTATATCTACACCTCCACTAGAATCCATCCCCGAGGAAGATAAGTACCCAGGTGATGACATCATCTACCTCATCCATGGATTTTATTACATCTCCCCCACTAGAGTTTTCATGCTATCTCAATGATCTGGCCCCCTAGCCATAAAAAGGGGACAATCATGGCCCCCTATAATCTGAGAAGTGGCCTACAGAGACCAAGGTTAGTCTATATTGCTTTCTCTCTGCACAAGGGGACCTCTCAATCAGAATCAGGATCCATCCTAACATTCCTTTCAGATCTTCCAGGGGAGCTTCCTGTAGATCTGCAGCACCCACCCCACAACCGTCCTATATGCCAAGGACTTCCGCCAGGTGAATGACCACATTAGAGAGGAAGAGCTCAAATTGCCATCTCCTAACTCACCAATTTTCCTCCTTCCCTCTATGGTGTGATTCCACATCATCTCTTACGAGCTGCTAGAGGGGCCCCTGCTCTGATTGCCTAAGGTTTGTAAAAATACAGTGTAGGTGGGTAACAGCAGCAGCAATCTTTGTGAGCCCATAAGGCCAGTGAAAGCTAATGAAGGGTGGGTAGCACTATCAACAGTCTCGTTGAGCGCCATAGGCCTTTGAAAGAAAGTGTAGGTGGTTAACAGCAGCAGCAGTGTCTTGGAGCACCTAAGGTCTGTGAACACCATTGGAGTACCTTACCCACCTACAGGCCCAGATTCCTGGGCCGATCAGATCCATTCCCGCGGGGTATCCGAAATCGAGATGCCCCGCTGTGTGAAACCCCCCCAGGACGCCCCATTCACCTTAACTTACCCCCGTTCCCATGGCGAATGCGCGGGCCGTGGCCGCATCTCACGCTTCTCTCTAGCAGGGCGCGCGCCCGCGCTGGCCGTTTGTGAATGACAGGCGCGGCTGCACTCCCTGTTAGAGGGAAGCGCGAGAAGCGGCCTCCAGCGCGCTTGGAGCCGCTGTGGTTGTCCATCCCTTGTACATGCATACCACAGCGGCTCTAAGCAGGCGAGCCCGATCGGGGTGCCCCGTGGAAGTGGACCAAAACCCAGGATAGTGAAAATCCTGGGTGTTGGTCCACTTTAAAGCCTGTGAAAGCCAGTGTACATGGGTAATGGCCATTGAAAGCAATTGTAGGTGGTTAATAGCAGGATCAGTATCTCTGAGCCCCCAAGGTCTGTGAAAGCTAGTTTAGGTTAACTTCAGCAGCAGTTTCTCTGAGCCCCGTAGGCTTGTGTAAGTCAGTGTAGGTGGGTGATAGTAGCAGCAGTCTCTCTGAGTCTGTGTTGTTTGGCCAGTGTAGGTGTGTAGCCAGTGTAAGTGGCTAACAGCGGCAGCAAACTGTCACGAGCCCTGTACAGAACCAGAAACACTCACCTGTCCTTCGGTCCCACGTCGGCGGCTCCCGCTCGGCAGCATGCGGGCTGGGCGGCGTCTCTGCCAGGTGGCGGCTCGGCGTCTCCTCTCCCCGGCCGCCGCTCGGCTGTTTCCGCCCCGAGCGGCCGCTCGGCTCTTTCCGTCGCGAGCGGCTGCTCGGGCGGTCTCCCCTCCGACGGCTTCGGGAGCGGCCGCGCCACGGCCGTCTGGGCGCGCTCCCGGCGCGCAGTTCCGTACACGCGCGCGCGCGTCACTCTCTGGTGTTTATGCCCTCCGGCGGCGCTGCACACAGGGCGCTTGCCGGAGGTAATTGGATTGGGCCAATGAGCCCAGTGCTTGGCAGTTTGAATGAGGCAATCAGCCTCAGGTTCCCATGTTGCACCAATCAAATCCCCTTTCCTGTCCCATCACTCCTATAAAGCTGCTCACTCTGCACTTGTTCCTTGCCCGTGATAGCGTGCTGCTGGGTGTGATTGTGATCGCTATTTTCCTTACGATTCAGCGGTGTATGACCATTCCTGATTGCCGCCTGGACCGACCTTGCCTGTTTTTGACCACGATTCCTGCCTGCTCCTCTGTACCGCGTATCTCTGACCTCCTGGTGTGACCTTTGGCTAGCCCTGACCATACTTCCGTCTCAATCCTTTTGTACCGTGCTTCCTTGGACTGATCACCTGTGTATGACCTCTGCCCGTTTGTCTTACCAGTCTTGTTCCTGGTTCGTCCACCTTCCCCTGCATAAGTCAGCATCCTTTGTGCTAACAAGTCCTGGGGGCAACCTGGCGTATCCTGCGTCCCGGCAAACAGGGGCTTGGCTATAGGCGAAGAAAGCAGCGGAGATTGGGGGTTGCTGACTTATTGGAAGGAAGACGTCCCACGGGACCTGACATTATCACGGGCCATATATATATATCCACGTAGATGGAAGAATTAATGCAACAAGTGCAAGTCATGGCCACCGCCATCAATCAGCTGGCCCAACGGGTGGCTACGCAGGAGAGTCGCCTAATGCCTGCACCTTTGGATCCGGGGCCTTCAATCGAGCCAAAGGTTCCTCTACCCGAGAAGTTTCTGGGGGACCGGACGAAGTTTTCAAATTTTAAAAATTCCTGTGAACTTTATTTTCGTCTGCGGCCCCACTCCTCTGGATCTGAGTCTCAACGGGTGGGCCTGGTCATCTCGCTTCTTCAGGGTGACCCTCAGACCTGGGCTTTTGGTTTATCACCCTCTGATGAGGCCCTGCAATCAGTCTCCTCTTTTTTCTCCGCCATGAAACTTTTATACGCCGATCCTGATCGGGCTTCTACTGCTGATTCCAAATTACGGAATCTTAGACAGGCTAAACGCTCTGCGGAGGAGTACAGCGCAGAATTTCAGCAATGGGCTACTGATTCCAAATGGAATGATCCAGCTTTGTGCAGCCAATTTAGGATTGGACTTTCTGAGAGCATAAAAGATGCTCTGGTTAATTAGCCTCAACCCAAAAATCTGGATGACTACATGCAATTAGCCATTAAAGTAGACAGACGTCTCAGAGAGAGGCGTCAGGAGAAAACCAAGGATCAACCATGGGTACACTCACGCCAAGAATCAAGTTCTAGGGGTGCAGCTGCTTCTCCTTCTCCAGCACTTGAAGAGCCTATGCAACTGGGAGTAACCCGTTTATCTCAGGCTGAGAAGGTTCGGCGCAGAACTCAAGGCCTCTGCCTTTACTGGGGAGATTCGGGCCACTTCGCCAAGAATTGCCCAAATAAGTCTCCAGTGGCGGAAAACTACGGCGCCTAGATCCTGCTGAGGGACTTCATCTAGGCGGTCAGGTATCATTCCCTCTAGTTAATCGGTTACTCCTACCCGTTATGCTTTCTTGGGGGTCATCCGAGACATTTGCCTCCGCTTTTATAGATAGTGGAGCGGCTGGCAATTTTTTGGATAAGGCATTAGCCACCACCCTTGATATACCATTAATTCCATTAAAGAATTCCCTTCGGGTCCTGGCGATCAATAACAAGCCTATTGAGGGTGGGTTGGTCTCTTTAAAGACTCCCCTGGTTAAGTTAATGGTGGGTTCGGCTCATTCTGAAGAAATATAATTTTTCATAATCTTCCCCCACATAGGACCTACGATTGCCCTATCGATCTACTCCCTGGGACAATGCCCCCTAGAGGGAAAATTTATAACCTTACACGATCCGAAGAACAGGCCATGAGGGATTATATTTCAGAAAACCTCAAGAAAGGGTTTATCCGTCCCTCCACCTCACCTGCCGGTGCAGGGTTCTTTTTCGTGGAAAAGAAGGACGGTGGGCTACGTCCTTGTATAGATTATCGGGGGTTAAACAAGGTTACTGTTAAGAATAGGTATCCTCTACCTTTGATCAACGATTTATTTAATCAGGTTTCGGGCGCGCAGATCTTCTCCACATTGGACCTTAGAGGGGCCTACAACTTAATCCGCATTCGTCAGGGGGACGAATGGAAGACTGCCTTCAATGTAAAGGATGGGCATTATGAATATTTGGTGATGCCTTTTGGGTTGTGCAATGCCCCTGCAGTGTTTCAGGATTTTGTAAATGATATATTCCGTGATTTCCTGGGTAAATTTTTAGTGGTTTACTTAGATGACATACTCATCTTTTCCCGTTCCCTGTCGGAACACCGTCAGCATGTCAAAGCGGTGTTGCAGAAGTTACGGGAGAACCATCTGTATGCCAAGATCTCCAAATGTGTGTTTGAAGTATCTGAAATTCCATTCCTGGGTTATATAATCTCTAAGCATGGGTTGGTTATGGATCCCTCCAAAGTGTCCGCTATAATGGAGTGGGAGCAACCTAGAACCCTTAAAGTGCTCCAGAGATTTTTGGGGTTTGCGAATTTCTATAGACAATTTATAAGAGGATTCTCCGCTATTGTGAGTCCCTTAACTGATCTTACCCGGAAGGGCGCTTTTGTTGAGGAGTGGCCTCCCTCAGCAATAAACGCCTTCCAATTACTGAAGGAAACTTTTACTTCAGCTCCAGTTTTGGTACACCCCAATACTAAGCTCCCCTTTGTATTAGAAGTTGATGCATCTGAACTAGGGGTAGGGGCAGTCCTCTCCCAATATTCAGGCAATCCAGAGAAGTTGCATCCCTGTGCGTTCTTTTCTCGTAAATTTTCTCCTGCCGAACGCAACTATGATGTTGGGAATAGGGAATTATTGGGTATTAAACTGGCTTTTGAAGAATGGCGTCATTGGTTAGAAGGCTCTCTACACCCCATTACGGTACACACTGATCATAAGAATCTTGAATATTTAGAGTCCGCCAAGAGACTCAACTCCCGTCAGGCGCGCTGGGCTCTCTTCTTCTCCCGCTTCAATTTCATTATTACCTATAAACCTGGGAAGAAGAATGTCAAAGCAGATGCCCTGTCTCGGAACTTTGGGGATTGTAAGGATCAAATAGGTACTGCTGAACCTATTTTGCCCTTTGGGTGTGTAGTAGGTGCTCTTCTTCCTGACTTGTCTCACTCGTTAACGCCATTTCAGGTTGATTCCCCTCCTGGTAAACCACTTGAGTGTTTATTTGTTCCACCTCATCTACATCTTGCCGTCTTACAGGAATTACATGATGCCAAAACCGCCGGTCATTGTGGTATTCGAAAAACCTTGGCCATCGCCAAACGCCATGTCTGGTGGCCTACTCTCAGACGCGATATCACCGCCTTTGTCGAAGCATGTCCTATATGCGCCCGAAGTAAGACCACACATGGCTTGCCAGCGGGATTACTGGTTACTCTAGAAATTCCCAAAGAGCCCTGGTCACACATATCCATGGATTTTATTGTTGACCTACCCCCATCGCAGGGAAATACGGTAATCTGGGTTGTGGTGGACCGCTTCAGCAAAATGGCTCACTTTATCACTCTAACGAAACTTCCGTCGGCACCAGATTTAGTACAACTATTTATTAACCATATTTTCCGCCTCCACGGTTTACCACAAAATATTGTTTCTGACAGGGGGGTCCAATTTGTATCTCGTTTCTGGAAGGCTTTTTGTAATCGCTTAGGTATTAAGGTTTCGCTTTCTACAGCTTACCACCCCCAGTCTAACGGTCAGACTGAACGGGTGAATCAGAGTCTAGAGCAATACTTGCGCTGCTTTGTGTCCGACCGCCAAGAGCAATGGGCGGAATTTATCGACTTCGCAGAATTCGCCTTTAACAATGCGCCCAGTGAGTCGACTAAATTTTCGCCGTTTTTTTGTAATTATGGTAAGAATCCTAAGGCAACATCCTTCTCTGGTCCTTCCTCCAACTTGCCGGCCTTGGAGGAATGGCTACGTGAAAGAAGTAAGGTATGGTCTGACATACAGACAAACCTTAAGAAGGCCTCCAGAAGTTATAAGAATTTTGCAG
Organism: Gastrophryne carolinensis; assembly: GCA_027917425.1. Classification (NCBI taxonomy): domain Eukaryota; kingdom Metazoa; phylum Chordata; class Amphibia; order Anura; family Microhylidae; genus Gastrophryne; species Gastrophryne carolinensis. The sequence continues at coordinate 14,851,002 of CM051234.1, read as the reverse complement.
ATCGACATAGGTCGCAAGAACCCCCATTTCAGGTGGGTGACTGGGTTTGGGTATCTACTAGAAATATTGCTCTTAGACAACCTTCGGCTAAGTTAGGCCCTAAGTACATCGGTCCTTTTCCCATTACTAACAAACTGAGCAATGTTACTTTTAAGGTCAAGCTACCTTTATCTATGAAAATTCCGTCGACCTTCCATGTTTCTTTATTAAAATCGGCCAAAAATATTCAGGTTTCGTCTCCTCCTCCAGTCATAGTGGGAGATGAGCCTGAGTACGAAATTAATAGAATACTCGATGCCCGGGTAGTTCAAAATTCTTTACAGTATTTAATCGATTGGAAGGGATTTGGCCCTGAGGAAAGGTGTTGGGTACCCGCTAGAGACGTCCATGCCAGAGCCTTGGTTAATAGATTCCATCGTGAGAATCCGGATAAACCGGGGTAAGGGTCCTGAGGCCCCTCATGAAGGGGGGGGTAGTGTCACGAGCCCTGTACAGAACCAGAAACACTCACCTGTCCTTCGGTCCCACGTCGGCGGCTCCCGCTCGGCCAGCGTGCGGGCTGGGTGGCGTCTCTGCCAGGCGGCGGCTCGGCGTCTCCTCTCCCCGGCCGCTCGGCTCTTTCCGTCGCGAGCGGCTGCTCGGGCGGTCTCCCCTCCGACGGCTTCGGGAGCGGCCGCGCCACGGCCGTCTCGGCGCGCTCCCAGCGCGCAGTTCCGTACACGCCCGCCGGAGGTAATTGGATTGGGCCAATGAGCCCAGTGCTTGGCAGTTTGAATGAGGCAATCAGCCTCAGGTTCCCATGTTGCACCAATCAAATCCCCTTTCCTGTCCCATCACTCCTATAAAGCTGCTCACTCTGCACTTGTTCCTTGCCCGTGATAGCGTGCTGCTGGGTGTGATTGTGATTGCTATTTTCCTTACGATTCTGCCGTGTATGACCATTCCTGATTGCCGCCTGGACCGACCTTGCCTGTTTTTGACCACGATTCCTGCCTGCTCCTCTGTACCGCGTATCTCTGACCTCCTGGTGTGACCTTTGGCTAGCCCTGACCATTCTTCCGTCTCAATCCTTTTGTACCGTGCTTCCTTGGACTGATCACCTGTGTATGACCTCTGCCCGTTTGTCTTACCAGTCTTGTTCCTGGTTCGTCCACCTTCCCCTGCATAAGTCAGCATCCTTTGTGCTAACAAGTCCTGGGGGCAACCGTGTCCGGTGAGGCGTATCCTGCGTCCCGGCAAACGGGGGCTTGGCTATAGGCGAAGAAAGCAGCGGAGATTGGGGGTTGCTGACTTATTGGAAGGAAGACGTCCCACGGGACCTGACACAAACTCTCTGAGCCCTGACATTCTGTCTAAGCCCGTAAAGCCTTTGAAAGTCAGTGGAGGTTGTGATGCTGCTCCAAGTGCTTACTTAGAGCCGTAGTTCCTAGTTTTGTGCGCTGGCCACGACTAACTTTCGGCTTGCAGATCTGGCACTGTGCCAGGTTTTGTTCCTCTGGGAAGGTACAAAAGAATTGCCACATGGCAGTGTATTGTACAGAGCTAGCCTTTCCAACACCACCACCACCACCATACTTTGCTCCTTCTCTGGCAGACATTTTTCTGGAGTCTACCAAATTAGCATCAGTGTCACTGTCACCTGCTCCTGATTGGACCATACCAGCAGACCAATCCTGTGCCGTTTTGCAGATGATCTGCCTCTACCTTGATTTGGCTTTTTGTTTGCTACCAGTGGCAGAAGTACCCTCCTGCTCTAACGATGTTCCTTTCAAACCTACAGAGTATAATATTAATGTGGGGTTGTAACACACCGAATTGAAAAGTAAGAAAAAGAGTTGTAGTATGTCACTATGTGGGGTTCAAAACCATTCTAAGCTGCATCCGCCCAATATGCAGTGAACAATACATGAAAACCGAGTTGTAGACGGAATACACACCCAAGAAATATAAATTGCAATAAACAAAAGTGATTTAATGATGTGAAAACATGATTCAGACATGACGTATATACATAATGATAACACATGACCGCTAGGTGGCACTGTTGTGTAAGTTCTCACAATTTAGGTTCTGTTGCCCATCAGGGTAAAGCAAAGGAAGCAATGTCCAATAAGTAAAGTAGAAGTAGCATAATCACGGGCTAAACAGATCCATTACCATCCCATTTGCAATGCAAGTAATAAGAGACCCATAGGTCAGAAAAGGCTTACAGGCAGGATACAGGTAGAGATAACAGCTGGAACTTCTCTCAACGTTTCGACAAGGATGTCTTCATCAGGAGATGCGTTTTTTATGTTATCTACCGGGACCTGGCTAAATGCCAGGGTATCCGCCTGATGTTGCGTCAAAGTATTGATGTCCTCGAAAGACATATCAGCCTGTAGCAAGCTAGCGGTCATTTGTTATCATTATGTATATACGTCATGTCTATGTCTGAATCATGTTTTCACATCATTAAATCACTTTTGTTTATTGCAATTTATATTTCTTGGGTGTTCATTTCGTCTACAACTCGCCTTTCAAACCAACATCATCATACTCCTCCTCCTAATCCGCATCACTCCCCTGTTCTTATGTATCATCATGGTCTAATTGCCTCCCCACTCCACAACCACCTTTATAACTGCCAAAACAAATTCTCCTCATCACTATCCACAGCAATTGGGCTGCTGAGAAAAGCTGGGGCTTCACTAGTAGGGGGCAGTAAGGAGACCATGATGATGGAAGAGAAAGTAGTGATGTGTAGCCGTAGCGGAGGAAGAATCCACTGAAACCTTGCGCAAAGTCATTGAGTCAGAGTCTCCTCCTGAGATTAGTGAGAGCGGAGTCAGCCAGTCCACAATGGATTTATTGTCTGAAATAACACGCCCACTGGAGGAAATGGACAAGCTGATGCTGCTACTATTACTACATTTATTACTGCTGCTAATACTGCTACCACATACATTGCTGCTGCTGCTGCTGCTGCTACTACTACTAGCAGTGGCAGGCCTGGGCAAATGGATGTTGTTATTTTTACTGGGCCTGGGCACATGGCTGATGACCACAGTGTTGGTACTGGCACCAGGATTTGCTGGGCAGAAGGATTTGCTGGGATGTCTTTTCCTCCACGCCGTCCTTACCCACCCATTTCTTTCCCAGATATTTTACGTAGTATTTCCTAAAACAGATAGTTTTCCCTAACACATTCTTTGGCAGGTGAAAAAGATTGCCATTTTAAACTGTATTTAACAAGAAGGTACCCTGGACTCCAACTTAGACAGAGACATTGCCTGCAGAGCTAAAACAGAGCTGCCCCCAAATAATACCTTGGCACTATTTAACAAAGAGGCACAGTGGAACCCAACTTAGAGAGAGATGGGACTTGCACACTTAAAACAGAGATCCCCCCTAACCATTTTATAACTAACCTGGGAGGTGCACGTGAGCAGGGCAATTAGGATACAAAAGGCTTGATCTGTAGAATTAGGCTGATGCTGCACCACCAAGCGCCAAGGTGCCTCAGTGAGGCACAGTCCTAACTCTAATCTCTGAGAGCCCCATTTGGGACATACAATTCCCCAGATTTAAAGACAGATTTTAGGTTGGTCTGCAAGCTAACAGGGTTGAGTGATGTGGCTCCTTTAAGACTTGTGTATCCTAATTGCCCTGCTAACGTGCACTTTCCGGGTTAGTTATAACATGGTCTGAGCGGCTGCTATTCCTCCTTTGTTCTGAATTTGTGCCAGCACATGGGGTGTGGGGTCTACGCTGTACTGTGAGGTCTTCAACCCTTCTACCCCATCGCTTGCACTCGAGCTTCTAGGCCTAGGTAAGCCTGCTCCCAATTTATCTATTGCATTGTATGTCCCAAATGGGGCTCTCAGAGATTAGAGTTAGGACTGCACCCATAGAGGCACCTTGGCGTTGGTGGTGCAGCTTCAGCTACTTCTGCAGATGTGTGTGACCGAGCCCTCTGTTTTTAACCAGATTTAGAGACAGATTTCAGGTTGTCTGCAAGCTAACAGGGTTGAGTGCTGTGGCTCCTTTAAGACTTTTGTATTCATTAAAACAAGTAATAATGAAAAAAAACATCATATCAACATTTTTTCATTAGTTGTAACTAGAGATGAGTGAACTTCTAAAAAATTCGATTCGGGCGATTCGCCGAATTTCTCGAAGAAATTCGGGTTCGTCCGAATCGAACTTTTACGAATCGCTCATCTCTGGTGGGAGCAGGGAGGCTGTCATCAGAGGACACGTCATCAGAGGAAGCGGCTTCCTCTGATGACATGTCCTCTGATGACAGCTGACAGCGCAGCCGGTCTCCCCGCTCCCACCATGCCGGCATTTTTTTTTTTTTAATTTAATTTCAGGGAAAACTCGGTCAGTACGAACCACTAAAAATTCGGGTTCGTGCTGAATCAAATTTTCCCTGAAATTCGGAGCGAATTCAGGTTCATTAGAACCGATTCGCTCATCCCTAGTTGTAACTAAAAAATGTATTTAAATTGTTTAAAATCTTGGGACAGGGATGAATAGGGCAGAGCTGAGGGGGCAGAAATGGATATTGCATGAATGATGAGGCAGGGATGGATGGAACCTACACTGGCCCACCATCACCAGCTCAGAGAACAGAGAGACAGAGAAAGGCAGTTTGTGCACCGTTTGCCTTGCATTGCCTTCTCGCCGCATGTACAGTACTTCATGTTGCAATGCTGGGGACCACGGAGCAGGGTGATGACAAGTCTGTGGAGGTGTAGCTGGCAGGGAGATTGTGCACTACAGCGCCGATCATAAAAGGGGGCAGTGCTGAGCAAAGCAAAACACAAGTAAGTGAGTGCAGGGCTGTCGGGGAAGGGGGCCGGAAATTTGGCACCTGCGGTCCACCAGTTGAATACTATAATTTATTCATTCGGTGCATGGAATCGGGAGGTGTTTAAGGGCTTTTACAGTGGCCTTCACAATCTCCAGCTGAGTCTGACCCCAGCCTCAGTGGAAGAGTTGGAGACGAACATGCTGGACTACGTGGCCATAACTAGACTTCTGAAGGCCCCCTTCACGAAGATGGAGGTTTTGAGAGCCATCAAAGAAGCACCTTCTGGGAAAAGCCCAGGTTCCAGGCTTTACCCCTAGATTTTTCAAGACCCTAGTGGCATGCCTTTCCCCCTTCCTGGCAAAGGCCTTTAACCATGTGGGGGGGGGGGGGGAACACTTTCCGAGGCAGGCCTTGGAAGATACGATAGCTGTGATCCTGAAACCAGGCAAGGATCCATCAACTTGCGGTAGCTACAGGCCCATCCCTCTACTTAATCTAGATTTAAAACTATTCACCGAAGTCATAGCTACCAGACTCCAACCATTGATCCCACACCTGATCCACCTGGACCAGGAAGGCTTCGCCCCAGGCTGTGAAGCCAGGGATAACACAAATAAGCTGTTGGATCTTATTGCGTACATTCGTGACAATGGCATCCCGGCGTGTCTGCTATCATGCGACACTGAGAAGGTATCTGACAGGGTGAGTTGGCACTTCCTTCGAGTTACACTCACGCAGATTGGCCTTGGAACTAATATCACCTCTAAGATTATGGAGTTAGGGCCAATAGCATCCTGTCGGAACCCTTCGCTATCACAAACGGCACCCGCCAAGGCTACCCCCTCTCACCTCTGCTATACACCCTGGTCAGGAAAAGGTCAGCAATCCCAGAATGCAGAGCAGCACAGCCAGAAGGCACTTCCTGCTTGCAGGCTGCCTGATGTTCCATGAGCTGCCATCTTGGATGTTTAAAGGCTCATAACATGCAGTAGATGCAGGTAGGATGATTTTTAATGCGGGCAATCTGTATGTACAGGGTGGGGGAAACATATAAGATAGACTCTTATTCAGAGTGAAGGTCCGGATGAATGTGAGCAATCTGTATGTACAGGGTGTTGGAAACATATAAGATAGACTCTTATTCAGAGTGAAGCACCGCTTTAAGTGATGGTAATTTATGTATTTTTTTTTTTTAGTAAATTAAATTCAGTTTTTTTATGAAAGAGTGAGGTGCTGTTGGTTTATTAAAAAAAAAAAAACATACAAAGCACATATGAACCTTGGTGTAAACAATTCATCTTTCATAAATCCTTTGATTGGAGTGTGCACACTGAATAACCCTCCGATAAGAATATCTCCTGGCTTGTAATTATGATAGTGACATGGAGGCGGCATTGCGATGATGAGCTGAATGGAACTGCACAGGATGGAGTCGGCAGGAAGATTAGGCCGAGAACAGCAGAGATCACAATGGTGACAATGTGCTGTGCTGGGCCTCCATGGCTCAGGGATGGAGGATTAATCCATGATGGCTGTGCACCTCTCCCTAACACCAGTGGCAGTGAGACATTCAATGCAGTTACTGGCAGTTAAGTTATAAGAGCAGTTAAGCTCTTATTCAGGGTGAAGGTCCGGATTAATGTGAGCAATCTGTATGTACAGGGTGTGGGAAACATACAAGATAGGCTCTTATTCAGGGTAAAGGTCCGGATTCATGTGAGCAATCTGTATGTACAGGGTGTGGGAAACATATAAGATAAGCTCTTATTCAGGGTGAGGGTTCAGATTAATGTGGGCAATCTGTATGTACAGGGTGTGGGAAACATATAAGATAGGCTCTTATTCAGAGTGAAGGTCCGGATTAATGTGAGCAATCTGTATGTACAGGGTGTGGGAAACATATAAGATAGGCTCTTATTCAGGGTGAAGGTCCGGATTAATGTGAGCAATCTGCATGTACAAGGTGGGGAAACATATAAGATAGGCTCTTATTCAGGGTGAAGGTCCGGATTAATGTGCTGGCCCCTCCATGGTGCAGGGATGGAGATCTAACCCATGATGGCTGTACAGGACCCCCCCCCCCGCCCCCACCACCAGTGTCAGTAAGACATTCAATGCAGTTACTGGCAGTTTATAAAGCAGAGCTGTGTAACATTTAGAGCTGGCTCTGCAGCATATGAATATAATTCTAGTAGATGTTATTTTTCAGTGTTATATTTTTACGATCATAACTGATGCGAAAACAGAAAAAGATTTAAATGTTTAAAATATTAAAATAAAAAGAAGTTTTACCTGGGCCTGTTTATTTCAGCTCAGGAATAGAGCTTGCCTTGCATTTTTAGGGGCTAACTTATAGATAAAATGTTAGAGTTGGGGTAAGGAGTAAGTATTGTATAAGCGCTTGGTTATGGTTGGGATTGCTTGAATATGGCCGGGTTTGGCTAAGATTAGGGATGAGCGAATCGGCTCGGACGAACCGGAATTCGCTCTGAATTTCAGGGAAAATTCGATTCGGCACGAACTCGAATTTTTTTTGGTTCGTGCCGATCGAATTTTCCCTGAAATAAAAAAAAAAAATGCCGGCATGGTGGGAGCGGGCAGGCCGGCTACGCTATCAGCGGGCGGCGGAAGCCGGCCCGCTGACAGCGCAGCCGGCCTTCCCGCTCCCACCATGCCGGCATTTTTTTTTAGATGAGCGATTCGTGAAAGTTCGATTCGGGCGAGCCCGAATTTCTTGGGGAAATTCGGCGAATCGCCCGAATCGAACTTTCAAGAAGTTCGCTCATCTCTAGCTAAGATTTGTCCAAGTCTGAACATGATTCAAACAAATTGGGAGGGGGGCAGCGGAGCATGCGTAGAGCAGTTTCTCTTGCTTTTTGCGCATCGGTTTCGGAGCATTGGTTTCTTGCCCAGCTGTCACTAAGTATAACAGCAGTCTGTCCCTAGAAGTGAAATGAAAAGGACAATTCAAGTTAATAGATTGGCGGGGCTGAGCATAAGGCGGGGGGAAGCTGCTCTGTGCAGTAGATTCAAGATGGCGACACCCATGCCATGCCCTGGCCAATTTGAATCGCTGGGCACTCAAGGTGTTTTGGGATTTAAAGGAAAAGAAGAAACCAACAGAAGGATGCACTCTGGTAAGAGAATAACCAAGGGTGCAGTGACCGTAGTTTTCCAAGCCCCGAAATAGCAAACAAAAAGATGAATGGTCCGCACTCCTAAAAAATAGCCTTTAATCTGGTCCTCTTAAAAAAGTAAAAAAAAAGTAGAATGCATAAGAATGGCACCTTGAAAAAGTGACAATCCGTCACGGAACGCGTGGGTGGCTTATCATCTGGCTCAGCAGAGGGTTACTCTTTGTATCTTTCATTGAGGTGATTTCCTTGTTTTTCTTTGATTGTTTACACTGTTAGCACTTTATTATTGGCACATAGGCACTTTAAATATGTTTGAGATGTATATATTTGTATGGTGTAACATTGTTACATCTTTGCACAGGGAATTAATTAGGTCTCCTTCTGCTGGGGTGGGTTCTATAGGTATATGTGTTTTTTAAATGTCTTGTGATCATTAGTGTATTGTATGTATTTTTAATATGACTTATTGATGAATTAAAAATCCTTTTTTGATATGAATTAATAAGACTTTGATGGTTTATTAGGTGAGGAGGAGTGGTGCTTTTGGGATAAAGTTCCCCATCATTTGTGGCGTACTGGGCCACAAATTTATTTTTTGGTGTGTATTACATAGTTGTTTTGGGATCTCTCATTGGCACACCCTCACTCATAAATATATTAATTGATGGTGCTGAATTGTTAATTGCACAACGTGCAGGTTTTTTTCTGTAGAATGCATAAGAACACGTGAACGATGCCAGCAGCCCTCTAACGCGTTTCGGGCGCCATACCGCCCTTAATCATAGATGATGATGATTGATTGATGATTAAGGGCGGTATGGCGCACGAAACCCGTTAGAGGGCTGCTGGCATCGTCCACGTGTTCTTATGCATTCTACTTTTTTTGTACTTTTTTAAGAGGACCATATTAAAGGCTATTTTTTAGCAGTGCGGCCCATTCATCTTTTTGTTTGTTTTGGGACAGAGAGGCGGCTCTCAGCCAGGCAGCCAGTTCATCCCTAGAGGCTATAGTCAATGGTCTTGGGACTGGGGAACTATAGCTGACTGGGAACATATGGACAGAAGACAGACAACCCATCTGTGCCACCAAAGAGGCAAGCCGCTGACCACCCGGGGTATCGGGGTCCGTTACTTGATGGAGAGCCCATAACCAACCCACTTCTTCAGCAGCACTCCTTTAAATGGAGAGTACACATGTCCTGGGTAGTCCTTTGATGATCACAGACCAAGGGAAGGGATATCCAGGGCCGACATACAGTAGAACAGCAACCATTTCCTTGGAAGTGCCCTGAAAAGGACAATTAGCATTGGTTTCTTCATCATCAGCTGTGTCTCAGTATAACAGCATTCTGTCCCTGGAAGTTCTCTGAAAAGTACAATTAGCAGTGGTTTCTTCCCCCCTGTCCCTAAGTATAACAGCTGCCTGTCCCTGGAGGTGCCATGAAGAGGTCAACTAGCAGTGGATTCATCCCTATCGGTTCCCTAGTATAACAGCAGCCTGTCCCTGGAAGTACAATTAGCAGTGGTTTCTTCACCCCTAGCTTTCCCTCAGTATAACAGCCGCCTGTCCCTAGAAGTGAAATGAAGTGGTCAACTAGCAGTGGATTCTTCATCCCTAGCTTTTCCGCAGTATAACAGCAGCCTGTCCCTGGATGTGCCCAGAAAAGAACAACTAGCATTGGTTTCGTTGGCCCTACCTGTCCCTTGGTATAACAGCAGCCTATCCCTAAAAGTGCATTACAATGTATAATTAGCAGTGGTTTCTTTATTACCAGCTGCCCCTCGGAATTACAGCAGCCTGTCCCTGGAAGTGGATGAAAAGGACAGTTAGCATTGGTTTCTTTGTCTCTAGCTTTCCCTTAGTATAACAGCAGCCTGTCCCTGGATGTGCATCAAACTGACAATTAGCATTGGTTTATTTGTCCCTACCTGTAACTTGGTATAACAGCAGCCTGCCCCTGGACATGCAATCAAATGGACAATTAGTATTGGTTTCTTTGTCCCTAACCATTCCTCAGTATAACAGCAGCCTGTCCCGGGAGGTGACCTGAAAAGGACAATTAGCATTGGTTTCTTGCCCAGCTGTCACTAAGTATAACAGCAGTCTGTCCCTAGAAGTGAAATGAAAAGGACAACTAGCAGTGGATTCTTCATCCCTATCGGTTCCCCAGTATAACAGCTGCCTGTCCCTGGAAGTTCCCTGAAAAGAACAATTAGCATTGGTTTCTTTGGCCCTAGCTGTCCCTCGGTATAACAGCAGCCTGTGCCTGAAAGTGCATTACAATGTAAAATTAGCAGTGGTTTCTTTATTCCTAGCTACCCCTCAGTATAACAGCCGCCTGTCCCTGGAGGTGCCCTGAAAAGAACAAATAGCAATGGTTTCTTCGTCCCTAGGTGTCCCTCAGTATAACAGCCGCCTGTCCCTGGAGGTGCCCTGAAAAGAACAAATAGCAATGGTTTCTTCGTCCCTAGGTGTCCCTCAGTATAACAGTCGCCTGTCCCTGGAGGTGGCATGAAGAGGTCAACTAGCAGTGGATTCTTCATCCCTAGCCATTCCTCAGTATAACAGCAGCCAGTCTCTGGATGCGCCCAGAAAAGAACAGTTAGCATTGGTTCCTTTGGCCCTAGCTGTCTCCCGGTATAACAGCAGCCTGTCCCTGGAAGTGCATTACAATGTATAATTAGCAGTGGTTTCTTTATTCCTAGCTGTCCCTCGGTATAACAGCAGCCTGTCCCTGGAAGTGCATTACAATGTATAATTAGCAGTGGTTTCTTTATTCCTAGCTGCCCCTCAGAATAACAGCAGCCTGTCTCAGGAAGTGCATGAAAAGGTCAATTAGCAATGATTTCTTGCCCAGCTGTCACTAAGCAGTCAGTCCCTAGAAGTGAAATGAAAAGGACAATTAGCAGTGGTTTCTTCATCCCTAGCCATTCCTCTGGATGTGCCCAGAAAAGGACAATTAGCAGTGGTTTCTTCATCCCTAGCCATTCCTCTGGATGTGCCCAGAAAAGGACAATTAGCAGTGGTTTCTTCATCCCTAGCCATTCCTCTGGATGTGCCCAGAAAAGGAAATTAGCAGTGGTTTCTTCATCCCTAGCCATTCCTCTGGATGTGCCCAGAAAAGGACAATTAGCAGTGGTTTCTTCATCCCTAGCCATTCCTCTGGATGTGCCCAGAAAAGGAAATTAGCAGTGGTTTCTTCATCCCTAGCCATTCCTCTGGATGTGCCCAGAAAAGGACAATTAGCAGTGGTTTCTTCGTCCTTAGCCATTCCTCTGGATGTGCCCAGAAAAGGACAATTAGCAGTGGTTTCTTCGTCCCTAGCCATTCCTCTGGATGTGCCCAGAAAAGGACAATTAGCAGTGGTTTCTTCATCCCTAGCCATTCCTCTGGATGTGCCCAGAAAAGGACAATTAGCAGTGGTTTCTTCGTCCCTAGCCATTCCTCTGGATGTGCCCAGAAAAGGACAATTAGCAGTGGTTTCTTCGTCCCTAGCCATTCCTCTGGATGTGCCCAGAAAAGGACAATTAGCAGTGGTTTCTTCATCCCTAGCCATTCCTCTGGATGTGCCCAGAAAAGGACAATTAGCAGTGGTTTCTTTGTCCCTAGCCATTCCTCTGGATGTGCCCAGAAAAGGACAATGAGCAGTGGTTTCTTTGTCCCTAGCTGCCCCTCATTATATCAGCTGACTCTCCCTACCTACCTCCCGTGCGTTTGTTATGTCCCTCACTATCCCTCACTCCAAGGCCACCACTGAAGAAGGGCAGAAGTCTTCATGCTCGTTCTCATTCTCAGCTGTAAAACCTCACGTCTCCTTTGTGATCTACCAATAGAACATAAAACAGAACCTAGTGTGGGAGATCTGCCTGCCGGATTTGTGGGCACATTCTTATGTGTGAGGGAGGCCTGCCAGGGCCTGCTATATAAAAGGTGGGGACCGCGTCACACTGCACACCGCCGCTGCGCACTCTGGACGTTAGTTAGGGACAGGTGCTGCTGCTGATGGACAAATAGAGATTTTTTTTTTTTTAAAACAACCTTTTCAGGACATTTATTTATGGAAAGCATTTATTCGGGACTAGATAGGTGTTAAAGCACGCTATGAGGATCAGATAGGTAGGGTGTCAGTACTCTGTAATAGCCTGTCAGTGTCAGTACTGTGATAGCACAGCAGTGTCAGTACTCTGATAGCACTGCAACCATGCCAGTACTCTGTAATAGCATTTCAGTGTCAGTACTGTAATAGCACAGCAGTGTCAGTACTCTGTAATAGCATTTCAATGTCAGTACTCTGTAATAGCATTTCAGTGTCAGTACTGTAATAGCATTTCAGTGTCAGTACTCTGTAATAGCATTTCAGTGTCAGTGCTCTGTAATAGCATTTCAGTGTCAGTACTCTGTAATAGCATTTCAGTGTCAGTACTCTGTAATAGCATTATCAGTGTCAGTACTATGATAGCACAGCAGTGTCAGTACTCTGAAAGCACTGCAGCAGTGTCAGTACTCTGTAATAGCATCTCGGTGACAGTACTTTGAAAGTACTGCAACAGTGTCAGTGATAGAAACACCTAAAATACATAGAAACACCTGAGGCTCCCTCTGCTGCTTCCATTGACTCAGCCGCTACAACCGCCTCCCTGATGACAAGGCCACCTGTTTACCCCCAAAGTGAGGATTTGGGACCACCACCACCTTCAGCATCAGCAGCACCACCTTCACCAAGCCAGTCCACACCATCTCAAGGAAGCGTCCAGCTTTCCATTTGGCAAACTTTGGAGAGAAAGCAAAAGTTTGGCCTATACCACGCACGAGCACTGGTCCTGAATATGAGCATTTCCTAATTGCTGGCCTTTGAAATGCATGGGCGGGGACGTTACATCTCTCTAACTGCCCACTGGGTCAATGTAGTGGTGGCTGGGACTGAGGTGGGAGACGCTGTGGTGCATATCCTTCCGCCATCCAGGATTGCTGGAAATCAGTTGGTGCCTCCTGTTGCCTCCTCCTCCTACTCTGCTTCCTCCTCAAGCAGTCAGCACAGCCCCTACACCACTAATTTGAGCACTGTTACGGGGAAATGGCAGTAGGGATGAGCGAACCCGTTCGGACGAACCGGAATTCGCTCAGAATTTCAGGGAAAATTCGATTCGGCACGAACCGAATTTTTTTGGGTTCGTGCCGATCGAATTTTCCCTGAAATAAAAAAAAAAAAATGCCGGCATGCTGGGAGCGGGCTTGCCGGCTACGCTGTCAGCGGGCGGCGGAAGCCGGCCCGCTGACAGCGCAGCCGGCCTGCCCGCTCCCACCATGCCGGCATTTTTTTTTTCAGATGAGCGATTCGTGAAAGTTCGATTCGGGCGAACCCGAATTTCTTGGGGAAATTTCTGCGATTCGCCCGAATAGAACTTTCAAGAAGTTCGCTCATCTCTAAATGGCAGCATTCAGTGCTGAAAACTCATCTGTCTGGGCGAAAGGCCCCAAACCGCCCAGGAGCTGTGGATCAGCATCCAGGAGCAGACAAGTAAATGGCTGCTGCCATCGCACCTGAAGACTGTCAAGCTGGTGTACGACAATGGGCGTAACCTTGTAACAGCCTTGGAGTGAGCCAAGTTGACGCTGGTGCATGTGCTCAACATGGTGGTGCGGAGCTTCCTGGGCCATTATCACACACTTTCAGTGTTCCAACCCCGCTGCCACTTGCCTGACTGCACTGCAGAGAAACTTTGGACTTCCCAACCACCCCCTCATGTGTGACTTGCATGGGTGAGTAGAAGTGCAGACCAACAGCAGTGCTTTCAGTATGCCACCAATATAATCAATGCCGATGACATCGTCAGCACTACCATCCCCATCCTTTCCCTGATGGAAAAAAAACGCTCAGACCAGGATGGAGGATGTGATAGAAGCAGAGGAGGAGGACGGCCCATTTTCCCAGATGTCAGAGGAGTGCAAATTTGGCTCGCAGGGTGGGTTGCTGGACTGACAGCGGGCAGGTACACCACTGTTCAGCCAATAGTCAGTTTTGGAGGATTCAGAGGAGGAGTAGGGGGGAGATTTTATTTCACAGCAGGGTGGCACCTAGCACGGCTCATAGGTATCGATGGAACATGGCTGGAGGCTTGTAACTCCTTTCATTCCCCACAAATAGTTCACAACCCCCAAATATCCCAACAATCATCTATGTCCACTCGCCACTTACCCCCTGATCCCATGAGAAATCAATTTCTGGATCCTAATCTGTCTGGTAACCAATAAACAATATTAGTTCAGCACTCAAACAGAAAAAGAAAAAAAACACACAATTAAAGTCAGCTATAAAATGGACCAAAGCCCATGGCAATCAGGCCAGGGATTTATAAGATGGACCAATTGATTCCCTCCCTCTGGGGCATCCAAGATTGGTTCCCCCGCTGTGTGAAACCCGCCAGGTTGCCTATAAACTCACCTTCTTTCTCAGGCCAATGGCGCATGCGTGAGCAGCGGCTGCATTCCCGTTATCCCTCTAGCAGAGCCCATGCCCGTGCTGGCCATTCACAAATGCCTGCTATAGATCAGCAAGAGATGTGGTCGCCAGTGCATTTGGACCTACCACCTTAGACGAAGGCTTAGACGAGCTGACGTGAGCGTGCTGATTGGACGCAGGCCGCGCATGCACCATAGGACTGGGAAGGAGTGAGCTTCTTCTGGCGACCTGGGGGTTTTCCTGGGGGCAAGGAACAGAACCCAGGATAGTCAAAAACCTTTTGACTGAGTTTTGGTCCACTTTAAGGTAGGAGTGCAAATTTGGCTCGCAGGGTGGGTTGCTGGACTGACAGCGGGCAGGTACACCACTGTTCAGCCAATAGTCAGTTTTGGAGGATTCCGAGGAGGAGTAGGGGGGAGATTTTATTTCACAGCAGGGTGGCACCTAGCATGGCTCATAGGTATCGATGGAACATGGCTGGAGGCAGGAGGAGAAGGAAGGGACATCTGACATTGGCTACAGCTTCTCTTTATCTCAGTGCCTCTCTTTACCTCAGTGCCTCTCTTTGCCTCAGTGCCTCTCTTTGCCTCAGTGCGCCTGCGCAAGACTGCAGAGTTGCCCGTATAGTCACCCATAATGATTCCTGGGTGGCCACCCTGCTGGATCCCTACTAAGGACAACATCACCTCCTTGATTCCAGCACTGGAGTGGGATCGCAAAATGAGAGTACAAATGCACTCTGGTGGATGCACTATTGGTGGAGTTCCCAGCTGAATTTGAGGTCTCAGTGGCAGCAGGAGGCCAAGGTGGAGGGTAAGCATGGCCACAATGTGAAAGAACTTATTCTATTCTATGAATAAGGGTCAGTGAAGGACCCGAAACGCGTCAGGACCCCTCATTTCCATGACCCGTGTCATTTTTTGGCTCTACTGCTTTGGCTGTTTATATAATGCGTGGGAGGCGCTTATGATGATTTTAACTTGGATTCAATAAAGAAGTTGATCTTTTAAGGAAGTGCGGATCCATTCTCCATTTTTCTACAAAGAACTTATTCCATTGTCTGCCATATCCACCACCATCGGATAAGGCTCAAAGTACCAGAAGGCAGACTTTTACTGCTCGATGCATGATGGATAACTACATGTCCACGTACCTCCTGGTACTGAGTAGGGGTTCCTCCCTGTTCAATTTTTGGGTCACTAAATTGGGCACGTGGCCAGAGCTTTGGAAGTGCTGGTTTGCCCTGCGGCAAGTGTTCTATCAGAACGTGTGAGGGGAACAAGGCGTGGATCCCATGGGACTTGGCTGTCCAGGACCTGAGTGAGTGCTTAGTGTTTAGCTACCTCCTCCTCCACCTCTGCAACATTCACCTCCTTGGTCTTTTCCTCGCCACATCCACCTCCAACCCCCCCCCCCCCCCCCACCAAACCTCTAATACCTGTAAAAAATGTATTAGTTTTATTAATTTATTTATGTATTTATTTATGTATATATGTGTATATTTATATATGTATATATTTATTTATTGATGTTGTTGATGATTTATTTACTCATGTATGTATATATTGATTGATTCATTTATTAATGTATGTATGTATTTCTTTAATGGTTTTCTGCTATTATTTTGAGTACTTTCCCATTTTGTGCCTCTGTACAGACATTCATCTGCCGATACCTGGCGCTAGTAATGGATCAGCCTCCACCTCTAATATTATCAAGGATGTTAGTGCTGTGTATCTGGCCTCATAGGTGGATGACAGAGACTATAGATCTGCAGCCTTGAGAAAGGGGCCGGGTAGCCCCGAAACGTAGGCAGGTTATGCGATCAGGGTGCTCATTGTATTGGTAATGTCACTATGTTCTCACATTATCTATTGCCTATGATTAGAGATGAGCGAACTTCTCAAAAGTTCGATTCGGGCGATTCGCCGAATTTCTCAAAGAAATTCAGGTTCGTCCGAATCGAACTTTAGCGAATCGCTCATCTCTGGTGGGAGCGGGGAGGCCGGCTGCGCTGTCAGCGGGTGGCGGAAGCCGGCTTCCACCGCCCGCTGACAGTGCAGCCGGCCTCCCCGCTCCCACTATACAGCAAACACTTACCGGCATGGTGGGAGCGGGGAGGCTGGCTGCGCTGTCAGCTGTCATCAGAGGACGCGTCATCAGAGGAAGCCGGCTGATGATGTCATCCTCTGATGACAGCTGACAGCGCAGCTGGCCTCCACTCTCCCACCATGCCAGTAAGTGTTTGCTGAAATAAAAAAATGCCGGCATGGTGGGAGCGGGGAGGCCAGCTGCGCTGATAGCGCAGCCGGTCTCCCTGCTCCCACCATGCCGGCATTTTTTTTTTTTAATTTCAGGGAAAATTCGGTCAGCACGAACCACTAGAAATTCGGGTTCGTGCAGAATCGAATTTTCCCTGAAATTTGGAGCAAATTCAGGTTCGTTAGAAGCCGGCTTCCACCGCCCGCTGACAGTGCAGCCAGCCTCCCCGCTCCCACTATACAGCAAACCCTTCCCGGCATGGTGGGAGCGGGGAGGCCGGCTGCGCTGTCAGCTGTCATCAGAGGACGCGTCATCAGAGGAAGCCGGCTGATGATGTCATCCTCTGATGACAGCTGACAGCGCAGCTGGCCTCCACGCTCCCACCATGCCGGTAAGTGTTTGCTGAAATAAAAAAATGCCGGCATGGTGGGAGCGGGGAGTCTCCCTGGTCCCACCATGCCGGCATTTTTTTTTTTTAATTTCAGGGAAAATTCGGTCAGCACGAACCACTAAAAATTCGGGTTCGTGCTGAATCGAATTTTCCCTGAAATTCGGAGCGAATTCAGGTTCGTTAGAACCAATTCGCTCATCCCTACCTATGATACACGTCATGATTTAATTATACTATGTTTTTGACTGTATATTCTGATTCAGTTTTACTCTTTTGCGTCTCTGGAATTATGTCCTATGAAGACTCAGACCAGAAACTTGTTATTGCTTTGACTGCATAGATGTTGCTTTGTTATCCTTAACTTGAGACTACTCAGTTATACTTATGTAACACTCCTCAGGACCGATCTGTTAACCACCTCATTGCCTTTACTGGGTAACTATTTTTCATACTTAAGCATTTCTCTAACATGATATTCTACTAGACTAATCTCCATTCTTTCAATTGAGGTGGTCAACGATCCTGGAGACTGGATATACTATACAATGTGAATTTTTCACTGTATCCTTTTTTCACTTATGGAATTCTGTATTGTTTTGTATATATATTAAAATATATTTTTAAGTGCAAATTAATCACTTCGTGTGGTGTGCATTAGTCCAACTTCCTCCTTATATGGTATATTGAGGTGTCTTTGGGGAAGCACCTCAGGACTTCTTGCACCCCAAATTCTGCATACAGATACAGTTGATCTACATATGGTGTGCCTAACCTAACCATTTGGTTTAACCTGAGTGACTATAGATCTGGACAAATAAAAGACAATAATGTAGCTCCACGGAATGAGGTTTTTGTATTTCAATTATTTTTCAAAAATAACTTAATGGCCTCTCATTCCAGGCAATAATAAAATGCATATCACCTCTTTTTTTCAGACAAACCAGGCTGCTATGGCTGAAGGGACAGAGGTAATAAATGCTTACAAATATTAGGTCAGATTGATGTGGTTATGTGCTGGTGCATGTAGCGTTTCTGGTTAAATGTGGAAAAAACTAGTTTCTGCTTTTGATAGCAGCTCCATTATATCTTTGTTCATAAAAACCAAAATGCAAAACATTTAGAGGCCGATTCATTAATAGCGGCAGGTAGCGACAGTTGAGCGACTGTAGCGGCATTTTCAGAGCGCCCGCTAGTAGTCGCTGTGCTTGGCCGTTGTTCGGTAGTTGATAGCGAATCAGTCGGTTTGCCGTAATTTTGAATATTGGGTGAGGAGTCGCTATTTGACAGGTTCCGCGCTGTATGGGAGCGCATGATAGCGACTGGCCCTAGCGACCGGCTCCCACCATAGTCATTACAAAATCATGCTCCAAAAGTTCTCGCGCTGTGAAATGCATGTTTAAACCCCAGAGCGCTGGCGGCGATGTGTTAAAAGTCGTTTTTTAACCCCCAAACAACCATATTTTTGGAAACCAAAAAAAAACAAGTTTTTTAAATAATTTAGTAATATGAATACATTAATATCAGACCTGTAATATCAATTCTGTACAATTTTTTTTTTCCCTTAAAAAAAATTATCTAAAATGGCAGAAGTGGTCACAGAATTTTTCACATTTAAAAAAAAAAAATGAATAACAATTAATTATTAATATTTAAAGATTGCTCCATTGAAATGCATTGGAGCGCACCAGGTAGCGAGAGGTCATACCTGTCGCTGTTCAAGGTCGGACGCTGGCGCTGTGGGCTGAGGCTGGAATAATGATGAATGAGTCGCTATATGGCGCTATCTCTAAGCAGGATTGGCTTGATAAATGTGTGATTGTGGTGGGGAGACGGCGTTCTCGTGGCGGGGCCCGTCATTACCGGATGCTCACCAGTCGCTACCTGTCGCTATTCCTTCATAAACAAGGGCCTAAATGAACAAAAAAAAAAGACCAATCTGGTGTTAACACAGGATTTTAAATCTATTGTTTTGGTTGTTAATGGTCACATGGAACATCTGTTGATGCCTCAGGTCGTTAATCCATCAGACCCTGCATCTTGTAACTCCTTTCATTCCCCACAAATAGTTCACAACCCCCAAATATCCCAACAATCATCTATGTCCACTCGCCCCTTACTCCCTGATCCCATGAGAAATCAATTTATGGATCCTAATCTGTCTGGTAACCAATAAACAATATTAGTTCAGCACTCAAACCGAAAAAGAAAAAAAAACACACAATTAAAGTCAGCTATAAAATGGACCAAAGCCCATGGCAATCAGGCCAGGAATTTATAAGATTCCTGGACCAATTGATTCCCTCCCTCTGGGGTATCTAAGATTGGTTCCCCCGCTGTGTGAAACCCGCCAGGTTGCCTATAAACTCACCTTCTTTCTCAGGCCAATGGCGCATGCGCGAGCAGCGGCTGCATTCCCGTTATCCCTCTAGCAGAGCCCATGCCTGTGCTGGCCAATCACAAATGCCTGCTAGAGATCAGCAAGAGATGTGGTCGCCAGTGCATTTGGACCTACCACCTTAGACGAAGGCTTAGAGGCCGATTTATTAATAGCGCCAGGTAGCGACAGATGAGCGACAGTAGCGTGATTTTCACAGTGCCGGCTAGTATTCGCTGTGCTTGGCCGTTGTTCGGTTGTTGACAGCGACTCAGTCGGTGTGCGGTAATGTTGAATACGGGGTTAGGAGTCGCTGTTTGACAGGTTCTGCGCTGTATGGGAGCGCATGACAGCGAATGGCCATAGCGAGCGGCTCCCAGCATATTCATTAACAAATCACGCTCAAAAAATTCTCGCGCTGTAAAATGCTTGTTTAAACCCCAGAGCGCTGGCGGCGATGGGTTAAAAGTAGTTTTTTAACCCCCAAACAACCATATTTTTGGAAAAAAATAATAAACAAGTTTTTATAAACATTTTGTAATATGAATACATTAATATCAGACCTGTAATATCAATTCTGCACAAATTTTTTTTTTTTTTTTTACCTTAAAAAAAAATCCTAACATTGCAGAAGTGGTCACTGAATTTTTGACATTTAAAAAAAAAAACAAAAAAAACATTAATATCAATTAATTATGAATATTTAAAGATTGCTCCATTGAAATGCATTGGAGAGCGACAGGTAGCGAGAGGTCATACCTGGCGCTGTGATGGGATTAGCAGCGGCGCTGTTCGCTGAAGTCTGCAACATGATGAATCCCGCGCTAGCTGACACTCTCGCCGGCGCTAGCCTCATTTAGCGTGATAAATGCGTGATTGTGTTCGCAGCCTGGCGTTCTGGAGTTGGTAGCCGCCGATAGCTGGCGCTACCTGGCGCTAGTGAGACACTACCTGGCCCTATCCCTTGATAAATAAGGCCCTTAGACGAGCTGACGTGAGCGTGCTGATTGGACGCAGGCCGCGCCTGCACCATAGGACTGGGAAGGAGTGAGTTTTTTCTGGGGGTTTTCCTGGGGGCAAGGAACAGAACCCAGGATAGTCAAAACCTTTTGACTGAGTTTTGGTCCACTTTAAGGTAGGTGCAGCAACCCCTCCAAAAAAAGATCTCTTATGCTGTATATCATATACTACACATGTAGACAGAAATTAATACAAATTGCATTATTGGTTATCATATAATATAGTATGAGATGCGCACACCATTCATTTTGCAAAAGGACTTTTAATACATGCTTCCATAAAAATACAAATTCATAGGGAGTATATTTTATATATGAAAGCTCCCAAACATATAACACAACCACAACAAATAGCATACGAAAATATGTAGCAAAACATGAGCGGAGTTCAGTAGTGCCAGTGCATGGGCAAAGAATATTAAATACAAAGTAGCCAAGCAGGATAAATAGAAGCTGGGAACCCCCTTAGATTAGTAGCATATTATAAGCATATTATGAACAAAATAGTGCACTTAATCTTTACAACAAGACGCTCAACAAGATAACAAAGGTAAAGCAACATATTAACAGCGATGGCGTATTGGTATAAAAAGTATCAAAGCTAAACTTTACGGCTGTTTCAGGTCACTAAGACCCTTCATCAGCACTCCCGCCATTTTTGTAATGGATGTCTTCTTCCCCGGCTAGCCGCGTGACAGTAAGTGACATCACTGGCCTTCCGCTTAACTCCATGTCACTTCCGGTCCCAACGTGCGTGCCAAATAAGCCTCGGAATGAGCCAACTTTAGCATGGCGGTACGCACAAGCACGGGGCTGTCGCAAACAGGACTAGTCTGTTTTAAAGTGGAACAAAATCCAGGATTTTGACTTTCCGATCGGGGGTGCCCCGCTACGTGAAACCCCCAAAGAAACTCATCCTTGTCTTACGGCGCATGCGTGGGTGCTCATTCGAACAGCGCAATCAAAGCCGCTGAGTTATGCACTTCTGAGCGACGTCTTAGCAGAGCGGCTCCGAGCACATTGTCGGCCCCACCCCCTGCTTCCCTATAACAGGGAGCTTGCCCGCGCCGGCCATTCACAAATGGCTGGCGCGGGTACACGTCCTGCTAGAGGGATAGCGGGGATGCGGCCCGCACATTCGCCGTTGGACTGGGAAGTAAGGTAAGTGTAGAGGGCAACCTAGGGGGTTTCACACAGTGGGGCATCCCAATTTTGGATGCCCCAGGGTAGGGAATCAATCAGCCTGGAATCTTATAGATATACTTTAGGTATACAGATATACTTTAGGTATACAGAAAACAACGACGAACAAGACGATTGGGGGAGATGGCTTCTTGTCTATATCGTTCCTTTTAAGGGAGAAGCATAAGCACAAACACAATTCCATCACTTTTCCACCTCATACAAAATCAAATACTGAGAACCTCTCTAGATAGAAATAGTCTAGTATTGTATCTATATGCCAAAACGTGCATATACTTTCCTCAATAGCAGACCAACTCTCCAGTCCCACCCCAAAATGGAGCCAAACCCTTCACCGGCTAGCATTATATATATATGTTTCTATCTACTTTGCAATATGAATGGTCTGCATATGTCATACTATATTAAATGATAATCAATAAACAGTCTGCATTAATTTCTCTCTACATGTGTTTATTTGAATTTTTCCTACAGCGCTGGATGCTAAGGAATTAGTCAAATCTAATTAACTTTGGCTCCGCCTCATAAAAGAGCATGGGCCATAAAGGCTTACAGGCAAGTTTCTAAATCATATCATAAATATAAGCCAGCAAATGTTAAGTAGCAACTTTGTTTATTCATAAAATAATACAATTCTTTATTTGTATAAAAAGTACAAACGATACAACTGTATAAAGGTCTCACATATTGCTGTAACAGAGTCACAAGCCATTATGTGGAGAGACCCATGTTAGGCTTAATATAGGGAGGCTAAAGAGACCAAAAAACCCTCTACTTAGGTAAAGGAAAAGAGGAGCTTTCCTAGAACAGAAAGTATTTGAACAGTACCCAATACAAGGACACATAGCATTACCCATCAATCCTTGCAGCAGGTGGAGCTATGCAAATCATCTCTTTATGTCTCTGTGCCATCCAAGGCCCTTAGAAATGCTAAGGGTGCAATGCCAAGGATTAGCTTTAATTTACACAGCCAAACACATCCAACTAGTGGACACGTGTTTCGAGCTTTAGGCTCTCATCAGCACTAGAGCAGATGTTATGGCTGTATGTGGGATGAGACATGGTGAGTACCAAAAACAGAGTCATAAGCCACTATATGGAGAGACCCATGTTAGGCTTAATATAGGGGGGCTATAGTTGAATATGCTGTATTAACAGAAGATTCAACCAAAAATAATAATTAACTATTTATATAATAAAAAGGCACAGTTTTGCCTGCATTAGAATCAGGCATGTGGAGTTGGGGCCATTTCCACCACAGCACTGTTTGCTTGGCTGGCTCTATTTGCACACAGAGCTTGGCAATGGGAACCTGAGTGGCAACAACCCTGGCCACGCAGCCTACCTGAATGGCTATCTGTGGGAGCGTGCCTCAGCCTAGAGATGCTGAGGATGTGGCCACAGCTATTTACATTGCCATAGGAGCCAGGAAAAATATGGGCTCTGTGGTGACTTGGATGGCGTTTCACACAGTGGGGCATCCCAATTTTTGGATGCCCCAGGGGAAGGCCAGTGGCCGGCACTGGAGTCTTTTAGACTCTAGGGTTGGCAACTTAGGGTTTTGTTCCACTTTAATACCTGCACAGTCATTCAAAGCAGAATTTCAGTCATTTTTCAGTTTAGTTTATTTTGTAGAGATTTTACATATTTATGTAAAGTCACCTGGTGATCTCACCACAGAAGCAGCACCTCACACACGCAGAGCTGTTACTGCCTTCTATAGCGCCTGCCTGTGACAAAAGCCTTTGCTAGGAGACCAGTGGGCTAAATGATGTGGCTCACCCAGTAGACCCCCCCCATTCAGCAAATGGACTGAGCCATTGTCATTATACATATATGTTTATATTTTTTCCTTTTTCTATTGCCACATTATTTATACACGTTAGAAGCTACTGTATGGCTATTTATTTATTTATTGTTTTTAATGCAAATTTTCGTGATAGTGCTCCTTTAAGTTCAGTCTATCACATTTCCGACTATTTTTAATGTAAAGTTTATGTTGTGAAAATTAAACAGCATACAAATGGCATCACGTGCAATGTGTGTTATAATCATGCATGCTCAAGCCTTTAATAGGGAATTCATTATTGGGGAGGGGGTGGTTTAGGGCCAAGTCTGAGAAGTGAGAACAGGTTGGGAGAAACATCCCTAAATTCACTTAAAAAGGCTGGAGAGAGTTGGAATATGAAGCCTATGCACTGCCGCACATACTCGACGGCGTCCTACTAACCTCTAAGCGAGCTCAAATACAACAAATAGGACAATTGGTTAAATGTAGGCCTGGCAAATAGGCTGAAAACACAGATTAGCTGAGCAAACGTCAATTTATTGCACCAATCTCAGCACACACATGGGACATGATCTTACAGGTAAAAAACTAACAAAAGTGCTTTAAAATCACGGGGGCCCACCGTGCACACTCACACACTACCACGCACTCATACAGCCCACCCCGCTAGCAGCGCTGCTGAAGTCTGCCTAAAGAAAGGGCAAGACACACTACTCAGGGCTTGTTACTCCAGCGAAGTTGTCAACATGAGACAGTGGCAAGCCTCCTCACACTAGAAGTAGACTCAATGGATGTATCCAGCTGAATTATACTTGACACATGTTAGTGTCATCATGTAATAAATCTCTTGATCTGCAGCTTCCAAGGTGCAAATGCGACAATCACACAACATGGCAGTATGCTTAGTATCTTGCATCATAGGTTCATCATATACCGGCATAACACTGCATTTTCAAGTCTCTAGGCTCAAGTATAAACTGTACAATCAATGTGTAACAACGCCTCGCCGAGGCTGGTACTTAGCTGAGACATGCGGTTATCCGTTGCCGAGCGCTGACAGCGGAACCGGCCGGCCCGCTCCCACCATGCCGGCATTTATGATGGGGAACTTCGTAAAAGTTCGATTCGGCTGAACCTGAATTTCTTTGTGAAATTCGGCGAATCGGCCGAATCGAACTTTTCAAAAGTTCGCTCATCTCTACTTATAGTCATGCGGAAATGCTGCCTCATAAATTTTATAGACAGTGATCGGATAGAAACTTTTAAGATTTTACCTACGGATCTGGTAGAATTTATTTTCTGTAGTCCTTATCCAGATGATCAGAAATTTTGGTGAGGACATACTGCTTACTCCAGGTGCTGGAAGTATGGTCATACTGCTTGTCAAGCATCATCTGTGGAAACAAAAGAAGAACAATGCCCTTTAAATGTACCTTTGCTTGCACCAAACGAAACAATCAGTGGGGAAATATAAAAAAAAAACACTAGTAGTCCACTTGTTGAATGCGGCCAAACAGGTCATACCTCGGTTATGGAAGCAAAAGAAAACCCCGGCGATTAAAGATTGGCTAAATGAAGTACAATCAATTCGGGAGATGGAGGACATGACCCTCTCATTACGCGAGAGGGATGAGCAATTCAGATCCACGTGGCTCCCCTGGCTGATCTTCCAAGATTCGGCGGAATTTCGGGGGCATGCCAGTGGGTAACGCCCGGGGCCGGACCAAACCAGACGCACTCAATCTACAACTGGACGAAACACAGCTAGGCTCTCATAGACGCCCCATATCCCCTCCCCCTCCACGTCCCCCCTGCTTTTCTCCCCCCCTCCCTTATCGTCCTTGACTCTTTTTCCGGATGCCCCCCCCCCCCCCCGCACATTCAACCCAGGTTGAGCACTGATAGCATTATACCCCCTCCTACGGAGGGTGATCTGGACCCTTTGCCCTGAATTATCCTGTGTTATGTTTTTTTTTTTTGCTTATCAACCGTTCTGTACCCCCATTCCCTTTTTGTGTTCTGTACCCTATGCTTTGTATTTTTGAAAACGTACTAAATAAAGAATATTAAAAAAACAAAAATGTACCATTGCATGGCTTAGCAGTTATAGATAAATAATAAGGTCCCTACACTTACACATGAAAAAGCCTGTGCGTGTGTAATGTTTTCGTCCATTTGTGAGTTTCTCGTCCGGTTTTCTCTTAATATTATTATTTTCGTGGTTGTGTGTAAGCCTTTTTAGTTTCTCTAATGTGTAATTTCTTCGTATTCAAACAAAAGAAAGAAATATTTTGCACCATCAACAAGATAATTTCAATTCTATCCTATCTGTGGCCGTGCTTGTACCCAGGGCTGTGACACCCCGATTCCGGCTGGAGCCGTGGCGCGCGCCCAGCCGCACGTGTCTTGTATCCAACACTCAGTGACAAGCATATATAAGATTTGGAGCTGGGGGTTAACATACTTCTCTACCTGGCTGCAGAACGCGCGGGGGACCATTTTTCAGGAGACTCTGTGCCGGGGATACCGTGGGGACTCGCCATCTGCTGTGATGTTATTATTTTTTTCCATTGTTGTGAGCACTATGCACTTTATTCCTTTTGCCATTTTTTCTTACTTTGAAATATAGAATTGTTGTCTATTATTTTGTTAAAATTAATTGTATTTTTGCACATGTTAGCACTTTAACCTTTAAAAAGCACTTTATATTGGTGTGTTATAACTTTGATAATATGAATTTTGCACAAATTAGAATATTCTTGCGGGTCAGTACGGGATGCCCCAGTTAGGGGATAAATCCTGGGTATTTTTTTAAATATGTATATTGTCTTATGTATTGTATGTAGATTTTAGATGGAAAACCCAATAAATATGAAGATATTTTGATATTAACTTAAATTGATTGTCTGTGGAGGAGGTGCAGTACTTTGGGGATTGTTCTCGGGGGGTTGTTGGGGCCACCATTATTTGGAAATTAATTTCTTTGTATTGTTTTCACATTCATGTGTAAAAGTGAGGCCTTCCAAATGATTCAGAACCCTGATTAAGCATGTGAGAGAGGGCTATAGAGTGGGAAATTTCCGTCTACACTTACGAGCACTCTTTCTTGGTGAGAGTTACAGAAAAAAAGCCAGCTCACCAACCTCCTTTTAAGGCGCGGACGGGGAGATCCCAGGCAATCCTCCTCCAGGGAAGTCAGTTGCAGTTTTTTGTCCAGCCTTGAAGTTTAACTTTTAATAAGTCCAGTTAAAATAAGTCCACGTGTGGAAACCACCACAATTATGGCCAGGCACCTGTGACGCCTTTTAAGCCTCAAGGGCTCTTAGTCATACAAAATGTGAGGAGAAGAAATAACCCTATATATAATAAAAAATACATAGAAGACTTACCTGAAGGCGCAGTGTCACCCCTGGCAGGTGGAGTGTCATCCGAACCCGGAAGAGACAGGCGTGATGTCACCGGCGGCTGCATAGTGATTGGGCAGGCGGTGGGCCAATAGGAACGCCCGTCCAGGGACGCTAGTGCATTTGCATGGATTCTTGGTGAGTTTGTGCTTTCGTGGTGTGTGGGAAAATGGAATGGAATCCTAAAAGTGGACCAACACCCAGGATTTTGACTATCCTGGGTTTTGGTCCACTTCGGTGGGGCACCCTGATCGGGGGTGCCCCGCTGTGTGAAACCCCCCAGAAAGCCCCAAAAAACCTCTCCTCGCTCCCACGTGACCGTTGCTGCCAATCCCCGCCGACGGACAAGCGGGAGGCAGCGATGGACAAGAGAGTGCACCCGCTGCCGCCTCCCGCGCGTCCCTCTTACAGGGCACGCGCCCGCGCCGGCCATTCGCAAACGGCCGGCGCGGGTGCGCGTCCTGCTAGAGGGACGCGCGGGAGGCGGCGGCGGGCGCCGCTGGATCGAGGCGCAGGTAGGGATTTAGGGGTTTCTGGGGGGTTACACACAGCGGGGCACCCCCGAACGGGTTTCCCTGCAGTCAGGGGACTGATCGGTCCAGGAATCTTATAGATT
Source organism: Gastrophryne carolinensis (assembly GCA_027917425.1). Classification (NCBI taxonomy): domain Eukaryota; kingdom Metazoa; phylum Chordata; class Amphibia; order Anura; family Microhylidae; genus Gastrophryne; species Gastrophryne carolinensis. The sequence goes on along the minus strand of CM051234.1, from coordinate 14,823,548 downwards.
CCCGGGCCGATCAGTGGAGGGTGTTGGTCCACTTTAAGGCACTGGGAGGCTGCTACCTTCTTTTAAGCCCCCCTCCAAAAAAAAAAAAAAAACATTTGTAAATATTTTATAATAAAATTTTACCTATTTTTTGTTTTTGCGTTATTTTGGAGGCTGATTCATTACTAACACCAGGTATCGGCAGATGAGCGTCTGTATAGTGGCGCTTAGAGTGACCGCTAGTAGACACAGTAAACATGTATGAGGTTCTGTAACAGAGTGCCTCAGTCACTGTAGTAACCTGGCCCGCATTGATGAATGTGATGTATGTTGGGCGCTCTAACACCAGTACAGTGCTGCAGGGAGTGAAAGGTAGCACCAGCTCAGTGCCATCGACTCTCAAGTACACACAGCTGGTCTAAGGCTGGGCGCTGTAGCATAGAGCGCCAGACACTGTGTGAATAAAGTCTGTTTTTGAACACTTATCCACAAGTAACAAAATGAAAACACATGAATGACATTGTTATAACACTGTGACATTAACCCTTTAAATGCCAAGCACATAGTTTCTACGTGGTTGCTTCTCCTACCGTTAAGTGCCAAGCACGTAGAAACTACATACCTGGCATTTCCCCCTGCTTGTTAAAAAATAGAAAAAAAAACCCACTTACCTCTGGTATCCATGTGAAGCTTGGGGTCCCCTCTTCCTGGGGGGGGCATCCGATCCCCCCCCATCGTCCTCCGTCTTCAGGAGGGGGCCCAAAACCAGCCGCCCCCCTGTTTCCAGCGCTGACACATCGCGGCTGTAAAAAAAAAAAAACCTAACTGTCATTTACTCACCTCCGCGCCCGAGCCTTCTGTCCGGGTCTCCTCTTCACCGACGACCCCCCCCCCCCTGGGCTGTGCAGGCTTCAGGTGAGGACCCTCTTCCGGGTCCTCACCTCTTGTAATGGTGGCAATGGCCGCCGCCCCCTAGCCCCGCCCATTGTGGGAGGTGGTTGGTGCAGGGAGCCTCCTCTCCTCTCTTCCGCCCTGCACCGATCACTATCGGCATCGATCTGAGTGAGCGGCGTGAGCGACCCAGGATCGGAGGTAAGTACAGTAAAAAAAAAAAATAATAAAGATTTTTTTTTTATTATGTGTCAGTGTTTATTTATTTACACATTTAACCCCTTGTGAACTGGCAAGGGGTCCGTGACCCCTATACCAGTTCACAAGGCTGGGGGGATGGCAAGTCACCATTAACCCCTGGCACCCCCATTACCTGCCTCCCCAAAGACCAGGGGGGGGGGCAGAAGAGCCCGGGCCCACGGGCTATGCGGGCTTGTAGCCTGCAGGGCCAGGGGCCACAAAAGCTGGCCCCTGTGCCCTGTTTCTACAAGCCCTGCATAGCTGGTCCCGGGCTGGTTACTTTGGGTAAGGGGGACCCCACATCAATTTTTTTTTTTATTTTTAAGGGTTTTTAACCCTTAAAAATCAAAGAAAAATGGGGTCCCCCCCGCGGGACGGGGGGCCCTATGTCATTTTTTTTTTTTAAACTAACCCTTTGTGTTCTGTCATCCAGCAGCTATAAAAGGCTTCCAGCAGGTGAGCAGAAGCCAGTGATCGCTGAGGGACACAGTGCTCCAGGATGGATGGGAGGTAAGTATATATAAAAAAAAAAAAATTAATAAAATATTTTTTTCTCTTTGTGTGTGTCTGTGTTTTTTTTTACATTTAACCCCTTGTGAACTGGTAAGGGGTCCATGACCCCTATACCAGTTCACAAGGCTGGGGGGGGGGGTGGCAAGTCACCTGTGACTAGCGGGTGACTTGCCATTAACCCCTGGCACCCCCATTACCTGCCTCCCCAAAGCCCAGGGGGGGGCAGAAGAGCCCGGGCCCACGGGCTTTGCGGGCTTGTAGCCTGCAGGGCCAAGGGCCACAAAAGCTGGCCCCTGTGCCCTGTTTCTACAAGCCCTGCATAGCTGGTCCCAGGCTGGTTACTTTGGGTAATGGGGACCCCATGTCAATTTTTGGGGGGATCTTTAAGGGTTTTTAACACATTTTTTATTTAAAATAAAGGAGTCCATTTTCTAAAAATGTATTTATTTATTTATTTATTTTTTTTACCTAATAATATTGTAAAAAACAAAATAAAATTTACAAACAAGAAATTTCAAGTTAAAGCCTAAACTCTATCTAAAATATATATATAATTTTCCTGAAAGTTCCAGCAAAAATGGCGCAAAACATGGCGCAAAATTGGGAAAAATGACCTGTCAACAAAGGGTGACAAAATCTCAAGTAGGCTGGCAATTAAAAGGGTTAATAGTACCTCTGCATGTTGGGTATTGTTCTGTTCGGGGGACCTTTCGCTTTCAGATTTAGCTTGTTTTTTTCTGGTTTGCATATTTATATTTTAGGAAAAGGTGTTTTTTATTCAGCTTTTTTATAAATTTTTTAGGGAAACCCTGCGCAACCAAAGAACTCTTTGAGGGAATAATTCCAGAAAGATGAGCCCACTAGAACAAGCTGGGTACGCTTAGAAAGCTTAACATGTGTACTTTCAGGGAATATATGGTTTATGGGGGATATTCCAAATGTAAAGGGTTGTTTTGGTTGAAAAATCGCAAGGTGCGCACTTTGTCGGCAGAGCTGAAATTTTCAAGTAAAATTACCGTTACGCACATGCTTTACTTTGGGGTGTTTGGCAACTCTTCCCTTGACAGTAGCTATGCATATTAGGTATCGTTCTGTTCGGGGGATGTTGCTTTTTCAGATTAAACTTGTTTTTTCTTGTTTGTATATAGTTTTTTTTAGGAAAATGTGGCTTTGATTCTGCTTTTTTATCCTTTTTTTAGGGAAACTCTTTGCAACCAAAGAATCCATTGAGGGATTACTTCCAGAAAACTATGGGCACATCAACAAGCCTGGTACACCTAGAAAGCTTGAGGTGTGTACTTCCAGAGAATATATAGTTTGTTGGGGGTATTTCAAATGTAAAGGGTTGTTTTTCTGGAAAAACTGCAAGGTGTGCATAGCGCATAGCATAGTTGTATTTTATCTGAAAATCCCCTAAAGCGCTGTTTCAGTTTGGGGGAGTCTCCTGGGCAGGAAAGGGTGTCTACCTTTTATATAAATGTGGTACCGCTGTATCCGGGAGGATTTGGGATTTCACACGCAATAAGATTTTATTGACAAAAAAACTACAAATTGTAAAAAATAGATTTTTTTTTTATTTTTTTGCACATATTTCACCCAAAAATATTGAGAATACACCTAAAAAATGACAAACAAGACATTTCATGTTAAAGCCCAGACTCTGCTGAAAAAAAACAATATATAATTTTCCTGGGAAATCCCTGGAAATCCCTTCAAAAATCACATTTGAACATGGGGAGCGCAAAATAGTGCAAAATGGTCTGGCAACAAAGGGTGACATAAACTCCAAGTAGGCTGGCACTTAAAGGGTTAACGCTTTAGTGCCAGACCTGTAATGACAATTCTGCATAAAAATATAAAAAGTCTAAAAGTGTTTGTTTGCAGCCAGGAGATGTCACACAATGATTGGAGCAACAAAAACAAAAATTGTCAAACACGCACAAGCAAATGAACAGCCATTGAAATGTATGGGAGAGCGACAGTGAGCGAAAGGTAATACCTGGTGTTATGGAAGCTTCTGAAAGCTAGAGCGCCAGTGCTATACTTTGAGCCGCCTGTAATAATACATGTGACGCTACATGGCGCTGTTAGAGGTGCTCACCAGATTCACTTTCATAAATGTGGTTTTGCCTACAGCGCACAACATTCACCAGATGCTGCCTGCCGCCACGAGGCACTACCTGGCCCTAGCCATTCTTAAATAACCCCCTTGGTTACTTTTTTATTTTCTTACTAAAAAAACATTAACAATTTGAAAAATAAAACTCTATATATAAAAAATGTAAAATACATTACGAATAAAAGATAACACAATAAAAAAATTCAGATGCTGATTTAAGACTAGTGCCACATATTGCAATTTGAGCGTCTATGTGGCGTGCCGAGGGCAAAGCGCCCAAGACGATGCTACATGTAACAGAACAATGCTCCAGAGAATGATAGGTAGTGCAATGATTTAATCTAAAATTCAATTCAAAATTAAATAACATTGTGTTCTTTCATTTAATATTATAAACAATCAGAGTAATGTTTACATTATACCCATGTATCCATCCCAAATATTCAACTAGGATGAAGTAGAGAAGAATGCATGGCAAGCATGAAAGTGGTTAAGGTATACATTAGGAATAAAAAAGAAGAATGCATGAAAGTGGTTAAGGTATACATTAGGAATAAAAAAGAAGAATGCATAAACGTGTTTAAGGTATACATTAGGAATAAAAAAGAAGAATGCATGAAAGTGGTTAAGGTATACATTAGGAATAAAAAAGAAGAATGCATAAAAGTGTTTAAGGTATACATTAGGAATAAAAAAAGAAGAATGCATGAAAGTGGTTAAGGTATACATTAGGAATAAAAAAGAAGAATGCATTAAAGTGGTTAAGGTTTACATTAGGAATAAAAAAGAAGAATGCATAAAAGTAGTTAAGGTATTCATTAGGAAGAAGTAGAAAAGAATGCATGACAAGCATGGCATGCTAAGCACTTTGAAACAGAAGAGACTTGGCACAGCTATAAGTCAGTGATGTGCTAGCAGGACCAGGGTATGGGAAACAGTTAAAAAAAAAAGTTTGCATATTTGTAAAAGCCATCAAACAAGCCAGCATCTGTGTATAAACTTCACCAAAAAAAAAATATTACGGAATTTAGGGGCTGATGGGAACTAAGAGGATCTCGTTGGACACTCAAACAGAGTTTCACATCAACGTATACGAGAGCGACGAGTCACTCCTGATGGAGGCTCTGAATCATGTGACAGCGTTGACACTGAACGAAAGCCATGTGTAATAATCACACTGAGAGACAAAGACGAGATGGAATATAAAAGGCTCTGAATCACCCTTAATTTCTGTGACATGCAGGGCCACATGTCTCCAGCAGATGTCTCCACAAAAGGATGGACACAAGGAGGGTAGCGAGGCAGTCCATGAGTAACTTCTAAGATGTTACTTCACTGCACTACAATGTAGGTAAGACTAATTAAAGTTCAGTGCGGCTATTAGTGAAAGAAATATGTTAATTTATTTCAAAAAACACTAGGCCATCCAAAATAGACATAACAATCAGTTTTTGGTCTTGCTATGTTCTGTGCTTTCTAGACATACACAATAGGGATGAGTGAATCGGTTCTAACGAACTCGCATTTTTAGTGGTTCGTGCTGTTCGAATTTTCCCTGAAATTAAAAAAAGCCGGCTTCCTCTGATGACGCGTCCTCTGATGACAGCTGACAGGGCAGCCAGCCTCCCCGCTACTACCAGAGATGAGCGATTCACTAAAGTTCGATTCGGACGAACCCGAATTTCTTTGAGAAATTCAGCGAATCGCCCGAAACAAATTTTTGAGTTCGCTCATCTCTAATACACAACTAAATCTTATTAAATAGAATGTACTGCAATGTTTCTCTTCCTAAAAAAAAGGAGAGACAGTCCAACAGGGAGACTCAAAGACCTCTCCATCTGTTTTTATTATTAGACAGTTACTGTGAAAATCCAGTCCTGGGATGGGGAAACCAAACCTCTCCCCCAAACCAAGCTCTGTCTCAAACATGGCCCTCACATGTGGCGGGTTGCCCCAGGTGGTGTCCCAATCAACCACTTCCCCTTGGAAAGTTGTCAGCTACTTCAAGACAATGTCCAATTCAGCTGATTGGGAGGGCAGATTACTTATCTAGACATTTTACATTATATCCAATGGCCATTTGCAATAGGAATTGTAGTCTACCGGGGGCAGGGGGTTGGATTTCTCTGGAGTTAATTGCCATACTGGCTACCAATGGCTTTTTCTGACCTTGTGGTAATGTACGTTTTCCAGCGTGGCTGAAGTTGCCATGCTTGGAATAGTTTTAGTACAAAAAGCAGAAGGGAGGCTTAAAAAAGATAAGATGATGTATTAGCTCCTTCCTGGGAATTAGGGGATTTTAGTTGGTTCCTCTGTGTGACATACTGGTCAGGATTATTTCTCTGTCGTTTCTCTGTTTGACCTACTGGTTAGCTTAATAAGGGTGTTCTAAATGCAGAGGTCCTGATGTAAGTATATTTACTCACATTAGATGACTGTAAATAGCTGATGGCATTTCGAGGTTGTGCTATTGTAAGGCGCTGAACACCCTTCTCTCTTAAGCCAGGTAATCCCCAATCTCCACCGCCTCTTCTGCCTTTAGACAAGTCCCCGCTCGCAGGAGACGCGGATTATGCCTCTCCAGACTCGGTTACCCCCAGGACTTAGTTGGCGCAAAGATTACTGGCTTAAGGTGGAGACGGATGTTTGCCGGGGTATCCCGAATATGGACGCCATGATTTAGATAGGATAACAGGTGGAGAATCAATCAGGAAGGTCCAAAAACAAGCCGAGGTCAAGCCGGGTGATCACAGAGCGCGGTATCCAAGGGGTCAAGCGAAGAATAGTCAAAACGAGCCGAGGTCAAACCAGGTGAGCACTAAAACGCGGTATCAGAGGGATCAGGCAAAAGCGAAGTCAGGACAGGCAAAAAGGTCAGGACGGGCAGCAGACAGGGATGGTCAGAGACGAAGCCGAGTAGTAACTATCAAAGCAGACTAACAAGCACACCCTATTAACCAAAGGCTATAACGGGCACTAATGGACGGAACCAAAACATATTTAAAGGGGAACTGGCCAATGGGAAGGGGGAACTGGTGATTGGTGCAACTGTGATTTGAGGGGGAAATGTAGTGTTTGGTGCAACTAGGATGTAGCTCCCTATTGGAGCAGCCCCAGGGACTGGACCGCCCTGGCCAGTCAGGCTGTCCAGTCCCTGGGTTCATTCCCACCCAGGCTATGGACCTGACTGGTCCATTTGAATCTGCCCCCTGCGAATGCGTGGGGAGCAGCGCCGCCGAGGGGCATATTGAAATCGTACTTGCGCGCACGCGCGAGCACGTGACAGAGGGCCGGGCGCGCTCCCCGAGACGGAAGGGGAAGACGCGCCGGCCACAGAGGAGACGGAGGCAGCAGAAGAGGCGGAGGGAGGCCCCGCGATGCCGGCCACCCCCACCAAGGCAGAAGTAGCGGCGGCGGGCGAGACTGCCGCAGTCGCAGCGGCAGCTGCCCGGCGCGGCCGCCCAAAGACTGGAGCGGCGCACCGCTGCACAGAGACGCCGCGGGACCGGGCGCCAGGAGAAGGTAAGAACCTAACATTACCCCCCCCCTGAGGAGGGGCCACTGGACCCTCCAACCTGGGTTTCTGAGGGTTTTCCTTGTGGAACTTTCTAATCAACCTCTCCGCGTGAACCTCTCTGGCTGGAACCCAAGACCTTTCTTCCGGACCGTAACCCTTCCAATCTATCAAATACTGAAGAGAATTTCTGGAAAATCGTGAGTCCAAAATCCGGGCAACCTCAAATTCTTGCTGCCCATCAACTAAAATGGGTTCCGGAAGATTATCAGGCTCGATACCTCTGGCAAGTTTCAATAGGGACACATGGAAGGAGTTACAAATCCTCATAGAGGGCGGGAGATCCAGGCGATAGGTAACCCGATTAATTCTCTGCAGAATGGAAAAGGGACCAATAAATCTCGGACCCAACTTAGCAGAGGGTTGGCGTAAGGCCAGATTTTTGGTCGAAAGCCAACCAAACCAAATCGCCGACCAAATAATCAGGATCATTATATCGCCTACGATCGGCAAAATTTTTTTGTTGGAGCAGAGCCTTAGACAGGTGTTGCTGAATCTTATCCCATAACTTCGGCCACTGGGACATCCATTCATCAAGAGAAGGCACTCTAGTAGGCTGGTCCGACAAGGCCGAAAATTTCAAATCTTTACCGTAAACACAACGAAACTGAGATACCCCGGTAGAGTAGTGTGGCATTATTAAGGGCAAATTCAGCAAATGGAAGAAACAACACCCAATCCGTCTGGACATCAGAAATGAAACAGCGTAAATATTGCTCCAAGGATTGGTTCGTTCTTTCCGTTTGCCCATTGGACTGAGGATGAAACGCAGATGATAGGGAGACAGTGAACCCTAACTTGGCACAAAAAGCCCTCCAAAAACGGGAAACAAACTGGACCCCCCTATCCGACACAACATCCTCAGGGATACCATGGATTTTAAATATGTGTGTCACAAAAAGTTGAGCCAGGACATGAGCTGTAGGTAGTTTTTTTAATGGAATAAAGTGAGCCATCTTACTAAACCGATCTACCACCACCCAAATGACAGTGCACCCTTGGGAAGGTGGAAGATCAGTGATAAAGTCCATGGCCAAATGGGTCCAGGGGCGGGAGGGAATGGGCAATGGGAGTAACGAACCCTCAGGAGAGTGTCTTAATGATTTACTCCGGGCACAAACTTTACAGGCTCGCACGTACTCTTGTGCGTCTTTTCTGAGAGACGGCCACCAGACCTGGCGAGACAGCAAGGAGATGGTTTTTTTTAAACCAGGATGACCCGCCGTCTTAGAGTCATGAAACTGATGTAAAACAGCAGCCCGATAGGCAGCTGGCACAAATTGGGCATAACTGGGTTTTTCGGGCGGAGCTTCCGACTGGAACTGGGTTAAATCAGGAAGCTCTGGCTGGATAGCAGCTACTACCAGAGCCTGGGGCAAAATGGGCAAATTTTTCCCTTCGGGTAGAGTAGAAGAAGAAAAACTACGTGACAAAGCATCAGCCTTCACATTCTTGGACCCCGGTTTGTAAGTAATGGAAAAATTGAACCGAGAGAAAAACAGAGACCAGCGAGCCTGCCTTGGAGTCAATCTTTTAGCAGATTGAATATACTCTAAATTCTTATGGTCGGTAAAGACAGTAACGGGAAATTGAGCCCCTTCCAGCCAATGTCTCCATTCTTGAAATGCCAATTTAACTGCCAATAATTCCCGATTCCCAATATCGTAATTTCTCTCGGCAGAGGTAAATTTTTTGGAGAAGAAGGCACAGGGATGAAGGCGCTCAGGTGAACCGCTATATTGCGAAAGCACTGCTCCCACACCAAGTTCGGAGGCATCAACTTCCACAATAAAGGGTAATTGGCAGTCCGGGTGCACTAACACAGGGGCGGAACTAAAAACTTCTTTTAATTTCCTGAAAGCCAAGATGGATTGTTCTGGCCAGACAGCAGGATACTCCCCTTTCTTGGTGAGATTAGTGAGGGGGGCTACCAGGGTGGAGAAATTTTTAATAAATCTTCTATAGAAGTTGGCGAACCCCAAAAATCTCTGTAACCCCTTTAGATCTTTGGGTCGTTCCCACTCCAGTACCGCTTTAACCTTGGATTGATCCATGGAGAGACCGGTATTAGAAATGATGTAACCCAAAAAAGGAACTTCAGTAACCTCAAATTGAAATTTTTTCAGTTTGGCAAATAAATGATTCTCCCTGAGCTTCTGTAAAACTAGACGAACATGTTTACGATGTTCTGATAGCGAGGAGGAAAAAATCAGAATATCATCCAAGTAAACTACAACAAAACGACCCAGGTATTCTCTAAAGATTTCATTCACATAATCCTGAAAGACTGCGGGAGCGTTGCACAAGCCAAATGGCATCACCAAGTATTCATAATGCCCCTCGTGGGTATTAAACGCAGTTTTCCATTCATCTCCCTGCTGAATCCTAATAAGATTATAAGCCCCGCAGAGATCTAATTTGGAAAACACTTGGGCCCCTACCACCTGAGTAAACAGCCCATCAATTAAAGGCAGGGGATACTTGTTTTTAACCGTTATTTTGTTCAAACCCCGGTAATCGATACAAGGACAGAGTCCCCCATCTTTTTTTTCGACAAAGAAAAACCCTGCTCCTGCCGGAGAAGAGGAAGCCCGTATAAAACCCTTCTTTAGGTTTTCTGCGATATACTCCCGCATAGCAAGATTTTCAGCTCGTGTTAAATTGAAGATTTTCCCCCTAGGCGGCATAGTACCCGGAAGGAGCTCGATGGGGCAATCCCAAGGTCTATGGGGGGGAAGTTTATCAGCCGCTTTTTCAGAAAATACATCAGAAAAATCTAGATATGGGCTAGGCACTTCTTCAGGGGATAATTGAGTGGCTCGCACTGGAAGTTCCAGACAGGAATGAAAGCACTGAGGGCCCCATTTAACTATTTGCCTAGCTACCCAATCGATTTGGGGATTATGTTTCTGTAGCCAAGGTAACCCAAGAACTAGAGGGGTAGAAGGCATTTTTAGAACTAGAAGGGAAATTAGTTCAGAATGCCCTGCTCCCACCCTAAGCAAGATTGGTGGGGTTTTATATTGAACGAGCCCCCCAGCTATTGGTGTGTCGTCAATGGCAGAGACCCGAATGGCTACAGGAAGGGATTGGAGCGGAATTCCTAGGCCTTGAGCTAAATCAAAGTCAAGGAAGTTCCCAGCTGCACCACAATCTAAGAGAGCTTCCAGATTTATACATTCTAGGTCAACTTTTAACTGGACCGGAATCATAAATGGAGATAATACACGAGGAGATACCTTACAGCCTAGGTGGGTCCCCTCGATTCCCCCTAGGCTCTGAAGTTTCCCGACGGCTTCTTGGGGCAGGCTCTGACCATGTGACCTGTACCACCACAGTAAAGGCAAAGACCCTCTGACAGGCGCCGACGTCTCTCAGCTTCAGTGAGCCTGGTAGCACCCAACTGCATGGGCTCCTCAGAGGAAGGCAAGGCTGGGACTTCGGCTCTCAAGCTGGAGTCGGGATGTGACCCTCTTTCCAGGCGTCTCTCCCGCAGACGTCGGTCAATGCGGATGGCTAAATGCATAGTGTCGTCCAAGGTCTGAGGAACTGGATAGTTCACTAGAATGTCCTTGATGGAGTCAGACAAGCCTAGCCTGAACTGACCACATAGCGCTGGATCGTTCCAACGTGAATCGACCGCCCATCATCGGAACTCTGAACAGTATTCCTCGGCTGGCCGTCGTCCTTGGCGTAAGGTGCGAAGCTTTGCGTCTGCTGTGGCACCTCTGTCAGGATCATCATATAAAATCTCCATAGCAGAGAAGAAACTATCCACCGAAAGACGTGCCGGATCCTGGGGCGACAGACTGAAGGCCCATGATTGTGGATCCCCTTGAAGGAGGGAAATGACCAGACCCACGCGCTGCTCCTGAGACCCGGACGAGGCTGGACGAAGTTGAAAGTAGAGCTTGCATGAATCCCGAAAATTAGCAAATTTGGTTCTGTCTCCAGAAAACTTATCTGGAAGAGGAATTTTGGGTTCCACTGGTGATGCGGCCGAAGCCCCTTGAGGGCTGGTGTTGATAGGAGCTGGACGGTTCTCCTGGGCCGCCACGCGATGAGCTAGGTGCTCCACGGCCGCGGTTAAGGCCTGCACCTGCTCCAATATCTGGTCCATTCTTTTGGGCCCATTATACTGTAAGGCGCCGAACACCCTTCTCTCTTAAGCCAGGTAATCCCCAATCTCCACCGCCTCTTCTGCCTTTAGACAAGTCCCCGCTCGCAGGAGACGCAGATTATGCCTCTCCAGACTCGGTTACCCCCAGGACTTAGTTGGCGCAAAGATTACTGGCTTAAGGTGGAGACGGATGTTTGCCGGGGTATCCCGAATATGGACGCCGGGATTTAGATAGGATAACAGGTGGAGAATCAATCAGGAAGGTCCAAAAACAAGCCGAGGTCAAGCCGGGTGATCACAGAGCGCGGTATCCAAGGGGTCAAGCGAAGAATAGTCAAAACGAGCCGAGGTCAAACCAGGTGAGCACCAAAACGCGGTATCAGAGGGATCAGGCAAAAGCGAAGTCAGGACAGGCAAAAAGGTCAGAATGGGCAGCAGACAGGGATGGTCAGAGACGAAGCCGAGTAGTAACTATCAAAGCAGACTAACAAGCACACCCTATTAACCAAAGGCTATAATGGGCAATAATGGACGGAACCAAAACATATTTAAAGGGGAACTGGCCAATGGGAAGGGGGAACTGGTGATTGGTGCAACTGTGATTTGAGGGGGAAATGTAGTGTTTGGTGCAACTAGGATGTAGCTCCCTATTGGAGCAGCCCCAGGGACTGGACCGCCCTGGCCAGTCAGGCTGTCCAGTCCCTGGGTTCATTCCCACCCAGGCTATGGACCTGACTGGTCCATTTGAATCTGCCCCCTGCGAATGCGCAGGGAGCAGCGCCGCCGAGGGGCATATTGAAATCATGCTCGCGCGCACGCGCGAGCACGTGACAGAGGGCCGGGCGCGCTCCCCGAGACGGAAGGGGAAGACGCGCCGGCCACAGAGGAGACGGAGGCAGCAGAAGAGGCGGAGGGAGGCCCCGCGATGCCGGCCACCCCCGCCAAGGCAGAAGTAGCGGCGGCGAGCGAGACTGCCGCAGTCGCGGCGGCAGCTGCCCGGCGCGGCCGCCCAAAGACTGGAGCTGCGTGCCGCCGCACAGAGACGCCGCGGGACCGGGCGCCAGGAGAACAGCTATGATAGGATTTATCCTCCCCTGACCAAGATCTACCTCTAGGGTTAATATTGAAATGTCGGCTGTGTACCATCTTAGCATGGCTTGGAGAAGTCTGTAAACATTATAATGGCCTTTGGTGCCTTGACCTAGCCAGGTCAGTGCAGTGATCTTCTTAATCTTTATCCTACCTTCTATATCCCAAGTCTTTTTTTGGAGACCATAGCAAGAGAAGGAGGAGAACCTGTTAACAAGTGTGGTTTTGGTCCTCTACTAAATTCAAAGGAAATCAGAATTACTGTATTATTCAACAAGTAAATAGTTTACATGCATACAAGGAATTCTTTGTGGGAAGGATGTCAAGTACATTGGATATGGGATGGAGCATACATAAGGAAATTAACTTCAGGGAACATTTAGCACAAGAACTATGTCAAACGGTGGCAAGGAAAGGTTCTCCTTGTCAAAAAGCTCACTGCCCAGGAAGCCATTTTTGGCGCCACATGGAGGCAGCATGATGCAAAAGGAGATCTCTAGGGTGGGGCATAGTAAAGGTTAACACAATGTATGATAAAAAAAAAGGGTAGGGAAGAGTCTCATTGTATCACATAAGAAAATGGCATCTAAAGAAAATATGTCATAGTGATGAAAGTAGAGCCGACTAGTGCAGCAATATTCATAGATACACAGCGCAGAGAAAATCAGTGCTAATCAGGAAGAGGAGAATGAAAGTTAGCACCCAGTTGAGAGGGTGACGTTGATTCAGCACCATTAGCATATTTACTCACTTTTTTTTTTAGAGAAAATGCTTTTTCTCGTGATTTTTTTCATCAGTGCAATTCAAACATGAGTAAAAAAATATAGAGCTGAATCAACCCCTTTGTGTGATAGTATTCATTTATTAATCACCCCTCACTGGATAACAGGGAGAATGGATAGCTGGATTCACTGCCTTCTTAGCATGACTCCTAGTAACCTTCAAACCATCATCTAGACAGTGAATGTTCTATTGTCAATACCATTTAAGGCAGGGTCCTTAAAACTCCAGCTCAATGGCTGAATAAGGCCAGGCTCTGCAGCTCTTAACACTGATGCACAGGTGTAATAATTAGAGCTATAGCGCAGTCCAAGCAATAATTACTTATACAGTACATCAGTGTAGCCTGTTTCGGCCCTTAAAGGAGCAGTATCGCGAAATTTGCATTAAAAAAGATAAATAATTAAATAGCCACACAATAGCTTATAACATGTGTATGAATAATCTGGCGATAGAAAAAGAAAAAAATATATGCCTCTCTTTTAAATTGTATAATTAAAATGGCTCAGTCCATTTGCTGAATAGGGGGATCTGCTGGGTTGTATTTAGTGAGCTGCTTCATTTAGCCCACTGGTCTCCTAGCAACACTTTACCTCAGAGGCTGACACTGTAATCAGTGGTAACGGCTGTGTGTGTGTGAGGTGCTGCTTTTGTTATGAGACCAGGTGACTCAAATGTGTAAAATCTATACAAAATAAACTAAACTGACTGAAAATGACTGAAATTCTTCTTTGAATAACTGTGCAGGAAAATCTAAAGGTATTAAAGTAGAACAAAACCCCATTCTAAATCAGGATGCCCACTGTGTGAAACGACCCCTGGATAACCACAGATCCCCCCATTTTTCTGGCGCGCTCACGCAGATAGTCATTTAGACAGGCCGGGCGGCCAGGAAGGTTACTGCTCAGGCTCCCCATCTGCGTGCAAACAGAGCTGATTGGATGAGAGCCCGCGCATGTGCTGTGGGACAGGGAAAGGTACGTTTTCACAGGCGAACTTGGGGATTTCACATATCAGGGCATCCCAAGTCGGGATGCCCCTAGGGGCACAAAACAAAACTCCAGATAGTGAAAATCCTGGGTTGGGCTTTGCTCAAAACACACAAAGCTGAAAGAAAGATCATATGGAAAAAAGAAAAATAAGAATATGAAAGAGAAAATGGTAAACTGAAAGATTCTGCAGCAGAGCCGACATGAAGGGAAAACTGTCAAAATCAGCTAAATGACTTCTAGAGCTTTTCTCTCTGTTTTAGATATATAAGTTCTGGCCAGGCAATGTTGCAATGTTATCTGATGCTGGACGGCTGCCAGCACTGAACAGCTGATACTTTGATACATTGTTTCCCCCTCTCCTCAGCATGGAACAGGCCAGAGTGTCGGCTGCCGACACTGACAAGACATAAACATGAGCTATTAGCCTCCAGCTGTTCAACACACACATCATTTTTTTCTACATTTGTAATTCTTACTCCAACACCTACCTACATTCCAAGTACCATTTAAATATAAGTCACCAAGAAAAAATTGCGATACTGCTCCTTTAAGGAGGAGGTTTGAGTTTTCTTGGTTTAAGGTATATTATAAAGGCGTTTACATATTGTCTAAGCTCAGTTGTTTCTTAGAAGTATAGACTGTTGACCCAATGTTTTTTTTTTTACCAGGGCTTCCCAACCATTGGTACTAGTAGTAGTAGGGGTAGTGGTACTGGTGGCAATCAAGATCCTTTCAGTTGGTACTTGACAAGTCTGAAGACTGTCCCCAACCATCTATTCCTTAACTTTACCAGTACAAAACTGCTCCAAAAGGTAATAAAAAGATGTCTGTGAATCTTATGAGTGTTTCCTGAACTTTAAATGACTGCTTTGAGTATTTTACTATGGTTTTTAGTTGAGTGACATCCAATATATTTACTATCCAGGTTGTACTTGAGATCATTTGAAAATGGAATTGATCCATGATAAATAAAAGTTTAGGAAGCCCTGTATTACACCATAGAAATGAAGGTGGTACTGCCATTTTTATACATTGATAAAAGGATTTAAGTTCTTCTAGGTTTGTAGTATACCATTAGAAAATGTGTTTATGTTCCATTATTTTTTTTCTGGAACCCCATTGTTTTTAGACTCTTAATTTCCTGACTCTGCGAATTTGGAAAAAAGAAGCTATGTTCCCAAGTTAAAGTGGTAAATGGAAATAATAAAATAAGATATATATTATTTTTGAATTGCTTCTGGAGGCACAGGTTCCACCCTATTGTGGTTGATCTCCTTTGGCAGAGTTGGGCCTGTTCCCTGGAATGATGATTTTATTGTTTATAATAGTAATAGTAATGTTTGCTTGCTATCACCGAAAAGCTTTTTACTGTACGGGGCCTTTCCAGCATTAAATGACTCCAAGTAATGCCCAAACCTTCTAGTACAAGAAGCAGGGGTGTAACTAGAGGGGGTGCAGGGGCCCAGGAGGTTAGGGGGCCTCATCATTGTTGCTCTTCCACTTTATTTATCAGATTTGTGCTCTCTTGTGCATCATTCGGAGAAAGGAAGCACCAATCTTCTTTGCTGATTTAGTCTTTATTTGTCTACCTGGATCCAATTAAGTTTAAAAGACTGAAATAATCTTACTGTATAAACGGGCCCTATTTAATGTTTGCACCAGGGCCCCGTCACACGTAGTTACACCCTTAACTTAGATGCCTATATACTCACACAAAACTAGAAAAAAGAATTGATATTCCCAAATCTGCAAATCTGATTTTAATAAAATATATTCTAAGTATGTCACACACCCCACTTCAGATACTCATTATTATTACACTTGGGTAACTCACCGCTAGGTGGCGCACTTGCAGAGATCTCCAAAAGCTTCAGCAAGCCCCTCCCGGTCTATATATACCTGGTACCTCTCACTAATTCCCCAGTGTTGGTCTCTGCAAGATGGCGACAAGACAGAAGAGAGAAGTCTCCTGCTTGCAGGTAGCCGGGGTATCACCCCGGCCCCCCCCCAATGGTCTATTTCTGCCCGGCTCTTTTTTGTGTTTATCCCCTTATTCTATGGCAGCCTCCCAGCTCAGGCTGTAGGCCGGGCACGGGTAGATGGCACTTAAGGTGCCTAGGAGATTAGCTCCTCCGCTCGACCCTATATCATGGGGCATAGCGGTGCTCCGGTTGGTGATCCGGACGTGGGATGCCCCAGCCCTTATATCCCCATTAGTTTGCCCTTAGTGCCCTTGACTTTTATTCACGTCTGTGTGTGTGAGTGGCAGGGATGAGTGGTCTGGCGGTCCGTTTGTCTCTGTTTTGTACTTGGTGCTTGGGGGGCTCTCTGAGCCCCGTGTTTTTTACTTAGGGGGCTGCGCGGGCGGCGGGCTCGCCGGCCCGTTTTGTAGGTATTGGGGCGTGCGCCATGTCAGGGCGCCTGTCTTTGGCCTAGGGTCCCCTGCTCGCTCTGTGGGCGGGGCCGGCAGGCGCGCTGCGCCGCCGGCCCGTAGGTCGCGGTCGCGCTCGCCGGTGTTTCATTGGCGGGCGGGTCGGGGCGGCATGTGCGCTGCCGGTCCGCCTTGGCGGTTTCCGTGGGCGCCATTCATGTGGCGCCCGCTGCTCGCTCTGCCTCAGAGGTGGGCGGGACCGCGGCTCGCGCGGCCCGCGCCGTGACTAGCGGGACGAGGAGGGGCGGGGCCTTAGCGGCTCCCGCGTTTCTGCTGGGCCCGCCCCGAGTCTCGCTCCTTCTCTCCCTGGCTGGCCGCCATTTCGTGGCGTCTGTTAGTTTGCGGCAGGATCCAGGTAGGTTTTCTGTTGTTTTCTTTTCCGCGTTTTCCTATAGGGGATAGTGGGGCAGGGATCGCCGGCTATTGGGCCTTATTGCGGGCTCTGTTTCCCCCCCCCCCCTCCGACCGGGGGTGTTGGTGGTGTATGCAGCCAGGTTTTTGGGTATGCCGGTTTTGAAAATAGAAGCAGGTGGGGTATTTTGCAGCCATTATTTCATGCCTATATGCTCTTGGCCCCTGTCCTCCCTGTTTTTCTGCTAAGTCTGGCCCTCCCTGGCTTCCCAGTATTTTGGCTATGTTGTGTGTTTGCTGCCATGTTGTGCTGGTTTTGACTGTTGTCTTTGTCTTTGTCTTTCAGATTCCGGGATTCCATCCTGTGGGGCTCTCCCGGTCTCATATACCTGGCTAGTTTGGGTTCGGCCTTATAGTCCTTCTTGGGTGGCTGGCTAAATTTTTTCCCTGGTCTGGGCAGTATAGATTGTATATATATGTATAATATATATATATATACTTAGATTGTATCATTGGGGGCATCCCGGGTTGCTTACTGCATAAATCCCTGGGTTCCGCGAATACCATAAATTCACCATATGGAGGCTGCCAAGGATACCGGAACTGATCCTTCGGGACAATCCAGGCTGTGCGGGGGTTGTGGGACTCCGCTCCCGGGGGATGATGTCATTATATGTATACCATGTGCAAAGCGGAACATTGAGCGTCAATCCAGCACTCCGGTGCCTGGGACTTCTTCGTCCGCGCCATCTCCCTCTTCGCCTCGCCTGTTCCGGACCCCGTGTGACGTTGTCACGGGTGGGGATTCGCAATCTGAGGTGTGCGCCCGCCTGGCCAGCCTCGAGAAGCGGTTTTCAGATATGTCCGCTCTGAAGGTTACCGCGAAGCGTAAACACCTATCTCCGCCTCCGCCGGACTCTGATGAGGAGGTTGTTGAGGATTTGGATTGGGCGGATCGCCCCCTTGAGGAGGGTGAGCTTGAGGAGGAATTGGATGTTTCCGTGGGTCAGCAGGTGTTGGGTACTGAGGGGGACCATATTGATGGTCCCGTTCCTGACACGCCTTCTATTTTAGCCCAGATGTTTGAGGTTCTGGATTTGGACCCTCCCGAGGCGGCTCCTCGGCCTAGGGGTCAGCTCTTTGGGGGGGTCAAGCAGCGTTTGGAGTTTCCCAGTCAACAGCATTTTGAGGATGTTGTCCTTAAGCAATGGGAGCAGCCTACACGGCTTGTTGGTGTTCCGCCCAGCTGGGATAGGAAATATCCCTTTCCGGCGGACTTGCTAAAGCGGTGGTCGGTCCCTCCCGAGGTGGATGCTCCGGTTTTGGGACTGTCTAATACGGCGACTGTTCATCTTCCTGACACTACTTATCTCAAGGATGGCGAAGATCGCCGGATTGATCAGTTGGCCCGCCATGGTTTTGTTTGTGCGGGTTCGGTTTTGAGGCCTGTTTGTGCTTCGGCTCTTTTGACTTTGGCGGTTAGGTCTTTGGTCAGGGATTTATGTGTGGACCTTGATCCCTCTGGTGATGAGTTTCTTGCGCTTAAGCGTTGTGACTCTTTTTTGTCATTTGTTCTGGCCGCCCAGGATGATGCCATGTTGATGTGTGGCAGAGCTTCTGCTCTGTTGGTGGCTATTCGTCGCTCTGTGTGGTTGCGACAGTGGACAGCTGACCTTAATTCTAAAAGATCTCTCACGGCCCTTCCTTTCTTGGGGTCGAGGCTTTTTGGTGAAAAGCTGGATTCTGTTGCCAAGGGAGGCAGGTTGCCTCAGCGCAAGAGGTTTCGCCGTTCCTTTCGGGGGGCGGTCTCCTTCAATCCGTCCTTTAGGGGAGCCAAAGCCGGCAGAGGTGCGGGCGTCTCGGTTTCCAGGGGCACGGGTTGGAACAGGGGTAGAGGCCGTGGCCGCCCCGTTCACGCTTGGGGCGCCAAGCCTAAGTCAGTTGCCAAGCCCGCTCAGCAATGAGGGGGCGCCCTCACCCGTACGGGTGGGGGGACGGTTACGATGCTTCTCCCGGGTGTGGGACCTGGAGGTATCGGACAGGTGGATCCGGGAGGTAGTGTCGACCGGTTACAAGCTGGAGTTCGAGTCCCGCCCTCCTCCAAGGTTTCTCAGGTCTCGGGTGCCTCTCGATCCTGTGGCCGCGCAGGGGCTCCTGGCGGCAGTAAGGAATCTTCTGATGTTGGCAGTCATCTGCCCGGTTCCTCCTTCGGAGGTGGGAAGAGGTTATTACTCCAATCTCTTCACTGTCCCCAAGAAGGACGGGTCCTTCCGTCCGATCTTGGATTTGAAGTGTCTCAACAGGTTTATTCGTCCCCGGAAGTTTCGCATGGAGACCTTGCGGTCGGCGATCGGCTCGCTTCGGCAGGGGGACTTCATGACGTCCATAGACATCAAGGACGCGTATCTTCACATTCCTATCTTTCCGCCACATCAGCGGTTTCTTCGCTTTGTGGTGGAGGATCGTCATTTTCAGTTTGTGGCTCTCCCATTCGGCCTCACTTCGGCCCCGGAATGTTCACGAAGGTGTTGGCAGGGGTGATGGCCCTGCTCAGAGCTCAGGGGATTCGCATTGTTCCTTACCTGGACGATCTTCTCATCATGGCTCCTTCCTTCAGCCAAGCGGAAGGGGATACCAGCACGGTGGTGTCCATGCTGGAGAGGTTCGGCTGGGTGATCAATTACCCCAAGTCCTCTCTGGTTCCGGCCAGGGTGGTGACTTTTCTGGGGATGTCCTTGGACTCTTGTCAGCACAAAGTGTTTCTTCCTCAGGACAAGGTTCTTTTGATTCAGGAATTGGCTCAGCGTCTTCTTTCCATTCCTCGCCCGTCCATTCGGCTAGGGATGAGACTGGTGGGGTTGATGGTGGCCTCGTTCGAGGCGGTTCCCTTCGCACAGTTTCACACGAGGACGCTGCAGCTTCATCTTTTGGCGTCTTGGGACAGGCGCCCGCGGTCGTTGGATCGGTCCTTCCAGATTTCTCCTCGGGTTCGGCGGTCTCTTCGGTGGTGGTTGTTTCCGGACAATCTTCTGAAGGGCAGGTCGTTTCTGACTCCGCGGTGGGAGACTGTCACCACGGATGCCAGCTTGTCAGGATGGGGAGGTTTCTGGAAGGATCTTCAGTTTCAGGGGCTGTGGGATCCTCAGGAGGCTCACTTGCCCATCAATGTTCTGGAATTGCGAGCCATCAGGTTGGTTCTGTCTCGCTTGACGCATCGGTTACAGGGCCTGCCTGTTCAGGTTCGATCGGACAATCAGACGGCTGTTGCTTACATCAATCACCAAGGAGGGACTCGCAGTCTGGGTGCCCTCAGGGAAGTGTCTCTGATTCTGGTCTGGGCAGAGACGTATGTCCCTTGCATTTCGGCGGTGTACATTCCAGGAGTGGAGAACACGGAGGCGGACTTCTTGAGCCGGTGCTCGTCCCGCCGGGGGGAATGGTCTCTCCATCCCCATGTGTTTCGGTCCTTGTGTCTTCGGTGGGGAACGCCGGAGGTGGATCTGTTTGCCTCTCGTCACAATCACAAGCTTCCGACATTCGTGTCGCTGTCTCGGGACCCTCTGGCACTGGCGACGGATGCCATGTCTTTGAGCTGGAAGGATCTGGGGTTCCCGTATCTGTTTCCTCCGATTCCCATGCTAGGCAGGGTGCTGCGAAAGCTAGTTCAGGAAGGAGTTCCCGCCATTCTCGTGGCTCCAAGGTGGCCAAGGCGGGTGTGGTTCGCAGACATCGTTCGTCTGGCAGTGGATCAGTTCGATCTGCCTCTTCGGCCAGATCTGCTCACTCAGGGACAACTGTGTTACCCCAGTTTACCAACGCTGGCTTTAACGGCTTGGCTGCTGAAACCTCCATCTTGAAGGAGGAGGGTCTTTCGGACTCGGTCATTCAGACTCTTGTTAGTGCTAGGAAGAGGTCTTCCTCTTCCATCTATTATAGGGTCTGGAGATCTTATATTGATTGGTGTGAGACTAGATCTTTGCCATGCCGGGTTTTTTCTATTTCTCGGATTTTGGATTTTCTTCAATCTGGGTTGGATTCTGGTCTTCAGCTGAGTACCTTGAAGGGGCAGGTGTCTGCCTTGTCAATTTTTTTCCAGAAGTCTTTTGCTAGCCATTCCTTGGTCAAGACTTTTTTCCAGGGGGTTTCGCATCTGAGGCCTCCTAGGAAGCCATTGCTCCCAGTGTGGGATTTGAATTTGGTGCTTTCTGCGTTACAGGCTCCTCCTTTTGAGCCTTTGCAGGGTATTGCCTTATCCACTCTGACTCAGAAGGTTGTCTTTTTGGTGGCCATCACTTCGGTTCGGCGTGTTTCGGAGTTGGCAGCCTTGTCGATTCAGGCTCCTTATTTTGAGAAACATCAGGACAAGGTGGTCTTTCGTTTCAAGTCAGATTTTCTTCCTAAGGTGGTGTCTGCTTTTCATCTTAATCAGGACATTGTTCTTCCTTCTTTGTGCCCTAGGCCTAGGAATGATAAGGAGAGTGCGTTGCACTGCTTGGATGTGGTGCGATGTGTTAGGTACTATTTGCGTGTCACGTCTTCTTTTCGTAGGACTGATGCTTTGTTTGTAGTGCCTTGTGGTCCTAGGAAGGGTTTGGCTCCGGCCAAGTCTTCCATTAGTAAGTGGATTCGCCAGGCGATTGTTGCTGCCTATTTTGCCAAGGGGAAGGACCCCCCTTTTCGTGTTACTGCACATTCTACTCGTGCGATTGGTGCGTCCTGGGCTTTTCAGCACCAGGCTTCAGTTGAGCAAGTTTGTAAGGCTGCTACCTGGTCTTCAGTTCACACCTTTTCCAAGTTTTACAAGGTTGATGTTCGGGCCTCGGCGGATGCTGTTTTTGGCCGTAAGGTTCTGCAGGCTGCAGTGGTTTGAGTTTTATCTGCGTTATTGCCTGGTTTGGATACCCGCCCTCTTTTGGACACTGCTGTTGGATGTCCCAAGTGTAATAATAATGAGTATCTGAAGTGGGGTGTGTGACATACTTAGAATAATACCATTTTGTGATTACTCACCTGTAAAATGGGTATTATAAGTATGTCACACACCCCACTTCACCCGCCCTCTTTTGGTATCCTGGTTCTTTATATGGTGAAGTTTTGTTATTTACGGTTGAGGGTTAAATTTGTTTAGTTCTGGTACCTTGTCTTACTGCTTTTTGAACACTGGGGAATTAGTGAGAGGTACCAGGTATATATAGACCGGGAGGGGCTTGCTGAAGCTTTTGGAGATCTCTGCAAGTGCGCCACCTAGCGGTGAGTTACCCAAGTGTAATAATAATGAGTATCTGAAGTGGGGTGTGTGACATACTTATAATACCCATTTTACAGGTGAGTAATCACAAAATGGTATTTTTAATCACATAAAAATTATGCTCTTATTATTATGTTGATATTATTATTATGTTATTACAACATCAGTCGTATCAATGTTTTGAATATATTTTGTTGAATATGTTGATAAACTCTACTGATATGTCTACTCCATCGCTGATTGAATTTGGGACCAATTGTTACAGGTCGATGTTAGCCATGCCTTTCATGTCCTGGAATATTGTTAGCATCTTGTTTAATGACACAGCTAAAATATCATGTTTTGCTGCACAACCCTGTTATTATGAAAATAATGGCATCAATATCATCTAACTTTAGTTGGATTTAACCTTTGGGGTTTTGTCATTGTAAGGGCCAGGGCATGTGATCGAGTCACAGGTGCTTTCATTGAATGATTCGTGTCACTAAACCTGTAATTATACAGCCAGGCAGCACCTGTTATGTGTAGATCAATGACACCTAGTGTATAGAGGGGAGCGGTGGGGGGAGTGAGAGAGGCAGCTGGTAACACATCTCTTATCTGATGACTACAAGTTAAAATTCTACAGCAAAATATAATACGCAATATACATTATGGGGGTGATTTATTATGTTCCCTAACGTTCGCTGCTTTACACAAAATTATGTTCACCGGGGACGCAACACCCTTGTGATGGACAGGTGAGTAAGCAAAACTTACTGAAGCGAACACCAGTAAACACAGACATTGCAATGCATTTTGCTGTGTCTCAAAATGTGATGTATTTACTAGCGAACAGGGCGCTCTTGACAGCGGGTGAACTGTGGCGGTGCAATTTGCTGTAACAAAACCAGAAATTTTGCTTGAAACCCACTTAACAACTTATGACAGCATGGAATTTGCCTTAGAATGTATAAATGGTGTCTCTAGTCTGTTTTTGAATCTTCCCAAAAATATTTTTAAAAAAATCATGTGAAAACCATTTTATTCGCTGCTTCTTCAATACTAGTTATTAGGGATGAGCGAATTGAATCTGACGAATCTGAATTTGTGACGCTCAGACACAACTCGATGATGATGAAGCCGATCGCACTTGGGATCCGGGTGCAGAAGGGGCTTCATCATCATCAGGAGAATAGGGTTGCAGATTGCCCATGAGTCAGCAGCTGAGGCAGCAAGGTGGTAGAGTAGTTAACAGTCAGCATTAGGGATGAGCGAATCGATTCGGATCGAATCCGAATTTCCCCGCGATTCGATCGCTCGAAGTTTTCCTTTAACATCCATTCATTTACATTACAGGCATTCTAAGATGGCGGACGGGACATGTCCAGACATCAACCCCGCGCCAGTGCAAGCTGGGACAGTCACATGCAGCCTATCAGCAGCCAGCAAGCCCGGTGACGTCACAGCGCTATTTAAGTCGGCCATCTTGCTTTTCCTCATTTCTCTATTGCATTCGTGAGAGACAGGACGCTGCTGTAGGCAGGGAGAGACAGTTAGACAGACAGGGACAGACAGGGACAGGCTGGAGACAGGCAGGAGACAGGCAGGGGACAGACAGAAAGTCAGCGAAAAGCAGGGAAAGTTAGGAAAAATCGGAGGCAGTCACAGGGAGATTTTTTTTTTTTCAGCCAGCCTTAGTGTTACTGGCTGGCTGACTGGCTTTGTTAGCGTTTTCAGGCTGCTTATACACTAACTGTGCATATATACTGAACTGATCTTAAGTCTGCTGTGAGGCATCCCATTCTGTGACTACACCAGCCTCTATTTAAGACCATAATAACCATTTGCACTTATTCTAATAGAAATTAGGCCTGATAAAGACACTTTTGCTGTGCATAGTCTTACTGCTACCTGCCAGGTGCTCTTTGGTTTTTGGGGCATCCCATTCTGTGACTACACCAGCCTCTATTTAATACCATAACCATTTGCACTTATTCTAAAAGTCATTTGGCCTGATTAAGACACTTTTGCTGTGCATAGTCTTACTGCTGCCTGCCAGGTGCTCTCTGGTTTTTGGGGCATCCCATTCTGTGACTACACCAGCCTCAATTTAATACCATAACCATTTGCACTTATTCTAAAAGAAATTAGGCCTGATAAAGACACTTTTGCTGTGCATAGTCTTACTGCTGCCTGCCAGGTGCTCTCTGGTTTTTGGGGCATCCCATTCTGTGACTACACCAGCCTCTATTTAATACCATAATAACCATTTGCACTTATTCTAATAGAAATTAGGCCTGATAAAGACACTTTTGCTGTGCATAGTCTTACTGCTGCCTGCCAGGTGCTCTCTGGTTTTTGGGGCATCCCATTCTGTGACTACACCAGCCTCTATTTAATACCATAATAACCATTTGCACTTATTCTAATAGAAATTAGGCCTGATAAAGACACTTTTGCTGTGCATAGTCTTACTGCTGCCTGCCAGGTGCTCTCTGGTTTTTGGGGCATCCCATTCTGTGACTACACCAGCCTCTATTTAATACCATAACCATTTGCACTTATTCTAATAGAAATTAGGCCTGATAAAGACACTTTTGCTGTGCATAGCCTTACTGCTGCCAGGTGCTCTCTGGTTTTTGGGGCATCCCATTCTGTGACTACACCAGCCTCTATTTAATACCATAATAACCATTTGCACTTATTCTAATAGAAATTAGGCCTGATAAAGACACTTTTGCTGTGCATAGTCTTACTGCTGCCTGCCAGGTGCTCTCTGGTTTTTGGGGCATCCCATTCTGTGACTACACCAGCCTCTATTTAATACCATAATAACCATTTGCACTTATTCTAATAGAAATTAGGCCTGATAAAGACACTTTTGCTGTGCATAGTCTTACTGCTGCCTGCCAGGTGCTCTCTGGTTTTTGGGGCATCCCATTCTGTGACTACACCAGCCTCTATTTAATACCATAATAACCATTTGCACTTATTCTAATAGAAATTAGGCCTGATAAAGACACTTTTGCTGTGCATAGTCTTACTGCTGCCTGCCAGGTGCTCTCTGGTTTTTGGGGCATCCCATTCTGTGACTACACCAGCCTCTATTTAATACCATAATAACCATTTGCACTTATTCTAATAGAAATTAGGCCTGATAAAGACACTTTTGCTGTGCATAGTCTTACTGCTGCCTGCCAGGTGCTCTCTGGTTTTTGGGGCATCCCATTCTGTGACTACACCAGCCTCTATTTAATACCATAACCATTTGCACTTATTCTAATAGAAATTAGGCCTGATAAAGACACTTTTGCTGTGCATAGCCTTACTGCTGCCAGGTGCTCTCTGGTTTTTGGGGCATCCCATTCTGTGACTACACCAGCCTCTATTTAATACCATAACCATTTGCACTTATTCTAATAGAAATTAGGCCTGATAAAGACACTTTTGCTGTGCATAGTCTTACTGCTGCCTGCCAGGTGCTCTCTGGTTTTTGGGGCATCCCATTCTGTGACTACACCAGCCTCTATTTAATACCATAATAACCATTTGCACTTATTCTAATAGAAATTAGGCCTGATAAAGACACTTTTGCTGTGCATAGTCTTACTGCTGCCTGCCAGGAGCTCTCTGGTTTTTGGGGCATCCCATTCTGTGACTACACCAGCCTCTATTTAATACCATAATAACCATTTGCACTTATTCTAATAGAAATTAGGCCTGATAAAGACACTTTTGCTGTGCATAGCCTTACTGCTGCCAGGTGCTCTCTGGTTTTTGGGGCATCCCATTCTGTGACTACACCAGCCTCTATATAATATCATAACCATTTGCACTTATTCTAATAGAAATTAGGCCTGATAAACACACGTTTGCTGTGCATAGTCTTACTGCTGCCTGCTAGGTGCTCTCTGGTTTTTGGGGCATCCCATTCTGTGACTACACCAGCCTCTATTTAATACCTTAATAATCATTTGCACTTATTCTAATAGAAATTAGGCCTGATAAAGACACTTTTGCTGTGCATAGTCTTACTGCTGCCTGCCAGGTGCTCTCTGTTTTTTGGGGCATCCCATTCTGTGACTACACCAGCCTCTATTTAATACCATAACCATTTGCACTTATTCTAATAGAAATTAGGCCTGATAAAGACACTTTTGCTGTGCATAGCCTTACTGCTGCCAGGTGCTCTCTGGTTTTTGGGGCATCCCATTCTGTGACTACACCAGCCTCTATTTAATACCATAACCATTTGCACTTATTCTAATAGAAATTAGGCCTGATAAAGACACTTTTGCTGTGCATAGTCTTACTGCTGCCTGCCAGGTGCTCTCTGGTTTTTGGGGCATCCCATTCTGTGACTACACCAGCCTCTATTTAATACCATAATAACCATTTGCACCTATTCTAATAGAAATTAGGCCTGATAAAGACACTTTTGCTGTGCATAGTCTTACTGCTGCCTGCCAGGTGCTCTCTGGTTTTTGGGGCATCCCATTCTGTGACTACACCAGCCTCTATTTAATACCATAACCATTTGCACTTATTCTAATAGAAATTAGGCCTGATAAAGACACTTTTGCTGTGCATAGCCTTACTGCTGCCAGGTGCTCTCTGGTTTTTGGGGCATCCCATTCTGTGACTACACCAGCCTCTATTTAATACCATAACCATTTGCACTTATTCTAATAGAAATTAGGCCTGATAAAGACACTTTTGCTGTGCATAGTCTTACTGCTGCCTGCCAGGTGCTCTCTGGTTTTTGGGGCATCCCATTCTGTGACTACACCAGCCTCTATTTACTATAACCCTTTGCACTTATTCTAAAAGTCATTTGGCCTGATAAAGACACTTTTGCTGTGCATAGTACTACTGCTGCCAGGTGCACTGATGGCTGTTGGGGCATCCCATTCTGTGACTACACAAGCCTCTATTTACTATAACCCTTTGCACTTATTCTAAAAGTCATTTGCCCTGATAAAGACACTTTTGCTGTGCATAGTAGTACTGCTCACAGGTGCACTGCTGGCTGTTGGGGCATCCCATTCTGTAACATACCATTAGCCTCTGCATTTACTGTAAGCTGCACAGTTATTTAAAGTAAGTTGGGCTGTATGAGCCTGCTTACACACTGTTGCTGTGTGCTTATATACTGATCTCAAGTCAGCTTTGGGGCATCCCATTCTGTAACATACCATTAGCCTCTGCATTCACTGTAAGCTGCACAGTTATTTAAAGTAATTTGGGCTGTTTCAGCCTGCTTACAAACTGTTGCTGTGTGCATATATACTGATCTCAAGTCTGCTGTGGGCATCCCATTCTGTAACATACCATTAGCCTCTGCATTTACTGTAAGCTGCACAGTTATTTAAAGTAATTTGGCCTGTTTGAGCCTGCTTATCCACTCTTGCTGTGCATATATACTGATCTCAAGTCTGCTTCGGGGCATCCCATTCTGTAACATAACATAACCTACCTCTCTTATTTACACTAAGCAGCTCTCTTATTTAAACTAAGCAGGCCTCTTATTTTCACTAAGCAGCTCTCTTATTTAAGCTAAGCAGCTCTCTTATTTAAACTAAGCAGGCCTCTTGGATGCTGATTGTCCACTTTTGGGTGTGCATTATATTCGGTTTCATATACAGTGGGGTATCCCAATTTGTAAGATAACCTACCCCAACCATGTAAACTAAAGAGGCCTGTTGCAGCCTGAGTTTCTCTGCTTGCGTATGGCCTGCATTACAATCTGTCTCTTTCAATGACACTGCTGCCTGGGGTATCCCAATTTGTAAGATAACCTACCCCAACCATGTAAACTAAAGGTTACGTCCTTCCAGAAGGAAAACTTATGCCGAACACTATTTTTGTTAGGGGCATTGACCTTTGGATTGATCGGCATGAAATTAAGGATTTTTTTCAAAGTATGGCGCTGTAAAGAAGGTCAAAATTATTTCTCATACTTGGATTATTGTTACTTTTTGTTCAGCTTAAAATATACCAGGCCACACGGGCATCCCATGGCACATGCTGATTAACCCTATATGTTAAGCACAAGCATTTCTCATACTTGGATTATTGTTACTTTTTGTTCAGCTTGAAATATACCAGGCCACATGGGCATCCCAAGGCACATGCTATTTTAACCCTATCTGTTATACAACATAAGCGTTGATCAGCATCAGCTGCTTTATTAAGCTATTTCAGTTTGCACTTGTTTTTGACTGCTTTTAATAAACCAGGCCGCAGGGCACCCCAAAGCTGCACCTTGCACCCTATCTGGTATACACCATAAGCGTTGATCAGCATCAGCTTCATTAAGCTACTTCAGTTTGCACTTCCTTTTTGACTGCTTTCATTTAACCAGGCCGCAGGGCACCCCAAAGCTGCACCTTGCACCCTACCTGTTTATACTAAATAAGCATCTACAGCCTCAGCTTTATTAAGTTATTGCATTTTGAATTGGTTTTGGTCTGCTTTAAATACACCAGGCCGCAGGGCATCCCAAACCTGCATGTTGCACCCCATCTGTTATACTAAATAAGCGTTGATCAGCATCAGCTTTATTAAGCTATTGCATTTTGCATTGGTTTTTGTACTGCTGCCAAAACACTAGCCCATATGGGCATCCCAAACCAGCACATGTCACCCTATCTGTTATACTAAATAAGCTTCTACAGGCCCTTTTTTATTTATTTATTTTTATTTATATAGAGCTGTAATAGCTTATATAGTGAGGTAAATTTGCCATTTTGCTGCATTATATAGAGCACCCCCTCTGTAAATCTGAGGGGCAATAGTTTATATTATAAGGTAAATTCATGGTTTTGCACCATTATATGGAGCAGCCCCTGTGTAAATCTGAGGGGCAATAGCTTATATTGTGAGGTAAATTTGCCATTTTACTTCATTATATAGAGCAGGCCCTGTGTAAATCTGAGGGGCAATAGCTTATATTGTGAGGTAAATTTGCCATTTTGCTTCATTATATAGAGCAGCCCCTGTGTAAATCTGAGGGGCAATAGTTTATATTATGAGGTAAATTCATGGTTTTGCACCATTATATGGAGCAGCCCCTGTGTAAATCTGAGGGGCAATAGCTTATATTGTGAGGTAAATTTGCCATTTTACTTCATTATATAGAGCAGCCCCTGTGTAAATCTGAGGGGCAATAGTTTATATTATGAGGTAAATTCATGGTTTTGCACCATTATATGGAGCAGCCCCTGTGTAAATCTGAGGGGCAATAGTTTATATTGTGAGGTAAATTTGCCATTTTGCTTCATTATATAGAGCAGCCCCTGTGTAAATCTGAGGGGCAATAGTTTATATTATGAGGTAAATTCATGGTTTTGCACCATTATATGGAGCAGCCCCTGTGTAAATCTGAGGGGCAATAGCTTATATTGTGAGGTAAATTTGCCATTTTGCTTCATTATATAGAGCAGCCCCTGTGTAAATCTGAGGGGCAATAGTCTATATTATGAGGTAAATTCATGGTTTTGCACCATTATATGGAGCAGCCCCTGTGTAAATCTGAGGGGCAATAGCTTATATTGTGAGGTAAATTTGCCATTTTGCTTCATTATATAGAGCAGCCCAGTTGCCATCTAAATCAACTACTGTCCGGCCAGTACAGCTTTTCCAGGGCAAACTCTGCTAGTTGCGGACACAAGTCAAGTTTGGCTTCCCAGCAAATCCAGTGGATCCTGAAGGTGTGTTGGCATGGTCATGTCAAGGTATGACATGACCTGCTGTTTGAGGTCCAGCTCCAGGTCTTCCTGCTGCTCATGAGTAGACTCACTATGCGGGTGTAGAAAGCTACTCACTAGCGACTGAAGACTGAGGCTGCTGCTGAGGGAGCTGCTGCTGCTGCTGCTCCTTCCACCCCCCCAGCAGCCATGGCAGTGGAAGGTGATCGCAGAGGTCCCCCCGAGTCAGACCTGCGGGAGTATGGGCCATGGCACAGATAGACATCGCCCAACTGACTACGTGGGATGTCTCTGTAGTAGGTCAGTTTGTCCTCCCTCTCAGTGGGCGTAAAAAATGCCCCCATTTTGTGCCGGAAGCGAGGGTCCAATAAGTTGGAGAGCCAGAAGTCATCCCGCTGACAAATGGAGACAATTCTGTGGTCACTACGCAAGCATGTGAGCATGCATCGTGCCATTTGTGCAAGTGACTCGGAGGGACTACCTGTCTCCATCTCCACTGTAAACTGCCACAGTGTGTCTGGGTCCTCTGTCTCGCCTTCCTCCCAACCCTCTAGCTCCTGTGGCTGCTCCTGCTCCTCCTCTCCTGTCAGATGACTAGATAAAATTTCATTTTGTGAAACCTAAACTGTGGTTTGCTGTGCCCCACCCCTCCTCCTCCTCCACTTCAGCCCCCACAGGCTTCATGTGGCTGTGAAATGTATGTGCCATGTCTCCAGTGCCCTGACCAGCCATGGTTTCCAACATGTGTTGTAGTACATGAAGCAGTGGAATCTCATCACTTATCTCATAGTCCTGGCAACTGTCTAATAAAGTAGCTTCCTCAAAGGGCCTGAGCAAACGACCGGTGTCACGTATGAGCTGCCAATGGTTTACATTGAATTTACACAGGGGTGTCCCCCTATCCCTTTGGATCATCAAGAAATCCGTGATGGCTTTTCTCTGTTCCTATAGTGGATCCTGCATATGGAGGGTGGAATTCCAACGGGTGGAAATATGGCAAATCAGACTATGTTGGGGTACACCGTTCTGACGCTGAAGCTCAATAAGGTTGTGCTTGGTGGTGTAGGAGTGCCAGAAGTGCATGCTAACTTTCTTTCCTGTTGTTCAGATGTCTTTCAGATGGGGGCAAGACTTCAGAAAACGCTTGACAACTAGACTGAACACGTGTGCCATGTCAGGACGCATGACTCTGGCTTCCTTGTCGCAGCGCAAACAAGATGTTCTTCCAAGTATCAGTCACCATGGGTCCAAATTTGCTGTTTTCGTGGATTAAGCAATGATTTCATGGATTGAGTTCTCATTTTTAGTAGTTCCTCCCATGTGTGACTCAAGGAAAACCATGTGAAGAACAGCGTGATACCACAATCACCAAGGGGGCCTAAAAGGATATATATTGTCCACCATGAGTCCATAGTTACAGCTCCAGATGTAGACAACACTGTGCACTTTGGTACACACTGACAGGCTAAAGGACTGGCCCACCTTCTGTTCAACAACATTTTACAGGGCAGGTACTGCCATCTTCGCAAAGCAATGATACCATGGCACTCTCCACCTCGGCTCGGCACAAGCCATCAGTTCTCTGAAAGGTCCACCACTGGGTAATGCAGCAGGCTGGACTTATGGTGACGCTGTCTGAGAGGAGAAATCCCTCAGACATCAAGATTAAAAATTCCAAGAATTTTTGAGGGCTAATTATTCAGAGGCAATGATACCTAGTTGTTTCTAATTTAATTACAAGGTGGAAACACACCCTCAAACAAAACTTCACTTTGGCAATACTATTGCATTTGTCTATTCATAATTTTATGTATATATATTAACTAACCTACTTTTTCTCCACAGGATTGTGGATGCTGCATGAAAAACTGACACATCGCTGAGTAGCTGATTTTTCCTATCAACAGTCCCCAATAATTCACTGCTGCTGCTGCCGCCGCCACCACCGCAACAGACTCCAGGGACCCTCTTCCACTACCTCGGCTTGCAACACCTCCTCCCACGACACTCTCCTCATCACTAATTGCCGGCTAGTGGAAGAAGAGGCGAGTGTCTCCTCCACTTCTTGGCTGGGCAGTAGCTGCTGAATTTTATGATTATCAGATCTTCATCAATGGATAGTGGAGCTGAACCCAAAGCATAACAACAGACAACGGACAGTTGACTGGGGGTGTCAGATGCCACTTGTGATGCAGTGGACTGCTTTTGCAGCACTTCCAGACAAAGTTGCTTCATTGGCTGACACAATAGGGTCGATTCAAAGAAACATGTAACAGCTTGGATTTTGGTGCCGATCATCCTATTTTTCACGTCCGCTCGTGCGTTCGTATGAACTTGCGAGTGATTCTATAAGCAAATACGTTTCTATCCTAAAATATACGTCCGTTCGTATGGCAGTTCGGGAATCAGACCTATGTCAGTTTCCATCCTGATTTTTCCGTTTCATTTCTCAGGTTGCAACATTGGTTTTGCCCTTTTTCCTTTTTTGTCTGGACGTAAATCCTTCTGATCTTGCGGCTCCGCACTACAAACTTACCTCATTAAAGTGCATTCTAAATATTTGGTCTTTTATTTTTCTTTATTTCATTCATTTTGTAGTAACCAACCATTAATGAATGCATTTGCATAAGTAAATCTTACTTTGTTTAATTTTTACTTAACTTGCATTTTTTACTTGTGGATTTAATTTTAATATTTATGCTTCAAATGGTACAACTTTAAATTTTTGGTGTGGTTACCCACACCCTCTACATACAGATTGCTCTCAAATATTAAAAAACACCCAGCAACTTCTGCATGTTATGAGCCTAGAAACAAGATGGCGGCTCAGGTATTATCGGGCAGCCTGCAAACAGAAAGGGCCTTGTGACTGTGTTGCTCTGGATTCTTTGATTTCTGACCTTTCCGTGCCCCCAGCTCTGCTGTGTCTGTGCAAAATACAGCAGTAACCCACATCCTGCACTTTATCCCGCTCTCCTCTCCTCAGTAAGTGTGATGCATCTGACCAAAGATGTGCTTAAATAATTAAACAAAGCAAAGGTAAACAACTACACCAATAAATGCAATCTAAAAATATTATTCTAGTACATCAATTTAAAAATAAATAACAAAGGACATAAGTTTCTTTAATTAACGCAAATATATTGCCAAATAAAGGTTTACATGCAAAGGACTAATTAAGGTCCACATTAAAATGCTTTTATAAGGCATACATGAATCAGGTATGCATTGCAATACAATTTATGGCCTCGGCCATGCTGATATATGCAGTTCATTGCAGCTCAAGATGCGCAGACTCCTCCTCCTGAAGCCAACCCCAGTGTCTCTTTAAAGTAATGTTTGGGCTCCTGCTGCTGCTGCTGCCAACTCCAGGGTGGGATTCATCCAATTTTTGGGCTCCTGAAGCCAACCCCAGGGTCTCTTTAAAGTAATGTTTTGGCTCCTGCTGCTGCTGCTGCCAACTACAGGGTGTGAATCATCCAATTTTTGGGCTCCTGAAGCCAACCACAGTGTCTCTTTAAAGTAATGTTTGGGTTCCTGCTGCTGCTGCTGCTGCCAACTCCAGGGTGTGATTCATCCAATTTTTGGGCTCCTGAAGCCAACCCCAGTGTCTCTTTAAAGTAATGTTTGGGCTCCTGCTGCTCCTGCTGCTGCCAACTCCAGGGTGTGATTCATCTAATTTTTGGGCTCCTGAAGCCAACCCCAGGGTCTCTTTAAAGTAATATTTGGGCTCCTGCTGCTGCTGCTGCCAACTCCAGGGTGTGATTCATCCAATTTTTGGGCTCCTGAAGCCAACCCCAGGGTCTCTTTAAAGTAATATTTGGGCTCCTGCTGCTGCTGCTGCCAACTCCAGGGTGTGAATCATCCAATTTTTGGGCTCCTGAAGCCAACCCCAGGGTCTCTTTAAAGTAATATTTGGGCTCCTGCTGCTGCCAACTCCAGGGTGTGATTCATCCAATTTCTGGGCTCCTGAAGCCAACCCCAGTGTCTCTTTAAAGTAATGTTTGGGCTGCTGCTGCCAACTCCAGGGTGTGATTCATCCAATTTTTGGGCTCCTGAAGCCAACCCCAGTGTCTCTTTAAAGTAATGTTTGGGCTCCTGTTGCTGCTGCTGCTGCTGCCAACTCCAGGGTGTGAATCATCCAATTTTTGGGCTCCTGAAGCCAACCCCAGTGTCTCTTTAAAGTAATGTTTGGGCTCCTGCTGCTTGGGCTCCTGCTGCTGCTGCTGCCAACTCCAGGGTGTGAATCATCCAATTTTTGGGCTACTGAAGCCAACCCCAGTGTCTCTTTAAAGTAATGTTGGGCTCCTGCTGCTGCTGCCAACTCCAGGGTGTGATTCATCCAATTTTTGGGCTCCTGCTGCCAACCCCAGTGTCTCTTTAAAGTAATGTTTGGGCTCCTGCTGCTGCTGCCACCTCCAGGGTGTGATTCATCCAATTTTTGGGCTCCTGAAGCCAACCCCAGGGTCTCTTTAAAGTAATATTTGGGCTACTGCTGCTGCTGCTGCCAACTCCAGGGTGTGAATCATCCAATTTTTGGGCTCTTGAAGCCAACCCCAGTGTCTCTTTAAAGTAATGTTCGGGCTCCTGCTGCTGCTGCTGCTGCCAACTCCAGGGTGTGATTCATCCAATTTTTGGGCTCCTGAAGCCAACCCCAGTGTCTCTTTAAAGTAATGTTTGGGCTCCTGCTGCTGCTGCTGCCAACTCCAGGGTGTGATTCATCCAATGTTTGGGCTCCTGAAGCCAACCCCAGTGTCTCTTTAAAGTAATGTTTGGGCTCCTGTTGCTGCTGCTGCCAACTCCTGTCAACTCCAGGGTGTGAATCATCCAATTTTTGGGCTCCTGAAGCCAACCCCAGTGTCTCTTTAAAGTAATGTTTGGGCTCCTGCTGCTTGGGCTCCTGCTGCTGCTGCTGCCAACTCCAGGGTGTGAATCATCCAATTTTTGGGCTACTGAAGACAACCCCAGTGTCTCTTTAAAGTAATGTTTGGGCTCCTGCTGCTGCTGCCAACTCCAGGGTGTGATTCATCCAATTTTTGGGCTCCTGAAGCCAACCCCAGTGTCTCTTTAAAGTAATGTTTGGGCTCCTGCTGCTGCTGCCAACTCCAGGGTGTGATTCATCCAATTTTTGGGCTCCTGAAGCCAACTCCAGTGTCTCTTTAAAGTAATATTTGGGCTCCTGCTGCTGCTGCTGCCAACTCCAGGTTGTGATTCATCCAATTTTTGGGCTCCTGAAGCCAACCCCAGTGTCTCTTTAAAGTAATGTTTGGGCTCCTGCTGCTGCTGCCAACTCCAGGGTGTGATTCATCCAATTTTTGGGCTCCTGAAGCCAACCCCAGTGTCTCTTTAAAGTAATGTTTGGGCTCCTGCTGCTGCTGCCAACTCCAGGGTGTGATTCATCCAATTTTTGGGCTCCTGAAGCCAACTCCAGTGTCTCTTTAAAGTAATATTTGGGCTCCTGCTGCTGCTGCTGCCAACTCCAGGTTGTGATTCATCCAATTTTTGGGCTCCTGAAGCCAACCCCAGTGTCTCTTTAAAGTAATGTTTGGGCTCCTGCTGCTGCTGCCAACTCCAGGGTGTGATTCATCAAATTTTTGGGCTCCTGAAGCCAACCCCAGTGTCTCTTTAAAGTAATGTTTGGGCTCCTGTTGCTGCTGCTGCTGCTGCTGCTGCTGCCAACTCCTGCCAACTCCAGGGTGTGAATCATCCAATTTTTGGGCTCCTGAAGCCAACCCCAGTGTCTCTTTAAAGTAATATTTGGGCTCCTGCTGCTGCTGCTGCCAACTCCAGGGTGTGAATCATCCAATTTTTGGGCTCCTGAAGCCAACCCCAGTGTCTCTTTAAAGTAATGTTTGGGCTGCTGCTGTCAACTCCAGAGTGTGATTCATCCAATTTTTGGGCCCCTGCTGCTGCCAACTCCAGTGTCTCTTTAAAGCAATGTTTGGGCTCCTGCCCCTCATAGTGATGCCACTTCAACTCTCTGCAATTGTGCCGCTCTGCGATTCTATTAGCGATGCCTCTGATCTGCATGTGATATTTATTCAAAGTATTATTTAACTAACCCAGCACGCATCCTATGCGTGTTACAGCAAGGCAGAATGGTTTACAACCCTATTGAGGCTCTAGGAGGCTCAGAAATAGCCGTTTTTAATAGCGATTCGTCGCGAATAAATTCGGGTCGAACCGATTTTTGTCTGAAAATTCTGCGAATCAGTCGAATCGAATTTTTCAAATGTTCGCTCATCTCTAGTCAGCATGGTAGCAGAAGTGGAAAGTTTGTAGGCAAACATATCTGGGAAGGGGGTAGACCACCTGCTTTGCAGCAGGCTACATTCCGGGTGAGGTAGGGGTTCCTGGAGTCAGCAGCAGCAGCAGTGAATTAGTGCAGACTGTTGGTGGGAAAGTCAGCTACTCTGCGGTGTGCCAGTTTTTCATCAAGCATCCAGTGAAGTTTAACATGGCCATGCCCAAGATGTGTCAGCAAAAGGTGAAGCGTAGCCAGGGTCCCAATATTGGCGCCACGGCCCTGCTTCATCATATGTATCACCATAAGGCTGCCTGAGAGAACCAAGGCTCTGAAGTGGTGGTCTAGCCTTCTGGATCAACCAGTGGCATGCTGCTCCCATTTTTAGTCAAACAAGGTTCCACCACCTCAGTCGAAGGGAGCTGTGTGTCATACCCATCGTCTGTCGCTCCAGATGCTCCTGTTCCTCCTACTTCAAGTCAGCCATTCTGCCAGCAATCCAAAAGGCGAAGCCATGTCCAAGAGACAACAGTATGCGCCCACTCATCCTACGGTGCAGAAGCTAAATATGCTCCAGTCCAAGTGGCTGGTGCTGCAGTCCCTCTCTTATTAGGTGGTGTACCTTTCAGAGAACTGATGGCTTGTGCTGAGCCAAGGTGGAGAGTCCCAAGCCGTCATTTCTTTGCAAAGAAGGCAGTACCAGTCCTGCACAATTTTGTTGAACAGAAGGTGGGCCAGTCCTTGAGCCTGTCAGTTTGTAACAAAGTGCATGGCAGCATCGATGTGTGGAGCTGTAACAACAATACATGTGGGTGAATGTAGTTCCTGCACAGCCACAACAGAAACTTGGAAAGGTCGCGCCGCTTACAACTCCATGCTTCCAGGCCATTGTGCCTCTGACAGTGTGCCACTCTGCCTTCTCATCCTCCGCCGTCTCCTCAGCCTCCACTGCCCGGACAAGTGTCAGTGCCCCTGCGGAGCACAAGTAAGTATTTTAATAATATTCTTTGGATAACAGATATGAACCCAAAATTTGTATATGTTCTTCTCATGCTCCTGTCTTCCAGGGTGTGTCTTTTAGGCACCATATGATCTCCTCATGCTACTGCCTTCCATGGTGTGTCTTTTAGGCAATATATGGGCTCCTTATGCTGCTGCTAACTCCAGGGTGTGTCTTTCAGGCAATATATGGTCTCCTCATGCTGCTGCCAACTTCAGGGTGTGTCATTCAGGCAGGGTCCTAATGTTGATGCCACGGCCTTGCTTCAACATATGTAGCATCACCATAAGGCTGCCTGGGAGATCCAAGGCTCTGAAGTGGTGATCCAGCCTTCTGGATCATGCAGATATGGTCTCCTTATGCTCCTGCCAATTTCAGGGTGTGTCTTTCAGGCGATTTATGGTATCCTTATGCTGCTGCCAACTCCACAGTGTGTCTTTCAGGCACTTTTGTGCTCTCTCCATGCTGCTGCCAACTCCAGAGTGTGTTTTTCAGGCACTATGTGGTCTCCTTATGCTGCTGCCAACTCCAGAGTGTACCTTTCAGGTAATAAATGTTCTTCTCATGCCACTGCAAACACCAGGATGTGTCATTGAACCACTATATGGTCTACTTCTGCTGCTGCCAACTCCAGGATGTGTTACTCAGTCAATATATGGTCTCCTCATGCTGCTTCCAACTCCAGGGTGTGACTTTCAGGTGATATATGGTCTCCTCATGCTGCTGCCATCTCCAGTGTGTGTTTCAAGCAATATATGGTCTCCTGCTGCTGCCAACTCCAGGGTGTGTCATTCAGGCAATATATGGTCTCCTTCATGCTGATAGCCACTCCAGGGTGTGTCTTCCAGATACTATATGGTATCCTCATGCTGCTGCCTTCCACAGTGTGTCTTTCAGTCCCTGTATGGTTTCCTTATGCTGCTACCAACTGCAGGATGTGTCATTCAGGCAATATATGGGCTCCTCATGCTGCTGCCAACTCCAGGGTGTGACTTTCAGGTGATATATGGTCTCCTTATGCTGCTGCCTTCTCCAGTGTGTGTTTCAGGCAATATATGGTCTCCTCATGCTGCTGACCACCCCAGGGTGTGTCTTTCAGTCCCTGTATGGTTTCCTTATGCTGCTACCAACTCCAGGATGTGTAATTCAGGCAATATATGGGCTCCTCATGCTGCTGCCAACTCCAGGGTGTGAATTTCAGGTGATATATGGTCTCCTCATGCTGCTGCCTTCCCCAGTGTGTGTTTCAGTCAATATATGGTCTCCTCATGCTGCTGGCCACTCCAGGGTGTGTCTTTCAGGTACTATATGGTCTTCTCACGCTGCTGCCTTCCACAGTGTGTCTTTCAGTCCCTCTAGGGTCTCCTTATGCTGCTACCAACTCCAGGATGTGTCATTCAGGCAATATATGGTCTCCTCATGCTGCTGCCAACTCCAGGATGTGACTTTCAGGCGATATATGGTCTCCTCATGCTGCTGCCAACTCCAGGGTGTGACTTTTAGGCGATATATGGTCTCCTCATGCTGCTGCCAACTCCAGTGTGTGTTTCAGGCAATATATGGTCTCCTCCTGCTGCTGACAAATCCAGGGTGTGTCTTTAAGGTACTATATTATCTCCTCATGCTGCTGCCTTCCACAGTGTGTCTTTCAGTCCCTGTATGGTCTCCTTATGCTGCTGCAAACTCCAGGGTTTGTTTTTAAGGCACTATATGGTCTCCGCATGCTGCCGCAACTGCCTCAATGTGTTCTGGCCTCACCAACAGTATTGAGGCCAAGAAAAATGTGCTCCAACCCCTTGCATCTAGTGGAAGCACCAGAGGAAGTTGTAGCAGCTAAGGATGAAAGGATGAAGGAAAGGACACCTATCTGGACCCCCCTTGTTGTCCTCTTGATTTGTCAATCATTGGAAAGATCGTTTGGGATCTCATGACTCCTCTACTGGGGAGAGGTTACCACTTATATGTGGACAATTTCTATACCTCCATCCCCTTATTTAGATCCCTTTATTGATTGGATATCCCGGCATGTGGCACCATCAACTCTAATAGAAAAGGCTTGCCCAGGTCAATACTTGAAAAAAAACTAAAACGTGGAGAGTCTTATGCTCTAAGAAGCGATGAGATCCTGGCAGTGAAATATATAGGCAAAAAAAATGTATTCCTACTGATAACAGTCCACGATGAGTCAGTTGTGAATGTACGGCAACGTGGTCCCCGAGCCACTTCCCAAAAGCCATGTTGCATAAAAGATTATAATAAATTCATGGGTGGCGTTGATAAAACGGACCAAATATTAACTTATTACAACACCACCCGAAAAACCAGAGCCTGGTATACAAAAGTTGCTATCCATTTGGTTCAAATGGTAACTTACAACAGCTTTGTTGTCTTCAAGGCAGCAGTACCAGGCTCCAATTTATCTTACATTAACTACCAGCAGCAGTTACTTCCTGCTTTGTTGTTTGGGGATACTGAGGAGGAACCAGATATGCCTAGTAACGACAACCAGGTCAGGTTAATTGGGAAGCACTTTATAAAGTTGCTTCACTGTGTAGGTGGTAAGATGTATCCCCAGAGGGCTTGTAGGGTATGCAGGAAGCGTGGCATCAGAAAAGGACATGCGGCACTATTGCCCGACCTGTCCCAGCCAACCTGGTTTATGCTTACAAGATTGCTTTGAGATCTGTCACACTCAATTAGATTATTGAGCTTTGCATTGTTTTGTTCTGCATTTTTTATTTTAGACGGTAGGTGGACCCCTTTTAGTTAATGTATGTTTCCTGTGTGCTGGCACAGGTATTTTTTGTGGTCATTATATTTTCTTTTCCTTTAGTTTCCTTTTGTTTCTAATCCGATGGGAAATGCTGGAGCAGGAGCAGCTGGATACTTGTGGCAAGTGATGATTAAAACATGGGCCCCTTTTTCAGGTTCTTGATACCTGATATTGACTACTGATCTTATAATCTGATGTCATAGCTACAGTATCCTAGTTGCACCTCACTATTCTAACCCTAATTGTACCTCTTAGTGCAGGTAAGGAATGTAACGGGTTGTTTTGTTATTTTACCATAGCACATGCTTTAGTCCGGGGTGTTTTGCAACCCTACCCTTGCAAGTAGCTATGCATGTTGAGTATTGTTCTGTTCGGGGGGGGGGGGGGGGCTTGCAGTTTTCAATTTGGTGTGTTTTTCTGATGATTAGCATATTTTTTTTTAGGAAAATGTGGGTTTAATTCTGCATTTTAACTATTTTTTTTAGCAAAATCCGGTGCAACCAGGTTGTTCCATGAAGGTTTGCGTCCAGAAAGCTGCACCCACAGCAACAAGCCTTGTACGCCTAGAATTCCTAAGGTATGTACTTTCAGAGAATATATGGTTTGTGGGGGGTATTTGAATTACAAAGTTTTGTTTTGGTTAAAAAAGCTCAAGGTGTGCACTTTGTCTGCAGAGTAGGAGTTTTCAAGTAAAATGCCCTTTATGCATATGCTTATCTTTCAGGCGATGGGTAACCCTACCCTTGCAGATAGCTATGCATGTTGGGTATTGTTCTGTTCGGGGGACCTTGTAGTTTCCACTTTGGTGTGTTTTTTTGATGATTAGAATATTTTTTTTAGGAAAATGTGGGTTTGATTTAGCATTTTAACAATTTTTTTAGCAAAATCCGGTGCAACCAGGTTGTTCCTTGAAGGTTTGCGTCCAGAAATCTGCACCCACAGCAACAAGCCTGGTACGCTTAGAATCCCTAAGGTGTATACTAGGGATGAGCAAATCGATCCGGACGAACCCGGATTCGATCCGAATTTCATGACAAATTCTATTCGGATCGAATCCGAATTTCCCCGCGATTCGATCGAGCTAAGTTTTTTTCTAAAAAAAATCCATTCATTTCAATGACAGGCATTCTAGGATGGTCTACATGACATGTCCAGGCATGTAAGCTGGGGCAGTGTATGCTGGGACAGTCACATGCAGCCTATCAGCAGCCAGCAAGCCCGGTGACATCACAGCGCTATATAAGGCGGCGGCCATCTTGCTTTTGCGCATTTGTCTATTGCATTCGTGAGAGCCAGGACACAGGAGGACACTGCAGACTGTATTCAGGGAGAGATAGGTAGAGAGTTAGGGACAGCCAGTAGACAGCCAGTAGACAGGCGGGAGACAGGCAGGAAGTCAGGGAGAAGCAGGGAAAGGTAGGAAAAAAACGGATGCAGTAACAGGGATTTTTTTTGTTTTCATGCAGCCTGAGTGTTACTGCCTGGGTCACTGGCTTTGTTAGCTGTTTCACCCTGGTTAACCACTGTTGCTTTGCATAGTACTACTGCTCCCAGGTGCTCTGCTGTTGTGGCATCCCATTCTGTAACTACACCAGCCTCTATTTACTATAACCCGTTGCACTTATTCTAAAAGTAATTTGGCCTGATAAAGACACTTTTGCTTTGCATAGTACTACTGCTCCCAGGTGCACTGCTGCTGGGGCATCCCATTCTGTGACTACACCAGCCTCTATTTACTATAACCCTTTGCACTTATTCTAAAAGTAATTTGGCCTGATAAAGACACTTTTGTTTTGCATAGTACTACTGCTCCCAGGTGCACTGCTGTTGGGGCATCCCATTCTGTGACTACACCAGCCTCTATTTACTATAACCCTTTGCACTTATTCTAAAAGTAATTTGGCCTGATAAAGACACTTTTGCTGTGCATAGTACTACTGCTCTCAGGTTCTCTGCTGTTGGGGCATCCCATTCTGTGACTACACCAGCCTCTATTTACTATAACCCTTTACACTTATTCTAAAAGTAATTTGGCCTGATAAAGACACTTTTGCTGTGCATAGTACTACTGCTCCCAGGTGCTCTGCTGTTGGGGCATCCCATTCTGTGACTACACCAGCCTCTATTTCCTATAACCCTTTGCACTTATTCTAAAAGTAATTTGGCCTGATAAAGACACTTTTGCTTTGCATAGTACTACTGCTCCCAGGTGCACTGCTGTTGGGGCATCCCATTCTGTGACTACACCAGCCTCTATTTACTATAACCCTTTGCACTTATTCTAAAAGTAATTTGGCCTGATAAAGACACTTTTGCTGTGCATAGTACTACTGCTCTCAGGTGCTCTGCTGTTGGGGCATCCCGTTCTGTGACTACACCAGCCTCTATTTACTATAACCCTTTGCACTTATTCTAAAAGTAATTTGGCCTGATAAAGACACTTTTGCTGTGCATAGTACTACTGCTCCAACGTGCTCTGCTGTTGGGGCATCCCATTCTGTGACTACACCAGCCTCTATTTCCTATAACCCTTTGCACTTATTCTAAAAGTAATTTGGCCTGATAAAGACACTTTTGCTTTGCATAGTACTACTGCTCCCAGGTGCACTGCTGTTGGGGCATCCCATTCTGTGACTACACCAGCCTCAATTTACTATAACCCTTTGCACTTATTCTAAAAGTAATTTGGCCTGATAAAGACACTTTTGCTTTGCATAGTACTACTGCTCCCAGGTGCACTGCTGTTGGGGCATCCCATTATGTGACTACACCAGCCTCAATTTACTATAACCCTTTGCACTTATTCTAAAAGTAATTTGGCCTGATAAAGACACTTTTGCTTTGCATAGTACTACTGCTCCCAGGTGCACTGCTGTTGGGGCATCCCATTCTGTGACTACACCAGCCTTTATTTACTATAACCCTTTGCACTTATTCTAAAAGTGATTTGGCCTGATAAAGACACTTTTGCTGTGCATAGTACTACTGCTCCCAGGTGCTCTGCTGTTGGGGCATCCCATTCTGTGACTACACCAGCCTCTATTTACTATAACCCTTTGCACTTATTCTAAAAGTAATTTGGCCTGATAAAGACACTTTTGCTGTGCATAGTACTACTGCTCCCAGGTGCTCTGCTTTTGGGGCATCCCATTCTGTGACTACACCAGCCTCTATTTACTATAACCCTTTGCACTTATTCTAAAAGTAATTTGGCCTGATAAAGACACTTTTGCTTTGCATAGTACTACTGCTCCCAGGTGCACTGCTGTTGGGGCATCCCATTCTGTGACTACACCAGCCTCTATTTGCTATAACCCTTTGCACTTATTCTAAAAGTAATTTGGCCTGATAAAGACACTTTTGCTTTGCATAGTACTACTGCTCCCAGGTGCACTGCTGTTGGGGCATCCCATTCTGTGACTACACCAGCCTCTATTTACTATAACCCTTTGCACTTATTCTAAAAGTAATTTGGCCTGATAAAGACACTTTTGCTGTGCATAGTACTACTGCTCTCAGGTGCTCTGCTGTTGGGGCATCCCATTCTGTGACTACACCAGCCTCTATTTACTATAACCCTTTGCACTTATTCTAAAAGTAATTTGGCCTGATAAAGACACTTTTGCTGTGCATAGTACTACTGCTCCCAGGTGCTCTGCTTTTGGGGCATCCCATTCTGTGACTACACCAGCCTCTATTTACTATAACCCTTTGCACTTATTCTAAAAGTAATTTGGCCTGATAAAGACACTTTTGCTTTGCATAGTACTACTGCTCCCAGGTGCACTGCTGTTGGGGCATCCCATTCTGTGACTACACCAGCCTCTATTTACTATAACCCTTTGCACTTATTCTAAAAGTAATTTGGCCTGATAAAGACACTTTTGCTGTGCATAGTACTACTGCTCCCAGGTGCTCTGCTGTTCTGTAACATACCATACCCCTCTTTATTTACACTAAGCAGCTCTCTTATTTACACTAAGCAGGCCTGTTGGAGGCTGAGTGTTACTGCTCACTTTTGGTGTGCATTATATTCTGTTTCATATAGACCCACCGCTGCCTGGGGGTTCTTAAAATATCACCTACTACCACGCCAGTTAGACTATGTCGGGCAGACAAGTGCCTGGAAGTGAAAAGAGGAGTGGCAGAGGCCAAGATTCCGCAGGCAGAGGTCGCAGCAGACTGGGGGCCAGTAGCAGCAGGAGTCACGCTGAGAGACCTAATCTGCCAGTATCTGCTAGCGGTCGGGTCTCCACCAGTAACGCATCTGCCGTGGTAGATTGGTTGACGCGCTCATCAACAACCACATCATCTCGACTTACGTCTGAGAGCCCCAGTCTAGGGTCGGTCGGTTCCTCAGACACAACCCTGAGTTGGCATGCCCCGAGAGCAGTCCCTGTCCTCCCACTGACTCTGTCCTACGCCGTTCCCTTCCCGAGCGACGTATCCCATGCTTTGGGTTCAGCTCCACTTTTTAGTGCGG
This sequence comes from Gastrophryne carolinensis, assembly GCA_027917425.1. Lineage (NCBI taxonomy): Eukaryota > Metazoa > Chordata > Amphibia > Anura > Microhylidae > Gastrophryne > Gastrophryne carolinensis. The sequence continues at coordinate 14,779,030 of CM051234.1, read as the reverse complement.
AGGACGATCATCTGGAGGACAGCCAGCAGCTACTGGCCAGCCATGAAATGGAGGTGCCTTCTTTAGCTCCGCACAGAAATAGTGATGTGGAGAGTGATGTGGGTGTTGGGAGCTTTCCAGCTCCTGCGCCAGACACTGAAACCGATAAGATCAGGGAGCTACAGCCACAACTCGGTGATGATGATGATGATGATGATGATGAAGCCGATGGCACTTGGGAGCCGGGTGATGAAGGGGCTTCATCATCATCATCATCAGGAGAAGAGGGGCGCAGGTTGCCCCGGAGTCAGCAGCTGAGGCAGCAAGGTGGTAGCAGTCAGCATGGGGGCAGAATTCCAAAGGCTGGAGCCGGCCGGGGCCGGGGTAGAGCACCTCCTGTGCGGCAGTCTACCTTATCGGGAGGTAGTGGAGCAGGGGTTCCTGTAGTTGGCAACAGCAGCAGTGAATCAGTGAGGCCAGGGGGTGGGAAAAGTAGCTACTCGGCAGTTTGGCAGCTTTTCCTGAAGCATCCGCAGGAGGGTAACATGGCCACATGCAAGATATGTAGGCAGAAGGTAAAGCGTGGCCAGGGTCCAAATGTTGGCACCACGGCCCTACGTCAACATATGCAGCGTCACCATAAAGCGGCCTGGGAGAACCTAGGCTCCGGAGAGGTGGGCCAGACTGCTTCCTCACCGAGTGGCACGCCGCTCCCAATTTCTGCCAGCCAAGGCTCCAGCACCTCAGCCGAAGGCAGCTATGCGTCATACCCATCCTCTGTCGCTCCTGCTCCTCCAAGTCATGCATCCCGCCAGCAATCCATCAGCGAAGCCATGTCCAAGAGACAGCAGTATGCGCCCACTCATCCTACGGCGCAGAAGCTGAATGTGCTCCTGTCCAAGTTGCTGGTGCTGCAGTCGCTCCCTTTTCAGGTGGTGGACTCTGCACCTTTCAGAGAACTGATGGCTTGTGCCGAGCCGAGGTGGAGAGTCCCAAGCCGTCATTTCTTTGCCAAGAAGGCAGTAGCAGCGCTGCACACTTTTGTTGAACAGAAGGTGGCCCAGTCCTTGAGCCTGTCGGTGTGTAGCAAAGTGCATGGCAGCACCGACGTCTGGAGCTGTAACTACGGTCAGGGACAGTACATGTCGTTTACGGCCCACTGGGTGAATGTGGTCCCTTTGCAGCAACAACTTGGACAGGTCACGCAGCTTCGGCCTCCGCGTTCCCTGCCCGTTGGGCCTGTGACACTGTGCGACTCAGCCTCCTCATCCTCCGCCATCTCCTCACCCTCCACTGTAGGCTCAAGTCTCAGTGCCCCTCCAGTCTACCATGTGTGCAGGGCACGGAGGTGTCACGCAGTGCTTCACATGGTTTGTCTTGGCGAACGGAGTCACACAGGGGAGGAACTGCTTAAATTTATTCATCAGGAAATCCAAACATGGCTTACTCCAAGAAAACTTAAAATGGGAATCATGGTTACCGACAATGGGAATGCTGCTGCTGCCAACTCCAGGGTGTGAATCATCCAATTTTTGGGCTCCTGAAGCCAACTCCAGTGTCTCTTTAAAGTAATATTTGGGCTCCTGCTGCTGCTGCTGCAAACTCCAGGGTGTGATTCATCCAATTTTTGGGCTCCTGAAGCCAACCCCAGTGTCTCTTTAAAGTAACGTTTTGGCTCCTGCTGCTGCTGCTGCCAACTCCAGGGTGTGATTCATCCAATTTTTGGGCTCCTGAAGCCAACCCCAGTGTCTCTTTAAAGTAAAGTTTGGGCTCCTGCTGCTGCTGCCAACTCCAGGGTGTGATTCATCCATTTTTTGGGCTCCTGAAGCCAACCCCAGTGTCTCTTTAAAGTAATGTTTGGGCTCCTGCTGCTGCTGCTGCTGCCAACTCCAGGGTGTGATTCATCCAATCTTTGGGCTCCTGCTGCCAACTCCAGTGTCTCTTTAAAGTAATGTTTTGGCTCCTGCTGCTGCTGCCAACTCCAGGGAGTGATTCATCCAATTTATGGGCTCCTGAAGCCAACCCCAGTGTAAGGACTGTACCGGACACCAGTCTGTCTTGAGCTGATAATCCCCAATCTCCACCGCCTCTTCTGCCTATAGACAAGTCCCCGCTTGTAGGAGACGCGGGTAATGCCTCTCCTACTCGGTTACCCCCAGGACTTATAGGGCGCAAAGATTATCAGCTTAAGGTGGAGTCTGATGAACGGCAGGGAGTCCCAAGCGAGGATGCCGGAAGTCCGATTACAAGCCGAGGTCAGAGCCGGGAGGTCACGGGGCGAGGTATCCAATGGAGGTAACGAAGAATAGTCAAACAAGCAGAGGTCAGTCCAGAAGGTCACGGGGCGAGGTATCAGAGGGTCAGGCGAAAATCGTGGTCAGGCAGGCAAAAGGTCGGTTCAGGCTGAGGTCGACAACAGGAATCAATCGAGCTTCAATGCTTGGTACTAGGCGCTATAACAGGCAATGACACACTGCAGTGGAAATCCCTTTATAGTGGGAAAACCGGCAGGATTGGACAGGGAGACAGTGGCTGGGATTGGTGCACTTAGGATCTGACGGCAGATTGGAGCACTGGCCCTGTAGTCTGATTGGTGAGCTCTGGGCTGATTGCTCCAGCTGAGCTTCCCAGGCAAACTGCTCAGAGCTGCACCTTCTAGACTTTGTTCTCTTAAACAGCCTCTGGTGGCCATTCTGAGTATTGCACCCCCGGAAGACATGAGCTGACTGTAAAGGCCAGCAAGCACAAGCTGAGTGACAACGGGCAAGGGGGGAGGACTTACTCGGCGACACACGCGCCGCTGGGGATGGCATCGGAGGCAGAGGCAGCTGCTGGGCAGGAGAAACCCTGACCAGTTGCCTAGGGACACCACGGGCACGGACTGAAGGCAAGTCATTCCTGACACCCAGTGTCTCTTTAAAGTAATGTTTGGGCTCCTGCTGCTGCTGCTGCTGCCAACTCCAGGGTGTGATTCATCCAATCTTTGGGCTCCTGCTGCCAACTCCAGTGTCTCTTTAAAGTAATGTTTGGGCTCCTGCTGCTGCTGCTGCCAACTCCAGGGTGTGATTCATCCAATTTTTGGGCTCCTGAAGCCAACCCCAGTGTCTCTTTAAAGTAATATTTGGGCTCCGGTTGCTGCTGCTGCCAACTCCAGGGTGTGATTCATCCAATTTTTGGGCTCCTGAAGCCAACCCCAGTGTCTCTTTAAAGTAATGTTTGGGCTCCTGCTGCTGCTGCTGCTGCCAACTCCAGGGTGTGATTCATCCAATTTTTGGGCTCCTGCTGCCAACCCCAGTGTCTCTTTAAAGTAATGTTTGGGCTCCTGCTGCTGCTGCTGCTGCCAACTCCAGGGTGTGATTCATCCAATCTTTGGGCTCCTGCTGCCAACCCCAGTGTCTCTTTAAAGTAATGTTTGGGCTCCTGCTGCTGCTGCTGCTGCCAACTCCAGGGTGTGATTCATCCAATTTTTGGGCTCCTGAAGCCAACTCCAGTGTCTCTTTAAAGTAATATTTGGGCTCCTGCTGCTGCTGCTGCCAACTCCAGGGTGTGATTCATCCAATTTTTGGGCTCCTGAAGCCAACCCCAGTGTCTCTTTGAAGTAATGTTTTGGCTCCTGCTGCTGCTGCTGCCAACTCCAGGGTGTGATTCATCCAATTTTTGGGCTCCTGAAGCCAACCCCAGTGTCTCTTTAAAGAAATGTCTGGGCTCCTGCTGCTGCTGCTGCTGCCAACTCCAGGGTGTGGGTCATCCAATTTTTGGGCTCCTGAAGCCAACCCCAGTGTCTCTTTAAAGTAATGTTTGGGCTCCTGCTGCTGCTGCTGCCAACTCCAGGGTGTGATTCATCCAATTTTTGGGCTCCTGAAGCCAACCCCAGTGTCTCTTTAAAGTAATATTTGGGCTCCGGTTGCTGCTGCTGCCAACTCCAGGGTGTGATTCATCCAATTTTTGGGCTCCTGAAGCCAACCCCAGTGTCTCTTTAAAGTAATGTTTGGGCTCCTGCTGCTGCTGCTGCTGCCAACTCCAGGGTGTGATTCATCCAATTTTTGGGCTCCTGCTGCCAACCCCAGTGTCTCTTTAAAGTAATGTTTGGGCTCCTGCTGCTGCTGCTGCTGCTGCCAACTCCAGGGTGTGATTCATCCAATCTTTGGGCTCCTGCTGCCAACCCCAGTGTCTCTTTAAAGTAATATTTGGGCTCCTGTTGCTGCTGCTGCCAACTCCAGGGTGTGATTCATCCAATTTTTGGGCTCCTGAAGCCAACTCCAGTGTCTCTTTAAAGTAATATTTGGGCTCCTGCTGCTGCTGCTGCCAACTCCAGGGTGTGATTCATCCAATTTTTGGGCTCCTGAAGCCAACCCCAGTGTCTCTTTGAAGTAATGTTTTGGCTCCTGCTGCTGCTGCTGCCAACTCCAGGGTGTGATTCATCCAATTTTTGGGCTCCTGAAGCCAACCCCAGTGTCTCTTTAAAGTAATGTCTGGGCTCCTGCTGCTGCTGCTGCTGCCAACTCCAGGGTGTGGGTCATCCAATTTTTGGGCTCCTGAAGCCAACCCCAGTGTCTCTTTAAAGTAATGTTTGGGCTCCTGCTGCTGCTGCTGCCAACTCCAGGGTGTGATTCATCCAATTTTTGGGCTCCTGAAGCCAACCCCAGTGTCTCTTTAAAGTAATGTCTGGGCTCCTGCTGCTGCTGCCAACTCCAGGGTGTGATTCATCCAATCTTTGGGCTCCTGCTGCCAACTCCAGTGTCTCTTTAAAGCAATGTTTGGGCTCCTGCTGCTGCTGCTGCAAACTCCAGGGTGTGATTCATCCAATTTTTGGGCTCCTGAAGCCAACCCCAGTGTCTCTTTAAAGTAATGTTTTGGCTCCTGCTGCTGCTGCTGCCAACTCCAGGGTGTGATTCATCCAATTTTTGGGCTCCTGAAGCCAACCCCAGTGTCTCTTTAAAGTAGTGTTTGGGCTCCTGCTGCTGCTGCTGCCAACTCCAGGGTGTGATTCATCCAATTTTTGGGCTCCTGAAGTCAACCCCAGTGTCTCTTTAAAGTAATGTTTGGGCTCCTGCTGCTGCTGCTGCAAACTCCAGGGTGTGATTCATCCAATTTTTGGGCTCCTGAAGCCAACCCCAGTGTCTCTTTAAAGTAATGTTTTGGCTCCTGCTGCTGCTGCTGCCAACTCCAGGGTGTGATTCATCCAATTTTTGGGCTCCTGAAGCCAACCCCAGTGTCTCTTTAAAGTAATGTTTGGGCTCCTGCTGCTGCTGCCAACTCCAGGGTGTGATTCATCCAATTTTTGGGCTCCTGAAGCCAACCCCAGTGTCTCTTTAAAGTAGTGTTTGGGCTCCTTCTGCTGCTGCTGCTGCTGCCAACTCCAGGGTGTGATTCATCCAATTTTTGGGCTCCTGAAGCCAACCCCAGTGTCTCTTTAAAGTAATGTTTGGGCTCCTGCTGCTGCTGCTGCCAACTCCAGGGTGTGATTCATCCAATCTTTGGGCTCCTGCTGCCAACTCCAGTGTCTCTTTAAAGTAATGTTTGGGCTCCTGCTGCTGCTGCTGCCAACTCCAGGGTGTGATTCATCCAATTTTTGGGCTCCTGAAGCCAACCCCAGTGTCTCTTTAAAGTAATATTTGGGCTCCTGTTGCTGCTGCTGCCAACTCCAGGGTGTGATTCATCCACTTTTTTGGGCTCCTGAAGCCAACCCCAGTGTCTCTTTAAAGTAATGTTTGGGCTCCTGCTGCTGCTGCTGCCAACTCCGGGGTGTGATTCATCCAATTTTTGGGCTCCTGAAGCCAACCCCAGTGTCTCTTTAAAGTAATGTTTGGGCTCCTGCTGCTGCTGCTGCTGCCAACTCCAGGGTGTGATTCATCCAATCTTTGGGCTCCTGCTGCCAACCCCAGTGTCTCTTTAAAGTAATGTTTGGGCTCCTGCTGCTGCTGCCAACTCCAGGGTGTGATTCATCCAATTTTTGGGCTCCTGAAGCCAACCCCAGTGTCTCTTTAAAGCAATATCTGGGCTCCTGCTGCTGCTGCTGCCAACTCCAGGGTGTGATTCATCCAATCTTTGGGCTCCTGAAGCCAACCCCAGTGTCTCTTTAAAGTAATGTTTGAGCTCCTGCTGCTGCTGCTGCCAACTCCAGGGTGTGAATCATCCAATTTTTGGGCTCCTGAAGCCAACTCCAGTGTCTCTTTAAAGTAATGTTTGGGCTCCTGCTGCTGCTGCCAACTCCAGGGTGTGATTCATCCAATTTTTGGGCTCCTGAAGCCAACCCCAGTGTCTCTTTAAAGTAATGTTTGGGCTCCTGCTGCTTCTGCTGCTGCTGCTGCCAACTCCAGGGTGTGAATCATCCAATTTTTGGGCTCCTGAAGCCAACCCCAGTGTCTCTTTAAAGTAATGTCTGTGCTCCTGCTGCTGCTGCTGCCAACTCCAGGGTGTGATTCATCCAATTTTTGGGCTCCTGAAGCCAACCCCAGTGTCTCTTTAAAGTAATGTTGGGCTCCTGCTGCTGCTGCTGCCAACTCCAGGGTGTGATTCATCCAATCTTTGGGCTCCTGCTGCCAACTCCAGTGTCTCTTTAAAGTAATGTTTGGGCTCCTGCTGCTGCTGCTGCCAACTCCAGGGTGTGAATCATCCAATTTTTGGGCTCCTGAAGCCAACTCCAGTGTCTCTTTAAAGTAATGTTTGGGCTCCTGCTGCTGCTGCCAACTCCAGGGTGTGATTCATCCAATTTTGGGCTCCTGCTGCCAAATCCAGTGTCTCTTTAAAGTAATATTTGGGCTCCTGCTGCTGCTGCTTGCAACTGCAGGGTGTGATTCATCCAATCTTTGGGCTCCTGCAGCCAACTCCAGTGTCTCTTTCAAGCTATGTTTGGGCTCCTGCTGCTGCTGCCAACTCCAGGGTGTGAATCATCCAATTTTTGGGCTCCTGAAGCCAACCCCAGTGTCTCTTTAAAGTAATGTTTGGGCTGCTGCTGCCAACTCCAGGGTGTGATTCATCCAATTTTTGGGCTCCTGCTGCTGCCAACTCCAGTGTCTCTTTAAAGCAATGTTTGGGCTCCTGCCCCTCATAGTGATGCCACTTCAATTCTCTGCAATTGTGCCGCTCTGCGATTCTATTAGCGATGCCTCTGATCTGCATGTGATATTTATTTACAGCATTATTTAACTAACCCAGCACGCATCCTATGCGTGTTACAGCAAGGCAAAATGGTTTACAACCCTATTGAGGCTCTAGTAGGCTCAGAAATAGCCGTTTTTAATAGCGATTCGTCGCAAATAAATTCGAGTCGAAACGATTTTTGTCGGAAAATTCGGCGAATCAGTCGAATCGAATTTTTCAAAAGTTCGCTCATCTCTAGTGTATACTTTCAGAGAATATATGGTTTGTGTGGGGGATTTGAATTGCAAAGTGTTGTTTTGGTTAAAAAGCGCAAGGTGAGCACTTTGTCTTCAGAGTAGGAGTTTTCAAGTAAAATGCCCTTTATGCATATGCTTACCTTTCAGGTGATGGTTAACCCTACCCCTGCAGGTAGCTGCATGTTGGGTATTGTTCTGTTCGGGGGACCTTGCCGTTTCCAATTGGGTGTGTTTTTCTGATGATTAGCCTATTTTTTTAGGAAAATGTGGGTTTAATTCTATTTTTTTTTATTATTGTCATCAAGAAATCCTGTGAAAAGCCTGCCTTTGTCAATGGATTACACCTGGACATCTGTGGCCACAACATCATGGTATGCCTAGAAAGCTTGAGGTGTGTACTTTCAGTATATATATGGTTTTGGGGGAGTATTTCAGATTTAAAGAGGTGTTTTTGTAGAAAAACTGCAAGGAGTGCGGAACAGTTGTGTTTTCTTGGAAAATCTCCTCAAGCACTCTTTTCAGTTTAGGGGGTCTCCTGGGCAGGAAAGGGTGTCTTCCAATACATATGTGGTACCGTTGTAATCGGGAGGAATAGGGCTTTTACACACAGTATGATTTTTTGGTAAAACTTGCATTTTTGTTGAGGAAAAAACACTACAAAATGTTAAAAATTGTATTTTATTTTTTTTAACATCTTTTCAACAAAATAACAAAAAACAGGAACAAACTTAAAAACAAGACATGTCATATTTAGAGATGAGCGAACTTTTGAAAAATCCGATTCAACTGATTTGCCGAATTTTCCATCAAAAATAGTTTCGACCCGAATATTTTTGTGACAAATCGCTATTAAAAATGGCTATTTCTGAGCCTCCTAGAGCCTCAATAGGGTTGTAAACCATTCTGCCTTGCTGTAACACGCATAGGACGCGTGCTGAGTTAGTGAAATAATACTGTAAATAATTATCACATGCAGATCGGAGGCATTGCTAATAGAATCGCAAAGCGGTGCAATTGCAGAGAGTTGAGGTGGCATCACTATGAGGGGCCCCTATAGTGCCTGAAAAACACATCCTGGAGCTGGCAGCAGCAGGAGCCCAAAAATTTGCTGAATCACACCCTGGAGTTGCAAGCAGCAGCAGCAGCAGCAGCAGCGGCGGTGTGCACCTGCCAGCAAGACCAGATGTCCCTGCTTCCCTCCTGCTGTGTGGGTGCATACCACTGCACAGCCCATCAACAGCTTCTGACACTGCAGAGAAAGTGCCCAGTGCCTGCCACCAATCGCCCACCAACACACCAGAGCGACTGGGGCTCCGGTGTGCAGGTACGTGACAGTGTTTGTTTGTTTTTTTTTTAAGAATTTTAAGGAAAATTCGATTGGCAGGAATCACAATAAATTTGTTGGAATCAGTTCGATGATCACTAGTCCTAATCATTACTTTGTGCTCTGAACTTTTTAGTTGTTTTACCAGCTTTACCAGCAATTTCAGCTCTGCAGACATATTGCGCTCCTTGCAATTTTTCAACCAAAACAACCCTTTACATTTGGAATAGCCTCAACAAACCATATATTCCCTGAACGTACACATGTTAAGCTTTCTAGCCATACTCAGCTTATTGTAGTGGCTTCAACTTTCTAGAATTCCTCAAAGAATCCTTTGGTTGCACAGGGTTTTCCGAGCAAAATAGATAAAAAAAACAAAATAAAAAACACATTTTCCTAAAGTATCAATATGACAACAAAAAGAAAATAGCTAAATCAGAAAGAGCAAAGTCCCCCAAACAGAAAAATAGGCAACATGCATAGCTACTTTTAACTGCCAGCCTACTGGAGATTTTCTCACCCTCTGTTGACAGGTCAATTTTCAGAATTTTGCGGTATGGTTAAATGTGATTTTGCAGGAATTTCCAGGAAAATTATATTTATATTTTTTTGTGCCAGTTTAGGATTTAACAAGAAATGTCTTGTTTGTATACATATTAATATATATATATATATATATATATATAATTTTAAATTTAAAAAATATATATTTTGTAATGTGTTGTTTATTTTCAGTAAAACATTGATTTTATTAAAGAAAACCATATTGCATGTGAAAGTCCCATTTCTCCCAGTTAGAAGGTACCACATATGTCGGTAGCGCCCCGTTCCTGCCCAAAAGACCCCCCCAAACTGAGAAGAGTATTTTAGAACATTTACAAAAAAATTACAATTACTATAAAGGGTAAAATGTAATATTATAGTACAGGGACCCCTGGGTGAAATGTTAAGGGATTTTAACCGCCACACCATTTTTTTTTTATTTCACCCTTTATAGCGTGGATAGTAGTTCTATTGTCAGGCAGGAGAGTTCTAAATTAACTCTCCACCAGAGGAGCAGATTGTTTGGCCAAGGCAAAGACACAGGACAAAGAAAATGCACTAAAGGTGGTTTTATTAAGGCGAAAGGAAACAAAATATCTTAGGTTCAGATACACTGTTCAAAAGAAAGAAACAAAGCTAACTGACAAGATAACAACTAATAAAGAAAACAAAGGAAAACCTAAGGTGCTGGTGCACTCACCCAAGGGCCCAGAACAGGGGCCAGCAGCCTCCAGAAGCAGGTAGGAGGCCTGCTGCATGGAGGGCAAGGATAGTGAATGGCCAGGCAGCCTCAGGGAAGCCAGGGAGAGGCCTGCTTGCCACTATATTCCCTCAGGTTCAGACTCAGATTCAGATTCAGAGATTCAATGCACAGCCACCTGCTGCACCAGGAGGAGGACAGAACCACTTAAATAGGCCTCACACCAGCAGCAGAGGGGGAGAGAGCAGCCAGGGTTGACGGAACTGCAGGCAGGGTGATAAATGATGCCAGCCACCAACCGGGCATCAGCCAAGCCCGGGGATCTTACACAATCCCGGCTCCTGAATGCTGGAGGGCCCAGCTGCTGACTCGTGATGAGGGACCCGGCTGCAGATTGTGCTGAGGGACCCACCTGGCTGCAGACTTGTGCTGGGGGACCCAGCTGAAGACTCGTGCTGAGGGACCCGGCTGCAGACTAGTGCATAGGGACCCGGCTGCAAGCTCACGCTGGAGGACCCGGCTGCAGACTCGCACTGAGGGACACTGCTGCATGCTTGCACTGGGGGACCCAGCTGATGACTCATGCTGAGGGACCCGACTGCAGACTTGCACTGAGGAACCCGGCTGCAGACTCGTGCTGAGGGACCTGGCTGCAGACTCACACTAAAGGGACTCGGCTGCTTACTCACGCTAAAGGGACCTGGCTGCAGACTCGTGCTGAGGGACTTGGCAGCAAGCTCACGCTGGGGGCCCAGCTGCTGACTTGCACTGAGGGACCCTGCTGCATGCTTGCACTGGGGGATCTAGCTGATGACTCATGCTGAGGGACTCAGCTGCAGACTCGCAAGGAGGGACTCAGCTGCAGACTCGCAAGGAGGGACCCAGCTGCAGACTCGTGCTGAGGGACCCGGCTGCAGATTCGGAAGGAGGGACCCAGCTGCTGAATCACACTAAAGTGACCCGGCTGCTGACAAGTGCTGAGGGACCTGGCAGCAGGCTCATGCTGGAGGGCCCAGCTGCTGACTGGCGATGAGGGACCTGGCTGCAGATTGTGCTGAGGGACCCGGCTGTAGATTTGTGCTGAGGGACTCGGCTGCAGACTCGCACTGAGGGACCCGGCTGCAGACTCGCACTGAGGGACCCGGCTGCAGACTGCCACTGAGGGACCCGGCTGCAGACCGGCACTGAGGGACCCAGCTGCTGACTGGCACTGAGGAACCCGGCTGCAGACTCGTGCTGAGGGACCCGGCTGCTTACTCACGCTAAAGGGACCTGGCTGCAGTCTCATCCTGAGGGACCCAGCTGCAGGCTTGTGCTGGGGCACCTAGCTGCAGACTCATGCTAAGGGACCCGGCTGCAGACTGACGCTGAGGGATCCAGCTGCAGACTCGCAAGGAGGGACCCAGCTAATGACTCGTGCTGAGGGACCCGGCTGCAGACTCGCAAGGAGGGACCTGGCTGCAGACTCGCAAGGAGGGACCCGGCTGCTGACTCACGCTAAAGGGACCCGGCTGCAGACAAGTGCTGAGGGACCTGGCAGCAGGCTCATGCTGGAGGGCCCAGCTGCTGACTGGCGATGAGGGACCTGGCTGCAGATTTGTGCTGAGGGACCCGGCTGCAGACTCACACTGAGGGACCCGGCTGCAGACTGCCACTGAGGGACCCACCTGCTGACTCACACTGAGGAACCCGGCTGCAGACTCGCACTGAGGAACCCGGCTGCAGACTCACACTGAGGGACCCGGCTGCAGACTCGCACTGAGGAACCCGGCTGCAGACTCGCACTGAGGAACCCGGTTGCAGACTCGCACTGAGGGACCCGGCTGCAGACTCGCACTGAGAGACCCGGCTGCAGACTCGCACTGAGAGACCCGGCTGCAGACTCGCACTGAGGGACCCGGCTGCAGACTCACACTGAGAGACCCGGCTGCAGACTCGCACTGAGGGACCCGGCTGCAGACTCGCACTGAAAGACCCGGCTGCAGACTCGCACTGAGGGACCCGGCTGCAGACTCGCACTGAGGGACCCGGCTGCAGACTCCCACTGAGGAACCCGGTTGCAGACTCGCACTGAGGGACCCGGCTGCAGACTCGCACAGAGGAACCCGGCTGCAGACTGGCACTGAGGGACCCGGCTGCAGACTCCCACTGAGGAACCCGGTTGCAGACTCGCACTGAGGGACCCGGCTGCAGACTCGCACAGAGGAACCCGGCTGCAGACTGGCACTGAGGGACCCGGCTGCAGACTTGCACTGAGGAACCCGGCTGCCGACTCACACTGAGGGACCCGGCTGCAGACTCACACTGAGAGACCCGGCTGCAGACTCGCACTGAGGGACCCGGCTGCAGACTCGCACTGAGGAACCCGGTTGCAGACTCGCACTGAGGAACCCGGTTGCAGACTCGCACTGAGGGACCCGGCTGCAGACTGGCACTGAGGGACCCGGCTGCAGACTCGCACAGAAGAACCCGGCTGCAGACTGGCACTGAGGGACCCGGCTGCAGACTTGCACTGAGGGACCCGGCTGCAGACTGGCACTGAGGGACCCGGCTGCAGACTCGCACTGAGGAACCCGGCTGCAGACTCGCACTGAGGGACCCGGCTGCAGACTGGCACTGAGGGACCCGGCTGCAGACTGGCACTGGGGGACCCAGCTGCAGACTCGCACTGAGGAACCCGGCTGCAGACTTGCACTGAGGGACCCGGCTGCAGACTGGCACTGAGGGACCCGGCTGCAGACTGGCACTGGGGGACCCAGCTGCAGACTGGCACTGAGGGACCCGGCTGCAGACTCGCACTGAGGAACCCGGCTGCAGACTGGCACTGAGGGACCCGGCTGCAGACTGCCACTGAGGGACCCGGCTGCAGACTGCCACTGAGGGACCCGGCTGCAGACCGGCACTGAGGGACCCAGCTGCTGACTGGCACTGAGGGACCCAGCTGCAGACTGGGACTGAGGGACCCAGCTGCAGACTCGCACTGAGGGACCCAGCTGCAGACTAGTGCATAGGGACCCGGCTGCAAGCTCGCGCTGGAGGACCTGGCTGCAGACTCGCACTGAGGGACCCTGCTGCATGCTTGCACTGGGGGACCCAGCTGATGACTCATGCTGAGGGACCCGGCTGCAGACTCGCACTGAGGAACCCGGCTGCAGACTCGCACTGAGAGACCCGGCTGCAGACTCGCACTGAGGGACCCGGCTGCAGACTCGCACTGAAAGACCCGGCTGCAGACTCGCACTGAGGGACCCGGCTGCAGACTCGCACTGAGGGACCCGGCTGCAGACTCCCACTGAGGAACCCGGTTGCAGACTCGCACTGAGGGACCCGGCTGCAGACTCGCACAGAGGAACCCGGCTGCAGACTGGCACTGAGGGACCCGGCTGCAGACTCCCACTGAGGAACCCGGTTGCAGACTCGCACTGAGGGACCCGGCTGCAGACTCGCACAGAGGAACCCGGCTGCAGACTGGCACTGAGGGACCCGGCTGCAGACTTGCACTGAGGAACCCGGCTGCAGACTCACACTGAGGGACCCGGCTGCAGACTCACACTGAGAGACCCGGCTGCAGACTCGCACTGAGGGACCCGGCTGCAGACTCGCACTGAGGAACCCGGTTGCAGACTCGCACTGAGGAACCCGGTTGCAGACTCGCACTGAGGGACCCGGCTGCAGACTGGCACTGAGGGACCCGGCTGCAGACTCGCACAGAAGAACCCGGCTGCAGACTGGCACTGAGGGACCCGGCTGCAGACTTGCACTGAGGGACCCGGCTGCAGACTGGCACTGAGGGACCCGGCTGCAGACTCGCACTGAGGAACCCGGCTGCAGACTCGCACTGAGGGACCCGGCTGCAGACTGGCACTGAGGGACCCGGCTGCAGACTGGCACTGGGGGACCCAGCTGCAGACTCGCACTGAGGAACCCGGCTGCAGACTTGCACTGAGGGACCCGGCTGCAGACTGGCACTGAGGGACCCGGCTGCAGACTGGCACTGGGGGACCCAGCTGCAGACTGGCACTGAGGGACCCGGCTGCAGACTCGCACTGAGGAACCCGGCTGCAGACTGGCACTGAGGGACCCGGCTGCAGACTGCCACTGAGGGACCCGGCTGCAGACTGCCACTGAGGGACCCGGCTGCAGACCGGCACTGAGGGACCCAGCTGCTGACTGGCACTGAGGGACCCAGCTGCAGACTGGGACTGAGGGACCCAGCTGCAGACTCGCACTGAGGGACCCAGCTGCAGACTAGTGCATAGGGACCCGGCTGCAAGCTCGCGCTGGAGGACCTGGCTGCAGACTCGCACTGAGGGACCCTGCTGCATGCTTGCACTGGGGGACCCAGCTGATGACTCATGCTGAGGGACCCGGCTGCAGACTCGCACTGAGGAACCCGGCTGCAGACTCGCACTGAGGAACCCGGCTGCAGACTCGTGCTGAGGGACCCGGCTGCTGGCTCACACTAAAGGGACCTGGCTGCAGTCTCATGCTGAGGGACCCAGCTGCAGGCTTGTGCTGGGGGACCTAGCTGCAGACTCACGCTAAGGGACCCGGCTGCAGACTGACGCTGAGGGATCCAGCTGCAGACTCGCAAGGAGGGACCCAGCTAATGACTTGTGCTGAGGGACCCGGCTGCAGACTCGCAAGGAGGGACCTGGCTGCAGACTCGCAAGGAGGGACCTGGCTGCAGACTCGCAAGGAGGGACCCGGCTGCTGACTCACGCTAAAGGGACCCGGCTGCAGATAAGTGCTGAGGGACCTGGCAGCAGGCTCATGCTGGAGGGCCCAGCTGCTGACTGGCGATGAGGGACCTGGCTGCAGATTTGTGCTGAGGGACCAAGCTGCAGACTCACACTGAGGGACCCGGCTGCAGACTCACACTGAGGGACCCACCTGCTGACTCACACTGAGGGACCCGGCTGCAGACTCGCACTGAGGAACCCGGCTGCAGACTCGCACTGAGGGACCCGGCTGCAGACTCGCACTGAGGAACCCGGTTGCAGACTCGCACTGAGGGACCCGGCTGCTGACTGCCACTGAGGGACCTGGCTGCAGACTGCCACTGAGGGACCCGGCTGCAGACTCGCACAGAGGGACCCAGCTGCAGACTCATGCTAAGAGACCCGGCTGCAAAACAAAAGAAACCCTAAGGTACTGGTGCACTCACCCAATGGCCCAGGACAGTGGCCAATAGCCTCCAGAAGCCAGTAGGAGGCCTGCTGCATGGAGGGCAAGGATAGCAAATGGCCAAGCAGCCTCAGGGAAGCCAGGGAGAGGCCTGCTTGCCACTAGATTCCCACAGTAGTTCAGGTTCAGACTCAGGTTCAGAGCACCAAACTACTGGCTGTCATGAGTCCTAAAGGCTCAGAGAGACTGCTGCTGGTGTTGCTGCTAACTTCCTACACTAACAATGGCTCTTTTAGGCTCTAGAGGCTCAGATAGATAACTAATGTTGCTCTAGATTCTACTGTAACCCTCCTCTTCTGGCAGTCATATGCCTTATGGGCTCAGAGAGACAACTGCTGCTCCCTTACTCCACTTGCTGTCATAGGCCCTATGTGCTCCCAGAGACTGCTGTTGCTACCCTTCTTCACTGGCTGTCATAGGCAGTAGGAGTTTAGAGAGACTGCTGCTGCTGTAGGTGGTGTTGCTGCTGCTACCCTCCTGCGATTACTGTTAGGGATGAGCGAATCGGTTCTAACGAACCGGAATTCGCTCCGAATTTCTGGGAAAATTCGATTCAGCACGAACCCAAATTTTTAGTGGTTCGTGCTGACCGAATTTTCCCTGAAATAAAAAAAAAAAATGCCGGCATGGTGGGAGCGGGGAGACCGGCTGCGCTGTCAGCTGTCATCAGAGGACGCGTCATCAGAGGAAGCCGGCTTCCTCTGATGACGCGTCCTCTGATGACAGTTGACAGCGCAGCCAGCCTCCCCGCTCCCACCAGAGATGAGCGATTCGCTAAAGTTCGATTCGGACGAACACAAATTTCTTTGAGAAATTCGGCAAATTGCCCGAATCAAATTTTTTAGAAGTTCGCTCATCTCTAATTACTGTCATAGGCTCTAGGGCAGGGATGTCAAATTCATTTTCACAGTGGGACACATCAGCATTCTGGTTGCCTTTAAAAGGCCAGTTAATAACAGGCAAAAAAAACAAAGAAATTGCATACCATTCAAACGTATGGTTACAGTCATGAAAATATTTTGCCCAGAACAGCGCTACTAACATTTTTACCGACCCTAATTAGCAATAGCTAGCAAGACCCATTGCAGCAGATGTAGCACTCTCTGCTGTGGCAGTTTGGTGGGTTAGGGTCCACCCCTTGTGTGGAGAGAGCTGGTTGCACAGACATAGATCAGTTGCAGACACTACTCTTCTCCCCAAAATGTTAAAAAGGCACGTACCGGCTGCTTTTATAGACATTGCACCTGGGGTTAGCGATGGTTCTGTGCTCCACAGTGGAGTGCAGTGGACCAGTGCATCACTCGGCAGCAATTCACACAGATGAGAGGACATGCTGCTGGGGTCAGAAGCCGTGAAGTGACCAAGCCAGTTAGAAGGTGCACCACCCAGACACTACTATCTGGCACCTGTCAGAGGGCCACAGAAATAGGCTTGGAGGAGGGCATCCAGCCCTGGGGCCTTGAGTTTGATACATGGCCTGATGCTGCATCTACCCTTCTTCACTGGTTGTCATAAGTGCTAAGGGCTCAGAGAGTCTGCTGCTGGTGCTGACAATGCTGCTGCCACCATTTTCCACTGCTATCTTATACCCTAGAAGCTTAGAGAGACTGCTACTGCTGCTGCTGCTGCTGCTACCCTCCTACACTGGCTGTCATAGGCCCTATCGGACCAGAGAGGCTGCTACTGGTGCTTTTCCTGATACCCTTCTCTACAGCCTGCCAAAAGCCTTGGAGGCACAAAGAGACTGCTGCTTATACTCATGCCTCCCAAGTGTCCCGATTTTCCCGGGATTGTCCCGATTTTCGCAAAAAATCCTGCGGTCCCGGAACATTAACAAATGTCCCGGGACGCCCTGCGCCGTGGCAGTGTGCCCAGGGCCACAACGACGCCGCCGCGAAGATACTAACTTCCTGGCGTGTGGGGTGAAAGAGTGGGGCGGGCGCACGGGGGTGGGTGGGCGTTATGCTGGGTTGGGAATAAAAAAACGTACGCATGCAGGGGTGAAGGCAGCCGACATTGCTGGAGCTGGAGAGCGTGACAGGGGTGTGGCCGGGGCGTGATGGGGTGTGGCCGGGGTGTGACAGGGGTGTGGCCGGGGCATGACGGGGTGTGGCCGGGGCGTGACAGGGGTGTGGTTGGGCGTTGCAGGGGTGTGGTCGGGGCGTGACAGGGGTGTGACCGGGGTGTTACAGGGGTGTGGTCGGGGTGTGACAGGGGTGTGGCCGGGGTGTGACAGGGGTGTGGTTGGGGGCGTGGCTTGTCCCGCTTTCACATTTTCAGAAGTTGGGAGGTATGCTTATACTGGTGCCAATGCTGTTACCCTCCCCAACTGGATGTCATATGCCTGAGGGTTACAGAGAGGCTGAGGCTGCCTCATTCTTATGGTGCTGCTGCTACACTCCTGTATTAGCTGTCATAAACCTTAGGGTCTCAAAGAGACTGCTGGCAGTGGTGCTGATACCCTCCTGCAATGGCTGTCATAGACCATAAGGGTAGACAGCTGCTGCTGCTACTGTTACCCTATGGGCTCAGAGAGACAGCTGCTGCTGATACCTTTCTTCACTTGCTGTCATAGATCTTATGGGTTTAGAGAGACTGCTGCTGGAGCTGCTGCTGATGCTCTTGTCCACTGACTGTCATATGCCCTGGGGGCTCAGATAGACTGCTGGTTCTACTGGTGCTGCTGCTGTTACCCTCCTTCACTGACTGTCAAGGGGACCCAAGGACCCAAAGGGGCTCTAATACACTGTTGCTGCCTCATTTTGGTGCCGTTGTTGTCACCCTCCTACAATGGATGTCATAGGCTCTAGAATAAAATGTTGCTGTGATGCTGTTACCCTCATCCCCTGGCTGTCTTATGCCCTAGTGGCTCAGAGAGACTGGTGCTGCTGCTACTGCTCTTACCCTCTAACAATGGTTGTCATAGGCTCTAAGAGCTCATATCATTGATGCTGATACTATTAACCTCCTCCTCTTGCTGTCATAAGCCCCATGGGCTCAGAGAGCAAGCTGCTGCTGCTGCTACACACCTCTATTGGCTGTGGCAGAACCTAAGGGCTTAGAGAGACTGCTGCTATTCTTTTTTACTGGTCGCCAAAGGCCCTAGGGGCCCAGCTAGTCTACTGCGACTGTTCCCTTGCTCCATGCACTGTCATAGTCCCTAGGGGCTAAGATTGACCACTTCTGCTGCTGGTGCTGCTACTGTTACCCTCCTTCACTGGCTGTCATAGGCTTTAGGGGCTCAGAGAGACAGCTGCTGATGCTACCTCTCTCCATTTGATGTAATAAGTCCCAAGGACTCATAGAGCTGGCTGCTGTTGCTACCCTCCCCAACAGGCAACAAGTCATAGGACACAGGGGCCCAGAGACTGTTGTCGCTGCTGATGCTACTGCTACTCTCCTCCATTGGCTGCCATAGGTCCTAGGGGTTTAGAGAGACTGCTACTGCTGCTCCCCTTCTTTACTGGCTCTCATAGACCCTATGGGCTCAGAGAGACTGTTGTTTCTGGTGCTAGTGCTACTATTCTAAACTATTCTAAGCTGCCATAGGCCCTAGGGGCTCAGAGAGACTGCTGCTGGTGCTGCTGCTCTCCTCAATTGGTAGTCTTACGCACTAGGGGCTCAGAGAGACTGCTACGGCTGTATAGCCCTCCACCGCAGACTGTCATAGGTCCTAGAGGCTTGGCTAAACTGCTGCTACTGCTGAAGATACCCCCTTCACTAGCTTCTGGTTAGGCTACCCTCCTTCATAGACCCTAGGCTCTGCTCAGAGAGACTGCTACTGCTGTATAGCCCTGCTCTATTGGCTGGCATAGGCCCTAGGGGTTCAGAGAGGCTGTTTCTGGTGCTGCTTCTACAGATACCCCCCTCCACTGGCTGTCATAAGCCATAGGGGCTCAGAGAGGCTGCTGCTGCTGGTGCTGCACCTGTTACCCTCCTCTATGTTGTAGGCCCTAGAGGCTCAGAGAGGAACTGCTGCTGCTTAACTCCTCCACTGGCTGTTATAAGCTCTAAGGGCTCAGGGAGACTGCTGCTGGTGCTGCCACCCTTCCCCACTGGCTTTAATAGGCCTTAGCAGCTCAGAGGGACTGATACTGCTGCATAGTCCTCTGCCACTGGCTGGCGTAGGCCTTATAGGCTCAGATAAACTGCTGCTGCATATACTCCCGTCCACTAGACACAACTAAACTAATGCTGCTGACAAAATCAGCTTTTTATCAGTTAACAGTGATTTGTTAAAAAATTAGATTTGGACAACCACACATTTCTTGGAGAAATTCAACAAATCGTCCAAATCGAAGTTTCGCTCATCTCTACATGTTACGAATAATTTAAGGAATCGCTGCTCTCCTTATATGTGCCTAAACAGCCACTAATCCTCTGCTGAAATGGCAAGGACAGGAGAAACTTTGGCCCTTATTTAAGAAGGGATAGTGTCAGGTAGTGGCTGGTTAATGACAGGTAGCGACAGGTAGCGACAGGTGGACACGGCACGCAATTCCACATTTATCAAGCAGAATCTGTTTAGCGACTGGGATAGCACCATGTAGCGTCTGATTCATCATTTTCACAGCCTCAGCGAACAGCGCCGGCGTTCAGCCTTGCACAGTGCCAGGTATGACCTCTCGCTACCTGGCGCTCTCCCATACATTTCAATGGACGAACCTTTTCTTCTCTTTAAACGGGTTTTTTTTTTTTTTTTCAAAAAAATCACAAATAATTCTGTGACCTCTTCTGGCATTGAAAAAGCAGTTGTTTTCATAATGTTTTTATATATTTCCTCAGAAATGACATTACAGCTCTGCCATTAAAGTGTTCATATGTGTGTAATTCCATATGCTTTCGCTTTGTTACTAGTGGATAGATGCTTGAAAACAGACTTTAATCACACCGCCTCCTGCGCTCTGGGCTTCAAACAAATATATTTCAGCGCCAGAGATTTGTGAGGCTGTTTTTTTTGCTGAATATGGTAGGAGTCGGTCGCTATGAGCAGTCGCTAACATGCGCTCCCACACAGCGCTGTACTGGTCAAATAGCGACTCCTCACAATGTATTAATCATTACTGAACAGCGACTCACGGGCGAGCACGGCACTCTGAAAATGCCTGCTACAGACGCTCATCTGTCGCTACCTGGCGTTAGTGATGAATCAGCCTGCCAATTTTAAAATAAATCTAAATCTTCTACAGAATTATGTTCAGTCCTCTGTGGTATCAATTATAAAAGTAAAAATACAAACTGAAAAAGAAAATAATATTCTACAATCATGTCGCAGTTGTGCAGAGGGAGATCTATATTTGACACAACTCGGCTTTATAAACTGCCAGTAACTGCGCTGAATAACACACTGACACTGGTTGTGTGAAGACCCGCACAGCCATCATGGACTAACCCTCCATCCCTGCACCATGGAGGGCCCAGCACAGCACATTGTCACTATTGTCATCTCTGCTGTTCTCTGTCTGATCGCTCTGCCGCCTCCATCCTGCGGAATCGCACACAGCTCATCATCACAGTGCAAACTGTCTTCAAAGACGACAACCATTCACTACCATTATTATATGCCTGGAGATGTTCTTATCGGGGGATTGTTCAGTGTGCACTGGCCGGTGCATCATTTGCTCACCTTTAAAGGACCTGAACACAGATTCTCTTGTGTTATGTAAGTTGTTTCTATGCCTAAACTTCCCATGGTTAGCAAAAGTCTGATCACATAATTATCTTTACCATTACGTGTCTTAGAGGGAATGGAATAGTTTAGAGGCACTCGCTACGGGCAGGCTGATTCATTAATAGCGGCAGGTAGCGACAGTTGAGCGACTGTAGCTGCATTTTCACAGCGCCCGCTAGTAGTCGCTGTGCTTGGCCGTTGTTCGGTTGTTGATAGAGTCGGTGTGCAGTAATGTCGAATACAGGTTGACGAGTCGCTATTTGACAGGTTCCGCGCTGTATGGGAGCGCATGATAGCGACTGGCCCTAGCGACCGGCTCCCACCATATTCATTAAAAAATCACGCTCAAAAAATTCTCGCGCTGTGAAATGCTTGTTTAAACCCCAGAGCGCTGGCGGCGATGTGTTAAAAGTAGTTTTTTAACCCCCAAACAACCATATTTTTGGAAACCAAAAAAAATTTTTTAAAGAATTTAGTAATATGAATGCAATAATATCAGACCTGTAATATCAATTCTGCACAAATTTATTTTTTTTTTACCTTAAAAAATTATCTAACATGGCAGAAGTGGTCACAGAATTTTTCACATTTAAAAAAAAAAAAAAAAAAAAACATTAATAACAATTAATTATTAATATTTAAAGATTGTTCCATTGAAATGCATTGGAGAGCGCCAGATAGCGAGAGGTCATACCTGTCGCTGTTCAAGGTCGCTCGCTGGCGCTGTGGGCTGAGGCTGGAATAATGATGAATGAGTGGCTATATGGCGCTATCTCAGTCGCTAAGCAGGATTGGCTTGATAAATGTGTGATTGTGGTGGGGAGCCGGCGTTCTCGTGGCGGGGCCCGTCATTACCGGACGCTCACCAGTCGCTACCTGGCGCTATTCCTTCATAAATAAGGGCCTTAGAGAATTGCTCAGATACTCTACTCTAAAATTGACTCATATGCTGAATAATGTTAATACGACCCCCCCCCCCCCGGGCTGATAGATGTAAATTCTCTCTGTGAGTCCTCTTCGCATAAAGCAGAGCAGTTGTAGCACGCTGAATGCTGTGTCCCAGCGGATCTTCTGTTGCTGTAGGGAACTTCGCTCCGACTCTCCCAGCAAAGGAGCAGATGGCGTCTGGAATTCAGCATGCAGCGGGTGCTGTGCTCATCATCAGAAACACAACTCACTGTAATTAAAGTCCTGACTTACTAACGCTAAGCTCGGCCGCTTTGGTCTGGCATAGGTCGCCACGGCATGCACGGCAGATGAAGCAATATCACTACACTATTGTTGCCCCGGGGGCTCACACACTCAAGCAATTCCCTGTTTATTACTATGCACCTCATTTACTAAGGCTCTTATTTAAGAAGGGATAGCGTCAGGTAGCGCCTGGTTAATGAGAGGTAGCGACTGGTGAACGCCGGACACGGCACGCAATTACACATTTATTAATCAGAATCTGTTTAGCGACTGGGATAGCGCCATGTAGCGTCTGATTCATTATTTTCACCGCCTCAGCGGACAGCGCCAGCGTTCAGCCTTGCACAGCGCCAAGTATGACCTCTCGCTACCTGGCGCTCTCCCATACATTTCAATGGACGATCCTTTTCTTCTCTTTAAACTGTTTTTTTTCAAAAAAATCACAAATAATTCTGTGACCTCTCCTGACATTGAAAAAGCAGTTTTTTCATAATTTTTTCATTTTATATATATTTCCTCAGAAATGACATTACAGGTCGGACATTAAAGTGTTCATGTTACAATGTTGTTACAATGTAATTCCATATGTTTTCGCTTTGTTACTAGTGGAATTACTGAAAAGTGATTTGAGACTGCACCGGAAATTACACGAAATGTATATTCACAATAGGATAAATAAGGAGTAAAGAAAAAGAAGCAGTGTGCACATGTGGGTACTAAACACTCTGAGAATATATAATAGGGCAGGTCCCACTGCTTGCCCAAACACCCATCAAACCATGGCACCACCGCTGTTATCAAAAATAGATATTTCTTTATTACTAGAAAGCATCACATATACTGGACATAGTTAAAAAACACTAAAGACAACAATATGTACAATAAGGAAGGGAAACACTTATGGGGGCAGTGGGAATGGCAGTTCTGATAAAAATGGTCACAATTCAGTATGTATTAAACCTGGCTAAAATCTAAAGTGCATGAGTGCAATGTGCTGAATTCCACATGTGCTAAGTGGCACATGATAACTAACCCAATATAATAAACACCAAAAACCGTGTAATTCTAAACCCTATCAATAAAAATGTAAAGATATATCAACCCTAAGCAAAAACAACTAACTACAACTCTGAAATATAAGCGTGAGAACAAAGCCAGGAGGGACCAAAGAAACAATCCCCAGTATGAGAGAAAGTGAACTTACATGTCTGTACGACCACCTGCCCACTGCCCCGACCGTCTACGCGTTGCGTGACGTCATACGCGTCACTTCCTCAGGACATGTTACTAGTGGATAGATGCTGAAAAACAGACTTTAATCACACAGCCTCCTGCGCTCTGGGCTTCAAACAAATATTTTTCAGTGCCAGAGACTTGTGAGGCTGTTTTTCTGCTGAATATGTTGTGAGTCGGTCGCTATGAGCAGTCGCTAACATGCGCTCCCATACAGCGCTGTACTGGTCAAATAGCGACTCCTCACAATGTATTCAACATTACTGAACAGCGACTGAGTCGCTATAAAGTAGCGACTCACGGCCGAGCACTGCGACTACGGGCGCTCTGAAAATGCCGCTACAGACGCTCATCTGTCGCTACCTGCCGCTAACGATGAATCCGCCTGCCCGTTAACTGGTTTTAGCTAGTTTGTGCTGCCTTCAGTGCGCTGTGTGCTATGCAGCTTGGGAACAGAGTTATAATTCTAGCGAAATATATATATATAAAAGCGGTGTCTCTGAAGTGTCTTGGTTATTTGAATAGCATTATATAATGTGAAAAGTAATGTAACAACAGTGTGAACTAAAACTGTGTGAACTGACAAAATCATACACCTAACATTGATTGCAGTGCGTAGGGATGAGCGAACCGGTTTGGACGAACCGGAATTCGCTCCGAATTTCAGGGAAAATGCGATTCGGCACGAACCCGAATTTTTTTGGGTTCATGCCGATCGAATTTTCCCTGAAATAAAAAAAAAAAAATGCCGGCATGGTGGGAGCGGGCAGGCCGGCTACGCTGTCAGGGGGCCGGCGAACCCGAATTTCGATTCGGGCGAACCCGAATTTCTTGGGGAAATCCGGCGAATCGCCCGAATCGAACTTTCAAGAAGTTCGCTCATCTCTAGCAGTGCGGTTCGCTGGAAAAATCTGGAGAACTGCTTAAGTGTTTGGTTTTCATACATGGTCATACTTGGCTGCACAAGGCAGATTTTGTTCGGTAAGTATGGCAAACATGGCTAAACACTTGTAAATGTTTGCCCTATGTGCTGAGTTCTGGGCGCGGGTCAGGGGGCTTTTTTGCTGAAAAGTGAGGCTTACTCCTATTATGGAAGGTTATGAATCATATTATTACATATGCTTGATATGAATTCTTTAAAGCGGGGAGGCCGATTCATTAATAGCGGCAGGTAGCGACAGTTGAGCAACTGTAGCAGTATTTTCACAGCGCCCGCTAGTAGTCGCTGTGCTTGGCCATTGTTCGGGTTGTTGATAGCGACTGAGTCGGTGTGCAGTAATGTTGAATACGGGGTGACGAGTCGCTATTTGACAGGATCCGCGCTATATGGGAGCGCATGATAGCGACTGGTCAGAGCGACCGGCTCCCACCATATTCATCAAAAAATCATGCTCAAAAAATTATTGCGCTGTGAAATGCATGTTTAAACCGCAGAGCGCTGGCGGCGATGTGTTAAAAGTAGTTTTTTAACCCCCAAACAACCATATTTTTGGAGACCAAAAAAAAAAAAAATTTTAAAGAATTTAGTAATATGAATACATTAATATCAGACCTGTAATATCAATTCTGCACAATTTTTTTTTTTTACCTTAAAAAAATATCTAACATGGCAGAAGTGGTCACAGAATTTTACACATTTAAAAAAAAAAAAAAAAACATTAATAACAATGAATTATTAATATTTAAAGATTGTTCCATTGAAATGCATTGGAGAGCGCCAGGTAGCGAGAGGTCATACCTGTTGCTGTTCAAGGTCGGACGCTGGCGCTGTGGGGTGAGGCTGGAATAATGATGAATGAGTCGCTATATGGCGCTATCTCAGTCGCTAAGCAGGATCGGCTTGATAAATGTGTGATTGTGGTGGGGAGCCGGCGTTCTCGTGGCGGGGCCCGTCATTACCGTTCGCTCACCAGTCGCTACCTGGCGCTATCCCTTGTTAAATAAGGGCCTTATTCTTAACCTGCGCATCTCTTATGGTGAGGATTTGTAATTTGATCAAGCCCACACTGTTTTG
Source organism: Gastrophryne carolinensis (assembly GCA_027917425.1). NCBI lineage: Eukaryota > Metazoa > Chordata > Amphibia > Anura > Microhylidae > Gastrophryne > Gastrophryne carolinensis. The sequence goes on along the minus strand of CM051234.1, from coordinate 14,753,848 downwards.
TCAGTTGTTTTTCAGCTGTCTTATGTCATACTTAAATTCTTTATTTAATAAAAACCCATTGAAACATAACCTAAAATATATTTTAATACATTTTCAAAAAATATTATATTCACACAACTACGCTAGATTCATTTTCTTCAAGGCTTTTAATACACAGCAATTATTTGAATGGCAGTTTACAAGCAATATTTCTGGCTGCAGGGTATTGGGTCAGGATTTTGTCATCTGATATAAACACTTATATATGTAATCATTTTATTCTGTATTATTATCATTATTATTTATTTATATAGCACTATCATAGTCTGTAGTTCAGTACAAAGCAGAGATTACCGGAGAATAATACAAGTAAAGCACAACATTGACAACAATGAATAGGATTCACACAATATTATGAGTCAGATATAACAGAAAAGTAGCTAAACACATGCAGAAGTACATTAGGAGGGAGAGCCCTGCTTTCTGTGAGCTTACAGTTAGAGATGAGCGAACTTCTTGAAAGTTCGATTCCGGCGATTCGCCGAATTTCCCCAAAAAATTCGGGTTCGCCCGAATTGAACTTTCACGAATCGCTCATCTGAAAAAAAAAAAATGCTGGCATGGTGGGAGCGTGGAGGCCGGCGCTGCTCTCAGGCGCCCTCTGATGACGCGCCCTCTGATGACGTGTCTTCTGATGACAGCTGAGAGCGGCGCCGGCCTCCGCCGCCCGCTGACAGCGTAGCCGGCCTGCCCGCTCCCAACATGCCGGCATTTTTTTTTTTTTATTTCAGGGAAAATTCGATCGGCACGAACCCAAAAAAATTCGGCTTCGTGCCGAATCGAATTTTCCCTGAAATTCAGAGCGAATTCCGGTTAGTCCGAACCGGTTCGCTCATCCCTACTTACAGTCTAAAGGATGTGATTATTAGTGATGAGCAGATCCAACCAATCCAATGGATCCGAACTTTGCCGGTTTGTGCGTCTGAAGCCGAACACAGATTTCAAATTGAAATACATGCACATGCTCGGCATTTGGGCCAGACCCATATAAAAGGTGAGGTCCATATCTCTCAGAGCCATTTCCATCTGTACCCTTATGCCACAACAATTTGTAAATACTGGGTTGAGAGCGTCCCTTTATATCACAACTAGCTGTAAGAACTGGGGTGACTGCGTCCCTTTATAACACAACTAGCTAAAAAACTGGGGTGATTGTGTACCCACTATATCACTACTAGCTGTAAAGACTGGTGTAAGTGTGTATAACACTAGTAGCTGTAAATACTGGGATGAGTGTGCACCATTATGCCACAACTAGCTGTAAAGAATGGAGTGAACGGTTATCCTTATACCACAACTAGCTGTAAAAAGTGGGACGAGTGTGTACGCATATACCACAACTAGCTGTAAACAGTGGGGCGGCGGAAGCCTTCTCATTATGCACAGAAGCTCTTGGGCATCCATAAGCCCTAGGTCTGCAACTGAGGCAGGATGGCCCATGGTATCCCAGCCAGGCTTGTCATCAAAAAGCATTAGTGACTCTGTGACGTATGGCTGAGGCAGCCTTGCAGATTTTACAGGGGGTGATGTGGAGGACTCCGCACACTGTGGCACATATATTTTAACCGCACAGAATTGCAGGACAACAATCGGTGCCTCCTGTAACCTCCTCCTCCTACTGTGCTTCCTCCTCTGCTTCCTCCTCAGCCCCTGCTGAAACTCCTCTATCTAGGTGATAGACCTCACACTAACCAGGAGCTGTGGACTGGCATCCATGACCAAACAGATGAGTGGCTGCTGTTGGACCTGAAGAGGGGCAAGGTGGCGAGGGACAATAGGCCGAACCTGGTAGCAGCCTAGTGCAAAGGTGGGTTTACGTACAGAGCAGAGCTTCCTAGGCCATTATCCAGGGATGCCTGAGCTGGTGCATAAAGTGCATAGCATTGCAGAGACATTTTGACCTTTCCACCCACCATCTGTTATGTGACTTGCCCACCAGGTAGATTTGAACGTTGTACATGCTGGAAAGAGTGTGTGATTAGCAGCAGGTGATAGTGGAGCTCCAGCTCCAAAATGCTCGAATGAGTGGAAATGCAGACCAACAGCACTTCACCACCACTACTTTTTCTCACTGCAGGGTGCCACCCAGTGAAGCCCATGGGTGTCTTTGGAGGGTGGCTGTAGGAATTATCAGGAGGAGGATGGGACACCTGACACTGAGGACAGATTCTTCTTGACTCAGGGTAGTTTGGCTTACATGAGCCACTACTTGCTCCAAACAACTTTTTCCATTGTCTGCCACATCCACCACCATTAGATATTATGGGTTTTTGTACCAGGAGGCAGAGTTTGACCCACATGGAGGATGACTACTTGTCCACGTGTGTACTGGTACTGAGCAATGGGTCCTCCATGTTCAATTACTGGGTCGCTAAATTGGACAAGTGGTCAGAGCTTGGACTCTATGCCTTGGAGGTGATGGCCTAACCATGGCAAGTGTTCTATGAGAATGTGTGTTCTGCACCACTGGGGATCACCGACAGGAGGATCCACCTATCCACAGCCAACATGTACATTCATGTAAAGATAGACAACGAGTGGATGTCGCGGGCCGTGCCAGCACCTGAGAGAGTGGTTAGAGTGTTGGCTAATTCTTCCTCCTCCTCCACCTCTTACACATAAACCACCACATCCACCCCCCCTCCCCCGAACTTCTGACACCTGTAAAACAAATGCAATATTTGAATATCTTTTTTTGTGTATGGGTGTATTTATTCATAGTATATAGAGATGAGCGAATCAAATCTGAGGACAAACAATCCGAATTCGTTACGAATTTCAGGAAAAATATGATTCTAAACGATTCTGAATATCGCCACGATTCGACCGCTCAAATCGATTCCTGAAAACTCCATTTACTGCGGTCCTGGCCATCTAAAATGGTGGTTTCACATGTCAGGACATGTCCCATGGGGCAAAGAATCCTGGGTAGGCATCACATGTGCCTATCAGCAGCTTCCCGATGATGTCACAGTCCTATATAAGCGGCGGCCATCTTGCGGGGGCTCATTTCGGCGGTGTATTGCATCGAGAATGGGTCAGACAGAGACAGAGCGAGGGACAGATAGATAGAGCGAGGGACAGATAGAGCCAGGGAGAGAAGGAGAGAGGCAGTGACAGTGACAGAGAGAGACAGTTTACAGTGTTTGCATTAGCTTTCAAGCCTATTTAGTGTTAATACAGGTCACACACCTGCCTATTTGTCTTTTCCTTTTCCTACATCTTTAGCTTTTCCCTTTGTAACAAAAACCACATTTTAAAGTTTGCTGTTGTGATTTACTTTCACCGGGGGCATCCCATGCTGTCACAGCGTGCTAGCATTTGTCTTTAAAGAGTACCTGCATCTTTAGCTTTTCCATTTGTAACAAAAACCACGTTTTTAAAATTTGCTGCAGTTATTGACTTTCACCGGGGGCATCCCATGTTTGTCCTTAAAGAGTTCCTGGCTATTTACCTTTTCCATTTGTAGCAAAAAACACATTTTAAAATTTGCAGTAGTTATTCACTTTCACCAGGGGCATCCCATGCTGTCACAGTGTGGTAGCATTTGTCCTTAAAGAGTACCTAGACACACCATGGCTGTATGCAGTGGAGATGGAGACAGGTAGTCACTTGCACAAATGGCACGATGCATGCTCACGTGCTTGCGTAGTGACCACCGAATTGTCTCCATTTGTCAACGGGATGACTTCTGGCTCTCCACCTTCTTGGACCCTCGCTTCCGGCACAAAATGGGGGCATTTATTACACCCACTGACAGGGAGGACAAACTGACCTACTACAGAGAAAGTCTATGAAGTCAGTTGGCTGATGCCTATCTGCGCCATCGTCCATACTCTCGCAGGTCTGACTCGGGGGGACCTCTGCGCTCACCTTCCACTGCCATGGCTGCTGGGGAGGTGGCAGGTGCAGTACCAGCTCCATCAGCAGCAGCTGAGTCTACATTCGCTAATGAGTAGCTTTCTTCACCCGCATAGTGAGGCTACTCATGAGCAGCAGGAAGACCTGGAGCAGGATCTGAACCAGCAGGTTGTGTCAGACCTTGTCATGACCATGCCAACACACCTTGAGGATCCGCTGGACTTTGTGGCAGCAACTGGCAGAGTTTGCCCTGGGAAAGCTGTCCTGCCCGGCCAGCAGTGTGCCATTTGAGTGGGTGTTTAGTGCGGCGGGGCCATAGTAACGCCAAGGGGAACTCGTCTGTCCACAAAACATGTGGAGAGACTCACCTTTGTGAAGATGAATCAGGCATGGATCAGCCAGGATTTCCACCCACCAATGGCTGATCCATGGTAGTAGCTGATGCATGGTAGCTCCATATGCTGCTGCCAACTCCAGGGTGTGTCTTTCAGGCAATAAATGGGTTCCTTATGCTGCTGCCAACTCCAGTGTGTGTTTTTCATGCAATATATGGGCTCCTAATGCTGCTGCCAACTCCAGTGTGTCTTTCAGGCAATATATGGGCTCCTAATGCTGATGCCAACTCTAGGGTGTCCTTCTGACAATATATGGATTCCTTATGCTGCTGCCAACTCCAGTGTGTCTTTCAGGCAATATATGGGCTCCTAATGCTGCTGCCAACTCCAGGGTGTCTTTGAGGCAATATATGAGCTCCTCATGTTGCTGCCAACTCCAGTGTGTCTTTTAGGCAATATATGAACTCCTAATGCTGCTGCCAACTCCAGTGTGTCTTTCAGGCAATATATGGGTTCCTTATGCTGCTGCCAACTCCAGTGTGTCTTTCAGGCAATATATGGGCTCCTGATGCTGCTGCTAACTCCAGAGTGTGTCCTTCTGGCAAATTATATGAGCTTGTTATGCTGCTGCAAACTCCAGGGTGTTTACTTCTGGCAAAATATATGAGCTTGCCATGCTGCTGCCAACTCCAATGTGTCTTTCAGACAATATATGGGCTCCTAATGCTGCTGCCAACTTCAGTGTGTCTTTCAGGAAATATATGGGATCCTTATGCTGCTGCCAACTCCATTGTGTCTTTCAGGCAATATATGGGCCCCTAATGCTGCTGCCAACTCCAGGGTGTGTCCTTCTGGTAATATATGGGTTCCTTATGCTTCTGCCAACTCCAGGGTGTCTTTCAGACAATATATGGGCTCCTCATGATGCTGCCAACTCCAATGTGTCTTTCAGGCAATACATGGGCTCCTCATGCTGCTGCTAACTCCAGGGTGTGTCATTCTGGCAAAATATATGAGCTCCCCATGCTGCTGCCAACTCCATTGTGTCTTTCAGGCAATATATGGGTTCCTCATGATGCTGCCAACTCCAGTGTGTCCTTCAGGCAATATATGGGTTCCTTATGCTTCTGCCAACTCAAGTGTGTCTTTCAGGAAATATATGGGCTCCCTATACTGCTGCCAACTCCAATGTGTCTTTCAGGCAATATATGGGCTCATAATGCTGCTGCCAACTCCAGGGTGTCTTTCAGGCAATATATGGGCTCCTAATGCTGCTGCCAACTCCAGGGTGTGTCCTTCTGGCAATGTATGAGCTCCTCATGCTGCTGCCAACTCCAGGGTGTGTCCTTTTGGCAAAATATATGAGCTCCTCATGCTGCTGCCAACTCCAGGGTGTGTCTTCCAGGCAATATATGTGCTCCATATGCTGCTGCCAACTCCAGGGTGTGTTTTTCAGGCAATATATTGCCTCCTCATGCTGCTGCCAACTCCAGGGTGTGTCTTTCAGACATTATATGGGCTCCTCATGATGCTGTCAACTCCAGTGTGTCTTTCAGACAATATATGGGCTCCATATGTTGCTGCCAACTCCAGGGTGTGTTTTTCAGGCAATATATGGGCTCCTCATGCTGATGCCAACTCCAGGGTGTGTCCTTTTGGCAAAATATATGAGCTTCTCATGCTGCTGCCAACTCCAGGGTGTGTTTTCCAGGCAATATATGTGCTCCATATGCTGCTGCCAACTCCAGGGTGTGTTTTTCAGGCAATATATAGCCTCCTCATGCTGCTGCCAACCACAGGGTGTGTCTTTTAGACATTATATGGGCTCCTCATGATGTTGTCAACTCCAGTGTGTCTTTCAGGCAATATATGGGCTCCTTATGCTGCTGCCAACTCCAGGGTGTGTTTTTCAGGCAATATATGGGCTCCTCATGCTGATGCCAGCTCAAGGCTCTGTGATTGTGCCACTCTGAGATTCTAATAGTGATGCCTCTGATCTACATGTCATACTTCTTTAAAGTATTTTTTTACTAACCCAGCACGCATCCTATGCGTGTTACAGCAAGGCAAAATGTTCTACAACCCTATTGAGGCTCTTGGAAGGCCAGAAATAGCCGTTTATAATAGCAATTCCCCACTAACCAAAACTAATTATTCCAGAAAATTAGGCGATTCGACCAAATCAAATCTTTCATAAATTCGCTCTTCTCTAATAGTATAGATTGAAGTATCTACTTATTTATATATATATATATATATATATATATATATATATATATATATATATTTATTGATATATATATTTAATTTATTTTTGCTTTAATTTTTTTAGCTTTCTGATTTCTGTATTGTTTTGAGTACTCTCCCTAACCCTCTATGTGCAGGGCAATCGCCCAGTTGTTACCTTCCACATTAGGCCCCTACCATCTGTAAAAATAATTTTTCTTCATATATTTCTTTAATTTTTGGGATTCTGTGTACTTTAAGTACTCTCACTAGCTCATTTTGTGCAGGGAAATCGCCCTGGTATTTCCATTCGATTTTCATCTCTCTAGCCCTGGCTACCGCATTTTTTACAGCAAATTTTGGGTCCCCATTGACTTCAATGGGGTTCGGATTCGCGGTCCCTGAACCAAAGTTTAGTGGCAAGTTTGGCCAAACTCTGTTGAACCCACATTTCAAACAAATCATCACTAATGATTATCAAACAAATTTGAATGTATAACATTCTTTCTGAGCTGCATATTCTTAAGTGAAATTATAGACATATTGTCAGTTTATGCAATGTTATGAAAATCTTCAATCAGAATCAGATTTTCTTTTCACCGGGCGCATACAGTACATACGCACTAGTAACCTCATTTGTGAAGTGTCAGCACCTATTAATACCACTCAGCGCCTATGGGGATAATTCAAGAAGCGATAGCGGCAGGTAGTGCCTCGTAGGGGCAGGTAGCGTCTGGTGAACGCTGGGCTCTGTATGAAAAACCACATTTATGAAAGCAAATCTGTTGAGCAACTATAACAGCGCCATGTAGCATCACATATATTATTATAGACGGCTCAGCGTATAGCGCTGCCGCTCTAGCTTCCAGAGCGCCAGGTATTACCTTTCACTCAGTGTCGCTCTCCCATACATTTCAATGGGCTTTCTTTTGCTTGTGTTTAAACATTTGGGTTGATTCAAAGAAACATGTAACAGCTTGGATTTGGCTCACGATCATCCTATTTTTCCCGTCCGCTCGTGCGTTCGTATGAACTTGCGAGTGATTCAATAAGCAAATACGTTTCTATCCTAAAATATACGTCCGTTCGTATGATATCTCCCGAACTTGCCTCAGTCAGTTGCCAATCGTAAAAATCACGTTCATGTGCTCACCTGTTGCGGCGGCAGCCTGTTTTTTCGGCTGCTTCCATCGTCAACCTCTTCCAATTACTTGCGTTTGCCTCTGGCTTTCATTGGTTTTTGGCCTCTTAGATTCGTGCGTTCGTATGTTTATAAGATCTTGCGCATGCGCACCCTCAACCAGAAACTTACCTAAACCTCTTAGCGCTTGCATCCAACTTCATTTATCGGTCCCTCAAACTTACCTAAACCCCTTCGCGGCTGCATCCAACTTCATTTCTCGGTCCCTCAAACTTACCTAAACCCCTTAGCGGCTGCATCCAACTTCATTTCTCGGTCCCTCAAACTTACCTAAACCCCTTAGCGCTTGCATCCAACTTCATTTCTCGGTCCCTCAAACTTACCTAAACCCCTTAGCGGCTGCATCCAACTTCATTTCTCGGTCCCTCAAACTTACCTAAACCCCTTAGCGGCTGCATCCAACTTCATTTCTCGGTCCCTCAAACTTACCTAAACCCCTTAGCGGCTGCATCCAACTTCATTTCTCGGTCCCTCAAACTTACCTAAACCCCTTAGCGGCTGCATCCAACTTCATTTCTCGGTCCCTCAAACTTACCTAAACCCCTTAGCGCTTGCATCCAACTTCATTTCTCGGTCCCTAAAACTTAAGAAAATCACATAATGTACATATGTCTATATGTTTCTAAGCGTGTTGTTTCTGGTTTGTGTAATTTTTTGGGTGTGTGCGTATTAGAAAAGACACATTTAGGAAGGCTTAAAATCTAATTTATTTAAATTATTTCCTTTGTTTTGTTTTTACTAATTTTCAAAACATTTTTTTTTTTTTGGTTGTTTTTTTAAAAACTTATTTTTTTTTTTTTTGGTCTCGGTAAAACACATATAAATGTCTTTTTTTTTTTATAACAGTAAAACACATTTTTTTTTTTTTTTTGTGTTTTTTTAACAAACATATTTTTTGGTTTTTTAACCAAACCATAAAACCCTTTTTTAAATTGTAAAAACTTTAAAAACAAGTTAAACAAAGGAGCCAGGACCAAGGGCACTATTCATCATCCTCTTCTTCATCTGTTGGCCCCAACGTCGCCTGTATGGCCAGCAGCTCGGCCACCAACTCCTTAATTCTTTTTTTTTTGCCCGCCAATGTTTGGGGTATCATCCCTGTAACCAATAGAGAAAGAAACATAAATAGGAGTCCCAGACCGGTTTGTATGCTGGAAATAGATTTAGGGTTAATCAAATACATGTAAATGCATGACATATGTCATTCTTCCAAGGGATACAGTTAATGCATTTCCCACAGGTAAGTCTTTAAACTCCTTAAACCGGACCGTCCACATTATTTAATGAAAACCAATAACTATTCACAAATGATTCTGCACCAGCTCAAAGTTAATTTGGGTTTTTTTGGGATTACAGCGCCGCCATCTGGACTCTGAAGCATAACACTTAATGAGGAGTGGAGAGTTGGATAAAGTACAGGGGAGTAGGTTACAGTGGTGCGTTGGGAATCCCGAGCATAGCTGGGTTGAGGGAAAGGTCATCACTCACACAATGCATGGCAGCACCTTCCTTTTTTCAATCTGTATCCCATGCTGCCTGTAAATATTGCGCATTCCATATTCCCCAATATTGGCTTGGTTCAGTCTAATAACATGCATTAGATGGGTGAAGGGTGTTTTTCCATGTTTCTAATCTGTAGGTACAGTGTGATGGCTAATTCTTTGTTTCTTAATACTAGTTAGGGTCCTCTTTAAGCTAACGAAGTGCCCACATGAAAGTGTGAACTACACATTGGCTACGCCTTTAGTTATGTGTGTGTTATTAGCTAACCAAACATTAATATGAATAATGGCATGGAGACTTACGGAGTTGGTGGCCGACAGATGGCTGGTTGGGGCCAACAGGCTGCCCTTGGTCCTGGCTCTGCTGTGAAGAAGTCCCTGGAGAAACATGTGACATTTGGTTAGTACTTGTAGAGAGTCACTATTCCCCACATATCTGGCTCCCAGTCTGGCTGACATCACTCACCTTCGCCAGGATCGACTTCCAGCATCTCTGCTGCCTCCTCCTCCACTATTTCACCCGCACCAGAAGCTTCTACAAATACATAATAAAGGATAACTTAGTTTTTGGCCTGCCATGTATATCTTTGTGCCTATACATGAAGAGTGACATACCAGAGCCTTCCCCATGCCTGGCCAGGTATGACTCCACGCCCACGCGGTTTGGCCCCTCCTCTGTGGTAAGGTCCAGGGGCTGGTCTGAGGAGGCCACAGAGGAGGGGTAGGTCCGTCGCCCGGGAGATCCACCACCTTCACTCACAGATGCAGACTCATGCAGCACTGGTCGGCCTGTACGCCTCCGGGTGCGGCGAATTCTGAAATCCATTTCCAACACTACCAAAGAAAAGTCATTATAAATAAAGGCATAACTTATACATTTGGAACATATACCATGCAATTGCTTTGTACTTACTTGGGAAATGGATTCCAAAAAACCTCCGCACCCGGGGCATGTGCAGACGTTTCAGGTCCGACCAATGCTGCATTATCTGGGTGTGAGTGAAGGTGGTGCTAGTCACACGGTGTATCTCCGCGATGATCTCCCGGGCGATGTCCCTTTTCTCGCACACATTGGGCGCGAAGTCATACCGGCGCTGAAGCATGATCTGAAAAACATAATGGACACAGAGATTTTACTTTTACACACACACACATATGTGTTGCATGACAAGTTGAGAATTGCATGTCATTAACACACACATTTCGAGTGGCAGCCATTTCTGGGGAGTGCCTTAAAGAGGACGTTGACTGTGAATGAGAGTCTGGTCTTATGTTATATGTATCACACACCATGTACATACAGATAATAGCCAACATCAAGAATCAGCCCACCTGCATCTATGGCATGTTAGGATGGTTTAAACATCCAAGATGTAGGCTAATGCTTAGGCTTTTGGACCACGTGTGTGGCTTCCCGTTGTGTTTTTATGGCTTAGGAAAACAGTGTTCCTCAAACATCCGCATCAAGGTCCGAGACAGGCCAGGTTTGCCAGCTCGCCCCGCTACTCCACAGGTTAATTAACTGTTGCTAAGCCGGAGCAATTGGCCGAATTAGGACATCAGCATAGACAGGTGAAAACGTGGCCAGGCTCGGCCCTTGAGGATGAAGTGTGAGGAGCCAGTGATTAAACATTAAGAGACCCCAAACTAGTTCCAAACGCATCATTTACATTTAGGCCATCATTGACTATTAGATTAAAATGCACAGGCAGCCACTTACCAGCATGAGGATCTCTTCCTGTTGACGGGTGAAGATAGTGGGCGCCATCTTTATGCTTCTTCAAGGCAGCAGATAAGTGAAACCCCAGCGGTTTCCTGGTTCCGCTCGAACGTACGTTCGTACGAGCGCGTAGTCGTGCGCATAGGCGTCACACGCTGGGCTCATTATTTAAAGGTCCCTGCACCCAAAGGTCATTCTCTTTGAGCATTTGTGTAAGATGGCACCTAAAAAGCCTATGAGCAAGCGACCCCAGCAAAGCAAGACCGCGGAGGGCCCAACAACAAGGTCCCAGCAAGGTAGGAGAAAGCTGAGAGGCAAGACTACCACCTCGGCCCCACCAAGGGACCCTGGACCCTCAGGAACCCAAAAAAGGGGCCCCAAGCCACGTGCCCCTGCAGCCAAAAAGCAGCCAACTGCAGCACCCACCACCTCTGCCCCCAGAAGAGGCGGCACAAGGGAGCCCACACCGGCCATGGCTTCAAGTAGGGCAGTTCGGCAACCCAGGCCCCGCAGCAGGGCCCGAACCCCATCCAGGGCCAGAAGCCCATCCAGGGCCCGCAGAACCCCATCCAGGGCCAGAAGCCCAGCCAGAGGCCGCCGAACCCCATCCAGGGCCAGAAGCCCAGGCAGAGGCCGCCGAACCCCATCCAGGGCCAGAAGCCCAGCTAGAGGCCGCCGAACCCCATCCAGGGCCAGAAGCCCAGCCAGAGGCCGCCGAACCCCATCCAGGGCCAGAAGCCCAGCCAGAGGCCGCCGAACCCCATCCAGGGCCAGAAGCCCAGCCAGAGGCCGCCGAACCCCATCCAGGGCCAGAAGCCCAGCCAGAGGCCGCCGAACCCCATCCAGGGCCAGAAGCCCAGCCAGAGGCCGCCGAACCCCATCCAGGGCCAGAAGCCCAGCCAGAGGCCGCCGAACCCCATCCAGGGCCAGAAGCCCAGCTAGAGGCCGCCGAACCCCATCCAGGGCCAGAAGCCCAGCCAGAGGCCGCCGAACCCCATCCAGGGCCAGAAGCCCCTACAGGGCCCGCCGAACCCCATCCAGGGCCAGAAGCCCCTACAGGGCCCGCCGAACCCCATCCAGGGCCAGAAGCCCCTACAGGGCCCGCCGAACCCCATCCAGGGCCAGAAGCCCCTACAGGGCCCGCCGAACCCCATCCAGGGCCAGAAGCCCCCGACCTGGCACCAGCCGGGAACAGAGCCCCCGACCTGGCACCAGCCGGGAACATAGCCCCCCAAGAGGGCCCAGAATTGCAACCATGACCACATCTACACCTGGAAGTTCGGTGGCCAGCCACGCCAGAACACCCAGTCCCTTGGCCAGTCCAGTCCAGTCATTGGGAAGCCACCAATCCGGCCATTCCCCTACCCAGCCCCAGGCCATAATGTCACCACATGTGTCTGCACACATGGAGGAGCAGCCAAGCCAACCATCTGGCCGCACATTGCGCCGCGGCCAGTTGAGTGGGAGATTCTCCCATGACCAAAATATGGCATTGGCTAGTGGCCTTACATTATACTATGACGAGCTCTATGGGAGCAAATCAAAACACACCACAAAGCAGCGCAAGATGGAATTGTTTGAAACCATCCTACGACAAGTAAATGCAGCGGGGGAAGAGAGGAAAGATGTGTCCCAAATTCAGAAGAAAATCTCTGATCTGAAGTATGCTGTACGGCAAAAAGAAATTAAAAGGCATAATTACAGGTAAATAAATGTTTTCTCCAAATATAATGTTTAGGATGTACTGTATGCACCTTTTCTGAGTACCAAACGATTTTCTCTTTTCAGCCTGAAAACTGGAGGTGGCTTTCCTTCTAAATTGGAGTTTACCCCTGCTGAGGAGATTGTGCTGGGACTTCTCCATCCGGTCGCGGTCGGTGGACATGCTGGTCTAAGGGACACAGACTCACCGACCCGTACCCACGGTGAGTACTCTTAAATCTGCATGTTTGCCTGTTTGCTAAATAATCTACAGTTCACTAGTAACAAGATAACGGGATGCCCCTATGGTTTGCCTTGCTTGGCCTCGCACTACTGTGCCTGTTTGTGTCCTCTTTTGGTCCCTGGGAATCACACATTTAGGCCCACATCCATTATGGCAAAGATCAAATTTCCAATTGGATTGGTAAAGTCATGAAGTTTCTCCAGAAAAGTGATATATTTGGAATCAATCACAAAACACACATCATTATGGATGGGTTGCCTATTTGTTGTGTGAGTTGTTTTTGAGTTAACAATGTAATTAGCCACCCCCAAACATATCTGACCTAGAGCAGCGAGACTCAACTGGCGGCCCGGGGTCCCAATGCGGACCTTGGCACCAGATTCCAGGACCCCTGCCCAGACAGCCCTGCACTCAGTTACTTCTGTGTTGACGTGCTCAGAGCTGCCCCCTTGATCGGCGATGTAGTGGTTGTTCTCCTGCCCAATGTCATGGCTCCCTGAAACATAGCATTGCAATATGAAGTACTGCACAGGAAGTGGCATTGCAAGGTACACAGTAACTTGGTAAAACTTTCTCTTGGCACAATCGTGTCCCGCTGCCCCTGCTCTGGCCCATCTGCCACAGTCCAAACATGCCCCCCCCCCACATAAGCCCCATACATTTGTAACAGATTTGCTCCATCCATCCCATCACCATCAATACGTTAACTCCCCCCTTTAGCCATCCAATCCCTGTCCCCTCAGCTCTGCCCCATCCAGCCCAGCAAGGGCAAGCAGCCTTTATTAGTTTGCACTTGGAAATCTCCAGCCCCTCCACCAGTGTGTTTATTTCTAACTAGACACCCCCTGCGTCAGCCCCATGGCCAGACATTCACCTCTCACCACATACCTTTACATGGACCTTTCCAACAATTGTTTGAGTACCCCGGACCTAGCGAATGGTAGTCTAAATCCATAAATGTGCGTTGAAAGTTGTATGCTGACTGGGTACACTTCCTGACTTAGAACTGAGGTCAGTTAGCAGTTTTCGCGAGCCATTGCACCTATCTAAACTTGCGTGTCTTTGAACAAATGTCCCCATTGCTCTAGAGTTGATTAATATTACAAATAGAGCTTTATTTGATTACCTAGCCCAAAATTGGTTATGTGTGTGTTTACGTGGTTTGTTTTTCTCTTCTTCAGCCCAGCATGATCCCTCAGCAAGGGTAAACTCACCCCCCAGTTTGGTTATGCCTACCAGGTCCGTACAGCATAGGAGCCCAGATCAGAGATTTCCGGTAAGTTAATTTAGTACCATAAATACTACCAAGTGCTACAGACCCGCACACTCATGGAAGAGATCCAGGACATGGAGGAAGATGATGATGTCTCCATGCAGGGCACGTAGGATGACCTCCCCCTGGGTCCCAATTTGGAACTGCTCCATAATGTTTCTCTGGCCAATCCTCAGCAGCAGAGTGAATCTCCATCCATTGTGCATGCACATGGGGAGACTGACACTACAGTCCCCAGTGTTCACTCTGCTGCTGAGGATTTGCAAAGCAGGCCTGTTGCTGTTGAGGGGACGACACCACGCGGCAGGGCACGCCCAAGAGCCAGGGTAATTGTGCGGCGGACTCCATTACGCCGCCCCACAATTTCCCAGGGGAGGCAGAGTGCCCTGCTTCAATTATGGACCCAACAAAGGGACTCTTATGAGGCACAGCTCGTTACAGAGCGTGAGCAAAGGCATGCCGACATGGTCAACATCCATACCAGTCTACAGGGCATCCTCGCGGAGTTGCGTACCCTCAACAGCAACGTGGTCAATGCAAGTAATGGCATCCAGTCAGCCATGGCTGAGATGACCAATATGCAGAGAAACATTGTGGAGCAGTTTCAAATTCACAATGCTGCCATGGCCCAGGCTAGGTCCCATTCACATGGACCTCCACCTGGTTATTATGGGCAGCCACCCTATTAAGCCATGGGTGTGTGGGACATCTTTTCTCTTAACCCCCACTGTATTTACTTGTCCTTTGAGGTTTCAAACAATCCATTTTGTGTTGCTCATGCAGGTTGTGTTTTGTATTTGCTCCCATATAGCTCCTTAGAGTAATGCTTAAGGCCACTAGCCAATGCCATAGGTCTATGTGGAGGGTATCTGGCCACTTATGGCTTTAAATATGGATTTGGTTGGTGCTCCTCCTGTTTGCAGACATGTTTGTGTGACATTATGGCCATGCCCAAATATCCCTGGGCACAGGCAATATTAATGACTGGACTAGGCTGGCCTTTGGACTGGGTGTCCTTGTTTGGTTGTGCCACTCACTTCCAGGTGTAGATGTGCTCGATGTTTTTTTTGTAATGTTATCCATTTGTAACCACAGATGTATGTGGAATGTTTTCTGTTAAGCACTATAATTTTTCCTTTTCTAAGTAAAAAAAAAATCTCACTTACAATACTTGTGGCGTTTTTAGTGGGAACACATTTTAAACAGCTTGGGCTAAACAAGATAATTTTGGTTGGAAGAGGTGTAACAATGCAAATCTAAAGCTAAGGAAACTACATGAAATACATTAGGCAACAATTAAGGTCAAAATGTTTTACTTTGAGGTAATGCCACATTACGGCAAAACAACATATTTAACAAAAAGGATAACACAGACACACAGAATGTTGAGACAGGGAAAAAAATCAAGTAAAATGCTGCAAGATCAGGTTGGCTCTTACAGATTGGCCAGACTCACTGGGTGGGCCCACAAAATTCTCGACTTCATCCTCTACGGCTGAAGAGGGCAGGCTGTCCACATAACGTGGGACACGTTCCAGGATGGCAAAATTGTGCAAAACAGCACATGCCATGATAATGTCGATCACTTTCTTGGGATCATATTGCAGGGCGCCCCCAGTATGGTCAAGGCAACGAAAACGTGTCTTCAGCAGACCAAAGGCCCTCTCCACAACAGCCCGGGTCTTGCGATGCGCACGGTTGTACGCTTCCTGAGAGGCATCCTGGGGCCGCAGCACAGGCGTCATGAGCCAGGGTAGAAGTGGGTACCCGGAATCACCTTAAACAGAGAATTAAATGTAATCAAAATTAAAAAGGCAACACAACAAACACCAAAAATTTAACATATATCATAATGATGTAAGGTAAAGTGGCCCCAAAAAAAAACAGGGCACATTAGCCAAATAAATCTTTCCACTAATGGATTACCTAATTAAAAATGGCACTTCAATATACCAATTAATTAACAAACATCTGCACGCCCAAGGGTATTTGGAATTTAAATATATTTTTAGTTTTCAAACATGTTACAATTAGGATGCTGCTGAGGGGCTATCCACATTTATCTGGAAACTACAATGTATGCAGTTTAAGTCCACTTTGACATTTAAAGACCAATAGTACAAAAGGAGCCAAAGCTCAAAGATCCTTGGGTATAAACTCAAAACCAATATATTTAGGGACAAGGAACTTACAGACATCCTAACTAAAGGGAAAACATTCTGAAGGACAAAGCGAGGCAAGCATTTTTATTGGAAGTTCATAATATATGACCCAAGAAAAAGGCAGGTTGAGGCTTATGTAAAGAATTCAAATACTAACATATCAACAAATACAAGATTAATGCAACATTTAATAACACACAAATAGGACACACTTACCAAGCAGCCATGCCCCCGAAAATTCACCTGCCTCAAATCTCCGAAACAACCCAGATCGCCTGAGAATATAGGAGTCGTGGGACGATCCTGGGTAGCCGGCAAGGACACTCATAAACCGCATGTCCGGACCAACCACGGCCTGGACATTAAGGGAGTGTCCCATTTTACGATTCCTTAAGGCAAAAACATACAAAAAGGGTAATTGATATTTGACCCAAAATAAAAAATTAACAACAAAACATGTCTGCACTCTATTGGGAAATACTAATGAAAAGCCTAGATAAAGCAGCTACACAAATGAGGGATAAACAAATATGCTGCCGCAAAGGAAAACAGGTTACATGACACGTTGGCCAACATAATAACCAATCTCAATACCTATATATATACTCGTCGGCTGCCCTAGGTACGAGTGCCACATGTGTGCAGTCAATAGCACCAATAACGTTGGGCATGTCGGCCACATTATAAAACCCAAGCTTAATGGCGTTTCTGGCTGCCATATCATCCGGAAAATAAATATATTTTGGAGTTATGGCAGCCATGCCTTCCAAAAATTTAGAGAGTGCGCGGCTCAGCGTAGGCTGTGACATCCCCACGGAGAGGGCACCCAGCCTCTGGAACGAGCCGTTCGCCAAAAATTGCAGGCAGCCAAGCATCTTGGTCATACCTGAAATTGCATGCCCCTTCCTTGTGGTGCGGGCTAACCATGGCCGCAGCTCACTATATAATTTATGGAGGGAAGCGCGATTAAGCCTGGTCAGCTCGAACAGCTCAACATCATTCATGCTATCGATGTTCATGCGACGACGCAGGGGCAATCTGCTCTCAGACATCTCGATCAACTCAATGCCAAAAAGCATAAGCCCTTGATGTGCCACAAACTCGCTCCGCTCCATCCTACTCCCGAGGCCAAATAGCTGCCGGCAAACATTTCGTAAAGCAGCTCTTTAATGGGCTTCCAAACAATTAGCAATCACCTCTCTGAATTGGTCGCAAGCCCATGTGAAGGACGTAAAAAATAGGATCGGACGCAAATAATACGATTTGGACGGGAAAAACACACGAACTAACGCAAATTATACGATTCTCGTACGAAATGCGTATGTTCATATACGTCTATGCGCGAACGATCGTGCGAATACGAAATGGGCAAAAAAACAAGAAAAAATGACAAACACCCACCCAAACTTACGATTCTCGATACGAAATCAATTAACTTTGGCTCTTTGAATCGAGGGGATTGTGTTTTTTTTTGCTCAAATCATTGTGTGACCTCTCCTGGCTGCAAACAAACATATTTTATATTTTTATAGCCTCCACAAGGCTGATTCATTACTAACGGCAGGTATCGGCAGATGAACGCCCTCCGAGCCGTTTTATGTGACAAATACCAGACAGTGGTAGTTGGGCAGTGCCACTTCTAACTGTCCCGGTTGCTTCATGGTTTCTGACACTAGCAGCATGTCCTTGTGTCTGTGTGAGCAGCTGGTACATGCTTTTTTAAGGTTTTGAGGGGAAAAGAGAGTAGTGTCTGCAACTGTTCTGCGTCTCTGTGTTCTGTGCAACCAGCTCCCACTACACAAGGGGGGGCTCACCTAACCACCACAGCAGAGGGTGCTACATCTGCTGCAGGGCTTTTGCTAGCTATTTCCAGGTAGAGTGGGGAAAAATATTGTAATTCTGCATCTATCCTGGGCAAAATAATTCTGTATCTTCATCTGTCCTGGGCAAAATAATTCTGTATCTGCATCTGTCCTGGGCAAAATAATTCTGTATCTCTCCTGGGCTTATTTAATTCAGCCTTTTTCCTGGGCAAAAGAATTCAGCTTCTTCATCTGTCTTGGGAATAAATGTGCCTATCCTGGGCAAATTAATTCTGTATTTGCCCTGGGCAAAATATTTCAGTGCCTGTGTTAAAATTCCCTTGGAAAATCAGCCTGTAACCACACATATGAATGGTTGTGTTTGCATTTTATTAACTGGCCCCTTGAAGGTGACCATATCGCTGAGGTGACCCTCAGTGAAAATGTGGATGAAGAAAATCCAAAGTCCAAAAAAACAGAGCCAGGAAACCACCAGTCAAGGAATGCAGGGGCAGGGAGTAACAAAGACGAGATCAGCAGAAGGTCAGGGTCATACACGGGGAACATTCAATATACACTGAAAACAACACACCTTAGCAGAATGCTATAACAGGCATCAGGAAAATGGTTCACTTTATAATGACACTGACCAATAGGCTGGAGATATCAGGGAAACTGACTTTTGGCTGGACTAGGGACAGAGTCCATTGGCCCTAAAAAACAACAGCACTAATAGCTTGATAAATTGTAGCCCTTTATTAAAGAGGAACATGACCATTTCTGATGTTCCTCTCTAAACATCCCTCCCTCTCTGCCTTTTGGATGCCAGGATTATTAAAAAAAATCAAATTTTCCCTGCAACTTACTGTCACTTATCTGCATGCCAGCTCCCCCATCACTAGGGTCCAGGGGCAGGTGGTTGGCGGCTGGCATTGACAGCACAGCCGACTTCCCCGCACTCCCCTCCTGCTGTGAATGCTTTTATTCACTCACGGCTCATTGGCAGGCTGTGCCAGCATCCCTGGCCTTCCTTCAGCTGGGCTTTTGCCTGGCAGCAGCATGCCGCTGACTGAAAGGAGATGGGGTATGAGGCTTCTATTGGCTGGAAATCTATTATAAACAGTGTGTTATGTATATTAGTGATTGAACTGATTGGATAAGAGTCTGCATCTGTGCCATGGAAAGGGTGGAATGATACGTTTTTAGAGATACACAGGGTTCACACAGCAAAGTGGATCAAAATGTCACAAATGCCACTAAGATGCACAGGTGGAGTAATAAGTGCTCAGACTAGAGCTGGCTATGTAGAGATCTGCAAAACATGACCTGTTGGTGGCTCTAGAGGTGAGGGTTGGGGAACTCTGCTATGCTGGTATTCCTAAGAGCTCACATGGGCCTCGAGCCAGCCCTGGAAAGATGAATAGATAGATAGATAGATAGATAGATAGATAGATAGATATGGGATAGGGATAGATAGATATGAGATAGATAGATAGATAGATAGATAGATAGATAGATAGATAGATATGAGATAGATAGATAGATAGATAGATAGATAGATAGATAGATAGGAGATAGATAGATAGATAGATAGATAGATAGATAGATAGATATGGGATAGATAGATAGATAGATAGATAGATAGATAGATAGATAGATAGATATGGGATAGATATGAGATAGATAGACAGATAGATAGATAGATAGATAGATAGATAGATAGATAGATAGATGGAAGATTTCCCTCTTTACACAAAAGTCCATTCTGGTCTTGTGCACTCCTGCCTTTCCCCAATCCTTCCTGTCTTCTGTACTAGCATATTTTTGTAAGTCAGTCAAATCTGGTCAGGGAGGGGTATTTCTGGTGTTAACATGGGCATTTAAATGTTTAAATGCAGCCATTTCCACCACCATTACACATTAGGGCAGAGCTCTGAGACATGCAGGCATGCCCTATACCTGCCCAGGGACCACCTTCAAGAAAAATACAACAGTGTGCAACTTGCCTCCATGCTCTTGTGCTAGGACACCTGCCATGGCCTTACAACTTGTTCCTGGAAAATGAGTGACACATCTTGCCATAAAAATGAAAACCTAACCCGGGCTGTCACCAAAGCATTTCTCAAATACACAAAAGCAATGTGCATTTCACTGTGTCATTTAACCATTTCATGGTGTCAGGTTTATCAACATGCGCCTGAGCTGTATGCTAACAACTAACTATAACAATCTAGAATCTATTGGCAGCAGTAACCAATCATACCAAGGTAGTTTAGCATGTCCTTCTTGGTAAGTGGGCAGGGCAGAACCACAACAGTAAGGTGTCCAGGGGATAAATCCCACATCCAGCGGATCTACGTCTATGTCATATGTCAAGAGGCAAGTATGCAAGCCTTATATACATATGAAGTTTTATTGTGACTCCTAGTTTAGCCTGGAGTGGGTCAGAAATCAGTACAGGCAGTGTTTTGTAATTCTTGGTCAGTATCCCATTTATCCCAATTGCTTTTGCTGCTGCTGCCAGCTAAGTAGGGCATCTGACATCATGCTGGAGTGAGCTGACTGGCTGCGGTGCAAGACCTGTTAATTATTTCTCCCTCAGCATAGGGCTAATTTATGGAGATAAAAACCAGCCACAGCTTCTTTACCTGTCAGTTTTGTGAAATGCATGCTGATATAGGTTTGTCCAGTCTGAAATCTGCTGTTTTAATATCAACGTGTACCCTGAGCCCCTCAAAAAACTGTGCATTTCTGCTCTTTTCATCTCTGTCTTTGATCCCCCCACACACACATTCCGTACCTGACAGTTTGCGTGTGGTTAATCCATATGCTTCCCACAGTATGAGATATCTTTGTAATAATTATCACATTACCTCAATCCCAAGCTAATGTTGATCCTACCAAAGCATCTATGATTTGTTGCTTTACAGTTAAAACATATCTCGGATTCAGATTACCCATGAAGGTCTGAAAAGTAAGCGGATGCATGTTATCATGCATTCCCAGATCTCCCTCAGTAGCCCATACATCTATGAATCTTTCAAAGAAATCTGAGACAGATTCTCCCACTTTGTTTACCAGCTTATGGCAGAGAAGATTATGTGGAAAAGCTCTCTCTTTCCTATTTTTTCTCACAGGGTATCCTATCCTTTTTCAGCAGTTAGGAAAGGGGCTTCCTCTTTCCCTTTAGGCTCCTCTTTATTTGGCTGATAAGTAACAGCAGACAGCTTCTGTCTATCGCTGCTCATTTGTTTCCTGACTCCGGGGGTTATTAAGTCCTCTATATCTTCCTCATTAAAAAAAGGAATAAAGGCTGTTTTTCTTAGGTGGTACATAAGACGGAGTAGCAGTAGCAGTAGGTGGTTTGAGTTTAAGTCTCCTGTTTATATTTTAAATGTGTTCCTAATTTGTTTTCCGGGCCATGAAATCCATGGGGTCTCTTTGTCCCCTGAATTGGGTGTCCTCTTACTGCTCTTAGTCATCCTCGAACCGATAGGGGGTATTTTTAACCCATTTTCATCATCCTTCTTCATATAATCTTTATTCCAATTTGGGTCTCCTTGATAATAGGGGAATGCTTCCTGATCAAACAAGCATAAAGCCTTAATCATGTCCATGTGAAACCCATGTACATACAATCTACCCAGGGATCTACATAATAATCAGACTTCGATAGTCTAATTACAAATTCCTTACAAGTTTTCCCTATCAAAGGTTAACATTTGCTATCAGTTTGTCCCGTATTGAACAGTGGTTCAGACCTATCAGTCCCACACAACAAATTACCTTCCACTTCTATGCGACAGAGAAGAGAAGTAAACTTTTTTTGCAAGGGACAATGATATAGGTTGTCAGAGAGCCTTTTCAAAATATCTATATATAGCGCTATATATCTCTAATTTGGCTGCTCTGAGCCTAAAAATCTCTTATTGGGCTACTCTGAGCCCTGCTGCCTCTCAGGATGGTCTGCCACCGCTCAGGAAGACTTTTCTCCCTAGGGTTCTTAAACCTGCCATATAGCAAAGGTCACGGTAATTATATAAGAGGTACTTACCGAGACATGCATACAAGGCAGGTATCCCACTTCTGACACCAGTCCTGTTGGGAGGCAACTCGATTAGTCTATCTGGCCTCTGTGACACAACCTCCTTACCCTTGTCCATTTTCAGCCGACTCAAGACATACACATCAGGGTGGTTCAACACATGATATCAGCATCATTGAAGATTCAGCTTGAATCTTTAAAGAAAATGACACACAAAAGGAGTTTCTGAACTCTCCCCTCCCTTCCTGAAAACATAACTTTCACATTACAAAGAATAGTGCAATCCTACAGCATGCCTAAAAAAATTCAGGGAGTTTTCAAGTAGTTGCTATCTAATCTTGGGCGCAGGAATGTTTCAGATTTACCAGGTTCCAGACTCAGATGAAGCTCTTTACATGTACACCTAAAAGTGGAACTCTAAGTCTAAATATAATGAGGCAGCAAGATGGCTGAAATGATGTCAAAGAAATAAAGAGATTTAATCCTTCAGGAAACACCCCACAGCAGAGGGCAGCAGCATAGAAGAAATAAGAAACCTGCTCAGCGCACTTTGTAACAAACTAATGTGACCCCTCTAAATTATCCTGCTAAGTCTGATGAAAAAGCAACTCATTACAAGGTATACTGACTTACAATGGCATACCTTATAATTAGCAGCTGAAATATCCAAGGGCTGAATTCTTCAGCTTTTGAATCCAAATCGAATGATCCAGACTCCAGAAAAAGTAAAAACTGTTGACATACAAAGCCTCATGGAGACATGGACTCAGACAGAGCATGAATCCCTAGCACCCATGGGCTACAAGGAATTTTCCATGCCTGCCCAGAAATACAAAACTCCCAAACAGGGCCATCGCTCAGGTGGCATATTAATCTGGTACAGGGCGGTGCATAAAGATCATATGAGAGCGGTCAAATGAGGAGACAATCATATCTGGATAAATTAGCAGCTCCATCCTCACCTCTCAATATGACATCTACCTTTGTGCATATCCCTCCAACCCCCTACTACAACCCAGACATCTATGAGGTCCTACAAAATGAGGCTGCCCAATTCCAGTGTCATGGCAGGGTGCTAATCTGTGGAGCTCTCAATTCCAGGACAGGTATAGAGATGGACTTATCTCAGTAAGAAACAGCTACGACAGGACTGTAAACAATAGTGGGGAAAAAGCTAGTGAGCCTGTGCCAGAACATGGGACTGTACATAAAGAATGGGCATATCCGGGGTGACTGTCTAGAAGGATTCAAACTAAATTTCCATGTGGGAAGCATGGTGGTGGACTATGGCATCACAGATGCAGCCTGCCACCATCCTTCAAGTGGCTCAGACAATCTGCCACCGAGTACACCAATGTGACCAACTGAGCGGAAATCAAAGAAATGCTCATAAACTTTCAC
The DNA here is from genome assembly GCA_027917425.1 of Gastrophryne carolinensis. Taxonomy (NCBI): domain Eukaryota; kingdom Metazoa; phylum Chordata; class Amphibia; order Anura; family Microhylidae; genus Gastrophryne; species Gastrophryne carolinensis. The sequence continues at coordinate 14,730,336 of CM051234.1, read as the reverse complement.
CAACCTCTACAGGACTTTAATACCATCCTGCACACCATGGCAGAACTAGCAGGCCTCAAACAGACCAACATCAAGAGACCTTTTAATAAACAGTCCTAAAAATGGTTTGACCAGGAATACAGGGCTCTACATCATTCCCTGAGGACAGCCTATAACAAAAACCCCAATGACAAGGATGTGAGGGAAGCCTATGACATAGAGGCAATACAAGTGCACCCTCAGAGAGAAAAAACAAAGGCATCTCCCACAAAATCCTGCAGCTTGAGGACTCCCTCCAGGACAACTCATTCTGAGAGACCTGGCATCATATTGGCAAGAAGCCAAAGAAAAACTCTCCACATCCAGAATGGCAACACCTGGCTCAGCTACTTCAGGGGCCTCTACAAAAATCTTCCTGAAAATGATCAAACCCCAGAACAGCAACAAATATCCACAAAACTGAGGGACATGGAGGAGGCAATCGAGGACTTCTAAACCCCCCTAGACTGGCCAATCACCATGCAAGAAATCCAGGAAAGCCTCACCCTGCTGAAATGCAGGAAGGCCAGCAGTACTGATGGTATCCTGCCAGAGATGATCAAACACAGCTTCCTAGATGTACACGCTGCACTGGCAAAACTATTTACCCTGGTCCTGAGCTCCAGACACTTCCTTCAAGGCCCGTGCCTTGTTCCTGAAACTCCTGCAGAGTGGAATAGGGGGGAGAACATATGATGTCATCAAGAGTTCATACACTGGGAACCAATGCAGCATGAAGGTGAATAGCAAGAGGATGGCATATTTCCAGCAGGGCCGAGGAGTCTGACAGGGCTGCAGCCTGAGCCCAACTCTCTCCAACATCTACATCAATGAACTGGCTGCAGCTCTAGAGGCCTCCTTACCGACAGAGACAGGCCTCCAAGACAGCCTGGCAGTATTGGAAAAATTCAGCACCACATTGGCACTACCCATCAAATCTAAGAAGACCAAAGTCATGGTGTTCCAGAAGAGGGGTCAGAATAGAGCCTCAATTCACTCATTCATATTAAACAGGTCTGCATTGGAGAAAACCAACAGCTACACCTACCTGGGGCTGGAGCTTAACCAATTAGGGAGTTTTAAGCCAGCAATAGAGGCCCTGAAAGGAAAAGCCTGCAGAAATTTCTATGCCATCAGAAAGTGACTGTACCACCTCAAACCACCAGTGATGGTCTGTATGAAGATTTTTGATTGACCCAATCCTGCTTTATGGAAGTGAGGTTTGGGCCCAATCACTTACCCAGACCAGTCAAAATGGGACTCAAGCCCAACGGAGACCTTTCATCTGGAGTTTTGCAAGTACTTCCTCCAGCTCCATCGCAGCACCTCCAACATGGCATGCCGGGCAGAGCTGGGCAGGTTCCCTATATAGTTCCAGATGCAGAAGAGGGTGCTGTGCACTACAACTGAGTGTCAGCCGTCTGTCCAACCAAAACCCCCAACATGCCCTGACAAAAGCCCAAATAAAGGGGGAGATAGAGAGCTGCCAGGAGCAATATATAGAGAAATGGAAGAAAGAAATAAGTAACTCCCAGAAATTACCATCTACCAATCACTAAAGAGAGACTACACCATGGCCCCATACCTGGAGAGGCTGCACCACCCCAAACACAGGCAGACCCTGAGCCTCTATAGACTGAGCGTCCACAGCCTGGAGATGGAAACAGGCCGGCACAGGCAGACATACAAGCCAACGGAGAGCAGACTGTGCCGGCACTGTGAGCAGGGGGCCCTGGAGGATGAGGCCCACTTCCTGCTACACCACAGCAAATATTCATCCAACAGGGACACTTACTTCCAGAGACCCTCCACCCTCATCCCAGATTTCAGCTCCATAAATGATGAGAGGAAACTCCACATCCTGCAGGGCCCAATATGTCTCCACCTACCACCAACTGAGAGGAACATAAGAGACCATAGACTGTTATACCCCTATACTGCCCCTATACTCCAACTCTATACTGCCACCAACTAAAAGGATAATTGGAATCCATGGATTTTATATCCCTATACTGCCCTTTAATCACACCCCAACCCCTTATAGCACCCAATATGTCTCCAACTCCCACCATCACACCCAATATTGCACCCAATATTGCGCCCATAACCCAACACCCACCCCCTTTATTTTCCACATCACCCCCCATTTGTAATTCTCTTTTGCTTTGGCAATGCTAAATGTTTTTTTTGGACCTGATATGGGATAGATAGATAGCGGTGGACCCTTGGGCAGCATGGTCTCAGTGGGCCCCTTTATGGTGAAGAGTCGCATCACATCACTGAGGAACGTCCCAAATCTGGATGCCCTGCTATTGGGACCAAAACTCTAGTTTTGGTCTACTTTGAAGAGCACCAAACCCCTTTAAACCAGACCTCGAAGTAAAAACAAGTCTAGATGCTTCTGATTTTGGATGCCCCGGTGTGTGACTCCTCCTTTGTTCATTACTTTCGACAAACTGGTGAATGCACTGTGGAGTCACTAGTTTGAGTTAGCGGCAAAACCAGGGGGTTTCTTTCACAAACAGGGACATCCCAAATTGAGATGCCCCTGTAAAGTGGACTCGGGTGGAATTGCTTGCATAGTGGGTATGCCAGCGATCCCAGGGGGTTTCACACAGTAGGGTATCACAGATTGGGATGCTCCAGAGATAGGAAATTGGCTGGGGTGGGCAAATTAAAAGCAGTACAAAACCCAGCACTTCCTCCCCTGGAATCTAAATTGAGATGCCCCATTTTGTGAAACCCCACCACCAGCTGTGGCAGTGCCCTCCCAGTCCAAACCCCAAAGGCCGGCCCTGTCAGTGGGTGCCCCCAGAGGGTGGGCCCCCCGGCAGCTGCCCCACCTTGCCAGGTGCTGACACCGGCCATAGATAGATAGATAGATAGATAGATAGATAGATAGATAGATAGATAGATGATAGATAGATAGATGTGATGTGACAACTGCTTTTCATTTTTACAGACCAATTGCAAAGAAATATGCCGACCTCCTGACATTTACATTCATGGTTAAAGCTTTCAACAGAGAGAAAATTTTACCCAACATGACTGTGGGTTCTTTTATATGTGACAACTGTGGAGATGCGACACAAACTGTGTATAATATTCTGCAAACTCTGTCTGGATACAAGAAGGAGGCTCCGAACTATTCCTGCAGCAATCAGGGTGAGGTCATCGGCTTTGTGGGCAGTAATGTCGCTATGGCAGAGTTAATCAGAACATTTGGCTACTCACAGGTAAGGGGGCACCTTCTTTCTATTGTAGCTGTTTCTCATTTTACTATAGTTAGAAAATATGGCTCCCTTGGCATGGTAGTCAGTCATATGTATATGTATGTATATAGTACATAATCACATCTTCCTTTTATCAGCTGACACAATAGTGAGTTGATTAGAAGAATAATTGGATGGTAGTTTTGTAAATATAGTTTGAAATTTGCCGGGACTTCAGACATCAAGTATTTCTTAAACAATAATGTAAAAAAAAAAAAACATATACACACAGAATACAAAATAACATTTTTTTCTTTACTCACCTCCGATCCTCAGCTGTCCCATGGCGATCATCTCCAATGACAGCTTCTGGGTGATCAGTGGAGGTTGGCTGGGGAGCAAGAGATCACAGCCCTCTTGCCCCTGCAACCTCCCTTCTCCGATCACCCGGAGCGACTGTGCTTCCCGGGCTGGATGAGAAATGCCAGGGACTTGAGGGAAGAGCCGGGGGGGGGGGGGCAATTGGAGGCCCTCCCAGTGAAAAGTATACCCGGCAAGAGGGATCACTACCGCAGGTGAGTGAATTGTTTTTTACAGCTATCAGCAGTGGCAGGAGCGGGGTATTTCGGGAGCCAGAAGAAGCCATAAGAGCCCCAGATCAGATGCCCCCGAGTGAAGAGGCGGATTGAACGAGGGGTCAGGTGAGTGTTTTTTTACATTTTTTAAAAACTAGCAATGGGGGAAAGTCAGGCACGTAACACTTACCTGCTTGGCACTTAACTGCTGGACAAGCGAGCACATAGGTTTAACATGCTTGGTACTTAAAGGGTTAAAGGAGGACTATTGCGAAAAAATATTATTCATATGAATATGCTGGCTGGCGGGAGGAGGGGTCACTTATACACCCAGCATCAAGAAATATCCAGCCAGATTTGTTTTTTTAATTTTTAATAAAAGAAAGTACAAATTGGGGGTACAGGTTCTGTACCACTCAAACCTGGCACCCCTGGATTTTCTTTCTACCAGGAGAAGAAAACCACAAGCTTTGCTGGGGGTTTTATTCAGTCTGGGTGTATAAGTGACCCCTCCTCTCATTAGCCACATGATTATATGGATTTTTAATATTACACAGTTTCGTGATACACCTCCTTTAATCTGGCCCTGACAAAAGGTAATGGTAGATAATGGCAAATGCAGCAAGAATTCACGTGACTGTCCTGCCAATTACTAAAACAAAACCAAAAAACTCTATACTCACATATTGTCCCTCCCAGATGACAAAAGGGGAGTGTTTCTTTTTTTGGCTGGACAATCCATTTAAATAGAGAACAAGGGGGTCCCCAGCCTGTACCCGGGAGCCACGTGTACCTGGACCCCTTCTGTGTGGCTCATTGGCTGGCTGCTTTACTGGAACACTTGAGAAGTTTCAGAAGAGGCTGCATGATATAGAAAATGTTGGGCAGCCAGGAAACTGTGGCAGTTTACCTGTCTCAGTGGTTTTCCTGACTTCCCTTCCCTGGCCCTGCACTTGTGTCACATGCCCCGGATAGAAGATGAAACCTAGTAAAACAAGTACAGTAGGCCATGGTTCTCTGCCTGCCTTATTTTGTTATTTATTCTTGAGAGGATTTGCCCATGAGGAACGAACATATAAAGGGGTGGGATGATCTGCATGTGGAACCATAAAGCACATCACTAGACTGATATTGGCACCCTTAACAGTTGTAGTTTCTGTCCTGGCTCCGGCTCTGTCAGATGTCGGTAGTACTGGTGCAAAGCAGGTGGGAGGGCAGGTAGTTCTGTTCCCCTGCCCCACCTTCCGCCCTGCACTGATCACTACCATCATCTGTCAAATGTCATTTTTTCAGTGGTGTGTTCATTGTTACTGTTAACCCTTTGTGAACTGGTAAATGATCCATAAGAGCCATATCCCAGTTCACAAGGCTGGGGGGGGGGGGGGGGCTGGCAAATCACCTGCGGCTAGTGGGTGCAGAAAACGTCAACAAGCTATGAATATATAGTGTGTGTGGGGGCATTTTAAATGTAAAGGGTTTTTTTTTCTTGAAAGGTGTGCATAGCAGTTGTATTTTATCAGAAAATCTCCTAAAGCGCTGTTTCAGTTTGGGGGAGTCTCCTGGGCAGGAAAGGGTGTCTACCAATACAAGGGTTAAAGGAGACCTGTACCCTATTATGCACACGTATGTTCCCAATACTTCTCACATGGCCCCCGGTAAGTGATACATTTTACCCAACCATCACTTTTAGGTGTTTTTGGAGTTTTCTGGGCGATAGTGCCTCTGCTATCACATTGGGGGAGGGGGCATCAATGCTATATCTGATAAGAAGGACAGACCCCACAGCCTTTTTTAAAAAGTGTAACCCGAGATCATTCAGATAGTAGTTGTATTTTATTTTAAAATGTTATAAAGTGCTCTTTTCATTTTTGGGGAGTCTCCTGGGCAGGAACGAGGGAACTACCAATACATATGAGATACCATTGTAACAGGAGAAATTGAGATTTCATATGTAATATGAATTTCTGGAAAAATGTTTTTAAAAGCGCTACAAGTAAAATTTAGCATTTTTTTATAATGCTTTCCACATATTTCACCCAAAAATATTGAGAAAGCACTGAAAAAATTACAAACAAGACATTTCATGCTGAACAAAAAACAACATATACTTTCCAGGAAATTCTTACAGAAATTACAGTTAAAGGCGGCCCAAAACCCACAGAACTAGTGAAATCCATTCGGCCAAATCCCCTGCTGATAATACCTTCTTAGGCTGTAGAAATAATAATGAATATTTTTGCTCTTTGAATCATCCTGGAACAACTTTATATTGCTGTCTCTGTAAGTTAGCAGGCGATGAGTCATTGCATATATGAGTGGCAATGAATAGAGGAGTCGGGGCTTTACAGATAAAGCAAGCACCATTATCTGAGATTAGAGTGAAGCAAGAGCACTGGAAAGTGGCAAAAGATCCTCCTCATGGGAGGAGCAATTCAGGGGATCAGAGCTAAAAATGTGGGTTTTGGCCCACTTTAAACATTAAGCAAAATAGTGAAAAATGGTCTCACAACAGAGGGTGACAATTAAAGGGTTTAGGGCCTTATTTAAGAAGTGCTAGTGCCATACAGTGACCAGCACCTGTAATTTTGCTGATGAGCCACCTCAGTGCTCCATGAATGAAAGCAAAATCCCGGGGCACCAACAAGAACGCCACTCGGCATCTAATTCATCATTTGCACTGATTTCAGTTTCAGCGCCGTTGCTGTGAGACAGGCAGCGTCACTTGCAACAGGTGCTCATTGGTGTCCTCCCATAGACTTCCATGAGCCTTTCCAGCCAACTTTCAATAATTTTGAATCTGGTTGATACTACTTTAAAGTTGCCATGTTGCCAATTACGTTTTGGCTGGTTTCTGACAGATCCGCAAAGTTTATCCCCATCTCTGCATTTTTTTAACTGTCAATCATGTTTAAAACAGTGAATCTGTGGTCAACTAATGTGCCCCCCCCCCCTAATTTTGCAGTTCAGCATTCTTACTGGAGCATTTTTACTTGCACATTGAGGCTCCGGGCCTCAGCACCCAGATGCCCCTGGTGTTCTGCAGGATAAATTCAGCATTGTCCGCCTCAGCACCAGTGTTTACAACTGGCACAGTGTTGAGCGCCATTAGATAATGCCATATATCAATCAGCCATCACAAGGTACAGCTCCAGATATGGTAATGCACAGAATGTTGACTTGTCCATTTTGCATTTTGGGGCGCTCCAGATTTGGCGCTATTAACGCAGCTTGGCAGAGGCCGAAATGGAGCTGACTGGTATTCTTTATGAATTAGGCTCTAAAAGGGGTATTGTGCTGTTCGGGGGATGGCCTTTTATACAGAAAGTCAGAGCCTCTCTGGGATCTCTCCCATGTGACTTACATGTCACAGGAGGGGGGTTTCAGCGTAGCGGGGTAGCAGCAGAAGAAGTGGCAGCAGCAGTCTCTCAGGAGCATTAGCAATCTTTCTATGCCCCTAAGGCCCATGACAGCTCCAGCTGGTCTTCCCATCCTCGGGAATCAATGCTCTAGTCAGTAGCATCAGGCATGGCCGTGGTTATCCATGCCTGATTCATCTTTATGAATGTAAAGATCTCCGCATTTCTGCATCAGAGACAAGTTCTTCATGAGGTCACACTAGCACCCTCTGCACTAAATACCCTCTCGGTTGCCACATTGAAAACTGGACATGATAGCATGAACATGGATAACTCTTCCAGCTCTCCAGTTTCCCTGCCCAGGATTCCACGGGATTCATGTTGTCATGGGACGGGGGGGCTCCACTTGGTGGTTAACCTGTTACTGGCTGGTGACATTGGTATAGTGCTGGCTGCTTTGCTCAGCAGGTTGCTGCATATAAATGCTCATCAGAGACCCTGGGCCTAAATGGCTAGCTTAACTACTGCTGCTGATGCCCCTGCCAGCCCTAGCAGTTGTGGGAGTGGAATGTGAGCACTCAGTGTCCCCTTGATGACCTCTTAGTGATGATGCCAGATCATACTGGCCTCCAGCAAGCGACCACAGAGCAACTCACGGTAGTACGCCATTTTGCCACCCCTCTCGAAAGGACATTTTCTGTAGCCAGCCAATGTCGCCAGCCAGTAGTCAACCCTCTGGCTAATGACATTAATGCAGATGTTGCTGTTCAAGCACATAAGCAGGTATGCAGCCATTAGCACGAGCACCTGTCCTCCCCACTCTCCACTGAATACTGCCAGGGGGTGCTTGGGTCCTCCTCATTCTCATCCACCTACTCATCCTCCAGCTTCTGGGGCTTCTCTCCACCAAATAATCCACTCAATGTTGAAATTAGTGCCCGGGCATGTAGATCCTCCTCTTCCACCACTTAATCCAGCTCTGGGCTCAGCTGGACATGATGCATGTAAGCACTGGGTTGGACCCCCTCAACAATGTGACTATGAAGGAAATCCTCTGGTACACGTAGTATCAGAATCACATTGTGAAGACCTTAGTTTTCCTGGCTGATGAGCAGAATGGCTTCTTTGAACAGTCTAAGAAAATGTCAGGTATCACGCTTCATTTGCCATTGGCTCAGTTAGTAAGTGCATGAGTGCAGTGTGAATCTAGCTGGCTGCTGCATGAGGTAGTAGCTGCATGAATCACGGTTCTTTGCTTGTACAGCCTGCCCAACATATCGAGGGAGGTGTTCTAATGGGATGACTAATTGAAGATCATGCAATGTTGTGGTAGGCAATGTTGTCTTTGCAGCTTTGGTAGGGCATTCCTTGCATCATACCAGTGGCTAACGGGCGCTCACAGTTTGCATGACAAGCAGCTGCTTGAGTCCACTAAAAGATGTCATGAAACTGGTTACAAATTTAAAACATGAGCCATGCACGGTGCATGCCCAGCCTTCTCCAGGTGAAGGACTGCATGGCATTGGTGTTATCAATCCAGAGCACAGAAAACTCTTGGCCGATAGGAAGGTGAGGACAGGGTGGAGGAGCTGGTAGAAGAGGTGGAGGATGCAGAAAGTCCACATTGGCACCACGGATGCACCACTGCCGTAGCCTTGGCCGCAGCAAGTTGCTGCAGTTCCTGGGCCAGAAAGATTTTAATCCAGTGGGTGGGGAGGAATGTATGCTGCCCTTGCTTGTAGCTGGAGCTCCAAACATTGGTGCTGAAGTGCACCAGTTTTGAGACCAAGAGACTCATCGACTGGGCTACCTTTTCTGCACATAGCTGTGCAGAAATGGTGCTGCTATTTTTTGAGAAACAATGCCTTCTTGGGGCTCTCCACTTTCGGTGAGAACAATTAATTAGGTCTCTGAAAGGTGTGACTACCTGGATGACTGGTGGCATACTGATGTTTCTAATTGAAAACAGAGGGGCCGTGTGCTTCCCAAACAGCACCGTGGTGGTGCTACATGAACGCATGGAACTAGTGCCCACATTATAACCCTGTCTGAACTTCATATGTACCTGACAGAGTGTACACACCAACAGAGATGAGCGAATCGAATCTGACAAATCTGAATTTGTTACAAGTTTCAGGAAAAATTTGATTCTAAACAAATCCGAAAATTGCCACGATTCAATCACTCTAATCGCTTCCTTGAACTCCATTTAGTGCAGTCCGGCCCCTCTAAAATGGTGGATACACATGTCAGGACATGTCCCATGGGGCAGAGAATCCTGGGTAGGGATCACATGCAGCCTATCAGCAGCCAGGCTCCCCCGGTGATGTCACAGCCCTATATAAGCAGCGACCATCTTGCTCATGGGACCATGGGTGCTCATTTCAGCAGTGTATTGCGGTGAGAACGGGTCAGGGAGAGTTAGAGGCAGGGAGAGATAGAGCCAGGGAGAGAAAAAGACAGTAAAAGAAAAAGACAGGGTGAGAAAGACAGGGCGAGAAAGAGACAGAGAGAGATAGTGACAGAGAGAGACAGTTTAACTAGGCTTGAAAGATCTGAGCATGAAAGCAAATGCAAATACACTGTAGTGTTACTACAGATCACACACACCTGCCAATTTTGCTTTTGCTTTTATACAAAAACCACATTTTAAAACTTTTTGTAGTGCATTTAACTCACTTTCACCAAGGGCATACTTTTTCAGGCCATGATCTGGCAGTGTGTTTGCATTTGTTTTTAGCAAGAGCACCTGTCTATATTGCTTTTGCTTTTTTCAAAAAAACAAGTTTTAAAGCTTGCTATAGTGCTATTAACTCACTTTGAGCAGGGGGCATCCCATTTCAAGCAATCTGACAGTGTTTGCATTTGGTTTTAGCACAAGCAGCAGTCTATATTGCTTTTATACAAAAAACACATTTTAAAGCTTGCTGTAGTGCTATTAACTCACTTTGAGCAGGGGGCATCCCATTTCAAGCAATCTGACAGTGTTTGCATTTGCTTTTATCATGGGCAGCAGTCTATATTGCTTTTGGTTTTATACAAAAACAACGGTTTAAAGTTTACTGTAGTGCTATTAACTAACTTTGAGCATGGGGCATACCATTTCAGGCAATATGACAGTGTTTGCTTTTGGTTTAGCACTGGTAGCAGACTATATTGCTTTTGCTTTTCTTCAAAATCCACGTTTTAAAGCTTGCTGTAGTGCATTCAACTCACTTTTACCAGAGGCATACAATTTCAGGCAATCTGACAGTGTGTTTGCATTTGGTTTTATTCCCAGGCCTTGCAACAAGCCTAGTTAGTGTTACAGATCACACCCACCTGCCTATTTTGCTCATGCTTTTCTACACACCTGCTGCTGTTCCAAAAAAATACTGTTTTAAGTGTAGTGTAGTGTATTGTTTTCCCCTCCTAAATGCAGTAAATATGCCAGGCAGAGAAGTGCCAGGATGTGCACAGAGGAGAGGCAGAGGCCTAGATTAATCAGACAGGCAGCAGGAGTCGCGATGATAGGCCTGATCTCCCAGTATCTGCTAGCGGTCGTGTCTTGATCAGCAACGCATCTGCCGTCATCGATTGGTTGACGCGGTCATACTCTTCATCACAAGTGACATCTGACACCCCCAGTCAACAGTCAGTTAGTTCCTCGGACACAACCCTGTGTTGGCATGGTCCTACGCCTTTCCCTCCCCCGGCAATGTATCTTATGCTTTGGGTTCAGCTACACTATTTAGTGAGGATGATCTGATAGGACAGTCAGCAGATACTGCCCAGCCAAGAAATGGAGGAGACATCCGATGCTTCTTTCGATAGGTAGACAAACACTGATGAGGAGAGTGGCGTAGGAAGTGGTGTTGCGAGCGTTCCAGCTCCTGCAGCAGACACTGTTGAGGAAACTGAGGAGGTCATCAGTGACGTGCAGACACAACTCGATGATGATGAAGCTGATCGCACTTGGGAGCCGGGTGCTGCAGCTGAGGCAGCAAGGTGGTAGCATGGTTGGCAGTCAGCATGGTGGCAGAATTGGAAAGTAGTCAGGAGCCAAATGTGGCCATGACCGGGGTAGACCACTTGCTGCGCGGCAGGCTACTTTCCCTGGAGGTAATGGAACTGCTGATTTTCACTGCTACTGCCGTCGACTCCAGGGGAGTCGACGGCAGTAGCAGTGAAAATCAGCAGTGTGGCAGTTTTTCATCAAGCATCCGCAGGAGGGTAACATGGCCACAGGGAAGATGTGTAGGCAGAAGGTGAAACGTGGCCAGGGCCCCAATGTTGGCACCATTGCCCTATAGCTACATATGAAGCGTCACCATAAAGCGGCCTGGGAGAACCGAGACTCCAAAGTGGTGCTCCAGCCTATAGTCAGGGACACTACATATCCTTTACGGCCCATTGGGTGAATGTGGTTCCTGCACAGCCACAACAGCAACTTGGACAGGTCAAGCCGCTTTGGCCTCCCAGGTCTCCCAGACCATGTGCCTGTAACAGTGTGCGACTCCGGCCTCCTCACCCTCTGCCGTCTCCTCAGCCTCCACTGTACGGTAAAGTCTCAGTGTCCCCTCCAGCCTACCATGCGTGCAGGGAATGGCAATATATGGGCTTCTTATGCTGCTGCCAACTCCAGGGTGTCTTTTGGGCAATATATGGGCTCCTCATGCTGCTGCCAACTCCAGGGTGTGTCTTTCTGGCAATATATGGGCTCCTCATGCTGCTGCCCACTCCAGGATGTGTTTTTCAGGCAATATATGGGCTCCTCATGATGCTGCCAACTCCAGTGTGTCTTTCATGCAATATATGGGCTCCTCATGCTGCTGCCAACTCCAGGGTGTGTCTTTCTGGCAACATATGTGCTCCCCGTGCTGCTGCCAACTCCAGGGTGTCTTTCAGGCAATTTATGGGCTCCTCATGATGGTGCCACTTTAAGGCTCTGTAATTGTGCTGCTCTGCGACAGTGATTTTAATAGCGATGCCTCTGATCTGCATGTCATACTTCTTTACAGTATTATTTCACTAACTCAGCACGCATCCTATGTGTGTTACAGCAAGGCAAAATGTTCTACAATCCTATTGAAGCTCTCAGTAGTCCAGAAATAGAGATTTTTAATAGCGATTCACCGTGAATAAATTCGGATCAAATTTTTTTCCGGAAAATTCGCGAATCGGCCGAATCAAATTTTTCAAAAATTTGCTCATCTCTAATGATAGCCATAGGCCGTGCGCTTTGCTAGGCCTCACTACTCAGGCAACTCTCTGCTCCTTGTCTTCCCTAGCAAGAATCCCAGGAAATGAAAATAGCCAAATGAAAGAAAAAAGCACAAAGGCATGGGAGAAGGGATTATTCCTTATATCTCCCCAGCTGGTGACTTTTAAAATCTGTGTACTAATGCTGCAGCCGGTTTTGCTCTCAAAGGGATGCTGTGCTAGTATTAACGCTTCTCTTTGGCAGATGGAGGTCCGGGAATGGTAGTTTCAGACCCATGTATTTCATAACATATCCCAGTTGCTTTGGGGTGGTGGCAACCAGGTGCTGGCCCAGTTGATCAAAGAGGACCTTAAAATGAAAGCCTCATTTGTAGTGAGTCCTATTTCCAGAGCATTGGAGCCCCGTGGTTGGCCGACACAGTCACGGTGGCCGGCAACCTTCAATGTGTGTCCTGGTGCCAGAAACCATGTGACCAGTACCGGTAATCAAGTGACCGCGGCAGCCAATTACTGGCTCAGGTTCTCTGGGGGATCGCTCTGAAAGGTAAGATTTCCTTATTTAAAATGGTTTATTTGTTGTCAAATGCAGGCGGGCAGGTGGCAGCTCTTTAATAAAACAATAAAAGAGTAAGATTACCTCAGTCCCCATTCCAGCACCAGGCATCGTCCTCATCCTCCAGGTGGCTGCATTGTCTTCAGCGAGACAGAAGACCCACATCTTGTTCTACACTCGGCTACAGGCATCTCACTCTCTCCGAGTGACTTATACAGGACACTCGGTTTGTAAAAAAGGTCCCTCCCTGCAATGGGGAGAGAGATGCCAGGAGCCCAGTGTGGGAACACTGCGGCCAGTCGGAGGATAAGGTTCCCCCTATCAATGTAAAATCAGCCCTGGAACCAGCTATGGGGGGGCTGTTAAACCGGGACACAGACGCAGAGCCTAGAGGTCTATCAGCCCATATAGTCCTCAACGGCCACATGTTCTTCAGTACACCCTTGGGCTTTGGGGATGCAGGTATGGGGGGGTTATGACACCCACTTGCTGGCAGGTGACTTTCCAGCCCCTCCTGCCCTTGAAATGGTATAGGGCTCTCAAGGACCCCTTGCCAGTTCATAACGTGATGCATGCAAACACACACACAATGAAAAAATATTTCAATATTTTATTTTTCCCCCATACTTACCTCGCCAATCACTGGTGTTCCGCGCTGTCCAATGCTGCTTCTGACAGCCAGAAAGATTGGCAGAAACCGGCTTCTGACATCTCACTCTCTGTAGGGAGGGGCCTTTCATATTGTCAGAGTGAGCTGACATCAGCTCACTCAGTTGTATAAAAGCACCTTTCTGCAGTAGGGGGTGAGAATCCGGGAGCTGAGCCGGGGCTGTAAATTCTGTGGAGAGTGGTGCAGGACAGCAACCGTGGGGCATCGACTGGTGGACAGCAAGAGAGCAGGCAAGTTTTGACTTTTTAAGGATTTCTGGAAACATTTTGGTTCCCTGAAATTCAAATTAATCTTCAGTTCTAAGAGTTTGGTTTGCCCATCTCTAATATTTATATTAGTTCTTCTTTAATTACTACAGCAGCTTAAACATAATATCATAACATTGTTTCTTCTAGATCAGCTATGGAGCCCTCGATCCTGTTTCAAACATTCATAATACAAAATCCTATTTCAATATTGCTCACAGCAACCTTGACCTTAAAGCCCTTGCTTCATTCTTTCATGCCTTTGGCTGGAACTGGATCGGAATCGTGATGATATCTGATGACAGGGCAGAATCAAAGCTACGAGAAGTGACACAAATGTTTAACATGAATGGGATTTGCATCGCCTATGTCATTAAACTCTGTGCTGAAGTGGAGAGGAACCAGGAAAAGAATAAAAATGTCATTCAGAAATCCTCAGCTAGAGCGATACTATTCTTTGGAAATATTTTAGATGCATCTTTGCATTGGTTTATTTTAGATTTTATCCCAACAAATTTTACGTTAATAATTCATGAATCTTGGATTAGTGATTTTGTTTTAGCAAGAGACTTTTTACGCATTGTTAATGGAAGTTTTATTCTGACAAGTAGTACAAGACCAATTCCCGGCCTGATAACAGCTTTATATAATATGTCCAGAAGTAATCAAGGCAAAGACCCTATACTGGAGAATATCTACTACTATTATTTCGGTTGTACTGATATAGATCCTAGCAGAAAAAAACTATTTAAGTTGTATCATCCTCTTCCTGAAAGAGCGTGTCCTGATAATAAATATAAGTTGGGTCATATACTGTCCGACATTCATTTCCCAAGTTACTACTATGTAAACCGTGCCATAACCATTCTGGTTAACGCTGTGCATTTAATACAAATACAGGAGCCACCCAGTGCACACAGATATAGAAATAAGGTAAGGTAGTAATAAAAAATAGCTATATCTGTAAGGCACCTGTGAGAAAATGAGTTTCTTAGAAAGTGGTGAGAACAATCAGCAGGGACTTTGGCCCTTATTTAACAAGGGATAGCACCAGGTAGCGAATGGTGAGCGAACAGTAATGACGCTCACCGCCACGAGAACGCCAGCTCCCCTCCGCAATCACACATTTATCAAGCCGATCCTGCTTAGCGACTGACAGAGCGCCAGATAGCGAATCATTCATCATTATTCCAGCCTCAGCCCACAGCGCCAGCGAGCGACCTTGAACAGCGACAGGTATGACCTCTCGCTACCTGGCGCTCTCCAATGCATTTCAATGGAGCAATCTTTAAATATTCATAAATAATTGATATTATTTTTTTTTGTTTTTTTTTTAATGTCAAAAATTCTGTGACCACTTCTGCCATGTTAGATATTTTTTTAAGGTAAAAAAAAAAAAAAAAAAAAAATTGTGCAGAATTGATATTACAGGTCTGATATTAATGTATTCATATTACTAAATGTTTGTAAAAACATGTTTTTTTTTTTTAACAAAAATATGGTTGTTTGGGGGTTAAAAAACTACTTTTAACCCATTGCCGCCAGCGCTCTGGGGTTTAAACAAGCATTTCACAGCGCGAGAATTTTTTGAGCGTGATTTGTTAATGAATATGCTGGGAGCCATTCGCTATGGCCATTCGCTGTCATGCGCTCCCATACAGCGCGGAACCTGTCAAACAGCGACTCCTAACCCCTGTCAACAGCCAAACAACGGCCAAGCACAGCGAATACTAGCGTGTGCTGTGAAAATAACGCTACTGGCGCTCATCTGTCGCTACCTGGCGCTATTAATGAATCGGCCTCTTTGTTTCATCTTCCTGGAATTAGTTTATGATTTCACACAGGTTTGACAGTTGGAGGGAAAAGCTCCATAAAGTCTTTTGCAAAGCCACCCCATCTTCCCAAAGTGAAAACTGGTTTCAGACTACAGACTACAAAGTATATTGGACAGTTTCAGGCTTCAAAAAAATGTCCCATGCTTTGGGCCTTAAAAGATGTCCTTGCTGCTTTAGCTATTAAGTGGTCTAATTCTTCCACTGCCGGTCTCTCAGCCAAGGTTGTACGGATCACCCAGTTTAATGTCAATGTGAATTAGCTCCAAATATCGCTGATTGTTCCGGGAAGTCGAGCCTTGTGGTCAGGGCAACCAGGTGAAAGGATTACTTCAGTTTACTAAGGCCCTTATTTAACAAGGGATAGCGACAGGTAGCGCCTGGTGAGCGACCGGTAATAACGGGCACCGCCACGAGAACGCCGGCTCCCCACCACAACCACACATTTATCAAGCCGATCCTGCTTAGCGACTGAGATAGCGCCAGATAGCCACTCATTCATCATTATTCCAGCCTCACCCCACAGCGCCAGCGTCCGACCTTGAACAGCGACAGGTATGACCTCTCGCTACCTGGCGCTCTCCAATGCATTTCAATGGAACAATCTTTAAATATTCATAATTAATTCATATTTTTTTTTTTTTTTTTTTCATGGCAAAAATTCTGTGACCACTTCTGCCATGTTAGATATTTTTTTAAGGTAAAAAAAAAAAAAAAATTGTGCAGAATTGATATTACAGGTCTGATATTAATGTATTCAAATGTTTTGAAAAACATGTTTTTTTTTTTCCAAAAATATGGTTGTTTGGGGGTTAAAAAACGACTTTTAACCCATCGCCGCCAGCGCTCTGGGGTTTAAACAAGCATTTCACAGCGCGAGAATTTTTGGAGAGTGATTTGTTAATGAATATGCTGGGAGCCGTTCGCTATGGCCATTCGCTGTCATGCGCTCCCATACAGCGCGGAACCTGTCAAACAGCGACTCCTAACCCCGTATTCAACATTACCGCACACCGACTGAGTCGCTGTCAACAGCCGAACAATGGCCAAGCACAGCGAATACTAGCGGGCGCTGTGAAAATAACGCTACTGTCGCTCATCTGTCGCTACCTGGCGCTATTAATGAATCAGCCTGTCAGTAAGAGCTGGTGCTGGCTGATAAAGGAACACAATTGTGTAAACAAGTGAACAAGAGATAATGGGGCTGCCAGCACAGTCCCAAGAGCCTTTATCATAAAGAGCTGCACTCAGCAATTAAAAGATTCTATAACAAGCCTTTATTGAAAAAACACATACATATAACAAGACCAACAACTGTTAAAAGACATAGAACAGGGTTTTAGGGAAAGGGGCTTGAATTTATGGCTCTAATACATAAAGTATGATTATCAAAAATGCAAGCAGTCATTTACAGCGCTATATAAAAAAATAAATACATTTCTCTGGTTCTGCAAAAAATGTGCAAGGTGCACCGTAAGGTGCCAATAGTGCAAAATGGACATATAAAGTGACAATTGCAATATAAGCAAACATATAATAGGTGTTAAGACTTCTCAGAGTAAGATTTAACTAGTATCACCAAATTTGTAAGAATGGAGCCAGGTCCCCTCACCGATCACCCTTCAGACCGTCGACGCGTTGCGTGCGGGACTACCCAGCACTTTGTCAGGACGTGTCCATCGCCTCCTCCTCACTCCTTCTTATACTATGTTAAGTAACAAAGTGATTGCAGCCGAGCGAGTTATGGTGCCCCCTCCCCTCCGTTGAGGGGATTCCAATTGGGTACCTGCTGGACGCGTCATATTTGCCCGTTACTTCCGTAAGCTGGGGCGCTTAGGTATAAAATTTTAGGTAAAATCGTAATTTTAAGGGCAGCAATGCGGCCTAGCCAGGAGAGCTTTACATAGTGCCAGGCATGGAGCAGGGAGTCAATTGTTTTGATGATTCCCGGGTAGTTTGCCTTAAAAGTATCGTTAATGTTTGCTGTCAGAATAATTCCCAGGATGGGCAGGCGCTGTGTCCACGTCCATGAGAAGTTATGAGAAAGGGTTTGCTTTGTGGTTTCAGATAGAGATATGTCAAGCGCCATGGACTTGGAGGTATTCAGTCGGAGTCCAGAGAACTGGCTAAAGTCAGCCAGATCCTGGAGTGCATTTGGGGCCGAGACATGGGGGGTAGACAGCATGAGTAACATGTCATCTGCAAATAATGAGATTTTTTGTTCTGCGGGGCCCAGAAAATTATTATTATTTTTTTTTATATATAGCACTGTAATAAGGACATTTTTTTTTTTTTTTTTTTATATATAGCCCGGCAAATGACTGCTTGCATTTTTGATAATCATACTTTATGTATTAGAGCCATAAATTCAAGCCCCTTTCCCTAAAACCCTGTTCTATGTCTTTTAACAATTGTTGGTCTTGTTATATGTATGTGTTTTTTCAATATAGGTTTGTTATATAATCTTTTAATTGCGGAGTGCGGCTCTTTATGATAAAAGCTCTTGGGATTGTGCTGGAAGCCCCATTATCTCTTGTTCACTCCCATGGCACATGCGTGGGCCACTTGACCAATCTGTGGCACTCATTCCATTCAGATTTCCCGCTCTGAGCTCAGAGTGGCAAAGAAATCTGAATGGAGCAATAGCCACTGGCCGCATCCCTGATTGACTCTAGCCGTAGGTGTGCTGGTGACAGTCATTAGGAAATGCCTGTTATGGGTGTGTGCCTAGCTAGAGGTCAGACAGGGATACGACTGTCGACTGTCGCACCAAGATTTGGCGAGGGTTCAGTAAGGAGGTTGATTGGGCAACCCTTGTGGTTTCACACAGTGGGCCATCCCAATTCAGCATGCCCCGAAAGAGGTAGATTACCTAAGTAAGTAGTAAAGACTCAAGGGGGTTGATCATCTCAATTTAAGAGAAGTTTAAAGGTTTTTCCTCTCCTGCAGTGTGTCCGGGGATGGATGAGTATACAGAATGGGTGGTGCTCTTTCTGAAGGAAACTCTTGTAGAGCTGCATTCTCTACCATTAGCTCAAAGGTTACATTTAAAATATCACTTTCAGTTGCAGAAATACATCAGAAGACTTTATTTCATGGAGGCTCAAGATGGGAATTTATATCCTGATACAGGAGATGAATTAAACTTAATAAAATGGAAACTATTGGACAGTTTTCGGCTTGAAGTTGAGCAAACATATATGGCCACATTTATCATGTATTCCACAGGTAGAATCAATATGCAACTGTATCCAGAAACACTAACCTGGATGGGGAGCGAGGTAAAGATTTTCTGCATTAAGCGTCCATCATTAGGATTATCAATACATCACATAAAGGTCGATTCAAAACCATGAGAGAATGCATTTTCTCTCCTTTTCACCTTTTCTTAAAGAGGAACAGAATCCAAGAATTTTGTGTGTTTTGTCCCTTTCCTAGTGGGCCATCCTGATTTGGGGCACCCCACTGTGTGTATCCTCCAAGATCGCAGAAAAACTCACCTCTTTCTGGTTCCCACGTGGGTCACTCAGCCCAGAGGTGCTGGTTTAATTTAGATTTCCTTCATCTCATCAGTGTGGCAAGGAAAGAAGCGAGTGCTGTCGGCCTCATCCCCACCACTGCATCTAGCTGTGCACATACCCACAATGGACATTCTGAAAAGCATGCCGAGAGTGCACCCACAGCTAGAGGCATGCTAGCGATGCGGATGTGACGCCAAGACATTAGATGGCTCCAGGAGGTGAGAAATTCCGGATCTGTGGGGTTTTACACAGCAGGACATTCCAATTTGGGATTGCTGCTAGCTCACCCTTCGAAGCGGCACGGGCGGCCGCGAACGTAGGTGTCCCTCTTGTTAACTCCCCCTCTCCGTATTTCTGTATTGGACTTGTTTGCCGGGCCTTCTCCCTATTGGTGATGTATTTTGTGTTCTGATTATTTGTCACATGCTGGTTTGTCTTTTCGCTGACAGGTATTCATGACCAGTTGGTTTCCAGTGAGGGCTGTTTTGTATGTTATTGTTTGTTATTGTGAAGCACTTTATTCACTAATTAATATCAATTATTTTGTGGTTTGAATACTTATTTATATTTAAACAGTATTATACTGTTATATATATAGGAGCTATGCAGCACACACAATATTGTGTATATGGATTTTACACAGATTAGACACTGTTTTTAGATTACTTTATATTAATAAGGGTTTTGTGCCGGCACAAAAAACAAGGTACCTTTCTTAGTCCAATTAAATTATACTTAGGAGTTTCCCAGATATCAATTGCTTTTTATTAGCACTGGAAGCAATTGGGGAGATACAGGGTTTTTAATTTTTGTCTGTATGTCTTGTATTATTTGTTGTGTCTTTGTTCTTAATAAAATGATGCTTGATATTTTTCATCTAATTGTGGTTCAATATTTTTTGTGCTCCTGCCATTGAGGAAAAGAGGGACAGCGTCCCTCCAGCCTCTTGTGTTCAATTTGGGATTCCCCATAAGGAAGGAGACCAGGGGTTTCTCCATTTTATTTACAAAAATTAGCACACAAGCTAATGTCCAAGCACCGATTTTCTCCTGGTTGCCACGATGGTCGCCGTTATAATGGCTGCCATCTTGGAGTATCCGCGAGGCTTCTACTTTTCCCTGCATCCCGGCCGTGTTGCAGCCTGGACTCCCTGACATAACCCACAATGCAGAATGGCAGGTCCCACAGCGCAGCTTTCTCATTGCAGCCCACTGGCAGATCTGAAGGACGCGATTCAGAGAGGAGGTTGGAAATAGACCACTGCAGATATAACAAAAAGGTAAATAAATGTTATGTGCCACAATCTGAATTGCCCTGAGGAGGGATGCATAAAGGCACTGTTTCTTGTAATAGACTTGGTCCATTTTAAATGGGGAATGGTGCAAGACAGATAACTTTCTGGACTGCTTTCGCACATGCGAGATTGTCTGACATGTGTCCCCGGAATCATGCAAAAAAAAAAATTAGAAATCTAAAGTGCGATATTACTATTGCACGGGAAAGGCAAATGAAGGGAAAGTGGGAGTATGCTGCCCATAGTACTATGCCCTATGCACAAGTATTTAGGCTTGGTATTTTTGCCAGGATTGTGTCAAATCTCTTTTCTGTTTTTACACAGTTTATTACACAATGCGCACACTTTTGACTTTGCACCTGCTATGGCTAATTTGTTTGGATGTCTTGTTATATATAACGTGACATCATATGAAATATATGGCAGAAATTTAAGTAACGTACAATCCTGGTGTAGCACTTTTGCCGTTCCGGCCTGTAGTGGTGCCATAGCCACAGCTCCTCACTTAGCTCTCTCATTGGGGATATTCACCTTAAAAATCAACCAGGGTTCATTTAAAAGTCAATAAGCAGATGCTTGGGAACTGGGTTCCCCGTAACAAAAGACCACTTAAAGAGCAGCCATGCAATAGTGCTTAAGGAATCAATCTTGCACATTCATTTCCCAGCTGGATCATGACTGAAGTGCTTTTAAAAAAAGAGGAACATTGCAGGTATTGGGAAGATAATAAAAACTCCTCAAACCTGGCTTGCTCGGCCGCCCTGCCCCTCCGGTTTAGTATTTGACAACTTTAAACGTACCTGTCTTGTTGTAAACCAAAGTGGTGCACCGCGTAATATAATTAGACTGTGCTACACTGTAAACAGTTAGAATACCAGACCAAAATTAGGCTCATGGGACACAGTCCATAGGCCTAAGGAACAGGAACACCAAACAAATGTCAAAAAATCAAATTAAATATACCATTTATTGAGGATCAAAACACACAAGACATAACATACAATTACAAGACTAACAAATTAAAAACACTGCGACACCCCAAAGTTCATCCAGTGCTGTGACAACACAGCATATTAATTCCTGGGATAACTCCTTAATATCAACACGTATAAGAAAACCCTTTAACAAATAATCTTTTGTGCCGGCACAAAATACCAAAATCTAAGTACCTAATCAAATATACACATATTAAAGTGACAGTGCATAAATATCATATCATTAAAAACCATATTCAAAAATATATACACAAGCACAATTGATATCTATTAAACCTACTATCTAACAGTGCAAAATTGAAAAAGTGACTAAGTGCAGATAAAGGATCGTGTCCTAAGCTAAGTGGTCATGGACACCTGTGAGTAAACAATATTAAGCGTGTAAATCAAGGCCAACCAACAAGAGCTGTAATTACAAAAAGCATAAAACAAATTAATCAACAAACCAAAAGCCTGGCAACGGGTAAATCACGTGTAATGAGGAGCGGGGACTAGCAGAGGGGACACCTACGTTCCCATGCCGACACAAAAGATTATTTGTTAAAGGGTTTTCTTATACGTGTTGATATTAAGGAGTTATCCCCGGAATTAATATGCTGTGTTCTATGTTATGTCTTGTGTGTTTTGATCCTCAATAAATGGTATATTTAATTTGATTTTTGACATTTGTTTGGTGCTCCTGTTCCTTAGGCCTATGGATTGTGTCCCATGAGCCTAATTTGGGTCTACCTGTCTTGTTGCATTGCGCTCCAGCATCTCTTGGTCCCATTCCATCTCTGTTGGGGAGCACCGTCATGCTTTGCACCGCCACTCGGCTCTTGCGCATGCACGGTGTCAATGCATAGGCTGCAATGATACTCAGCTTAAGTCCCGCAAGATTTAAAGAGGGGCGTGGGGCATTTGAAGAGGGGCAGCGAAGGGTAAGTATGGCTAAGGCTTGCAGCCGTCACTCAGCGATGGCTAAGGGAGGAGGTGAAAAGGGACAAGGACTGCTGTCCATCCAAAAGGCAGCGAGGGAGGGATGTTTAGGGAGGAACATCAGAAAAAGTCTGATGTTTCTCTTTAACAAGCAACTAACCACCCTCACACTTCTAAAGGCACATGCCCTGTCCCCTAATGTTTGGTGTGGTGGGGTTCACTTGTGTGGTTGGTATCACTGCACAGATAAAGGTAAAAATTGGAGCAAACATTTCTATGTGTGCGTAAGTGTAAAATGGCCATTGGTCTGCTTAAAACACCAATAACAGGGAAGCAAGCAGCACACCCGATGCCTGTCTCATGCCCCTCACCTTTATTTACTGCAGAGCTGGTTTGGGCCAGAGCATGGGTGTGGCCTGTGAATATCCAGCTCTCATTGAGATAAAGTTCCTAGGTTTCTGGAAAGGTTCACGAAAGGGGACATTTCCCTCGAAAGGCAGAGTGTCAGAAACAGTGATGCCCTCTTCTATTTCCTCTGCGTCTGACAGACCCCCCACAGACAATGCAGGAACATACTGTTTGATTTTCAAACAACTTGTTCACACCGTAGGTTCGATTCAACACAGTGTGTGACCACATTCTTTTGGTGTTTTTTTTACCCTTGATAAAAACCTTGCTGAGAGATTGATGAATCTTTACTGTTCATAATCCCCAGTGATTATAGTAGCTTTTAAAAAAAATATTATAATAATAATTCCCCAGATTGTATCTATGTTTTAATTTTTACATCTATTTAAGATTATCTTATTTTTTGCCCCATAAGACGCCAGCATTGTGGGAAAATGTTAATGTGTCTTATGGTGTGAATGTGGGAAAAAAAATGTGCATAACCGGCGCTCCTGTTCCAACATTGGGATGAAATGCTAGTGCGTCATATGGGGCCAATGTAGAAGAAAAAAAGAAACATATTTTTATCCTGTCCAAGCCCGTAGTCTTCCAATAATTTCAAGAACTAATAGAACTGGACTTAATACATCTGTCAAATAACATGGATAAGAAGAAATATAGGGACAATCTGACTAAAGGAGAAGATATGGTGCTTAAACAACTAAAAGCTTATAATAAACTCATCATAAGGAGTTTCGATAAAGGGGGGGGGCATTGTGATCCTTGATATGAGAGACTATGACTATGTATTAATGAGGCCTTGAGGCAACTAGGAGATACTGAAACCTATAAAAAATTTAAAAGTAATCCAACTAGGGAAATACAACTGACTGTACAAAAATGTAAATCAGTGGTCAATCTGTTAAATAAAATGTAATTAAAATGGAAATGAAAGCATTTTAGATAATTGTTTACTACAGACAAGTGATTTTTTATCTTTATCTGATTTATTTAGGGCCACCAGTCGCGGTGCTCTCCAAGCTGTTCTCCTGGGTACAGAAAAGTTCCTAACAATCATATTCATTTCTGCTGCTATGACTGTGCCCCATGTTCTGAGGGAGAAGTGTCCAATGAAACAGGTAGGAAGGATTTCCATAGATAAGATCTTTATATATCATTGATATTAAGGGCAATAAGTCAGTGAGCTCAGACAATAGAGGGGTGACTAAACAAAGAAAGATAGAGAAAGGGAGAAAAGAAAAGAGGGGTAGATAGGAAGGAGGGAAATGTTAAGACATGAGTAAGACTATGGATTTTGATGAATTTTCAAAGTTGGTCCAATTGGTCTATTTAAAGTGGTGTGCTTTCGATTTTTTTTTTTTTTTAATGTAGCTAGAATGCTTCCAAACCTTTCAATTTCTGCTATTTAACCATATGGAAATGCCGGGGGTGAAAGGTTCATCATTGTGCATCTTTGGAGGCTTTTGCAACATTGTATAGGTGGTCAATGATAGATGTTTTGTACATTTTTGAGGGTATCCCCGAGTGGTGGAGAAGGAAGAAATCAGGGTCACCTGGTACTTCCTTGTCCATCAGGAGCTGCATCATGCTTCTAACGATTGACCAGAATTTTATTAAAGCAGGACAAGGCCAAAAGATGTGGAGCAGGTCACCATGCTCTTTGTTTCAGCGGCAACAGAGGGGAGAGGAATCAGGGAATCAGTTGTTTAATTAAATTGGCATCCTATACCCCCTATACCCCCTGGAGAGTATTTTGTAGTTACACTCGGAAGCTAGTACACAAGTCAGGGAAGTTGGTTCCTTGTTTCTGTACTTTACAAGGACTATCAGGCCATCCAGATAAAATCTCAGCTATTGTAATTCACAAATCAAGCATTGGGCCGAAACCAAAAATCGAGTGGATTTGATTAAGATAGTATAATATGAACATTGAGAATATGATTTAAAGTCACAATGTCCAGAAATGTAAGCAGGGTGTTCAAGCTAATCCAAACAGGGCCCTTGCCCTCTGCCCAGCCCCCGCAGGGTTCGGCTATACTGACTGTGTGGTAACCCTTCATGTCTGCTGTGAGAGAAAGAAAAGAGCTCCTTCCCCCAAATTTCCTGCCTAAATATTTTTCCTCTGGTCAACCCAAATTTCTCCTCCCAACTGCAGCCCTCATTCTTCCTATTACAAGGAAACCGTCATGAAACACTATGCCTACACACAACAGAAGGTTCAAGTTAAATGGGTTGAAAGACCATAAATCAAGTAATTCCTGAGATGGAACTCAGACTAATTAACAGAAGCAAACCTCTCTATATTATATTTATATGTGTGTTGTTTCCTTTGAATCAGCCAGCTCTGGATAAGAATCATAATAAATGGCAGGTACACATCCACAGCTTCCACATTCATCCAAGTTACCTATATATTAGTAATAATAGTCATTTAATAATAATTAATTAATATTTGAGATCATAAACATTTATTTCCTCCAGAACTGACTTACAACAAGGAAGTTTTGAGTGTGGGAAATGAATGTTTTTTGTTCATTAGTAATCCTTTCTCCCTTTTCAGAATAAAGGGAGGTGGTCTCCTGTTCCTGATAGCTATTTAGGATTTTGTAGATGAGTGATCCATGTTGTTTATGGAAATAAAAGACTCTACTCACCCCTCTCCTCACCCACCCAGCAGAAATTGTCCTTTTTGTACCCAGTGTGAAGGGGGATTGCCCATTACAGGAAAAAGAGGTAAAAAATCTGGAGAAATAACTAATAATTAAATACATATATAATATATATAATATAAAAAAACTAATAATAATCTAACTGCATTCACCTAATTTATCTCAAGCCTACTCCACTGAAAGGAATCTAACTCTTATTAACTAACTCTAGTTACCTACTTTTTTAACCCATCACACTTACATCAAGTAAACCCAAGCAATGCTCCTCACTTGCCCATTTCCCGTCCTCACCAGTTCATCTTTAAATGGGGAACTCCATAGGAATCAAAGTTATCTCATTGTTTATGTAAATTTATATCTGTCACTAACACATCAAGTGTGAAGTTCAGATAGATAACTAGCATTGGCGAAACAACTAATAAAACAGTTTACACGTAACAAAGTAACATAGTATGTAAGGCTGAATAAAGACTTTAGTCCATGCAGTTCAGCCTGTTTAACTCCTTCCAGTGGTCTAGTAGCCATAGCTGGAAATGTTATTACATGCAAGGAAGGCATCAAGGCCACTTTTGAAGGTTTTTACTGTATCCATCTTTACTTCCTCCTCTTGCAGCGAGTTCCATAGTCTCACTGCTCTTACAGAGAAGAATCCCCTCCTATGTCAGTGGAGAAAGCACCTTTCCTTTAACCTTAGTGGATGCCCTCGCGTTATGGTTACACTCCGGGGTATAAATAGATTGTGGGACAGATCTTTGTATTGACCCCGAATATATTTATACATAGTTATTAGATCATCCCTCAATCGTCTTTTTTCTAAACTAAATAAACCTTACTTGGACAATCTTTCAGGGTACTCTAGTCCCCGCACTCCTTTTATCTACTTTGTTGCCCTTCTTTGAATGCACTCCAGTTCTGATATGTCCTTCTTAAGCACAGGTGCCCAGAACTGTACACAGTATTCCATATGTGGTCTGACCAGTGACTTGTACAGGGGTAAAATGATGCTCTGGTCATGAGCACCTATGCCCCTCCTGATGCACCCCATGATCCTATTTGCTTTGGCAGCAGCTGCCTGGCATTGATAACTACAGTTGAGTTTATTGTCAACTAAAACCCCTAGGTCCTTTTCCATTGTTGTTTTACCAAGTGTTTTTTTATTTAGTGTGTAATCATGACACAGATTTCTCCTTCCCATGTGCATAACATTACATTTATCAGTGTTAAACTTCATTCGCCATTTAACTGCCCGTGCTTCCAATTTATCTAAATCTGTTTGTAGCTGCCTGCTGTCCTCTTTTGTTTTAATTACTTTACACAGCTTATTATCATCTGCAAAGATTGAGACTTTACTGTTTAATCCATATATATATATATATATATATATATATATATATATATGAGAACTGGTCCCAGAACTGACCCTTGTGGTACTCCACTAGTAACAGTGACCCAATCTTAAGCCAATTTCCCACCCATCTGCACATGTTTTCCCCCAGTCCCAGAATTCTCATCTTTTGTACCAGCCTTTTATGTGGCACAGTATCAAATGCTTTAGAAAAGTCAAGATATATGATATCCAATGACTCCCCCTGATCCAATCTTGAACTTACCTCCTCATAAAAGCTGATTAGGCTTGTCTGGCAGGAGCGATTCCTCATAAATCTATGCTGATATGGAGTAAATTTTAATTTTTTTTTATAACTATTTTATGGAGGCCTCCTTAACACCCCATCCACTGTAGAGACACCACACATACACTCTGAGACAAATTCCATGCTGCCCTAAGCCTTTAAGTGTGTTTTCAGCTGGATTTCTGTTTCGGGAACAGCAAATTGCCCTGCGGCAGTACACCCACTGTCGAGCAACAAGGTTATACCAATATTTTAATTTACATTTTTAAAAGGGACCAGTGGCACAACTGAGTGTCAGGGTCCTTCAGTTGGTGGGCGAGATGCAGGAGCTGCGCAACTCGTTGGGGACCACAGATGAAGAATAATGTTTTGTGGCCTGCAATTGCTATGTATTTTGTTTTTTATAGTTGTAAAAATGTAAAATTTGATACATTTTATATTTTATGATGGCATCCCAAAAAAATTTTACATTGTCATTTCATTTACAAAATACATTAACACAAAACTAATGGGCCCAGAAATATTTAAAGATGAATATTCACATGACCGAGAAGTGGGTTGGGTGAGCTTCAAGGTTCCAAAAGGGAAGATGGAGGATGGTGCTAAGTGGTTTGGGTGAGCTTTAAGGGGCCAAAAGGGAAGATGGAGGATAGTGCTAAGTGGTTTGGGTGAGCTTTAAGGGGCCAAACGGGAAGATGGAGGATAGTGCTAAGTGATTTAGCTAAACATTGTAGTAGAAGTGAGGGTGGCAAATATGTAGGCGAGCACTTTAATGAGTTAAGTTTGTAGTGCACAGGCGCAAGATCGTAAGGATTCCGTCTGGACGATTATTTTTTGTAGAATCTATTGGGAAATGTAAAGGATTCGTTGGAGGATACGATGGGAAAAGGGCAAAGACTAAAGCCTACGTTGTAACATGTGGAAATGAAACGGAAAAGTCTGGATGGAAAATGACATCCGCGTAATTCGTAATCTGCCGTACGAACGGACGGAAACTTTACAGAAGGTTTTCAATGCATGCATAGAATCGCTCGTACGCTCATACGAGAACGGAAACATTTCACAGATCGGAACTAAAACAGAAGTTTTTTGTGTCTCTCTGAATCGAGGCTATTGTGTGATAAAAGGCACACAGCCAATACCTGCACCTCAAAGTTTATGTAATGCAACCTGACCGGAGTGTGGTTTTGGAGAAACTTTAGCTGTTTAAATTTATCAATAATTTACAAATTGATAAAAGCAATTCTGTGGTAAAAAAAAAAATAATTGTTATATCTGCGGATCTCAACAGTCAGTTTTACTGCCTTTCACTGTAATAATACTAATCCTATACATGGCATGCCATGTGTGTATCTTGTGTTATAACACTTGTCCCACTTCTCCCCACACATTGCTGTGGCCCAGGTCAGGATGAATACGGAAGCCACCCGTCGTTGGGCATAGACAAAATATGCAGCACGTCTGGCTGCCCAGAGCCTGTCTGGCTGTCCATGTTGGCCACTGATAGCACATTTGGCCCTCTCCAACACTCCACCACTTGTATTTTCCTGGGGTTGCTAAAAGCTAGCCATGTTGCTGGATGGGAACTGTCAGAAGATGGTACAGGGCAGAGAATCACTGTTCCTATATCAATTGTGGTAAAGTGTATGGGAAAGTGCTGGATGGTGTCTATTTCTCCCTTGCTTTTTTCAATCAGGCACGATCCATGCCGGGTTACAGGACCCCAGTCCACATTCCCAGTCCTCTATGGGTTTTTCCCCTACTCCCAGTTCTTACACAGGCGATGAGGCTAACTGCAAGGAAGCCTTATAAAATGAGCCAAGGAGGTTTCCAGTTTGCTGGTGTTGGCCAGGCTGGGATGAGGGGCCCGGGCCTTGCTGCTCCCAATACTGACAGTGCTGAATTGCAGCCAAAGGACTTTATGCGTTATCCATTCTTGGAACCTGTGGATTAACAGCCTGGACTTGTATGCCCTGAAAGAGGACCTGTTATAACAAGGACTTGCAGTACGCTGTAATTATCCTACACTGGACATTGCTAGAGTTGGTGAGGTAACCGCTTGCAGTACTGCATTGTATGCTGCATCATACTTTGAAGCTAAGAGTTTTTGCCTGTTGGAATTTTTTTCAATAAATTGCTTATGATTTGACCAAGAACTGTCTTCAGAGTCATTGCCGTTGGCCCCAGATCCTGACAATTGGTGGAGAATGCAGGCATTTGACTGTTGCTAGGGGCAACAGAATGACAAAGCACTGCATTTGAATATTGTGGACATTTAAAGGCTCATCCAGTACAATGGAGGAGGTGATAAAGCAGCTAATACAGGCTAATCTCAAGCAAGAGTGGGCCCTGGGACAACAGCAGCAGGCCATGGCACAACAGCACCAAGCACTGCAGCAGGCCATGGCAAACCAGCAAGAAACAAACCACCTGTTAATGGAGCAGACTGCTGCGCTCAGAGAGACTGTTATGGCTAAAATCTCACAATCAGAGAGAAGCCCGGTTGAGACTGGTGGTGCGAGGAGACCCGTTCAGTGGGTCCTGACGATGATGTCGAGGCCTACCACACTGTATTCCAGAGAGTGTATGAGAGAGAGCAGCTGCCAGTTGCAGAGTGGGCAGATGTGATTGCACCCTACCTGAAAGGAGAGCCGCAAGAAGCCTACTATGATCTCAGGGAGCAAGATGTACGGGACTATGCAAAATAAAAATGTAAATCCTTGCTTGCCTGGGTGTTACACCAGCTGTTCGTGCCAGGAGAGTTCACAATTGGAGCTTTGCCATTGATAAGCCTGCCGAGTCGCAGATGTATGACCTGATTCATCTGGTACAAAAGTGGCTGGATCCAGAGCGTTCTACACCAGCTCAGATGGTGAAAAAAGTCGTGGTGGCCCACTACTTCAGGACCCTGCCGCCAAAGCTACAGTGGGTGGGTTGGACAAGGAGACCCTCAGACTGTTGAGCAGCTGGTCAACATGGTGGAAAGGTTAATAGCAACTGATGACTACCTCCAGGATGCCCCTACAGCACCAGCACCCTCCAAGAACATCAAACCCGTCACATCTATGGGTAAGCGAGTTCCAGCTGGAGGTGTGTGGAAGGGTGTAAGAGGAAGCAGGGCTCTAGACTTTGAGCGAGGGCAAAAGACTGACCCTGACCTCCAGAGGCCCCCTAGGGAGAATGCCCAGGTAAGGAGGTCCAGGGTTCCCCAGTGCTGGAAGTGCCGTGAGTGGGGACATCTAGCTGCTTATTGCCCTCTTTCCCCAGAGCCCATGGAGTGTGATTTTAGCCGGAGACGGTCCCTGTTTGCAGAACCTGCTTGTACCGCCATTCAGACGGTCAGAGACTGAGCCACATATGACTGGGATAAAAATAAATGACTACTCGGTGAAGACTCTTTTGGACTCGGGTAGTCGGGCTACTTTGGTACGGGCCAGTCTTGTGGTTGGGAATTACGTGCCGAATAAAAATGTCAGAGTAGCTTACCCTGTATCCATGGTTAAGTTACTCCCTCTGGAACACTGACCTACAAAGTTGGCGTGGTAAAACGCCTTATGAATGAAGTGGTAGTAGGTCGTGATTTTCCCTTGTTCTGGGAGTTGTGGGAAAGGGCTAACACTTCTGCCGCCACTGAAGAATCTCCGGCAGAACCTGTACCTCTCCCTGTTAATGGGTCATGTGAAATGTCTCATGGAAACAATAGTCCCCATGAGGTGCCGAGTGAAAAATATGGGTTCATCTGAGTTGTGCAGCGATGACCGGTTTCCTTTACAGGTGTTAGCAGGCAAAGATGACGAAACTTTCCTGCCTGATCAGCGGGTCTTAGACCTAGAAGTAGCTTGGGGTAATTTTGGGACTGAGTAATTAAGAGACCCCACTCTGGGGACCGCAAGGGCAAATGTTACAGTAGTGAATGGTGTACCTCAGGAACCAGAAGCTGACCAGAGGTTTCCACAATAATAATTAATAATGAAATTGTGGAACAACTTCTGGTGCCTAAAGTATACCATCACACCCTGCTGGATATAGCCCATAATCATGTGTTTGGAGGGCATTTGGGGACTAATAAGATCCAAGAGAGAGTTCTCCAAAGGTTCTCTTGGCCAGGAGTATACGAAGAAATAAAAAGGTACTGTGAGTCATGCCCTATGTGCCAGTTAAGTGCCCCAACACCACATTTCCGGAGCCCCTTGGTGCCACTTCCCATCATTGAGGTTCCCTTTGAGAGAATTGCCATGGATTTGGTGGGGCCCATTGTGAAGTCTGCAAGGGGACACCAATACATCTTAGTGGTGTTAGACTATGCTACCCGCTACCCGGAAACAGGTCCGTTAAAAAATATGGCCTCAAAGAAAATTGCTAGGGAACTGTTTTTTATGTTCTCACGTGTAGGGATTTCGAAAGAAGACCTAACTGACCAGGGCACACCCTTTATGTCAAAGGTCACGAAGGAGGTATGCAAGTTATTTAAAATTACTCATCACAACGAACAATATGAAACCGCACTGTACTTATGTATTAATGTAAATGGTGTGCACACTACTAGGATGAGGTA
This sequence comes from Gastrophryne carolinensis, assembly GCA_027917425.1. Classification (NCBI taxonomy): domain Eukaryota; kingdom Metazoa; phylum Chordata; class Amphibia; order Anura; family Microhylidae; genus Gastrophryne; species Gastrophryne carolinensis. Next base: position 14,698,682 of record CM051234.1, on the reverse strand, counting down.
ATGACCAATGTACAAATTCAAAGAAAGGGGGTCCCACAACCCCCTGCCTCCCCAAAGAGAAAAACGTGGCACTACCAACTATCTCCAAATTGAATTTTATTTTTTAAAAACCTGATGATACATGGACATATTAAAACAATTTAAAAAACATATAATACACATGTCCTCACAAAGGGAAGAAGGGGACACCCAGATGGAAAATGATTTTTGAGAGGCACTAATATCCACAAAATATCCAGGTACCCCATGTGTCTACAGGGTTTTCACCCTTTGAATTAGTATATGGTCGGCATCCCAGATGTTTGTTAGATGTAGCCAAAGAAAACTGGGAAACTGAGGCCACTCCATACAATAGTGTTATTGAACATGTGGCCCAGATGCAGGACAGAATAGACAAAGTAATGCAGATAGTCAAAGAGCATATTCAAAGGGCTCAGGAGGTCCAGAGCAGAATATATAATAGATCTGCCACGGTGAGGGCCTTTAATCCTGGGGACCGGGTCCTGGTTTTGGTGCCCACGGTTGAAAGTAAATTTCTAGCAAAGTCGCAGGGTCCCTATGAAGTTGTAGAGAAGGTGAGTGAGGTGAACTACAAGGTTCATCAACCAGGTAGAAGAAGAAAACCCTGCCAGATTTACCACATAAACCTGCCCAATGGGACATGGAGATTTTGTAACGATTTCAGAAAACTCAATGAGGTCTCAAAATTTGATGCTTACCCCATGCCCCAGGTAGATGAGTTGATTGAGAAGCTCGGGATGGCAAGATACATCACAACCCTGGATCTCACAAAGGGGTATTGGCAGATACCATTGTCTGAGGACGCCAAAGAAAAGACCACATTTTCCACCCCAGAAGGCCTGTTTCAATATGTGGTGATGCCGTTTGGGTTACATGGGGCCCCTGCTACCTTTCAGAGACTGATGGACATGATCTTGAGACCACATCGTGATTATGCCGCTGCTTAACTGGATGATGTGGTCATTTTTTCATCTGATTGGAAAAATCACCTCTGTAAGGTACAGGCCGTCCTAGACTCCATCAGTAATGCCGGTTTAACCATAAACCCTGAGAAGTTGAGAAGTGTGCAATGGGTCTGGAGGATGCAAAATACCTGGGTTACGTCATTGGTAGAGGGCTGGGTTACGTCATTGGTAGAGGGCTGGTTAAACCCCAGATCAATAAGGTGGAGGCAATACAGAACTGGCCCAGACCACTAACAAAAAAACAGGAGAAAGCCTTCCTAGGTATAACTGGCTACTACCATCGGTTCGTGCCCAATTTTGCTTCAATGGTTGCACTATTAACTAATTTAACAAAGGCTCAGATCATGCTCCGCTGGCCTGGATGAAACAAAATAAGGATAGAAATGCAAGAGTGACCAGATGGTTTCTCTCCTTACAACATTTTAAGTTTAAAGTAGAACATAGGCCAGGGAAGTTACAAGGGATGCTTTATCCAGAGTCTATTGTATGGTCAGTGAAAATCGTCAGACCTCTGGTCTGAAGAAGAGGGGGGGGAGATATGTGGTAAAGTGTATGGGAAATTGCTGGATGGTGTCTATTTCTCCCTTCTTTTCTCAATCAGGCACGATCCATGCTGGGTTTACAGGAACCCAGACCACATTCCCAGTCCTCTACAGGTTTTTCCCCTACTCCCAGTTCTTACACAGGCGATGAGGCTAATTGCAAGGAAGCCTAATAAAAGGAGCCAAGGAGGTTTCCAGTTTGCTGGTGTTGGACAGGCTGGGATGAGGAGCCCAGGCCTTGCTGCTCCCAATACTGACAGTGCTGAATTGCAGCCAAAGGACTTTATGCGTTATCCATTCTTGGAACCTGTGGATTAACAGCCTGGACTTGCATGCCCTGAAAGAGGACTTGTTATAACAAGGACTTGCAGTACGCTGTAATTATCCTACACTGGACATTGCTAGAGTTGGTGAGGTAACCGCTTGCTGTACTGCATTGTACGCTGCATCATACCCTGAAGCTAAGAGATTTTGCCTGTTGGAATTTATTTTCAATAAATTGCTTATTATTTGACCAAGAACTGTCTTCATAGTCATTGCATTGGCACCAGATCCTGACACAATCTAAAGCCACATAGCTGATTTTAAAGTATCTTTACCAATCAAACATAGCCCCCTCCTCTGCTTTTTTCCATTTCAAACACACCATAGTCTTCCACAATTAATATCCTGTCATGCATGTCATTTCATTTGGGTTCTGGTATGGCCACTAACTCATATACCCTTGTATAATTCAATTTCCAACTATCCAGCTTTGTATTTTCTTGCAATGGATAGCATAGATTTTCTTTTTTTGTAGCCACAGTTTAAACTCTTACATCTCCTGAGAGATAACATAGAGTCTCATAGATACCCAGTGTATTAAACTAAAAATCTTTCTCACCTAGAAGCCACTCTTCAAAATTCCTAAAACTCATCATATTTTTCATTCTCATAAGTGAAAATGTTGTATTTTTTATCTCTTGTTATAATAGACAGTGGAAACTGCAAAAGATGTCCCAATGAAGAGTGGCCAGATGAGAAGAAAGTGAAATGCATTCCGAAAACATTTGAGTTCCTTTCATATGAAGAGGACATTCTGACTCCTTCCATTGCTGCTTTTTCACTTGTAGGCTCTGTAATCACAGCGCTTGTACTTATAGTGTTTATCTCATTTTGGGACTCTCCCGTAGTTAAAGCCAATAACAGGACTGTGAGCATCATTCTCCTGACCTCCATCTTGCTGAGCTTCCTCTGTGTTTTCTTGTTCCTCGGTCGTCCTGTAGATATAACCTGCATGCTGAGACAGGTGTCATTTGGGATCTTCTTCACCATCTCTGTCTCCTGTGTTCTGGCCAAGACTATCATCGTCTGCATTGCTTTTAAAGTCACAAAACCCAACAGCTACTGGAGTAAATGGGTTGGGATGAAGATGGGTATTTATGTTGTGTTGATATGTTCCTCTTCCCAAGTCCTGGTTTGTGTTATTTGGCTGTCAGTGTCTCCTCCATACCAAGAGTATGACATGTTCTCTCATCTCGGAAAGATCATCATTCAGTGTAATGAAGGGTCAGTTACTGGCTTCTACTCGGTGTTGGGTTATATGGGGTTTCTGGCTGCTGTGAGTTTTGTTCTGGCTTTCATGGTGAGGACATTACCGGACAGTTTTAATGAGGCCAAGTACATCACGTTCAGCATGCTGGTGTTCTGCAGTGTCTGGATTGCCATGGTCCCGGCCTATCTGAGCACCAGAGGGAAATACATGGTGGCTGTGGAGATATTTGCCATACTGACATCCTGTGCTGGATTATTGGGTTGCATATTTTCCCCTAAGTTATACATTATTGTAATAAAACCAGAGAGGAACAGTAGACTGCGTATAAAACAAAATATTAAGTAGTGAAAGCAGATTTTAAAATTGGTTTACAATCACATACTTTGAAATACAACGTATTTTTCACCCTTTAAGACGCACTTTTTCTCCCCAAACAGTGGGGGGAAATGTATGAAAAAAGTGAAAAAAAGTATATTTACACTTGTCTCGCACCCCCACACCGCAGCCACCATGAGGCCAGCCGATGGAGGAGCAGTGGGTGGACAGGCAGGGTTGATGAACCATGTCTCCTGTCTCCGCTACTGCTTCCAGTGCCACCTTCACTGCTGCCACTCGGGCCGGCATGCGCTGAAACTAAAACTTAGGTCTGTGTAGCAGTTGGACGTGGCCTGCATCCGCTGCAGGCCACATCCACCCGCTGCACAGTCCTGGGTGTGTGCGCACAGCCAAAAACCCAGAGCTGGTACAGTAGGCAGGGTTCATTTACCCTGCCCATCCGCCCACTGCTCCTCCATCGGCTTGCCTCCCAGCATCCGGGGGGCTGATTCTGCATTATTGCATATGGGAATGAGATGGGGGAAATGTCACACTGCCTATGGGAATGGAAGGGGGTTTTGCCACACTGAATATAGGGATGGTGGGAATGTCACACTGCCTATGGGAGGGGAGAATGCCGCACTACCTATGAGATGAGGAGAATGTCACTCTTCCTATGGGGATGAGAGGGGGAATGCCACACTGTCTATGGGAAATGGGACGGTGGGAATGCCACACTGCCTATAGGCAATTGAATGGGGGAATGCCACACTGTCTATGGGGAATGAAATAGGAGAATGCCACACTGCCTATGGGGAATGAAATAGGAGAATGCCACAATGCCTATGGGGAATGGGAGAGGAATGCCACACTGCCTATGGGAATGAGATGGGGATGCCACACTGCCTATGGGGAATGGGAAGAGGAATGCCACACTGCCTATGGGAATGGGAGGGGAAATGCCACACTGCCTTTGAGGAATGAGATAGGAGAATGCTACACTGCCTATAGATAATGGGAAGATGAATGCCACACTGCCTATGGGGAATGGGGTGGGGAAATGCCACACTGCCTGTAATGGGATGTTTTAGCAGGATATTTGACTTATAATTTTTGGTTTCCTAATTTCCTTTCGTCTTATACAGCGAAAAATACTGTACATTTTTTAATATGATTTGTATGTTGTATTTTGAGATATATATGGCCATTATGTGCTTGCACACACCTAGGAATTTCCCCACTCCATTTGACCCTTCCGTGCAATGAGACAAAGGCAACCAGTGAGTGCACACATGCCCTAACCATGGCGCCCGGCACCAGTAATTTCATGAGAGATCTACATGGTAATGTATGTTAATATGGTGACTTATAGTTTGGAGTGTTATTTTGACTTTAAGTTCAGCTTTGGTATATTAAGGTTATGGATGTCTCTATAAAAAATGTATCAAAATATAGAAAATCCACTAGGTAATAAATAAGCTCATGTTTGTCTAATGTATGTTTGTGTGTTTTTGTTAATCTGGGTTTTTTGTAATAGGCATGCACATGCATGGATTTATGGAATGTATAATGTTTAAGTATCTGCAATCAGGAAATTAATTATTACTAAGACATTAGAGTTGATTCAGCATCATATGTTTTTTGCTCTATTTTTGAGTAAACACTTTTTCTCGTGATTTTTTTCCCATGGTGCAATTCAGCACCCTATATAGCTGTGCAATTTGTATAAACATATGCAAATCTAAATATGGTGCTGACTTTCACTGAGGGAAAAACTCATGAGAAACAGTAAAAAAAAAAACAAATAAAAAATACTCATAGTGCTGAATTAACTGTAATGTGTTTTTTTTTTTATTCAATCCAGACTGGATGGATCAATCAATTCATCTGTTATAGTCGGCTATAAACAACAAACCAATAAAAATGGTTTCTTACCATTTGGGGGCAGCTGCGAAGGAAGCCTGGTAAAGTGATCAATATCAAGATTGTTTCCAAACATGGAAGCTGGAAACTTCAAGTTTATTTTGAACACAGGTTTATTATGAATAAGTGGGAAAGAGCAGGAAATAAAGATGAATGTGGCCAGTTCCTGCAATTTAAATCTCTCACCAGTCACAGTAGATGAGCAGCATTATATCCCTGCACACACTTCTGATGAACTTCTTACAGTTCCAAAATTTCAACATTTATTGTATAAAGCCTTAAAGCAGTGGTCCCCAACCTTTTTAGCACCATGGACATGGGAGGCAATTGTTCCAGGGCTTGGTGGGGGTTGGGGCGGGGTTGTGAGCTGAGCTGGGGATGATACGGGGGGCTGGGGCATGCCCATGCTGGCCAGTCACAAATGCCTTGCAAGGGTACGTGTCTGTTTAAAGGTATAGCAGAGTGCGGCCACGGCTCGCACACAAGCCTTTGGATAGGAGGCCAGGTATGTTTTACTAAGAGGCAGACGCCAAGTGCTGATGGGAAGGCTGATTCATTATTAGCGGCAGGTAGCGACAGATGAGCGTCTGTACAGCGGCGCTATGATCGACCGCTAGTGGCCGCCCAGATCAGCCGCTATTTCTGAACACCACAGTCGCTACTTGCCGTTAGTAGTAATCATGCTGCCAATGTTAAATGTGATATTTCAGATTTGCATTAGAGGCGCTGTTGAGTTGTTACACCTTATTCAATACAGCGCCTGAGCGTTTCTTTGCTGTTGTGTAGAAACCAATCTCTAATTCATTGAAATTTAAAAACACTTAAGCAAAATTTCAGGTCACAAGATTTTTGAGATATAAATAAAAGTAACTTTTATTAAAGCAGATTTGAAATTAAATGTTTTCGGTCATTTTGGCCATAAGTAGTCCAAATCTTCATGGTGCCTGTAATGGAGACAAAAGTGTTGTTATTTTTGGTTTTTAATGTTTTTTTTTTCTCTTTAAAACCCACCCACATATTTTTAGAATTAATTCTAATCTACCCACATTTTTTTTATTAATTATAAACCACCCACATATTTTTTAAATTATTTAGAAACCACACACATATGTTTGTGATTATTTTAAATAGGCCCCTGTTCTAATGTAGTTGTAGTAGCTTAGCTCACTTACCAAAAAAAATGATGAAATCATGCTTGCCCGCTGCTCAAACCAGTCTGGGTATCCTCATTACTGTCTGTGGCCATGTTGGGGATTTCTGACACCAGTGCTGTTTCTTCAGGGGGTTCGATTCAGTGGCATATGCAAATGTTGTGTAGAACACAGCAGGCTAGGATGATTTTGGAGACCTTTTGTGGACTGTACAACATCTCTCCTCCTGGGCGTGCCAAACAAAGAAAGCGTGCTTTCAGCAGGCCGATGGTTCTTTCCCCAATGCATCTTGTTTTGCGATGTGTTGCATTGTAGCGTACTTGGGCAGATGTCTGTGGGTTTCTGACCGGAGTCATTAACCACGTTTTCTGCCCATGTCCCTTTTCTGCTATTGATTAAAGAAAGTGAGAGACAGCAATTAGTAAAGTAGCTATACCAGTATGTCTACAATAAAAATCGGCATATATAGCTGTTTATTTGTTGTAATTTAATAATGTGATTGTTTTCTGTCTAGGATTATTAATTACCCAGTAGCCATCCAGGTGGCATTTCATTGTTCTCAAACTTCTGGCACAGGAATGATTGCTGGAACACATAAGAATCATGGCATGAGCCTAGAAAGCCAGATCGCAGCCCTCAGCTTCATGTCTGGGTCACATACCACCATGACATTCATGGAATGGAATTGTTTCCTATTCCTATAATGCAGCTCCTTTGCACGGGGAGGGCGGAAAGGGATATGTGTACCATCCATGCACCCTAGCACATTAGGTATCCCTCCCATGCGTTAGAAGGCACGTTTAATATTGGCAACCTCCTCCTCATCCTCAGGAAATTTGATATATACTGGGATAAAATCGCAAATAGCCAGGACTACCTTGTAAAAGATACAGCTCATTGTAGCCTGTCTGATCCCGCTGAGGTTCAGAGGTTGCCTGAAAATTGCCCCAGGCTACTATATTTAACATGGCACAAAGGCGGACAATGCCAGGGATGGATTGGGTGCGTCTGGGGGATGGATCGATTTTGGTCTTAATCTGATCATATAGGGACTGTCGTGCTGCACGATTCAGACGAAATCTGCTTCTGATCTGCTTGTCACTTAAATCCCATACAGAGAGGCAGATTCCAAAGGATCTGGGTGCCCTAAGCCTCACAGCACCCTCTTCCCTTGACTCCTGACCTTCCTCTGCGCTGCCACAACAACACATCCATACCTGTTAGGCACTTACCTCGTCGCCGTCCCTGGTCCCGCGACGCGCTGTCGGGTGGTCCCCGGTTGGCTGCTGCCCGACGCTCCCCGGGTGTGCTGGCTCCTCAGCGCTGTTGTGGGGGTCGGGGGTCGGCGGCGCGGGATGGTGTCGGTGGCCGCGCCGCAGCCCGCTCTGCGCGGCTGCGCGGTCCCGCCGAGCTCCCTCGCGATGCGGCGCTTCCCCCTCCCGGCGGGGGCGCGCCCGATCCACAACGTGCGCGCGCGCGAGCACGTCTTCTTTATGCCTCCCGGCTGCGCTTTCCCCAGCGCGCCCGCCGGGGGCGAGTTTAAAGCACCCAATCCGTGACCTGATCCTAGAGTGAGCCCAGGGACTGGTCGGCCTGTCTGGCCTGGGCCGTCCAGCTCCTGGGACCACTCCCGTTTTAGTGTATGCACCAAACACAATCGTTCCCTCCGTTTCCCCTGTTCCCCACTGGCCAGTTCTCCCTATAAAGCTGCACTGCTCCAGTATCCCCTTGCCCGTTATAGCTTCTGGGTTCTGGATGTGCGTTGCTGTGACTTTGTGTACTTTTGGATTTTGGACTTTGACTACTCTTGCTTGCTGCCTGCCCTGACCTCTTGCTTTGCCCGACTACGCCTTTGCCTGACCCTTCTGTACCGCGCTCTGTGACCTCCTGGATTTGACCTCGGCTAGCCTCGACCATCCCTCCGTTACCTCCTCTGGATACCACGCCCCGTGACCTCCTGGATTTGATCTCGGCTAGCCTCGACCATCCCTCCGTTACCTCCTCTGGATACCACGCCCCGTGACCTCCTGGTTTGACCTCGGCCTGTAATTCGGACTCTGCCTTCCGGCATCCTCGTTCGGGATTCCCTGCCAAACATCTATCTGCACCTTAAGCTGGTATCCTTTGCGCCTTATAAGTCCTGGGGGCAACCGACTGGGAGAGGCATTACCCGCGTCTCCTACAAGCGGGGGCTTGTCTATAGGCGGAAGTGGCGGTGGAGATTGGGGGATACCAGTTCAAGACAGACGGGTGTTTGGTACAGTCCTGACATTATAACATGGCCAGAAGAATGGACCAAATCCTGGAGCAGGTGCAAGCCTTGACAGCGGCAGTGGAGCACCTGGCTCACCGGGTTGCGGCTCAGGAGAACCGTCCTGCTCCTAACGTCCCCAGTCCTCAGGGGACTCCGGCCGCAATGTTCGTGGAACCTAAAATCCCACTTCCCGAAAAATTCCACGGCGACAGGGCAAAATTTGCCAACTTCCGGGACTCTTGTAAATTATACTTTCAGCTCCGTCCTGTCTCCTCAGGGTCACAAGAGCAGAGGGTCGGCTTGATTGTTTCCCTACTCCAAGGAGATCCTCAGTCCTGGGCCTTCAGCTTATCAGCTCAGGACCCTACTCGCTTCTCTGTGGACAGCTTTTTCTCTGCGATGGAGGTTCTCTATGATGATCCCGACAAGGGGGCCACAGCTGATGCCAAGTTACGTACTCTTCGCCAGGGACGCCGTCCAGCCGAAGACTATTGCTCAGAATTCCGGCGCTGGGCGGTAGATTCCCGTTGGAACAATCCTGCTCTTTGCGGCCAATTCCGGCTAGGATTGGCCGATGCCATCAAGGACACCTTGGTGAACCACCCGGAACCTCAGACCCTAGACGAATTAATGCACCTTGCCATCCGCATTGATCGTCGGCTTCGGGAGAGGCGCCTAGAAAAAGGGTCGCATGCCGAGTCTGCCTCAAGGTCTGAGGTCCCAGTCGTACAACCTTCGGATGAGCCCATGCAACTTGGTGTCACAAGGCTCACTGAAGGCGAGAGGCGGCGACGTCTATCCGAGGGGCTTTGTCTGTATTGTGGGGGAACCGGCCACATGGTCAGACTTTGCCCAAAGAAGCCGGCGGGAAACTCCAGAGCCTAGGGGGTTTCGAGGGGGCCCTCCTAGGCTGTAAGGTATCTCCTCAAGTATCGTCTCCAGTTCTGATTCCAGTTCAGATTAAGATTAACCTTAAGTGTTTGAATCTAAAGGCTCTTCTAGATTCAGGAGCTGCTGGGAACTTCCTAGACTCCGAACTAGCACTGACTTTAGGAATTGTGGTCCAACCCTTGCCGACTCCCATCCGGGTTTCAGCCATTGATGGCACTCCTGTGGCCGGGGGTTTAGTTCAGTTCCAAACCCCTCCTATGCAAATCAAAGTGGGAGCCAATCATTCTGAGGTTATCAGTTTTTTGGTATTAAGTATGCCTAGCACCCCCCTAATTTTAGGATTGCCATGGCTACAGGAGCACAATCCCCAAATTGATTGGGTCTCAGGGCAAATCACTAAGTGGGGTCGCCAGTGTTTTCAGAGCTGCTTAGAATTTCCACTTAGGGTCGCGCACCTAGCACCGGTTGGGGTTCCCACTCCTTATTTAGAGTTTGCTGACGTCTTTTCGGAAAGGGCGGCAGACAAACTTCCTCCCCATAGACCATGGGATTGCCCTATTGAACTTCTCCCAGGTACCATGCCTCCCAGAGGGAGAATATTTAATTTGACCCGAACGGAAACCCTCGCCATGCGGGAATATATTGCCGAGAACTTAAAGAAGGGGTTTATTCGGCCTTCATCTTCCCCAGCAGGGGCAGGGTTTTTTTTCGTGGAGAAGAAAGATGGGGGACTTCGCCCATGTATTGATTATCGGGGCTTAAATAACATCACGATAAAGAATAAGTACCCCTTACCACTTATTGAGGGTCTGTTTACACAGGTGGTTGGGGCACAAGTCTTCTCTAAACTCGATCTCCGGGGGGCCTATAACCTCATTAGAATTAGGCAGGGGGACGAGTGGAAGACGGCCTTCAATACCCTTGAAGGGCATTATGAGTATCTAGTAATGCCTTTCGGCCTGTGCAACGCCCCCGCGGTCTTTCAAAGTTTTGTTAATGAAATTTTTAGGGACTATCTTGGCCGTTTTGTGGTCGTTTACTTAGACGACATCTTAATTTTTTCTTCGTCCATTGAGGAACATCGCAAACACGTGTGTTTGGTCCTGCAAAAACTTAGGGAAAACTGTTTATATGCTAAGTTAAAGAAATGTCAATTTGAAGTATCAGAGGTTCCGTTTCTTGGTTATATTATCTCTAAGTCCGGTCTATCCATGGATTCTTCTAAGGTGAAGGCCGTCTTAGAATGGGAACAGCCCAGGGATCTAAAGGGCCTGCAAAGGTTTCTGGGCTTTGCTAATTTCTATAGGAGGTTCATTAAAAATGTTTCTGCCCTTGTTACACCTCTTACCAATCTGACCAAGAAAAGCGTGTACCCTTCAGTATGGCCTGTTCATGCTGTCCAGGCCTTCGAGAATCTTAAAAGGGTGTTTAGTGCCGCACCCGTCTTAGTCCACCCTGATGAGCAACGGCCCTTCCTTGTGGAGGTGGATGCTTCCGAAGTCGCAGTTGGGGCAGTCTTGTCACAGTATTACGGCTCACCTGAACGCCTCCATCCATGTGCCTTCTTTTCCAAAAAATTCTCAGCGGCCGAAAGAAATTACGATATCGGCAATAGAGAATTATTGGCCATCAAGTTAGCCTTTCAGGAGTGGAGGCACTGGCTGGAGGGCGCTCAGTATCCAGTCACGGTCTTTACGGATCATAAAAATCTGGAATACATCCAATCTGCCAAGAGATTAACTCCTAGACAGGCTCGCTGGTCCTTATTCTTTTCTCGGTTTAAAAAACACTAAAGCTGATGCCCTGTCTCGGAGTTTCTCTCCTTCCGACTCACCTGAAAGGTTGGTTTCTCCCATTTTACCCCGCTCCCTGGTGGTAGCCGCCATCCAACCCCAACTTCCTGACCTAGCTCAATTTCAGGCCGAAGCGCCACCTGAAAAACCTGAGTCGGTCCAGTTTGTGCCCTCTCCTTTCTGCACTGCCTTTTTGTCTCATTTTCACGAAACTAAAACAGCGGGTCATCCGGGAGTTAAGAAAACTATTGCTCTATTGTCCCGCCAAGTCTGGTGGCCATCCATTAGGAGCGATGCACAGAAATTTGTCCTAGCCTGTAAGGTCTGTGCTCGAAGTAAGGCTTTAAGACACTCCCCTGAAGGTCCTCTACTACCTTTGCCCATTCCTGCCTCTCCATGGACCCATTTGGCCATGGATTTCGTTACGGATCTTCCCCCTTCCCAGGGATATACCGTCATTTGGGTAGTAGTGGACCGCTTTAGCAAAATGGCGCATTTCATCCCTTTAAAAAAGCTTCCCACAGCTCAAATCTTAGCTCAACTCTTTATCACTCACATTTTTAGAATCCACGGTATCCCGGTAGACATTGTTTCGGATAGGGGGGTCCAATTTGTCTCCCGGTTTTGGAGGGCTTTCTGTACTAAGCTGGGCTTCACCGTCTCTCTTTCCTCGGCATTCCACCCGCAGTCGAATGGGCAAACCGAAAGAACAAACCAATCTTTAGAACAGTATTTGCGTTGTTTCACGGCTGATACTCAGACGGATTGGGCTTTCTTCCTGCCGTTTGCTGAATTCGCATTAAACAACGCTTCACATTCTTCCACAGGGGTTTCTCCCTTCCATTGTGTTTATGGCAAAGATCTGAAATTCTCAGCCCTTTCGGACCAACCCTCTAGTGTCCCCTCCTTGGATGACTGGGTGTCCAAATGGCCGGGGTTATGGAATAAAATCCAGCAACATCTGACTAAGGCTGTTCTTCAACAAAAAAAAATTTCAGATCGTAAACGTTCTTCTAATTCTGGTTATGAGGTGGGGGACTGGGTTTGGCTTTCAACCAAGAATCTGGCCTTACGCCAGCCCTCCGCTAAGTTAGGCCCTAAATTTATCGGCCCCTTCCCCATAACACGAAAAATTAATCAGGTTACGTATCAGTTGGCCCTCCCTTCTTCCATGAAAATCTGTAAATCCTTTCATGTTTCACTTCTTAAGCCTGCAAAAAACCATGAATCTAATAGTCCTCCTAGTCCTGTGTTAGTTGATGGGCATCAGGAGTTTGAGGTTGCCCGGGTTCTTGATTCTCGCTTTTTTCGCAACTCTCTTCAATATCTAATTGACTGGAAGGGATACGGTCCGGAAGAAAGATCTTGGGTTCCGACCAGAGAGGTTCATGCGCAGAATTTGGTAAAGAGATTTCACAGAGAGAATCCTTTGAAACCCAGCTTGGAGGGTCCAGTGGCCCCTCCTCAGGGGGGGGGTAATGTTAGGCACTTACCTCGTCGCCGTCCCTGGTCCCGCGACGCGCTGTCGGGTGGTCCCCGGTTGGCTGCTGCCTGACGCTCCCCGGGTGTGCTGGCTCCTCAGCGCTGTTGTGGGGGTCGGGGGTCGGCGGCGCGGGATGGTGTCGGTGGCCGCGCCGCAGCCCGCTCTGCGCGGCTGCGCGGTCCCGCCGAGCTCCCTCGTGATGCGGCGCTTCCCCCTCCCGGCGGGGGCGCGCCCGATCCATAACGTGCTCGCGCGCGCGCGCGAGCACGTCTTCTTTATGCCTCCCGGCGGCGCTTTCCCCAGCGCGCCCGCCGGGGGCGAGTTTAAAGCACCCAATCCGTGACCTGATCCTAGAGTGAGCCCAGGGACTGGTCGGCCTGTCTGGCCTGGGCCGTCCAGCTCCTGGGACCACTCCCGTTTTAGTGTATGCACCAAACACAATCGTTCCCTCCGTTTCCCCTGTTCCCCACTGGCCAGTTCTCCCTATAAAGCTGCACTGCTCCAGTATCCCCTTGCCCGTTATAGCTTCTGGGTTCTGGATGTGCGTTGCTGTGACTTTGTGTACTTTTGGATTTTGGACTTTGACTACTCTTGCTTGCTGCCTGCCCTGACCTCTTGCTTTGCCCGACTACGCCTTTGCCTGACCCTTCTGTACCGCGCTCTGTGACCTCCTGGATTTGACCTCGGCTAGCCTCGACCATCCCTCCGTTACCTCCTCTGGATACCACGCCCCGTGACCTCCTGGATTTGATCTCGGCTAGCCTCGACCATCCCTCCGTTACCTCCTCTGGATACCACGCCCCGTGACCTCCTGGTTTGACCTCGGCCTGTAATTCGGACTCTGCCTTCCGGCATCCTCGTTCGGGATTCCCTGCCAAACATCTATCTGCACCTTAAGCTGGTATCCTTTGCGCCTTATAAGTCCTGGGGGCAACCGACTGGGAGAGGCATTACCCGCGTCTCCTACAAGCGGGGGCTTGTCTATAGGCGGAAGTGGCGGTGGAGATTGGGGGATACCAGTTCAAGACAGACGGGTGTTTGGTACAGTCCTGACAATACCCCAAACATAACCCCAACATCCACATCACGGTCACTGCCCATAGCTCATGCACTCCCAAAAGCAAAATCAAACAATCTGCCCACACACACAACCAATCCACACACACAACCAATCGAAATCCTCTTGCACCCACACAAATGCAGATCACTACAAAACAAGATGTATAGTGGAAACAAGCATCAGCCTGCTGAAAGTATGCTTTCCAAGTTTGGCACAGCCAAGAGGGGAGTTGATGCACAATCCACAAAAGGTCCCCAAAACAATCCACACTTGCTGTATCCTACACAATATTTGCAGATGCCACCAAAACAAATCTCCCAAAGAAACAGCACTGATGCCACAAAGGCACAACAAAGCCACAGACAGTAATAACAGAAACCCAGCAAGCCAGTTCCTGGCACCTATGTCAAAGCTACATGCACCAAACACCACAGCCTTTGCCACAGTGTTAAAAGATAATAATGAATAATGTAAACCATATTTATAGTTAACTTATCCAAATGTATGGTCCGCTTTGCGGCCTCATGCGTTTCCTAGCTGTTTCCGGTCTGTAATTAGCTTACCACAGGTGTAGTGGAAACGCCTAGAGGATCAATAATAGCGTTGTTGGGCGGATATGGTTGCACAGACATCTATGGGCCAATCCAAGGTAAAAATGTTAAAATTCAAATAGCCGTTATTGTGATACCATTTGTAATGGTGTTCAGATATATGGTTAGAAGTAATTACTAATGTGAATCTGGTTGTGTAAGTAGCTTCTTGATTAATTTATTGTCTTCACACATTTGTTGCTGATACATTATTTATTGTTGTTAAGATGTAGATACACACACACACCTGTATTGTATGTCTCCATCAATTAACTGGGCCTGTTTGTGATTGGTTCCTAAAGCACATAAAAACTTCCAGACACATTCTGCAATTGTTGCCATTCTGTAGTTTGCATGCGTCCTTGTGTGTTTGTGGTTTGCAGATACAGGATGGAGCCAAATTCTGGAAATCTGCCTGCCACTGCTGTGTCTCCTGGGGCTCCCAGTACCAGTGGTGTGCGTGGTGGCCACAGACCTTCCTTGAGGAAAAGGGGGGAAGGCTGATGGTTGTGCCCCACCCAAGCCCAAGCGTCCGTATGCCAAGAGGGAGCCAGAATTTAAATTGGCAGATAACAATACTCTTGTGCGTCTGACACTGGCTAAGTGGGAGTTATTATTTAGCTCCCAAAGTCAGTGTTTAGGGAAACAAGAAAGGAGCAAATTGTGCAAAAGATGAAGTCTGATCTTCTTGTTGACATTGAGATGAAGCAGGCTCCAAAGAATAAATACAGGCCATATGAGGAGATGTTGAAGTGCAAGATCCCCAGATTACTGCCCTTCCACCAGCCTCTACATTAACCCAGTCTGATGTGGAAGGTAAAGAGGCAGCATTAGAATGTTTTCTGTTATAGCTCTGGATGTTTCTTTACAGTGCTCACATTAACGATGGCTATTTGTTCATTATATTGTAATATAGATGCCCTCAGAATTGGATCAGCATCTCCTCATGAATCAACATACTCTTTGGAAGCCAGTAAGTGTATGCATTCATTTTGCTTGACTTCAAATTACATAAAGGTCTGGATTTAGATGTATTATGTTTTTGATTTTTAGGCCAAGTCCCAGCTACATCTTTGGACCCCACTTCCTGTGTTGCAGGCCTACAGGACACTGTTGCTTTGTAGTGCAAAGCATACTGTATCCTTTAAAGATGTTTTTTCTCAATGTGTAACCACAAAAAAAATGAATGGGATAAAACATACCAAATCACATTTAAAGCAGTCTTGTAGTTTATGATCAATAACCAAAGGTTAAAAATGTTACTTGCCAAAACAATTGTTAAACCAAATAACATGTAGCCTTTCTGTTGGTCCCATTCTAATAAAAATATGGAATAACTACTATTACACCTTAAACTAATAGAAATGATGTTTCCTTTCGTTAGGCCCGAATACAGGAAGTGCTGGTCCCGAAAGGGCCCATCAAAGCGTGGCTGATAGGGATGAGAGTAAGCATGTGATTTGATATATTTTTCTTATGATGTTTTACATCATTACATGTACAGTATGAGGGCTATTGGCATTTCATATGACCCATGTATTTGTAGGGCAAAGCTCTAGTGATGGCTTGAGTCTGGACATCTCCGATGTGGCGGGTATGTGTGCCTAATAATGTGCTAATGATATGTGGCCACACAATGTGGTTTCATATATATTGCAATTACTAACTTTCTACCATAATCCTCAAAAATGTTAAAGGAGTGTGGAATGAACTTTAGGATCAAGGTTAGATTTCTAAAATCTTTAGAGGTTAGACAAAGTTGAGACACAATAAACTTTGTAATAAGCTAACAATACTTTTCAATTTAGCATATGTGATGTTGTCGCCATTATCGGATGATGATTTGCCCCTTCCTGGCAGCCAGACACCTGAACTATTTGAGGAGGACCACACTCAGGTAACATAGATCAGTTGATTCAGGTTGTGATAAATGTAAATTTTTTTCTTTACACTCATTTAAAAACATGTTACATACACCATACTTTGATCTTAGCAGGCAACTTTGATAGGAACCCTGGATGTGGACTCCTCCCAAGTGCCATGTGGTCAGCCTACTGAGCCTGCACAAATGGTACATGTTACTAGAACACAAGATGTTGATTATATAGGTCAATATGCCAAATACAGTCATTCACTTTTCCTATACCTTTTTATTATAGACCACTACGCAACCAACAACAAGGGGTGTCCCCACAAGTGCCAAACTTTATGAGTTAGGGAGCCACATGTTGGAGGCCTACAGTCACCAGCAGCCGCGTGATAGACTCCAGAAGCGCATTGCAGCGTTGGAAAAACAATCGCTGGTGGACCAACAACAAATACGTGACCTGAGGCAAGAGGTCCGTGAACTGAGGAACCAACCACTGCCAGAATTGGCCCAGGACCAAACTTTGTTGTTGTTACATCAGCTAATACAGCAGCAGTCAATTTTTTTTACTGCACTGTTGGCCCCCAACACGGCCCCTACAGGGTCCGCACAAGAAAGGCCACCCACAGAATACATTTTTGGGCCCATGAATATTTTATTTAAAATGAGGCCAGCTATTTTGTTGTTTTTATCTGTCAGAATAAATATTTTTGTTAATAGAAAACTTTTTGTATTCTCATTGATTGCTTATATACTAACCCATACGTGTAGACATGTCTATATATCTAGACATGTGTATGTGTTTTCGATTTCGCAACAGTAATAGGTTGTAACACATTCAAATGCTTCTATTATGTTAGGTGTAACAATGTGTTTCACATTCTACTAACTAATGGGTTAATGGTATCTTTAACAAGGTTTTGCATTTATTGCTGGTACTCTCAGAACCGCCCATCTATTGTCTGCTGCTTATTCAGGAACAGCGACGCTAGGTGTTGCATAAAAAAGAAACAGAAAAGCCTACAATACACACATATATCAAAAGTACAGTGCCCCAGGCCCCAGGTAACGACTGATCATAACGTCTGGCCCTCGGCGCTTTAACCCAGATTCAACAAGATTCTTCTATGAAACAGCGTTGGTGCTGTCATTTTTGTGACTGTGGGATAGAGCGTCAGACGCAGTGTGATTAAAGTGATTTTTTAGACACATTAACAACATTAAGCAAGCAAAAACACTGGAATGGCATTGTTGGAGGGGTGTGACATTAACACTTTACTGCCAGACAAGTAAATACATTTTTTGCTTAAAAAAAAAAAAAAAACCTTCAAAAACATACATACAGGTCAGGATAAATGTCTTAAATATTTGTATTATTGAAAAAAAAAAATAGGATTTGAGGATCGTCCATTGAAATGCATGGGAGAGTGGCAGGTAGTGAGAGGTAATACGTGGCGCTCTGAAAGTTTGAACGCAGGCGCTGTACGCTGAGACTGGGATAAGGATGAATCTAACGCTACATGGCGTTATCCCAGTCGCTCAACAGGATCGGCTTCATAAATGTGTAATTGGGTGCTGTGTCTGGCGTTCTCTTGCCGATACCTCTCGCTACCTGTCGCTAAATAGCCACTACCTGGCACTATCCCTTCATTCAATTCCTGGTCTGTATGTGATCATTTGGACTGCAGGAGTTTGGAAGTGTTACAGTCACTACTTTGGGCCAAATGTTAGGGCTGACCGACTCAAATTTCTAAAGATGTAAATAAGTTGGGGCAGAAAGTTTCATTATGTGAGCAAAAGATAGAAGATACAACAACAGCCCTTGAAGTTCATGAAGAGAATGTTGCATCCCTTAAATCTGAAACTCAATTCCTTAAACATAATTTTAAAGATAAAAAAAAACAGAACAGAAATCTAGAACTTAATGAAAGTTCTTTAATCTTCTGTTACAGCCCTTTTTTAAGAGATAAGCCCGAATATGCCAATAGATTGGATGGAATTTGTATGGATTCATTGCGCACTTACCCGCAGGTCCCCTGGGGAGACTCAGAGGGATATAATTGTGAAACTGCATTACTAAGGAACAAAAGAGCAACATTTACAATCCTCAAGAGAAGCAGCCATTATATTTTCAGAGAAATCCTCATCAAATATAATCTGACTTGGAGCCAGTTACCATCCAACAGCCAGGGCCGGATTTAGAGCATCCCGGGCCTGGTGCTGTAGATTTTGACCGGTCTATTTATCGAAGTATATAAAATGAAAACGCAACACAAAGCAATTTTGTTTAAGACAAAGTGCATTTGTCACATGTCTAATGTATACATTAAATTACCATGATAGCTGAATACATGTTATTGTATGAAAAATTTGCATATCTTCAACTCGCTTTTGGGGAGGCCCAGAGTGTCAAAGAGGTGTTGTAGAGGGTTCGCTATGCCCCCAGACTGTAACACCTATCCCATGTGACATCACACCCGCAGCTTTTTTGGTTAACACACAGGGCTTGCTACAGGGCTGAAACACGAGAAGTGTAGCACAGCACACTCAAGCACACCTATTTGACACTCAATGCACCCCTAAAAAATGTATTTTTGTTTAACAAAATAAAGAATCGAACAGCGGTATATCTGTTGATCATAGCTCAGCCATTATAGACAGACTTGAGTAAAAGCTATAGGAAAATCTGTCTAGAATAGCTGAGCTATAAGCAGATATGCCATTCAGGAGGCCAGAAAAGCTAGGTAACAATTTCTCACCTAGCTTTTCCATGGTCCTGAATGGCATGTCTGTTTATAATAGCTCTTATAAGCAAACATACCACTCAGGAGCATAGAAAAGCTAGGTGAGAATTGTCACCTAGTTTTGTACAACTGAAAGGCAAATTCGATTGGTGGACGGTGGTACCTTTGTGGGGTTAGAAGTGGCTGTTTACTTGTCCTAATCCTATAGGTACTCAAGGAAAAGGTAAGTATTAGGTGCGCTGTAGATGGGTATAAAGGTTAGTGGATAAAAAAAGGTTAGCAAGGTAGAGATAACTTTCTTGTTAGAAGAGTTGGTTAAAGTTGCAGGTGATTCTTCCAAATAAGCTTGTTAAAGGCTGGAAAAAGGGAGTTGGTTAGTTAGGATTAGGAATGTTTGAGGGTGGTATTTCTACCAGTTAATCAAACCAGCGACAACCAGTATCATTGCCTCTGGCTGATTAGGCCTCAAAAATATCAAAGGTTGCTGGAGATTTTTTCTCTACCTGGTTACCAACTTAATGGTTACCTGGACTGTAAGGACCCAGTGCCGTATGTGGCTCTATTGGGTACTTGTTGTAAATATATATAGACAGTAGGTATTGTAATTACCGGAGGTGCACAGTGCTGGACTCACCTGTCTTCTTAGGTTGATTGGAGTTTTGAATCCTTTTCTGTATTTGGAGCGCTGGTTTGTTTAGGTAAGTACTTGAGAGTGGACTGGGGTTCCTGATGGTAGTGTTGTTATGAGCAGGTAGTTGAGATCTGTTTCAAGAGAGTAGTGCAGATTATATAGGGTTAATAGCCCTAGGTAAGCTGTAAATTGAAGGCTTTAAACCCAGCGTAGTGCTGGTTCCCCAGTATGTGTGCTAGGCAGAGCAGGGTTAATGGCTATGGCTTTGCCCTGTGTGCAATATGCAGGTTGTTGTTGCGATCTGCAATAGGGGGTGTTTAGAAGTTGTTGCCGCTAGTGGTGGGCAGTGTAGGCAGGATATATATAATGGCCGCTCCTGCGGCTTTATATGTGTAGGTATGTATGGCCGCTTAAGCGGCGGAGAAATGTAGCGTGGCCGGCGGACCAGCCGCTCCTGCAGCTTTATATGGGCTAGTGGGTATGGCCGCATCAGCTGTGAAAAATGTAGCGTGGCCAGCGGAGGCTCGGCTGAAGGTAACTGGCCGCTCCTGCGGCTTATATGCATGCCCGAAGATAAAGCCGCTTCAGCGGCGAAGAAATGTAGCGAGGCCGGCAGAGGCTTTGCTAGGAATCACCGGCGCGTGTTTCGTCAGATTGTATCCAACGTTGTCAAGGTTACCTTTGTGGGGTGTCTGGTGAGACTCAAGCTCCTACTGCCACGGGACCTGCGTCAAGTGGCAGACTGCTGGGGGGGAGGAGCCTCCTATGCGCCCCGACATCACATGGGGCACGTCAGAGCCGTATTTACAACTTGTGCTGCCCTAGGCACTTTTTGGTCACGCCCCCCCCTCCGAAAACATATAATGATGAATTTACCAGCCCTCCCACACACGCACACAAAATCATTCATACAGACACACCCCACTCATACCCACAGACATAATTTATACACACACACATCATTCATACATACATACATACACACAATTTATACATAAACACACACACACACATCATTCATACATACATACACATAATTCATACATAACCACACACAATCATTCATACACACACCATTCATGCACATAATTCATACACACACACAATCATACACACACACACACATCATTCACACACACACTCACCCCAGTCATACCCACACACATAATTCATACACACACATACACACACACACACACACACACACATCATTCATACATACATAAACACAATTCATGCACATACACATAATTCATACACACACATCATACACACACACAATTATTCATACACACACACACACACACACACACAATGCCCCCCATCATGCCAGTCAGTGCTCCTAAGAAATGATAATGGGGATGGGGGGGAATCCTCACCTTGCAGAGCTCCCCTCCTCCTCCTCTGATCTCTGCGGTAGCCAGGCACTGTTCCAGAACATTTTTAGTCACACCAAGAGTGACTATAAGAAAAGGTAAGCATATCTGCAATGTCGGGATCATAGGCAGCATGTGATGTACTCATGCGGTGTGTGTGTGTGGTGCTGCAGTGTGTCACTTTTTGGTCCACAATGGTAGATTAATATCCCTGCATCACAGCACCACAAAGTCCCCATCAGGGACGTAAATATAGGAAGTGCGACCGCACCGGGCCCAGAAGGTCAGAGGGGCCCCGTCATTGCTGCTTCTCCTCCTTATTTATCATATTTGTGCTTATTAGGCATCATGTAGATAAAGGAAGCAGCATTTGTCTCTGCTGTTTCACTCTTTAGTTGTTTAGCTACATCCGGTTAAGTTAAAAGACAGAAAAATGTTACTGTATGAGCATTGACAGGGCCCCATTTAATGTCCACACCAGAGCCCCATCACATTTAGTTACCACCCCCTATAACTACTCTCCATGTGCCTTCCTGTGCCCTTAGAACAAAAAATAAATGAACACAGTGTGAGAATATTCCCTAAAAGAACCTAAAAGTAATGATCAGAGTTGAAGCAGATTGCGCCCTCCTGAGTTGGGATGCCCTGATTCGCCTGACACTCACCCGCCGCCATGTCTGCTCCCGCTGGCAACCATCTGAGTGGGGCGTATATATGAGAACGTATATGAGGCCAGTATCACCTGCTTGGTATATGGGGCATATATATGAGAACGTATATGAGGCAAGTATCACCTGCTTGGTATATGGGGCATATATATGAGAACGTATATGAGGCAAGTATCACCTGCTTGGTATATGGGGCATATATATGGGAACATATATGAGGCCAGTATCACCTGCTTGGTATATGGGGCATATATATGGGAACATATGTGAGGCCAGTATCACCTGCTTGGTATATGAGGCATATATATGAGAACATATGTGAGGCCAGTATCACCTGCTCGGTATATGGGGCATATATATGGGAACATATATGAGGCCAGTATCACCTGCTTGGTATATGGGGCATATATATGGGAACATATGTGAGGCCAGTATCACCTGCTTGGTATATGGGGCATATATATGGGAACATATATGAGGCCAGTATCACCTGCTTGGTATATGGGGCATATATATGGGAACATATATGAGGCCAGTATCACCTGCTTGGTATATGGGGCATATATATGGGAACATATGTGAGGCCAGTATCACCTGCTTGGTATATGGGACATATATATGAGAACATATATGAGGCCAGTATCACCTGCTTGGTATATGGGACATATATATGAGAACGTATATGAGGCCAGTATCACCTGCTTGGTATATGGGGCATATATATAGGAACATATGTGAGGCCAGTATAACCTGCTCGGTATATGGGGCATATATATGGGAACATATATGAGGCCGGTATCACCTGCTTGGTATATGGGACATATATATGAGAACATATGTGAGGCCAGTATCACCTGCTTGGTATATGGGGCATATATATGAGAACATATATGAGGCCAGTATCACCTGCTTGGTATATGGGGCATATATATGAGAATGTATATGAGGCCAGTATCACCTGCTTGGTATATGGGGCATATATATGAGAACATATATGAGGCCAGTATCACCTGCTTGGTATATGGGGCATATATATGAGAACATATGTGAGGCCAGTATCACCTGCTTGGTATATGGGGCATATATATGGGAACATATATGAGGCCAGTATCACCTGCTCGGTATATGGGGCATATATATGGGAACATATATGAGGCCAGTATCACCTGCTCGGTATATGAGGCATATATATGGGAACATATGTGAGGCCAGTATCACCTGCTCGGTATATGAGGCATATATATGGGGACATATGTGAGGCCAGTATCACCTGCTTGGTATATGGGGCATATATATGAGAACATATATGAGGCCAGTATCATCTGCTTGGTATATGGGACATATATATGAGAACATATATGAGGCCAGTATCACCTGCTTGGTATATGGGGCATATATATGAGAACATATATGAGGCCAGTATCACCTGCTTGGTATATGGGGCATATATATGAGAACATATGTGAGGCCAGTATCACCTGCTCGGTATATGGGGCATATATATGGGAACATATATGAGGCCAGTATCACCTGCTCAGTATATGGGGCATATATATGGGAACATATATGAGGCCAGTATCACCTGCTTGGTATATGAGGCATATATATGGGAACATATATGAGGCCAGTATCACCTGCTTGGTATATGGGACATATATATGAGAACATATATGAGGCCAGTATCACCTGCTCAGTATATGGGGCATATATATGGGAACATATATGAGGCCAGTATCACCTGCTTGGTATATGGGGCATATATATGAGAACATATATGAGGCCAGTATCACCTGCTCAGTATATGGGGCATATATATGGGAACATATATGAGGCCAGTATCACCTGCTTGGTATATGAGGCATATATATGGGAACATATATGAGGCCAGTATCACCTGCTTGGTATATGGGACATATATATGAGAACATATATGAGGCCAGTATCACCTGCTCAGTATATGGGGCATATATATGGGAACATATATGAGGCCAGTATCACCTGCTTGGTATATGGGGCATATATATGGGAACATATATGAGGCCAGTATCACCTGCTTGGTATATGGGACATATATATGAGAACATATATGAGGCCAGTATCACCTGCTCAGTATATGGGGCATATATATGGGAACATATATGAGGCCAGTATCACCTGCTTGGTATATGAGGCATATATATGGGAACATATATGAGGCCAGTATCACCTGCTTGGTATATGGGACATATATATGAGAACATATATGAGGCCAGTATCACCTGCTCAGTATATGGGGCATATATATGGGAACATATATGAGGCCAGTATCACCTGCTTGGTATATGGGGCATATATATGGGAACATATATGAGGCCAGTATCACCTGCTCAGTATATGGGGCATATATATGGGAACATATGTGAGGCCAGTATCACCTGCTCGGTATATGAGGCATATATATGGGAACATATATGAGGCCAGTATCACCTGCTTGGTATATGAGGCATATATATGGGAACATATATGAGGCCAGTATCACCTGCTTGGTATATGGGACATATATATGAGAACATATATGAGGCCAGTATCACCTGCTCAGTATATGGGGCATATATATGGAAACATATGTGAGGCCAGTATCACCTGCTTGGTATATGGGACATATATATGAGAACATATATGAGGCCAGTATCACCTGCTCAGTATATGGGGCATATATATGGGAACATATATGAGGCCAGTATCACCTGCTTGGTATATGAGGCATATATATGGGAACATATATGAGGCCAGTATCACCTGCTCGGTATATGAGGCATATATATGGGAACATATGTGAGGCCAGTATCACCTGCTCGGTATATGAGGCATATATATGGGAACATATATGAGGCCAGTATCACCTGCTCGGTATATGAGGCATATATATGGGAACATATGTGAGGCCAGTATCACCTGCTCGGTATATGGGGCATATATATGAGAACATATGTGAGGCCAGTATCACCTGCTCAGTATATGGGGCATATATATGGGAACATATATGAGGCCAGTATCACCTGCTCGGTATATGAGGCATATATATGGGAACATATGTGATGCCAGTATCACCTGCTCAGTATATGGGGCATATATATGAGAACATATATGAGGCCAGTATCACCTGCTCAGTATATGGGGCATATATATGGAAACATATGTGAGGCCAGTATCACCTGCTTGGTATATGGGGCATATATATGGGAACATATATGAGGCCAGTATCACCTGCTTGGTATATGGGGCATATATATGGGAACATATGTGATGCCAGTATCACCTGCTTGGTATATGGGGCATATATATGGGAACATATGTGAGGCCAGTATCACCTGCTTGGTATATGGGGCATATATATGGGAACATATATGAGGCCAGTATCACCTGCTTGGTATATAGGGCATATATATGGGAACATATATGAGGCCAGTATCACCTGCTTGTTATATAGGGCATATATATGGGAACATATATGAGGCCAGTATCACCTGCTTTGTATATGGGGCATATATATGGGAACATATATGAGGCCAGTATCATCTGCTTGGTATATGGGGCATATATATGGGAACATATATGAGGCCAGTATCACCTGCTCGGTATATGGGGCATATATATGGGAACATATGTGAGGCCAGTATCATCTGCTTGGTATATGGGGCATATATATGGGAACATATATGAGGCCAGTATCACCTGCTTGGTATATGGGGCATATATATGAGAACATATGTGAGGCCAGTATCACCTGCTTGGTATATGGGACATATATATGGGAACATATGTGAGGCCAGTATCACCTGCTTGGTATATGGGACATATATATGGGAACATATATGAGGCCAGTATCATCTGCTTGGTATATGAGGCATATATATGGGAACATATATGAGGCCAGTATCACCTGCTCGGTATATGGGGCATATATATGAGAACATATATGAGGCCAGTATCACCTGCTTGGTATATGGGGCATATATATGAGAACATATGTGAGGCCAGTATCACCTGCTTGGTATATGAGGTATATATATATATGGGAACATATATGAGGCCAGTATCACCTGCTTGGTATATGGGACATATATATGGGAACATATATGAGGCCAGTATCACCTGCTTGGTATATGAGGCATATATATGGGAACATATATGAGGCCAGTATCACCTGCTTGGTATATGGGGCATATATATGAGAACATATATGAGGCCAGTATCACCTGCTTGGTATATGGGGCATATATATGAGAACATATGTGAGGCCAGTATCACCTGCTTGGTATATGAGGTATATATATATGGGAACATATATGAGGCCAGTATCACCTGCTCAGTATATGGGGCATATATATGAGAACATATAGGAGGCCAGTATCACCTGCTTGGTATATGGGGCATATATATGGGAACATATATGAGGCCAGTATCACCTGCTTGGTATATGGGACATATATATGAGAACATATATGAGGCCAGTATCACCTGCTCAGTATATGGGGCATATATATGGGAACATATATGAGGCCAGTATCACCTGCTTGGTATATGGGGCATATATATGGGAACATATATGAGGCCAGTATCACCTGCTTGGTATATGGGACATATATATGAGAACATATATGAGGCCAGTATCACCTGCTCAGTATATGGGGCATATATATGGGAACATATATGAGGCCAGTATCACCTGCTTGGTATATGAGGCATATATATGGGAACATATATGAGGCCAGTATCACCTGCTTGGTATATGAGGCATATATATGGGAACATATGTGAGGCCAGTATCACCTGCTTGGTATATGGGGCATATATATGGGAACATATATGAGGCCAGTATCACCTGCTTGGTATATGGGACATATATATGGGAACATATATGAGGCCAGTATCACCTGCTTGGTATATGAGGCATATATATGGGAACATATGTGAGGCCAGTATCACCTGCTTGGTATATGGGGCATATATATGGGAACATATATGAGGCCAGTATCACCTGCTTGGTATATGGGACATATATATGAGAACATATATGAGGCCAGT
This sequence comes from Gastrophryne carolinensis, assembly GCA_027917425.1. Taxonomy (NCBI): domain Eukaryota; kingdom Metazoa; phylum Chordata; class Amphibia; order Anura; family Microhylidae; genus Gastrophryne; species Gastrophryne carolinensis. Next base: position 14,671,807 of record CM051234.1, on the reverse strand, counting down.
ATCACCTGCTCAGTATATGGGGCATATATATGGAAACATATGTGAGGCCAGTATCACCTGCTTGGTATATGGGACATATATATGAGAACATATATGAGGCCAGTATCACCTGCTCAGTATATGGGGCATATATATGGGAACATATATGAGGCCAGTATCACCTGCTTGGTATATGGGGCATATATATGGGAACATATATGAGGCCAGTATCACCTGCTCAGTATATGGGGCATATATATGAGAACATATGTGAGGCCAGTATCACCTGCTTGGTATATGGGGCATATATATGGGAACATATATGAGGCCAGTATCACCTGCTCGGTATATGAGGCATATATATGGGAACATATGTGAGGCCAGTATCACCTGCTCGGTATATGAGGCATATATATGGGAACATATGTGAGGCCAGTATCACCTGCTTGGTATATGGGGCATATATATGAGAACATATGTGAGGCCAGTATCACCTGCTCAGTATATGGGGCATATATATGAGAACATATATGAGGCCAGTATCACCTGCTCGGTATATGAGGCATATATATGGGAACATATGTGATGCCAGTATCACCTGCTCAGTATATGGGGCATATATATGAGAACATATATGAGGCCAGTATCACCTGCTTGGTATATGGGGCATATATATGGGAACATATATGAGGCCAGTATCACCTGCTTGGTATATGGGGCATATATATGAGAACATATATGAGGCCAGTATCACCTGCTCGGTATATGAGGCATATATATGGGAACATATGTGATGCCAGTATCACCTGCTCAGTATATGGGGCATATATATGAGAACATATGTGAGGCCAGTATCACCTGCTTGGTATATGGGGCATATATATGGGAACATATATGAGGCCAGTATCACCTGCTTGGTATATGGGGCATATATATGAGAACATATATGAGGCCAGTATCACCTGCTCAGTATATGGGGCATATATATGGGAACATATGTGAGGCCAGTATCACCTGCTTGGTATATGGGGCATATATATGGGAACATATATGAGGCCAGTATCACCTGCTTGGTATATGGGGCATATATATGGGAACATATATGAGGCCAGTATCACCTGCTTGGTATATAGGGCATATATATGGGAACATATATGAGGCCAGTATCACCTGCTTGGTATATGGGGCATATATATGGGAACATATATGAGGCCAGTATCACCTGCTTTGTATATGGGGCATATATATGGGAACATATATGAGGCCAGTATCATCTGCTTGGTATATGGGGCATATATATGGGAACATATATGAGGCCAGTATCATCTGCTTGGTATATGGGGCATATATATGGGAACATATGTGAGGCCAGTATCACCTGCTTGGTATATGGGACATATATATGGGAACATATATGAGGCCAGTATCACCTGCTTTGTATATGGGGCATATATATGGGAACATATATGAGGCCAGTATCATCTGCTTGGTATATGGGGCATATATATGGGAACATATATGAGGCCAGTATCATCTGCTTGGTATATGGGGCATATATATGGGAACATATGTGAGGCCAGTATCACCTGCTTGGTATATGGGACATATATATGGGAACATATATGAGGCCAGTATCATCTGCTTGGTATATGAGGCATATATATGGGAACATATATGAGGCCAGTATCACCTGCTTGGTATATGGGGCATATATATGAGAACATATGTGAGGCCAGTATCACCTGCTTGGTATATGAGGTATATATATATGGGAACATATATGAGGCCAGTATCACCTGCTTGGTATATGGGACATATATATGGGAACATATGTGAGGCCAGTATCACCTGCTTGGTATATGAGGTATATATATATGGGAACATATATGAGGCCAGTATCACCTGCTCAGTATATGGGGCATATATATGAGAACATATAGGAGGCCAGTATCACCTGCTTGGTATATGGGGCATATATATGAGAACATATATGAGGCCAGTATCACCTGCTTGGTATATGGGGCATATATATGAGAACATATATGAGGCCAGTATCACCTGCTCAGTATATGGGGCATATATATGAGAACATATATGAGGCCAGTATCACCTGCTCAGTATATGGGGCATATATATGAGAACATATATGAGGCCAGTATCACCTGCTTGGTATATGGGGCATATATATGGGAACATATATGAGGCCAGTATCACCTGCTTGGTATATGGGGCATATATATGGGAACATATATGAGGCCAGTATCACCTGCTTGGTATATGGGGCATATATATGGGAACATATATGAGGCCAGTATCACCTGCTTGGTATATGGGGCATATATATGGGAACATATATGAGGCCAGTATCACCTGCTTGGTATATGGGGCATATATTCATAGAACAACACCCCGAGGAAGTGATGGCTCACGCAACGCGTCGGTGTTGGTGAACGGGTGGCTATAGGGGACCTGGACCTATTACCAGTGATAGTATCATATCTATTTACCCTTACCTTTGTGTGAGGTTATTTATCTGTATATGCCATGGTATATTAGTCGTGCTGTTAAGACACTATTGGATCACTTTCTGCACTATGCACTTTGCACCCCAGTATTGCACTGGGGTTCTGCTTACTTTTGTATCTGTAGTTTCTTCTTAGTATTTCTCTCACAATCTTTGCGGTCACGCTGTCTATTTTGCATATACATTAAAGGTATATGCTCACATGCACTGTTCACTTTTCAGACAGTTGACTTTTATATACCTGGCATATGTTGGAGTAATATCTTCTCCATTATTACATTTTGTATAGTATTGAATAGTCCAGTTGGGTCACCTTAGTGGCCGCTCATTGGTTTTTTGTAAATATTTTAATTATGTGTATTGTTGTCATTGTATGTTATGTGTCTATGATCTAACATTACAATAAAATTTAAGCATTAATTCAATATACCGTATATACTCGAGTATAGGCCGACCGGAATATAAGCCGAGGCACCTCATTTTACCACAAAAAAATGGAACAAGTTACTGACTCGAGTATAAGCCGAGGCGGCTTTTTTCAATTGGAATTGGAGTTGACACACAGAAAAAGAGACACACACACAGAAAGAGACACACACACAGAAAGAGACACACACACAGAAAGAGAGTCACACACACAGAAAGAGACACACACACAGAAAGAGACACACACACAGAAAGAGACACACACACAGAAAGAGACACACACACAGAAAGGGACACACACAGAAAGAGACACACACACAGAAAGAGACACACACACAGAAAGAGACACACACACAGAAAGGGACACACACACAGAAAGAGACACACACACAGAAAGAGACACACACACAGAAAGAGACACACACACAGAAAGGGACACACACACAGAAAGGGACACACACACAGAAAGAGACACACACACAGAAAGGGACACACACACAGAAAGGGACACACACACAGAAAGAGACACACACACAGAAAGAGACACACACACACACACACACACACACACAGAAAGACACACACACACACACACAGACACACACAGAAAGAGACACACACACAGAAAGAGACACACACACAGAAAGAGACACACACACACACACAGAAAGAGACACACACACAGAAAGGGACACACACACAGAAAGAGACACACACACAGAAAGAGACACACACACACACAGACACACACAGAAAGAGACACACACACAGAAAGGGACACACACACAGAAAGGGACACACACACAGAAAGAGACACACACACAGAAAAAGACACAGACACACACACACAGAAAGGGACACACACACAGAAAGAGACACACACACAGAAAGAGACACACACACAGAAAGGGACACACACACAGAAAGGGACACACACACAGAAAGGGACACACACACAGAAAGGGACACACACACAGAAAGAGACACACACACAGAAAGAGACACACACACAGAAAGAGACACACACACAGAAAGAGACACACACACAGAAAGGGACACACACACAGAAAGAGACACACACACAGAAAGGGACACACACACAGAAAGAGACACACACACAGAAAGGGACACACACACAGAAAGAGACACACACACAGAAAGAGACACACACACAGAAAGGGACACACACACAGAACGGGACACACACACAGAAAGGGACACACACACAGAAAGAGACACACACACAGAAAGGGACACACACACAGAACGGGACACACACACAGAAAGGGACACACACACAGAAAGAGACACACACACAGAAAGGGACACACACACAGAAAGGGACACACACACAGAAAGAGACACACACACAGAAAGAGACACACACACAGAAAGAGACACACACACAGAAAGGGACACACACACAGAAAGAGACACACACACAGAAAGGGACACACACACAGAAAGAGACACACACACAGAAAGAGACACACACACAGAAAGGGACACACACACAGAACGGGACACACACACAGAAAGGGACACACACACAGAAAGAGACACACACACAGAAAGGGACACACACACAGAAAAAGACACACACACAGAAAGGGACACACACACAGAAAGGGACACACACACAGAAAGGGACACACACACAGAAAGAGACACACACACAGAAAGGGACACACACACAGAAAGGGACACACACACAGAAAGAGACACACACACAGAAAGGGACACACACACAGAAAGAGACACACACACAGAAAGGGACACACACACAGAAAGAGACACACACACAGAAAGAGACACACACACAGAAAGAGACACACACACAGAAAGGGACACACACACAGAAAAAGACACACACACAGAAAGGGACACACACACAGAGAAAGACACAGACACACACACACACAGAAAGAGACACACACACACACATATTGTGGGTACCTGCTGCTGCTGCCGCCGCCGCCGCTCTCAGACGCGCAGGTGTCGGGGGTCAGGGTTTGGCCGAGGTTACCCTGCAGAGGGGCAGCGGGGTCCCCCTCCCCTCCCCTCCTCCGCAGCCGCCAGCCGCCGCCGTTCTCACACACACACCAGCACTTCCTGGCTGTTGCGCGCTCGTCGTCGGTGGGCGTGCCCCATATGGCAGGCGTCCAATGAAAACATTGGACGCCGCCCATTGACGACCAGCGCGCAGCAGCCTGGAAGTGCCGGTCAGTGTGTGCGTGTTTGTGTGTATGAGAGCGGCGGCGGCGGCAGCAGCGGGTACAGCAGGGACCCGCAGCGGCCGCCCCTCACCCTCCAGCATCTGTTGGGTTCAGGGTTGCGGCCTTCCCTGGCAGTCCACCCCTGGACTCGAGTATAAGCCGAGGCGGCTTTTTTCAGCCCAAAAAGTGGGCTGAAAAACTCGGCTTATACTCGAGTATATACGGTATTGTGTGCGGCTGAACTCATGGGTGAGATAATAGCTATCTAACACTGGTAGATTGCCCTTTTAGTTTATCAGTCATACACTGGCCGTTAAAATATTTGACCATGGCTCATCCTGCTTGAGCCATTGAACAGCATGAGGGAGAGAGGCAGCAGCGCAAGGTAAAAACCTCCCCGGTTACATTGCATGTAGTGCTGCTGCCTTTGTAAACTTTAGACTTACCTTGCAAGCTCAGGTAAGACTAAGGAGAAGTAATCCCCGAGACAGGCTTTTTCTGTCAAAATGCTTATATGAATATTGATTAAAAGTGAATATTTAAGGATTCGAATTGAATCTGGATACGTTTTTTTTTTTTTTTTGCAGTTTGCAAGCTGTGAAACCCTATAACAGATTCTGTTCTAGAGCTGACTGAGGGTCTAATTTGCCATATCCTCTTCTACTCCTATAACCCCACTGCCTACTTCAACTGCATATTTCATTTGAGCAGTCCTTCCCAGAGCACTGCGTCCCACGCTGATCACTTTGGGTTCTGCTCTCCTGCTGCAGCTGGAATCCTTTTATGTCTGCTGGGTGACAGGTAACACAGGGTTAATTTAAAAAAATTACATAGGGTCCCCCTACCAGGAGGTTAAAAACCCTTAAAAATCCCCAGAAATATGGCATGAGTTCCCCCTTACCCATCATAACCAGCCTGGGGACCAGCTATGAGGGCTTGTAGAACAGGGCGCAAGGGCCAGCTTTGGTGAACCCTCCCCACCGGCTACAAGCCAGCATAGCCTAATGGTCCGGGCCCTTCTGCCCCCCCCCCCGGGCTTTGGGGAGGCAGGTAATGGGGGGCTCAGGGTTATTAGCAAGTCACCCACTAGCTGCAGGTGACTTGTATAGGGGGTCTCATGGACCCCTTTACCAGTTCACAAAGGGTTAACAGTAAAAACAAAAACGGATTTCAGGTCAGAGGATTTCCTGTCCCTCTCCTCCTCTGCCCAGCGATCACCGTATCTGAGAGCTAAGCCGTCGGGAGCCAGGATGACGCCCGCCGGGTGATGGCGGCGCCCATCCGGAAAGCAGGGGGAGAGGGCCTGTCGGGCTCTCTCCTGAAGACTGAAGAGCCCCGGGGGGGATCGGAGCCCCCGCAGGTAAAGAGGAGACCCGTCGAGAGTGATCGCGCACAGGTGAGTAAATGTCATTTTTATTTTTTTTCTTTACAAAAAATGTCGACTTGGCTGAAGTGGAAGGGGGGTGCTTCCTTTTGCCCAAAAATTGGCCGAAAGAGACACTGGAGTTGCCAGCAGCAGCAGGAGCCCAAACATTGGCGGAAAGAGACACTGGAGTTGGCAGCAGGAGCCCAAAAATTGGCCTAAAGACACACTGGAGTTGGCAGCAGCAGGAGCCCAAACATTGGCTGAAAGAGACACTGGAGTTGGCAGCAGCAGGAGCCCAAAAAGTGCTTGAAAGAGACACTGGAGTTGGCAGCAGGAGCCCAAACATTGGCTCAAAGAGACACCGGAGTTGGCAGCAGGAGCAGCAGGAGGCCAAAAATTGGCTGAATGACACCCTGGAGTTGCAAGCAGCAGCAGCAGGAGCCCAAACATTGCTTGAAAGAGACACTGCATTTGGCAGCAGGAGCCCAAAAATTGGATGAATCACACCCTGGAGTTACAAGCAGCAGCAGCCCAAACATAGCTTGAAAGAGACACTGCATTTGGCAGCAGGAGCCCAAAAATTGTCCGAATGACACCCTGGAGTTGGCAGCAGCAGCAGCAGGAGCCCAAACATTGCTTAAAAGAATCCACTGAAACCTGGCTCAAAGTCATTGCACCAGAGTCTTCCTCCTCCTGAGATGAGTGAGTCAACCAGTCCACAATGAATGCATTGTCCGAAATAACACTCCAACTGATGGAAATTGACAACTCTGGCTTATTTCTGCTGCTACTAGTACTGTGTATATTGCTGCTGCTGTTACTACTAGCAGTGGCAGGCCTGGGCAAATGGATGCTGCCCCTACTATGGCTGGGCCTGGGCAAATGGCTGGTGCAGCTTTTACTGGGGCTGGGCACATGGCTGCTGGCCACAGTGTTCGTACTGGCACCACAATCCTTATGCTTAATGGCAGAAGGAATTGCAGGCATATATTTTCCTCTATCCGTCCTTTGCCACCCCTTCCTTTCCCAGACATTTTACTAAGTAATTAAAAAAAATAATAATTCGGAGCAGTGCACACAACAAAATGACAAACTTGCACAGCCCAGCTAAAACAGACAGATGTGCCCCAAAATATTGCTTGGCTGGTGAAAAAAATTGTTTTTTTTAAGTGTATTAAACACCGAGGCACCGTGGACCCCAACTCAGAGAGAGATGGGCCTGCACACTTAAAACAGAGCTGCCGCAGGGGCGTGGCCTGGCATTTGAATGGAACAGACGTGAAGAGGAGAGCTCTGGGCCCTTCCAAGCAAAAACAACTGAATTTAGAGGCAACTAAACTTTAGAAGAGCAACCAACATGATGGGGAAGAAGCAGAGAAGACATGAGAAACGAAAGACCCATGTACTGACCTGTGGCAGAACAGAGGGAGTGAATGCCACGATCCGGCCAGAGCACAAGGGAGCAGGAATGGCAGCTGCGTCGCCGTCGTCATCATCGGGGCATCGGTGTGCAGCAACGAGGAGGAGCGAGATAGAGCCCGTGACCTCCCGCGGTCGGCGGGAAAATGAGAGTGCGGCGGAGGCAGCAGTTGAGATGGCGGCTGGGCGCGAGAGTGCACAAGAGTGCCCGCCCACAGTCCCCAGAGCAGATGCTGATGAGTGGCACACGGGACCGGGCAGAGCAGCGGCCGGAAAGCAAGGGGAGAGGGCCTGTCGGGCTCTCTCCTGAAGACTGAAGAGCCCCGGGGGGGATCGGAGCCCCCGCAGGTAAAGAGGAGACCCGTCGAGAGTGATCGCGCACAGGTGAGTAAATGTCATTTTTATTTTTTTTCTTTACAAAAAATGTCGACTTGGCTGAAGTGGAAGGGGGGTGCTTCCTTTTGCCCAAAAATTGGCCGAAAGAGACACTGGAGTTGCCAGCAGCAGGAGCCCAAACATTGGCGGAAAGAGACACTGGAGTTGGCAGCAGGAGCCCAAAAATTGGCCTAAAGACACACTGGAGTTGGCAGCAGCAGGAGCCCAAACATTGGCTGAAAGAGACACTGGAGTTGTCAGCAGCAGGAGCCCAAAAAGTGCTTGAAAGAGACACTGGAGTTGGCAGCAGGAGCCCAAACATTGGCTCAAAGAGACACTGGAGTTGGCAGCAGGAGCCCAAACATTGGCTCAAAGAGACACCGGAGTTGGCAGCAGGAGCAGCAGGAGGCCAAAAATTGGCTGAATGACACCCTGGAGTTGCAAGCAGCAGCAGCAGGAGCCCAAACATTGCTTGAAAGAGACACTGCATTTGGCAGCAGGAGCCCAAAAATTGGATGAATCACACCCTGGAGTTACAAGCAGCAGCAGCCCAAACATAGCTTGAAAGAGACACTGCATTTGGCAGCAGGAGCCCAAAAATTGTCCGAATGACACCCTGGAGTTGGCAGCAGCAGCAGCAGGAGCCCAAACATTGCTTAAAAGAATCCACTGAAACCTGGCTCAAAGTCATTGCACCAGAGTCTTCCTCCTCCTGAGATGAGTGAGTCAACCAGTCCACAATGAATGCATTGTCCGAAATAACACTCCAACTGATGGAAATTGACAACTCTGGCTTATTTCTGCTGCTACTAGTACTGTGTATATTGCTGCTGCTGTTACTACTAGCAGTGGCAGGCCTGGGCAAATGGATGCTGCCCCTACTATGGCTGGGCCTGGGCAAATGGCTGGTGCAGCTTTTACTGGGGCTGGGCACATGGCTGCTGGCCACAGTGTTCGTACTGGCACCACAATCCTTATGCTTAATGGCAGAAGGAATTGCAGGCATATATTTTCCTCTATCCGTCCTTTGCCACCCCTTCCTTTCCCAGACATTTTACTAAGTAATTAAAAAAAATAATAATTCGGAGCAGTGCACACAACAAAATGACAAACTTGCACAGCCCAGCTAAAACAGACAGATGTGCCCCAAAATATTGCTTGGCTGGTGAAAAAAATTGTTTTTTTTAAGTGTATTAAACACCGAGGCACCGTGGACCCCAACTCAGAGAGAGATGGGCCTGCACACTTAAAACAGAGCTGCCGCGGGGACGTGGCCTGGCATTTGAATGGAACAGACGTGAAGAGGAGAGCTCTGGGCCCTTCCAAGCAAAAACAACTGAATTTAGAGGCAACTAAACTTTAGAAGAGCAACCAACATGACGGGGAAGAAGCAGAGAAGAAATGAGAAACGAAAGACCCATGTACTGACCTGTGGCAGAACAGAGGGAGTGAATGCCACGATCCGGCCAGAGCACAAGGGAGCAGGAATGGCAGCTGCGTCGCCGTCGTCATCATCGGGGCATCGGTGTGCAGCAACGAGGAGGAGCGGAGATAGAGCCCGTGACCTCCCGTGGTCGGCGGGAAAATGAGAGTGCGGCGGAGGCAGCAGTTGAGATGGCGGCTGGGCGCGAGAGTGCACAAGAGTGCCCGCCCACAGTCCCCAGAGCAGATGCTGATGAGTGGCACACGGGACCGGGCAGAGCAGCGGCCTGGGAACAGGTAGCAGCAGGCGATAAGGCTGACAGCGAGAGCGGCACCCGCCCTGAAAGCTCAGGAGGCCACGGAGGGTAGCAAGATGGCGACCATCGAGGGAGTAAGTGGTGTCCCTGCAAGCATTTATAACTATAGCTTCTTTATATTTTTAGGTGGTGTCTCGCTCTCTCCAGCCCGGGCCTTTTGCAGGTAACAACGCGGTTGGCCCGTGCAGGGCACTGACCGGGTGGACCAATAATAGTGTGAACTGCAACAGAGTTAAGGCGAGTGTTCTGATACCATCCTAGACGGGGTTTGCCCTGAGTCAGTTGTTAATGGTCATGTTGATTGTCCCTGTTATGTTCATTTACTAGTTGCTCATCGTATGTGGGTTGCTCGGGGAGGATGAGGAGACTGGCTCTCGCATTCAACGTCAGGCACACTCCCCCACCTAGGTCCACCTCTAGCCTCCGCCATCGGGGGAGGCTCGAGGACAAGCATAGTTGCCTGTTGGTTATTTTATGTCCGGAGTGGCTTCTTGGACTCTGATCTTGAGTGTTACTTTATCTTTTCGCTTCTACTTAGAAGGCCCAATCACAGCAGATAAGTTAGGCAGGGCTATCAGGGAATCTGCTAGTGGAAAGACGCCTGGGCCAGGTGGACTGCCCCTCCTGTACTATAAGAAGTTTGCAGAGGTCCTGTCACCCAGGCTGGTGGAGGTATTTAACTCCTTTAAAGCAGACAACACCTTCCCGATAGATAGCCTCCAAGCCCACATTTCTGTTATACCAGAGGAAGGGAAGGATCCCACACTCAGCTCGAGCTGTAGGCCAATTTCCCTTCTGAACACTGACCTAAAACTGTTCGCCAAAATACTTGCATCCAGACTGGCCCCACATCTGCACTATGTAATACACCTCGACCAGGTGGGATTCATGCCTCATAGGGAGGCACGTGATAATACTGCCAAAGCGCTGAATCTCCTCCTCTCCAACCTTGGGACGAATCATCCCGCAGTCCTCCTCGCTGCATGTTTGGGGTCCTGCAACATGTAGGTTTAGGGCCTAATATGTTGGCCTGGGTCGCAAGCCTTTACAAGCATCCCATGGCTTCTGTGCGGGTGAATGGACTGCTGTTGGAGCCTTTTGGCATCAGGAACGGGACGAGGCAGGGGTGTCCACTATCACCCTTAATCTTCATCCTTTCTCTAGAACCCTTTCTGTGCAAAGTGAGAGGGAATCCGAGTATCCAAGGGATTTCCTTACCCACGGGTCACTATTAGGTTGCAGCCTACGCAGATGATCTGCTCTTTTTTGTGACCTGTCCGGATGGGACGCTCCTTAACTTAGTCAAAGAGCTAGATGAATACAAAAGAATTTTCCTAATATAAGATAAACTTTCAAAACTTTTGAACATAAACCTCCCAACGGACAGGGAAAAGAGGATCCGGCAATCCTTCCCTTTCAGGTGGGCTAAGGAATACATCACATATCTAGGCACGAAATTGGGTAGGTCACTAGAGGGGATTTTTGCACTAAACTTCCCTTCATTGATTGGAGACTTCTCCAAAGGCACAGAAGCCTGGTCACTTAAAAAGCTCTCATGGTTTGGGAAGTATAACGCCCTAAAAATGAATCTGTTACCACGACTGCTATACTTGATGCAAGCACTGCCGGTAAACATACCTGACTTGTTTCTCTGCAAGGTGGGGGCCCTTTTTAGATGGTCAGGTAAGAACCCTAGGCTAAGCAGAAAGATTCTGACCAGGTCAAAAGACTATGAGGGAGTAGGGCTTCCTGACCCCAGCCTTTACTACGCTGCCTCCCACTTAAACAGAGTGGTAGACTGGTGCAGATACGTGCAGCATAAGCATTGGGTCCAGATTGAACAATGTGGCTCGGCCTTTTCTTTAAAGTCTCTCCCCTGGCTCAAAAAGCAGGCCCTGGGCGCGGAGTTACGACACCCAACAATTGGTGCCTCAATTAAAATATGCTTCAGGTACTTACCCCTCCGGGAGGCATCACCGGCCTTTTCACCAATGTTTCCTATATTGGAGAATTCTGAATTCACTCCGGGCCTGGGTGGCAGAACGGCAGAGAGATGGCTGAGGGTGGAGGTATGTAGGATTGGGCACTTCCAAAATCAGGGGAAGTGGGGGTCGCTAGAGGAGATCGCAGGGTCCAGGAATCTACCTAGTTGGGATGACTGGCAAAAGCTGCATTTAAATCACTTCTTATCAGCCGCTAGATCCCAGAGCAGGGAGCTGAGAGAGCTTACGGTGTTCGAGAGGATCTGCGAGGAGAAGGGGCCGGCCCGACATGCAGGCCATATATAAATGCCTTACTAACCCACAGAATGAAGACACTTTTCCCTTCATTCAGAAATGGGGGAGAGACCTGGGAATTACTTTCACGAGGGAACAGGAAAGCAAGATGGTGCGACTATCCCACAAGACAGCTATGTGCACTAGGTACAAAGAGTGCAACTATAAGATACTGACTAGAGATGAGCGAACTTTTGAAAAATTCGATTCGACTGATTCGCCGAATTTTCCGACAAAAATCGCTTCGACCCGAATAAATTCGCGACGAATCGCTATTAAAAACGGCTATTTCTGAGCCTCCTACAGCCTCAATAGGGTTGTAAACCATTCAGCCTTGCTGTAACACGCACAGGATGCGTGCTGGGTTTGTTAAATAATACTTTGAAGAAATATCACATGCAGATCAGAGGCATCGCTAATAGAATCGCAGAGCGGCACAATTGCAGAGAGTTGAAGTGGCATCACTATGAGGGGCAGAAGGAGCCCAAATATACACTGGAGTTGGCCTCAGGAGCCCAAAAATTGGATGAATCACACCCTGGAGTTGGCAGAAGTTGGCAGCAGCAGCAGGAGCCCAAATATACACTGGAGTTGGCTTCAGGAGCCCAAAAATTGGATGAATCACACCCTGGAGTTGGCAGAAGTTGGCAGCAGCAGGAGCAGGAGCCCAAATATACACTGGAGTTGGCCTCAGGAGCCCAAAAATTGGATGAATCACACCCTGGAGTTGGCAGAAGTTGGCAGCAGCAGCAGCAGGAGCCCAAATATACACTGGAGTTGGCCTCAGGAGCCCAAAAATTGGATGAATCACACCCTGGAGTTGGCAGGAGTTGACAGTAGTAGCAGCAGGAGCCCAAATATACACTGGAGTTGGCCTCAGGAGCCCAAAAATTGGATGAATCACACCCTGGAGTTGGCAGAAGTTGGCAGCAGCAGCAGCAGGAGCCCAAATATACACTGGAGTTGGCCTCAGGAGCCCAAAAATTGGATGAATCACACCCTGGAGTTGGCAGAAGTTGGCAGCAGCAGGAGCAGGAGCCCAAATATACACTGGAGTTGGCCTCAGGAGCCCAAAAATTGGATGAATCACACCCTGGAGTTGGCAGAAGTTGGCAGCAGCAGCAGCAGGAGCCCAAATATACACTGGAGTTGGCCTCAGGAGCCCAAAAATTGGATGAATCACACCCTGGAGTTGGCAGGAGTTGACAGTAGTAGCAGCAGGAGCCCAAATATACACTGGAGTTGGCCTCAGGAGCCCAAAAATTGGATGAATCACACCCTGGAGTTGGCAGAAGTTGGCAGCAGCAGCAGCAGGAGCCCAAATATACACTGGAGTTGGCCTCAGGAGCCCAAAAATTGGATGAATCACACCCTGGAGTTGGCAGAAGTTGGCAGCAGCAGCAGCAGGAGCCCAAATATACACTGGAGTTGGCTTCAGGAGCCCAAAAATTGGATGAATCACACCCTGGAGTTGGCAGGAGTTGACAGTAGTAGCAGCAGGAGCCCAAATATACACTGGAGTTGGCTTCAGGAGCCCAAAAATTGGATGAATCACACCCTGGAGTTGGCAGGAGTTGACAGCAGCAGCAGCAGGAGCCCAAATATACACTGGAGTTGGCTTCAGGAGCCCAAAAATTGGATGAATCACACCCTGGAGTTGGCAGGAGTTGACAGCAGCAGCAGCAGGAGCCCAAATATACACTGGAGTTGGCTTCAGGAGCCCAAAAATTGGATGAATCACACCCTGGAGTTGGCAGCAGCAGCAGCAGGAGCCCAAATATACACTGGAGTTGGCTTCAGGAGCCCAAAAATTGGATGAATCACACCCTGGAGTTGGCAGGAGTTGACAGTAGCAGCAGCAGGAGCCCAAATATACACTGGAGTTGGCTTCAGGAGCCCAAAAATTGGATGAATCACACCCTGGAGTTGGCAGGAGTTGACAGTAGCAGCAGCAGGAGCCCAAATATACACTGGAGTTGGCTTCAGGAGCCCAAAAATTGGATGAATCACACCCTGGAGTTGGCAGGAGTTGACAGTAGCAGCAGCAGGAGCCCAAATATACACTGGAGTTGGCTTCAGGAGCCCAAAAATTGGATGAATCACACCCTGGAGTTGGCAGGAGTTGACAGCAGCAGCAGCAGGAGCCCAAATATACACTGGAGTTGGCTTCAGGAGCCCAAAAATTGGATGAATCACACCCTGGAGTTGGCAGGAGTTGACAGCAGCAGCAGCAGGAGCCCAAATATACACTGGAGTTGGCTTCAGGAGCCCAAAAATTGGATGAATCACACCCTGGAGTTGGCAGAAGTTGGCAGCAGCAGCAGCAGGAGCCCAAATATACACTGGAGTTGGCCTCAGGAGCCCAAAAATTGGATGAATCACACCCTGGAGTTGGCAGAAGTTGGCAGCAGCAGGAGCAGGAGCCCAAATATACACTGGAGTTGGCCTCAGGAGCCCAAAAATTGGATGAATCACACCCTGGAGTTGGCAGAAGTTGGCAGCAGCAGCAGGAGCCCAAACATTACTTTAAAGAGACCCTGGAGTTGGCTTCAGGAGCCCAAAAATTGGATGATTCACACCCTGGAGTTGGCAGCAGCAGCAGCAGGAGCCCAAATATACACTGGGGTTGGCTTCAGGAGCCCAAAAATTGGATGAATCACACCCTGGAGTTGGCAGCAGCAGCAGCAGGAGCCCAAATATTACTATAAAGAGACACTGGGGTTGGCTTCAGGAGCCCAAAAATTTGATGAATCACACCCTGGAGTTGGCAGCAGCAGGAGCCCAAATATTACTTTAAAGAGACACTGGGGTTGGCTTCAGGAGCCCAAAAATTGGATGAATCACACCCTGGAGTTGGCAGGAGTTGACAGCAGCAGCAGCAGGAGCCCAAATATACACTGGAGTTGGCTTCAGGAGCCCAAAAATTGGATGAATCACACCCTGGAGTTGGCAGCAGCAGCAGCAGGAGCCCAAATATACACTGGAGTTGGCTTCAGGAGCCCAAAAATTGGATGAATCACACCCTGGAGTTGGCAGGAGTTGACAGTAGCAGCAGCAGGAGCCCAAATATACACTGGAGTTGGCTTCAGGAGCCCAAAAATTGGATGAATCACACCCTGGAGTTGGCAGGAGTTGACAGTAGCAGCAGCAGGAGCCCAAATATACACTGGAGTTGGCTTCAGGAGCCCAAAAATTGGATGAATCACACCCTGGAGTTGGCAGGAGTTGACAGTAGCAGCAGCAGGAGCCCAAATATACACTGGAGTTGGCTTCAGGAGCCCAAAAATTGGATGAATCACACCCTGGAGTTGGCAGGAGTTGACAGCAGCAGCAGCAGGAGCCCAAATATACACTGGAGTTGGCTTCAGGAGCCCAAAAATTGGATGAATCACACCCTGGAGTTGGCAGGAGTTGACAGCAGCAGCAGCAGGAGCCCAAATATACACTGGAGTTGGCTTCAGGAGCCCAAAAATTGGATGAATCACACCCTGGAGTTGGCAGAAGTTGGCAGCAGCAGCAGCAGGAGCCCAAATATACACTGGAGTTGGCCTCAGGAGCCCAAAAATTGGATGAATCACACCCTGGAGTTGGCAGAAGTTGGCAGCAGCAGGAGCAGGAGCCCAAATATACACTGGAGTTGGCCTCAGGAGCCCAAAAATTGGATGAATCACACCCTGGAGTTGGCAGAAGTTGGCAGCAGCAGCAGGAGCCCAAACATTACTTTAAAGAGACCCTGGAGTTGGCTTCAGGAGCCCAAAAATTGGATGATTCACACCCTGGAGTTGGCAGCAGCAGCAGCAGGAGCCCAAATATACACTGGGGTTGGCTTCAGGAGCCCAAAAATTGGATGAATCACACCCTGGAGTTGGCAGCAGCAGCAGCAGGAGCCCAAATATTACTATAAAGAGACACTGGGGTTGGCTTCAGGAGCCCAAAAATTTGATGAATCACACCCTGGAGTTGGCAGCAGCAGGAGCCCAAATATTACTTTAAAGAGACACTGGGGTTGGCTTCAGGAGCCCAAAAATTGGATGAATCACACCCTGTGGAGAGTCATGTGGAGAAAAAGTAGCTTAGTTAGTAATATCTACATAAAATTATGAATAAACAAATGCAAAAGTATTGCCAAAGTGAAGTTTTGTTTGAGGGTGTGTTTCCACCTTTTAATTAAATCAGAAACAAGAAGGTATCATTGCCTCTGACTAATTAGCCCTCAAAAATTCTTGGAATTTTTAATCTGGAATCATGTCTGATCCGTCTTATCCGAAGAATATTAATAAAAAGTAAGAGTAACGGAAAGGATTTTTTATCAATACTTACTTGTGGTCCGATGCGGAGGAATGTCTGTAACTGGAGAGCAGCGCCTTAAATCTGTTTTGCACGATCCATCTTTCTTTAGTGTAGGTCTGGCCCCGTCATCAATCTACTGGAATACATCAGGCATTGTTGGGAGGAAAGCTTGGATGATCCAAGCGCCATTCATTTCCACGCAGGGCAGTCTCTGGAAAAAAAAAGTCTGTATAAACCAGGGTCTTTTTCATATAAAAACAAATGGTTATTCTTGCTTGTAAACCATATGTTCCACAGATTTACCAGTCATTGTGTCAGCCAATGAAGCAACTTTGTCTCGAAGTGCTGCAAAAGCAGTCCACTGCATCACAAGTGGCATCTGACACCCCCAGTCAACTGTCTGTCTGTTATGCTTTGGGTTCAGCTCCACTATCCATTGATGAAGATCTGATAATCATAAAATTCAGCAGCTACTGCCCAGCCAAGAAGTGGAGGAGACACTCGCCTCTTCTTCCAGTAGCCGGCAATTAGTGATGAGGAGAGTGTCGTGGGAGGAGGTGTTGCAAGCCGAGGTAGTGGAAGAGGGTCCCTGGAGTCTGCGGCGGTGGCGGCGGCAGCAGCAGCAGATTATTGCGGACTGTTGTTCGGAAAAATCAGCTACTCAGCGATGTGGCAGTGTTTCATGCAGCATCCTGGGGAGAAAAAGTAGGTTAGTTAGTGTATATACATAAAATTATGAATAGACAAATGCAATAGTATTGCCAAAGTGAAGTTTTGTTTGAGGGTGTGTTTCCACCTTGTAATTAAATCAGAAACAACTAGCTATCATTTGCCTCTGAATAATTAGCCCTCAAAAATTCTTGGAATTTTTAATCTTGATGTCTGAGGGATTTCTCCTCTCAGACAGCGTCACCATAAGTCCAGCCTGCTGCATTACACTTGGAAGAACATCTTGTTTGCGCTGCGACAAGGAAGCCAAAGTCATGCGTCCTCACATGGCACACGTGTTCAGTCTAGTTTTTAAGTCTTGCCCCCATCTGAAAGAACAACAGGAAAGAAAGTTAGCATGCACTTCTGGCACTCCTACACCACGAAGCACAACCCTATTGAGCCTCAGCGTCACAACGGTGTACCCCACCATAGTCTGATTTGCGATGTTTCCACCCGTTGGAATTCCACCCTCCATATGCAGGATCCACTATAGCAGTGGTCCCCAACCCTGTCCTCAAGGCCCACCAACAGGCCAGGTTTTGCAGATCTCCACAAAGATGCACAGGTGGAGTAATTAGTGCAGCTGCAGAGCAATAGAGCTGGCTATTTGGAGATCCAAAAAACATGACTTGTTGGTGGGCCTTGAGGACAGGGTTGAGGACCACTGCACTATAGGAACAGAGAAAAGCCATCACGGATTTCTGGATGATCCAAACGGATAGGGGGACACCTGTGTAAATTCAATGTAAACCATTGGCAGCTCATACGTGACACCGACCGTTTGCTCAGGCCCTTTGAGGAAGCTACGTTATTAGTCAGTTGCCAGGACTATGAGATGAACGATGAGATTCCACTGCTTCATGTACTACAACACATGTTGGAAACCATGGCTGGTCAGGGCACTGGAGACATGGCACATACATTTCACAGCCACATGAAGCCTGTGGGGGCTGAAGTGGAGGAGGAGGAGGGGGTGGGGCAAAGCAAACCACAGTTTAGGTTTCACAAAATGACCATTTTATCTAGTCATCTGACAGAAGAGGAGGAGCAGGAGCAGCCACAGGAGCTAGAGGGTTGTGAGTAAGGTGAGACAGAGGACCCAGACACACCGTGGCAGTTTACAGTGGAGATGGAGACAGGTAGTCCCTCCGAGTCATTTGCACAAATGGCACGATGCATGCTCACATGCTTGCGTACTAGTGAGCGCAGAATTGTCTCCATTTGTCAGCGGGAAGACTTCTGGCTCTCCAACTTATTGGACCCTCGCTTCCGGCACAAAATGGGGGCATTTTTTACGCCCACTGAGAGGGAGGACAAACTGACCTACTACAGAGACATCCCACGTAGTCAGTTGGGCGATGTCTATCTGCGCCATGGCCCATACTCCCGCAGGTCTGACTCGGGGGGACCTCTGCGATCACCTTCCACTGCCATGGCTGCTGGGGGGGTGGAAGGAGCAGCAGCAGCAGCTCCATCAGCAGCAGCCTCAGTCTTCAGTCGCTAGTGAGTAGCTTTCTACACCCGCATAGTGAGTCTACTCATGAGCAGCAGGAAGACCTGGAGCTGGACCTCAAACAGCAGGTCATGTCATACCTTGACATGACCATGCCAACACACCTTCAAGATCCACTGGATTTGCTGGGAAGCCAAACTTGACTTGTGCCCGCAACTAGCAGAGTTTGCCCTGGAAAAGCTGTACTGGCCGGACAGTAGTTGATTTAGATGGCAACTGGGCTGCTCTATATAACGAAGCAAAATGGCAAATTTACCTCACTATATAAGCTATTGCCCCTCAGATTTACACAGGGGCTGCTCTATATTATGCTGCAAAATGGCAAATTAACCTCACAATATAAGCTATTGCAGCTCTATATAAATAAAAATAAATAAATAAAAAAAGGGCCTGTAGAAGCTTATTTAGTATAACAGATAGGGTGACATGTGCTGGTTTGGGATGCCCATATGGGCTAGTGTTTTGGCAGCAGTACAAAAACCAATGCAAAATGCAATAGCTTAATAAAGCTGATGCTGATCAACGCTTATTTAGTATAACAGATGGGGTGCAACATGCAGGTTTGGGATGCCCTGCGGCCTGGTGTATTTAAAGCAGACCAAAACCAATTCAAAATGCAATAACTTAATAAAGCTGAGGCTGTAGATGCTTATTTAGTATAAACAGGTAGGGTGCAAGGTGCAGCTTTGGGGTGCCCTGCGGCCTGGTTAAATGAAAGCAGTCAAAAAGGAAGTGCAAACTGAAGTAGCTTAATGAAGCTGATGCTGATCAACGCTTATGTTGTATACCAGATAGGGTGCAAGGTGCAGCTTTGGGGTGCCCTGCGGCCTGGTTTATTAAAATCAGTCAAAAACAAGTGCAAACTGAAGTAGCCTGATCAACGCTTATGTTGTATAACAGATAGGTTTAAAATAGCATGTGCCTTGGGATGCCCGTGTGGCCTGTTATATTTCAAGCTGAACAAAAAGTAACAATAATCCAAGTATGAGACATCATTTTGACCTTCTTCACAGCGCCATACTTTGAAAAAAAAAAATTAATTTCATGCCGATCAATCCAAAGGTCAATGCCCCTAACAAAAATAGTGTTCGGCATAAGTTTTCCTTCTGGAAGGACGTAACCTTTAGTTTACATGGTTGGGGTAGGTTATCTTACAAATTGGGATACCACAGGCAGCAGTGTCATTGAAAGAGACAGATTGTAATGCAGGCCATACACAAGCAGAGAAACTCAGGCTGCAACAGGCCTATTTAGTTTACATGGTTGGGGTAGGTTATCTTACAAATTGGGATACCCCACTGTATATGAAACCGAATATAAATGCACACCCAAAAGTGGACACTCAGCCTCCAAGAGGCCTGCTTAGTTTAAATAAGAGAGCTGCTTAGTATGGTAGGTAGGTTATGTTATGTTACAGAATGGGATGCCCCAAGCAGACTTGAGATCAGTATATATGCACACAGCAGCAGTGTGTTAGCAGGCTCATACAGGCCAAATTTCTTTAAATAACTGTGCAGCTTACAGTTAATGCAGAGGCTAATGGTATGTTACAGAATGGGATGCCCCAAGCTGACTTGAGATCAGTATATATGCACACAGCAGCAGTGTGTTAGCAGGCTCATACAGGCCAAATTTCTTTAAATAAATGTGCAGCTTACAGTAAATGCAGAGGCTAATGGTATGTTACAGAATGGGATGCCCCAAAGCAGACTTGAGATCAGTATATATGCACACAGCAGCAGTGTGTTAGCAGGCTCATACAGGCCAAATTTCTTTAAATAAATGTGCAGCTTACAGTAAATGCAGAGGCTAATGGTATGTTACAGAATGGGATGCCCCAAAGCAGACTTGAGATCAGTATATATGCACACAGCAGCAGTGTGTTAGCAGGCTCATACAGGCCAAATTTCTTTAAATAAATGTGCAGCTTACAGTAAATGCAGAGGCTAATGGTATGTTACAGAATGGGATGCCCCAAAGCAGACTTGAGATCAGTATATATGCACACAGCAGCAGTGTGTTAGCAGGCTCATACAGGCCAAATTTCTTTAAATAACTGTGCAGCTTACAGTTAATGCAGAGGCTAATGGTATGTTACAGAATGGGATGCCCCAAGCAGACTTGAGATCAGTATATATGCACACAGCAGCAGTGTGTTAGCAGGCTCATACAGGCCAAATTTCTTTAAATAACTGTGCAGCTTACAGTTAATGCAGAGGCTAATGGTATGTTACAGAATGGGATGCCCCAAAGCAGACTTGAGATCAGTATATATGCACACAGCAGCAGTGTGTTAGCAGGCTCATACAGGCCAAATTTCTTTAAATAAATGTGCAGCTTACAGTTAATGCAGAGGCTAATGGTATGTTACAGAATGGGATGCCCCAAAGCAGACTTGAGATCAGTATATATGCACACAGCAGCAGTGTGTTAGCAGGCTCATACAGGCCAAATTTCTTTAAATAACTGTGCAGCTTACAGTTAATGCAGAGGCTAATGGTATGTTACAGAATGGGATGTCCCAAAAACCAGAGAGCACCTGGCAGGCAGCAGTAAGACTATGCACAGCAAAAGTGTCTTTATCATGCCTAATTTCAATTAGAATAGGTGCAAATGGTTAGGTTCTTAAATAGAGGCTGGTGTAGTCACAGAATGGGATGCCCTAAAAACCAGCAGTAAGTACACCTGGCAGGGACAAGTTGTGCTATGCCCAGCAAAAGTGTCTTTATCAGGCCTAATTTCAAATATGATAAGAGCAAATGCTTATATGGTCTTAAACAGAGGCTGCTTTAGTCACAGAATGGGATGCCCCGGGCAGGAATCGAGCTGGCAGGGTACAGTAGTGCTTTGGCCAGCAAAAGTGTCTTTATCAGGCCTAATTTCAAATATGATAAGAGCAAATGCTTATATGGTCTTAAACAGAGGCTGCTGTAGTCACAGAATGGGATGCCCCGGGCAGGAATCGAGCTGGCAGGGTACAGTAGTGCTTTGGCCAGCAAAAGTGTCTTTATCAGGCCTAATTTCAAATATGATAAGAGCAAATGCTTATATGGTCTTAAACAGAGGCTGCTTTAGTCAAAGAATGGGATGCCCCGGGCAGGAATCGAGCTGGCAGGGTACAGGAGTGCTTTGGCCAGCAAAAGTGTCTTTATCAGGCCTAATTTCAAATATGATAAGAGCAAATGCTTATATGGTCTTAAACAGAGGCTGCTTTAGTCACAGAATGGGATGCCCCGGGCAGGAATCGAGCTGGCAGGGTACAGGAGTGCTTTGGCCAGCAAAAGTGTCTTTATCAGGCCTAATTTCAAATATGATAAGAGCAAATGCTTATATGGTCTTAAACAGAGGCTGCTTTAGTCACAGAATGGGATGCCCCGGGCAGGAATCGAGCTGGCAGGGTACAGGAGTGCTTTGGCCAGCAAAAGTGTCTTTATCAGGCCTAATTTCAAATATGATAAGAGCAAATGCTTATATGGTCTTAAACAGAGGCTGCTGTAGTCACAGAATGGGATGCCCCAAATAGGAGTGCACCTGGCAGGGTCCAGTAGTGCTATGCCCAGCAAAAGTGTCTTTATCAGGCCTAATTTCAAATATGATAAGAACAAATGCTTATATGGTCTTAAACAGAGGCTGCTTTAGTCACAGAATGGGATGCCCCGGGCAGGAATCGAGCTGGCAGGGTCCAGTAGGCCTTTGGCCAGCAAAAGTGTCTTTATCAGGCCTGATTTCTATGAGAATAAGTGCAAATGTTTATTGTGCTATTAAATAGAGGCTGCTTTAGTCACAGAATGGGATGCCAGTGCCACAAAAACCAGAGAGCATGCACAGCAAAAGTGTCTTTATCAGGCCTGATTTCTATGAGAATAAGTGCAAATGTTTATTATGCTATTAAATAGAGGCTGCTTTAGTCACAGAATGGGATGCCAGTGCCACAAAAACCAGAGAGCATGCACAGCAAAAGTGTCTTTATCAGGCCTGATTTCTATGAGAATAAGTGCAAATGTTTATTATGCTATTAAATAGAGGCTGCTTTAGTCACAGAATGGGATGCCAGTGCCACAAAAACCAGAGAGCATGCACAGCAAAAGTGTCTTTGTCAGGCCTGATTTCTATGAGAATAAGTGCAAATGTTTATTATGCTATTAAATAGAGGCTGCTTTAGTCACAGAATGGGATGCCAGTGCCACAAAAACCAGAGAGCATGCACAGCAAAAGTGTCTTTATCAGGCCTGATTTCTATGAGAATAAGTGCAAATGTTTATTATGCTATTAAATAGAGGCTGCTTTAGTCACAGAATGGGATGCCAGTGCCACAAAAACCAGAGAGCATGCACAGCAAAAGTGTCTTTATCAGGCCTGATTTCTATGAGAATAAGTGCAAATGTTTATTATGCTATTAAATAGAGGCTGCTTTAGTCACAGAATGGGATGCCATTGCCACAAAAACCAGAGAGCATGCACAGCAAAGGTGTCTTTATCAGGCCTGATTTCTATGAGAATAAGTGCAAATGTTTATTATGCTATTAAATAGAGGCTGCTTTAGTCACAGAATGGGATGCCAGTGCCACAAAAACCAGAGAGCATGCACAGCAAAAGTGTCTTTATCAGGCCTGATTTCTATGAGAATAAGTGCAAATGTTTATTATGCTATTAAATAGAGGCTGCTTTAGTCACAGAATGGGATGCCAGTGCCACAAAAACCAGAGAGCATGCACAGCAAAAGTGTCTTTATCAGGCCTGATTTCTATGAGAATAAGTGCAAATGTTTATTATGCTATTAAATAGAGGCTGCTTTAGTCACAGAATGGGATGCCAGTGCCACAAAAACCAGAGAGCATGCACAGCAAAAGTGTCTTTATCAGGCCTGATTTCTATGAGAATAAGTGCAAATGTTTATTATGCTATTAAATAGAGGCTGCTTTAGTCACAGAATGGGATGCCAGTGCCACAAAAACCAGAGAGCATGCACAGCAAAAGTGTCTTTATCAGGCCTGATTTCTATGAGAATAAGTGCAAATGTTTATTATGCTATTAAATAGAGGCTGCTTTAGTCACAGAATGGGATGCCAGTGCCACAAAAACCAGAGAGCATGCACAGCAAAAGTGTCTTTGTCAGGCCTGATTTCTATGAGAATAAGTGCAAATGTTTATTATGCTATTAAATAGAGGCTGCTTTAGTCACAGAATGGGATGCCAGTGCCACAAAAACCAGAGAGCATGCACAGCAAAAGTGTCTTTATCAGGCCTGATTTCTATGAGAATAAGTGCAAATGTTTATTATGCTATTAAATAGAGGCTGCTTTAGTCACAGAATGGGATGCCAGTGCCACAAAAACCAGAGAGCATGCACAGCAAAAGTGTCTTTATCAGGCCTGATTTCTATGAGAATAAGTGCAAATGTTTATTATGCTATTAAATAGAGGCTGCTTTAGTCACAGAATGGGATGCCAGTGCCACAAAAACCAGAGAGCATGCACAGCAAAAGTGTCTTTATCAGGCCTGATTTCTATGAGAATAAGTGCAAATGTTTATTATGCTATTAAATAGAGGCTGCTTTAGTCACAGAATGGGATGCCATTGCCACAAAAACCAGAGAGCATGCACAGCAAAAGTGTCTTTATCAGGCCTGATTTCTATGAGAATAAGTGCAAATGTTTATTATGCTATTAAATAGAGGCTGCTTTAGTCACAGAATGGGATGCCAGTGCCACAAAAACCAGAGAGCATGCACAGCAAAAGTGTCTTTATCAGGCCTGATTTCTATGAGAATAAGTGCAAATGTTTATTATGCTATTAAATAGAGGCTGCTTTAGTCACAGAATGGGATGCCAGTGCCACAAAAACCAGAGAGCATGCACAGCAAAAGTGTCTTTATCAGGCCTGATTTCTATGAGAATAAGTGCAAATGTTTATTATGCTATTAAATAGAGGCTGCTTTAGTCACAGAATGGGATGCCAGTGCCACAAAAACCAGAGAGCATGCACAGCAAAAGTGTCTTTATCAGGCCTGATTTCTATGAGAATAAGTGCAAATGTTTATTATGCTATTAAATAGAGGCTGCTTTAGTCACAGAATGGGATGCCAGTGCCACAAAAACCAGAGAGCATGCACAGCAAAAGTGTCTTTGTCAGGCCTGATTTCTATGAGAATAAGTGCAAATGTTTATTGTGCTATTAAATAGAGGCTGCTTTAGTCACAGAATGGGATGCCAGTGCCACAAAAACCAGAGAGCATGCACAGCAAAAGTGTCTTTATCAGGCCTGATTTCTATGAGAATAAGTGCAAATGTTTATTATGCTATTAAATAGAGGCTGCTTTAGTCACAGAATGGGATGCCAGTGCCACAAAAACCAGAGAGCATGCACAGCAAAAGTGTCTTTATCAGGCCTGATTTCTATGAGAATAAGTGCAAATGTTTATTATGCTATTAAATAGAGGCTGCTTTAGTCACAGAATGGGATGCCAGTGCCACAAAAACCAGAGAGCATGCACAGCAAAAGTGTCTTTGTCAGGCCTGATTTCTATGAGAATAAGTGCAAATGTTTATTATGCTATTAAATAGAGGCTGCTTTAGTCACAGAATGGGATGCCAGTGCCACAAAAACCAGAGAGCATGCACAGCAAAAGTGTCTTTATCAGGCCTGATTTCTATGAGAATAAGTGCAAATGGTTATTATGCTATTAAATAGAGGCTGCTTTAGTCACAGAATGGGATGCCAGTGCCACAAAAACCAGAGAGCATGCACAGCAAAAGTGTCTTTGTCAGGCCTGATTTCTATGAGAATAAGTGCAAATGTTTATTATGCTATTAAATAGAGGCTGCTTTAGTCACAGAATGGGATGCCAGTGCCACAAAAACCAGAGAGCATGCACAGCAAAAGTGTCTTTATCAGGCCTGATTTCTATGAGAATAAGTGCAAATGTTTATTATGCTATTAAATAGAGGCTGCTTTAGTCACAGAATGGGATGCCAGTGCCACAAAAACCAGAGAGCATGCACAGCAAAAGTGTCTTTATCAGGCCTGATTTCTATGAGAATAAGTGCAAATGTTTATTATGCTATTAAATAGAGGCTGCTTTAGTCACAGAATGGGATGCCAGTGCCACAAAAACCAGAGAGCATGCACAGCAAAAGTGTCTTTGTCAGGCCTGATTTCTATGAGAATAAGTGCAAATGTTTATTATGCTATTAAATAGAGGCTGCTTTAGTCACAGAATGGGATGCCAGTGCCACAAAAACCAGAGAGCATGCACAGCAAAAGTGTCTTTATCAGGCCTGATTTCTATGAGAATAAGTGCAAATGGTTAATTATGCTATTAAATAGAGGCTGCTTTAGTCACAGAATGGGATGCCAGTGCCACAAAAACCAGAGAGCATGCACAGCAAAAGTGTCTTTGTCAGGCCTGATTTCTATGAGAATAAGTGCAAATGTTTATTATGCTATTAAATAGAGGCTGCTTTAGTCACAGAATGGGATGCCAGTGCCACAAAAACCAGAGAGCATGCACAGCAAAAGTGTCTTTATCAGGCCTGATTTCTATGAGAATAAGTGCAAATGTTTATTATGCTATTAAATAGAGGCTGCTTTAGTCACAGAATGGGATGCCAGTGCCACAAAAACCAGAGAGCATGCACAGCAAAAGTGTCTTTATCAGGCCTGATTTCTATGAGAATAAGTGCAAATGTTTATTATGCTATTAAATAGAGGCTGCTTTAGTCACAGAATGGGATGCCAGTGCCACAAAAACCAGAGAGCATGCACAGCAAAAGTGTCTTTATCAGGCCTGATTTCTATGAGAATAAGTGCAAATGTTTATTGTGCTATTAAATAGAGGCTGCTTTAGTCACAGAATGGGATGCCAGTGCCACAAAAACCAGAGAGCATGCACAGCAAAAGTGTCTTTATCAGGCCTGATTTCTATGAGAATAAGTGCAAATGTTTATTATGCTATTAAATAGAGGCTGCTTTAGTCACAGAATGGGATGCCAGTGCCACAAAAACCAGAGAGCATGCACAGCAAAAGTGTCTTTATCAGGCCTGATTTCTATGAGAATAAGTGCAAATGTTTATTATGCTATTAAATAGAGGCTGCTTTAGTCACAGAATGGGATGCCAGTGCCACAAAAACCAGAGAGCATGCACAGCAAAAGTGTCTTTATCAGGCCTGATTTCTATGAGAATAAGTGCAAATGTTTATTATGCTATTAAATAGAGGCTGCTTTAGTCACAGAATGGGATGCCAGTGCCACAAAAACCAGAGAGCATGCACAGCAAAAGTGTCTTTATCAGGCCTGATTTCTATGAGAATAAGTGCAAATGTTTATTATGCTATTAAATAGAGGCTGCTTTAGTCACAGAATGGGATGCCAGTGCCACAAAAACCAGAGAGCATGCACAGCAAAAGTGTCTTTATCAGGCCTGATTTCTATGAGAATAAGTGCAAATGTTTATTGTGCTATTAAATAGAGGCTGCTTTAGTCACAGAATGGGATGCCAGTGTCACAAAAACCAGAGAGCATGCACAGCAAAAGTGTCTTTATCAGGCCTGATTTCTATGAGAATAAGTGCAAATGTTTATTATGCTATTAAATAGAGGCTGCTTTAGTCACAGAATGGGATGCCAGTGCCACAAAAACCAGAGAGCATGCACAGCAAAAGTGTCTTTATCAGGCCTGATTTCTATGAGAATAAGTGCAAATGTTTATTATGCTATTAAATAGAGGCTGCTTTAGTCACAGAATGGGATGCCAGTGCCACAAAAACCAGAGAGCATGCACAGCAAAAGTGTCTTTATCAGGCCTGATTTCTATGAGAATAAGTGCAAATGTTTATTATGCTATTAAATAGAGGCTGCTTTAGTCACAGAATGGGATGCCAGTGCCACAAAAACCAGAGAGCATGCACAGCAAAAGTGTCTTTATCAGGCCTGATTTCTATGAGAATAAGTGCAAATGTTTATTATGCTATTAAATAGAGGCTGCTTTAGTCACAGAATGGGATGCCAGTGCCACAAAAACCAGAGAGCATGCACAGCAAAAGTGTCTTTATCAGGCCTGATTTCTATGAGAATAAGTGCAAATGTTTATTATGCTATTAAATAGAGGCTGCTTTAGTCACAGAATGGGATGCCAGTGCCACAAAAACCAGAGAGCATGCACAGCAAAAGTGTCTTTGTCAGGCCTGATTTCTATGAGAATAAGTGCAAATGTTTATTATGCTATTAAATAGAGGCTGCTTTAGTCACAGAATGGGATGCCAGTGCCACAAAAACCAGAGAGCATGCACAGCAAAAGTGTCTTTATCAGGCCTGATTTCTATGAGAATAAGTGCAAATGGTTATTATGCTATTAAATAGAGGCTGCTTTAGTCACAGAATGGGATGCCAGTGCCACAAAAACCAGAGAGCATGCACAGCAAAAGTGTCTTTGTCAGGCCTGATTTCTATGAGAATAAGTGCAAATGTTTATTATGCTATTAAATAGAGGCTGCTTTAGTCACAGAATGGGATGCCAGTGCCACAAAAACCAGAGAGCATGCACAGCAAAAGTGTCTTTATCAGGCCTGATTTCTATGAGAATAAGTGCAAATGGTTATTATGCTATTAAATAGAGGCTGCTTTAGTCACAGAATGGGATGCCAGTGCCACAAAAACCAGAGAGCATGCACAGCAAAAGTGTCTTTGTCAGGCCTGATTTCTATGAGAATAAGTGCAAATGTTTATTATGCTATTAAATAGAGGCTGCTTTAGTCACAGAATGGGATGCCTCACAGCAGACTTAAGATCAGTTCAGTATATATGCACAGTTAGTTACTATAAGCAGCCTGAAAACGCTAACAAAGGCTGGATGAAAAAAAAAAAATCTCCCTGTCACAGCCTCCGTTTTTCCTACCTTTCCCTGGCTTTCTGTCTGTCTCCTGTCTGTCTCCTGCCTGTCTCCTGCCTGTCTCCAGCCTGTCTCCTGCCTGTCTCCAGCCTGTCCCTGTCTGTCCCTGCCTGTCTAAGTGCCTCAGCTACACAGCGTTCTGTCTGTCACGAATGCAATAGAGAAATGAGGAAAAGCAAGATGGCCGCCGTTAAATACCGCTGTGTGACGTCACCGGGCTTGCTGGCTGCTGATAGGCTGCATGTGACTGCCCCAGCTTGCACTGGCGCGGGATACATGTCCAGACATGTCCCGCCCGCCATCTTAGAATGCCTGTAATGTAAATGAATGGATGTTAAAGGAAAACTTCGAGTGATCGAATCGCGGGGAAATTCGGATTCGATCCGAATCGAATTTTTCCTGAAATTCGGATCGAATCCGGGTTCGTCCGGATCGATTCGCTCATCCCTAATACTGACGAGATGGTACAGGGTACCTGCCTAGCTGCATAAGTGGTTCCCCTCGGTATCCCCACTCTGCTGGCACTGCCATAGGGAAAGAGGAGATTTTCTTCACATTTTTTGGTCATGTACTGAAATGACGAAGTTTTGGTCAACAGTAAGTAGCACAATGCAGCACACGGTGGGGGGGGGGGGGGTTTGACAAATGGCTAATGCTGTGAAAGCATGCATCCCTTCACATTGAAAGAGTCAGGAACCACCCAGTGTTACTATTTTTGGCTGCGTAAGGTTGCGGAAATTGAGCGGTATGAAGGGCTGATTGCTGCGCGTAATGAATCCTCGGAGACACATCACCTGAAGTGGGTTAGCTGGGTTCTCGGTCTCATGGGAAATCAGGGCGATCGTTGAGGCAAACTTGTAAACCAGACCAGTCAACATCTCCCATCCCTCTCTTTATATGCCTACTCTAAATCTAACCTTCTTTCTACTCTTTTCTCTTCTTCTTCAATTCTTTCCTGGGAATGCAGCCATACCGCTTTCGGAATTGATGATCGGGAACAGGGGCATTTATGAGAATGGGAAAGAGTGGTGGTGGGGAGTTGCCCCCCCCAGGAACCCGGCCGTCCAGGGGAGCTAGCTCTCCACATTAGGAGGAGAAGGAGCGGCCGATACCCGGGGACGGGCACGTAGGGGGTCGGTCGGGGATGCAGGGGATGTGGAACCCTGCACTTCTCGCATTATCGCCTGGTCCCGCTGACCACAGTTCTGGATCTATTCATTAGATTGTAATAACTTGCACCCAGGTTGCTATGCACTGGCTGTATACAGATTCTTTCTTTTTCTCTTATTAACTTATCTGTAAAATGTGAAAATCAAAATAATGACTATATAAAAAAAAACAGAGCTGCCCCTTGTTTTTTTAAAACTATCTCCTGCCATAGAGCCTCCTGATTGGCCAAGCTACTAGGACCTCTCAAGCTAAGACCCTGTCACTCTGCTTCTCCTTGGCTGTCCGTGAACTGTGGGGTGGTGCTGGTGATATCCCGCTAGGTTTGTCTTCCGCATTTCGCCGCAAACCACGTGAAGTTTGGGTTCGCAGCGAAATGAAATTTTCCTGAAATTTGTGTTGAAACCGGGTTCTACCAGGTTGGTTCACTCATCTCTAATTATTATGTAGGTATTACAAGTTGTACAAGTTACAACATCAGTCGTATTAATGTTTAACATATTTTGTTAAACTCTATTGGTGTGTCTACTCCATCGCTGATTGAATTTGTGTTTTGGGACCAGTTGTTACAGGTTGATGTTAGCCATGCATTTCATATTGTGTAATTTTGTTAGCATCTTGTCTAATGACACAGCTAATATATCATGTAAGGAGGAGCAATGCACAAGCCTGAAGATGGTGGTTGCATGATTTAGGAGCTCTGCACCCCGTGGGCAAAAAAACATTATACTGTGACCCGAAACAAATTAATAACGTCACGCGCAGCAGCATAAGGACATTTGGAGGCTGACTCACTACTAGTGCCACGTATTGCCAGGTGAGCGTCTGTATAGCGGCGCTTAGAACGACCTGGCCGTCATTTCTGAATGTGATGTCTGTAGGGGGCGCTGTAGAAGCATTCTCCCTGATTCACTGCAGAGTCAATGGAGAATGCTAGGTGGTATCCTAAGGTCAAGCGCCCAGGACTACGCTACATCTAACAAGAGGACAACGCTGCAGCAAGCGAGAGGTAGCGCCAGCTTAGTGCGTTCGGCACTCGGCACTCCACACCAAATTTAACATAGAACTACAAACACAGTGTCGGCGCTCCAATGCTGGGCGCTGTAGCATACAGCGCTAGAAGCTGTGTGATCAAAGTCTGTTTTTGAACACATATCCACCAGTAACAAAGTGAAAACACATGGAATTACATTGTTTTATCACTGTGACATTAACACTTTAGTGCCAGACCTGCATATAAAATTCTGTATAAAAATATAAAAAAAAAGAAGAAAAAATGTATAAAAGTGTTTGTTGCAGCCAGGAGAGGTCACACAATCATTTGAGCAAAATTCTATTTAAACACAACCAAATTAAACCCAATTGAAATGTATGGACGTGTGACACTGAGCGAAAGGTAATACGTGGCGCTCATGAACCTAGAGCTCCGCCGACGCTATACGTTGAGCCGCCTCTGGTAATACATGTGACGCTACATGGCGCTGTTAGAGGCACTCCCCAGATTTTCACTTTCTTAAATGTGGTTTCACATACAGTGCCCAGCGTTCACCGGGCGCTACCTGCCGCTACGTAGCATAACCTGGTGCTAGCCGTTCTTAAAGTGGACCAACACCCAGGGGTGATCGGCCCGAGAATCTATAAGATTCCCAGGCCGATCACCTCCCTCCCCGCGGGACATCCGAGATCGGGATGTCCCTCGGGGTGAAACCCCCCAAAACCCCCAAAAGACCTTACCTTATCGGCAGCGGCTGCGCGCCCCTCTAAATGTGCGCGCGCCCGCGCCGGACGTTTGTGAATGGCCGGCGCGGACACGCGCCCTGTAAGTGTGCAGTGCAGGAGATGGCGGCGGACGTGCTGTCTTGTCCATCTCTGTCACCCGCTTGTCCGTCGGCGGGGATTGGACGGCGCGGTCCCGTGGGAGCGTGGTGAGGTGCGTTTTTGGGGCTTTCTGGGGGGTTTCACTCAGCGGGGCATCCCCAATCGGGGTGCCCCCCGAAGTGGACCGAAACCCAGGATAGTCAAAATCCTGGGTGTTGGTCCACTTTAAATAACCCCCTAAAATATACTATGTGGCCATGTCCAAAATCCCAAGGCAACAACGCTAACAGCGGGTGGAGACAGGTCCCGCAGTGAGTGGAACATGTGGTCAGTTTAGGTATTGGATCTCATTCTTACCAGATGCACTTGTGGCAATAATATATCTTCATTTTCCTCTATACAAAGCTACTTTCATAATGTTCATATATATTTTTTCCCTGCTGAATAAACCTGTGAAAGTAAAAATATAAACTGAGCAAAACAACTAGAATTATATCTCGGCTGCACAGATGCGGCCACTCTAAATTTTACACAGCTCAGGTTTATAAACTGACAGTAACTGCATTGAACAACACACTGACTGAGGAGACCCCCACAGCCATCATGGATTAAATCACCTTCTCGGAGCCATGGAGGGTCCAGCACAGCACATTGCCACCATTGTCATCTCTGCTGTTCTCTGTTTGATCTCCCTGCTGCCTCCATCCATCACATGCAGCTCCTCATCATCATCGCAATGCCGCCTGATTCCTTCTAAACCAACATTTCAATACTTTTATTTTAGGGACGGAGATGTTATTATCGGAGGATTGTTCAATGTGCACTGTCCACTTCATGAGCTTATAGACTATAAAGATCTTCCAATTAGGTTTATATGTGAATAGTAAGTCTCATTTTTTAATCTGTCTTTGATATGTCGCTGTTTCTGTGTAACTTATGTACAGAGGAAGCAAATGTCAGGCTGTTGTTATGGGTCACAAAAGCCAGTCCAAATTTAATATCATGTTCTTTGCTGGTTGGGGTCATGTGAATTATTTAAATTAAGTAAGAGTAACTCTAGGGGCACATTTGGATGTGAATTGACCAGCATCTCCGTAAGCTTTTGTTAAATATGCAAGTGAAGTCCAGCATTTTTCGAATACGGTAAGGATATACGCTATGCGGAGTGATATGGTAAATTCTTCAGCGGATGCCATAGGGTGCTGTTTTTTATGTATCTCATCTGTTAAAATGCCTGATCACAGAGGAACAGTCTAGGATTTTTTAGGGAAATATAAGGACACATTTTTACAATTTTTTTTAGTGTGTTGATTTAAATTTGCTACACGTATTCTAAATACCCCAATTGTTGACACTATCCCTAATAGGCCCCCACCACTCCTCACAGACATATAAGACTGCTGTCTTTGATATGTCCCTGTTTCTGTGTAACTTATGTACAGAGGGAGCAAATGTCAGGCTGGTGTTATCGGTCACAAAAGCCAGTCCAAATTAAATATCATGTTCTTTGCTGGTTGGGGTCATGTGATTTCTTTGATTAAGTAAGAGTAACTCTAGGGGCACATTTGGATGTGAATCGACCAGCATCTCCGTAAGCTTTTGTTAAAGTGCAAAAAAAAAAAAAAGGGTGCTCTAACGTTCCCTTACAGTACTCAGTGTTAGGGGGTTTTTGCAAGTGAAGTCCATTTTTTTTCGAATACGGTAAGGATATATACGCTATGCGGAGTGATATGGTAAATTCTTCAGCATTAGGTGTTAGGGGGTTTTTGCAAGTGAAGTCCAGCATTTTTCGAATACGGTAAGGATATACGCTATGCGGAGTGATATGGTAAATTCTTCAGCGTTAGGTGTTAAGGGGTTTTTGCAAGTGAAGTCCAGCATTTTTCGAATACGGTAAGGATATACGCTATGCGGAGTGATATGGTAAATTCTTCAGCATTAGGTGTTAGGGGGTTTTTGCAAGTGAAGTCCAGCATTTTTCGAATACGGTAAGGATATACGCTATGCGGAGTGATAGGGTAAATTCTTCAGCGTTAGGTGTTAGGGGGTTTTCGCAAGTGAAGTCCAGCATTTTTCGAATACGGTAAGGATATACGCTATGCGGAGTGACATGGTAAATTCTTCAGCGTTAGGTGTTAGGGGGTTTTTGCAAGTGAAGTCCAGCATTTTTCGAATACGGTAAGGATATACGCTATGCGGAGTGTTATTATCGGAGGATTGTTCAAGGTGCACTGTCCTCTTCATGAGCTTATAGAATATAAAAATCTTCCATCTAGGTTTATATGTGAATAGTAAGTCTCATTTTTAATCTGTCTTTGATATGTCACTGTTTCTGTGTAACTTATGTACAGAGGGAGCAAATGTCAGGCTGTTGTTATGAGTCAAAAAAGCCAGTCCAAATTTAATATCACGTTCTTTGCTGGTTGGGGTCATGTGAATTATTTTGATTAAGTAAGAGTAACTCTAGGGGCACATTTGGATGTGAATTGACCAGCATCTCCATAAGCTTTTGTTAAAGTGCAACAAAAAAAAAAGTGCTCTAACGTTCCCTTACAGTACTCAGTGTTTTTGCAATTTTCGAATATGGTAAGGATATATACGCTATGCGGAGTGATATGGTAAATTCTTCAGCGTTAGGTGTTAGGGGGTTTTTGCAAGTGAAGTCCAGCATTTTTCGAATACGGTAAGGATATACGCTATGCGGAGTGATATGGTAAATTCTTCAGCGTTAGGTGTTAGGGGGTTTTTGCAAGTGAAGTCCAGCATTTTTCGAATACGGTAAGGATATACGCTATGCGGAGTGATATGGTAAATTCTTCAGCGTTAGGTGTTAGGGGGTTTTTGCAAGTGAAGTCCAGCATTTTTCGAATACGGTAAGGATATACGCTACACGGAGTGATATGGTAAATTCTTCAGCGTTAGGTGTTAGGGAGTTTTTGCAAAGGAAGTCCAGCATTTTTCGAATACGGTAAGGATATACGCTATACGGAGTGATATGGTAAATTCTTCAGCGGATGCCATAGGGTGCTGTTTTTTATGTATCTCATCTGTTAAACTGCCTGATCACAGAGGAACAGTCGAGGATTTTTTAGGGAAATATAAGAACACATTTTTACAATTTTTTTTAGTGTGTTGATTTAAATTTGCTACACGTATTCTAAATACCCCAATTGTTGACACTATCCCTAATGGGCCCCCACCAGTTGGACGTTGTAAATCAAAGCACAACACATACTGGAATGGTCTTTAAAAGTGTGGATGTGAAATTGATCCCCTGCTAATAAAAATCCAGCAGCGGTCAAAATAGGGCAAAAACAAAAAGATAAGAAATGCAAAAAATCCAAACTAATCATATGAGACAGAAACAATGACCTAACCAAGAATAAAGTGATTATTGTAATGACCTAAACCAAGATCGTATAGAACACTGCAAAAAAAACAAAAAAAAACACAGGGCTTTATTCATCAATGGATAGCGGCAGGTAGCGCCTTGTAAGCGACAGGTAGCGTCAGGTGAAAGCCGGCCGCAGCACGCAATTCCACATTTATGATGGAATTTCTGTTGAGCGCCTCCTACAGCGACACGTAGCGACTGATTCATCATCATGGATGGGTGCTCTGGCTTTCAGAAGCGGCAGGCTGATTCATCACTAACGCCAGGTAGCGACAGATGAGCGTCTGCAGCAGGCATTTCAGAGCGCCCGCTAGTAGTCGCTGTGCTCAGCTGCGGGTCTCTAGTTCATAGCGACTCAGTCGCTGTGCTGCAATGATGAATACATTGTATTGTGAGGCTGGGATAATGATGAATCAGACGTTACATGGCGTTATCCCAGTCGCTCAACAGATTCGGCTTGATAAATGTGATAAATGTGTCCGGCGTTCACCTGTCGCTACCTGTCATTTACAAGGCACTACATGACGCTAACACTTCATGAATAAGGGCCCAGGTACTCCCATACATTTCAATAGACGTTACTTTTCTTCTCTTTAAACAGGGTTTTCTTTTAATATTTTTTTTGTTTGTTTTGTATCAAATAATTGTGTGACCTCTCCTGGCCTATTTAAATACATTTTTGAAAAGTTTTTTTTTATTTTTTATATTTTTATGCAGAATGGTCATGACAGGTCTGGCACTAAAGTGTTAATGTCGCAATGTTATAACAATGTCATTCCACGTGTTTTTGCTTTGTTACTGGGGGATATGTGTTGAAAAACAGACTTTAAATCACACAGCGTCTGGCGCTCTGGGCTACAGCGACACAATTTTGAGCGCCGGCTCTGTGTGAGGCTGTTTTTTTTTTGATGAATATGGTTTGAGTCGCGCACACTGAACAGTCGCTACCGTTCGCTCCCATATAGCGCTGTACTGGTGTAATAGTGACTCACACGTCACATTCACCAATGCCAGAGGCGCTCTGTAATAGCGACTGACGGCCAATTACTAGCGGTCGCTCTTAGCGCTGCTCTACAGACGCTCATCTGCCGATACCTGGTGCAAGTAATGAATCAGCCTGACAATTGCATACAGTTCGTACAGTAGTTCCGGTGGAGTAAATAGAAAAGAAAGCCAAGACACTTGTACAGTTCTATAGCATTAACTTGTATATGTTAAATTAGAGGCCGATTCATTAATAGCGCCAGGTAGCGACAGATGAGCGACAGTAGCGGTATTTTCACAGCGCCTGCTAGTATTCGCTGTGCTTGGCCGTTGTTCGGTTGTTGACAGTGACTCAGTCGGTGTGCGGTAATGTTGAATATTGGGTGAGGAGTCGCTGTTTGACAGGTTCCGCGCTGTATGGGAGTGCATGATAGCGACTGGCCATAGCGACCGGCTCCCACCATATTCATTAACAAATCACGCTCAAAAAATTCTCGCACTGTGAAATGCTTGTTTAAACCCCAGAGCGCTGGAGGCAATGGGATAAAAGTAGTTTTTTAACCCCCAAACAACCATATTTAAAAAAAAAACATGTTTTTCAAAACATTTAGTAATCTGAATACATTAATATCAGACCTGTAATATCAATTCTGCACAATTTTTTTTTTTTTTTTTAACCTTAAAAAAATGATCTAACATTGCAGAAGTGGTCACAGAATTTTTGACATTTAAAAAAAAAAAAAAAAAAAAAAAAAAAAACATTAATAGCAATTAATTATGAATATTTAAAGATTGCTCCATTGAAATGCATTGGAGAGCGCCAGGTAGCGAGAGGTCATACCTGTCGCTGTTCAAGGTCGGACGCTGGCGCTGTGGGGTGAGGCTGGAATAATGATGAATGAGTGGCTATCTGGCGTTCTGTCAGTCGCTAAGCAGGATCGGCTTGATAAATGTGTGATTGCGGAGGGGAGCCGGCGTTCTCGTGGCGGGGACCGTCATTACCGTTCGCTCACCATTTGCTACCTGACGCTATTCCTTGTTAAATAAGGGCCTAAGACTGTGACATCACTGGACCATATTTTACGTACAGAAGGGATGAAGCCCCAAGAAAGC
Source organism: Gastrophryne carolinensis (assembly GCA_027917425.1). Taxonomy (NCBI): domain Eukaryota; kingdom Metazoa; phylum Chordata; class Amphibia; order Anura; family Microhylidae; genus Gastrophryne; species Gastrophryne carolinensis. Next base: position 14,634,610 of record CM051234.1, on the reverse strand, counting down.
CGGGAATGTAACCTTGGAGCTGCTTTAGTACGGGAGATTTTGTCCATTTTTTGGAAGGTGTGGAATACAGTTTCCATGGTCAGTTGAGGCCATTCCAGTGTGTGAGGTGCATTGAATCACACAATCATAGAGGGAGGCACTCGATAAATGTGTCAAAACAATATATTTTATTCCACATCACTAAATTAATCACTACACAATTAAAATCCCTTAAAAAACACATAATGCGACAATACATATAAGACAAACCAACATGGAAGTGTGTAGGCGAAGGGGAGATACTGGCACATAAATATCAATCAGCATCTATATATAAAACACATAGGCCCTTATTTATGAAGGGATAGCGTCAGGTAGCGGCTGGTTAATGGCAGGTAGCGACAGGTAGCGACTGGTTAATGAGAGGTAGCGACAGGTGAACGCCGGACACGGCAGCAATTACACATTTATCAAGCAGAATCTGTTTAGCGACTGGGATAGCGCCATGTAGCGTCCGATTCATTATTTTCACAGCCTCAGCGAACAGCGCCGGCGTTCAGCCTTTGCACAGCGCCAGGTATGACCTCTCGCTACCTGTCGCTCTCCCATACATTTCAATGGACGAAGCTTTTCTTCACTTTAAACGTTTTTTTTTTCCAAAAATCACAAATAATTCTGTGACCTCTCCTGACATTGAAAAGCAGTTTTTTCATAATTTTTTCATTTTTTAAATATTTCCTCAAAAAATGACATCACAGCTCTGCCATTAAAGTGTCATGTTACAATGTTGTTACAATGTAATTCCATATGTTTTCGCTTTGTTACTAGTGGATAGATGCTGAAAAACAGACTTTAATCACACCGCCTCCTGCGCTCTGGGCTTCAAACAGGTATTATTCAGCGCCAGAGATTTGTGAGGCTGTTTTTTTCCTGAATATGGTGTGAGTCGGTCGCTATGAGCAGTCGCTAACATGCGCTCCCATACAGCGCTGTACTGGTCAAATAGCGACTCCTCACAATGTATTCAACATTACTGAACAGCGACTGAGTCGCTATAAAGTAGCGACCCACGGCCGAGCACAGTGACTGCTAGCGGGCGCTCTGAAAATGCTGCTACTGTCGCTACCTGGCGTTAGTGATGAATCAGCCCTTATCCAATAGTAACAAAGCGAAATCACATGGAATGACATTATAACATTGTAACATGAACACTTTTAATACCAGACATGTAAGGACAATTCTGCATAGAAATATTATTAATCAAAAAAGTTTTTAAAAATGTCATTTTCTTGCCCAGAATACGTCAGAAGGTTTGTGTTTTTTTTCTTTTTTTTAAGGGAAAGGAAAGGGATTTAAGGATCGTCCATTGAAATGTATGGGAGAGCGCCAGGTAGCGAGAGGTAAGACGTGGCGCTCTGCAAGGCTGAACGCCGGCGCTGTATGCTGAGGCTGGGATAATGATGAATTGGACGCTACATGGCGTTGTTCTAGTCGCTCATCAGATTTGGCTTCATTAATGTGTAATTGCTGCCGTGTCCGGCGTTCACCAGACGCTACCTGGCGCTTACAAGACGCTACCTGGCGCTAGAGCTTCATGAATAAGGCCCAGTGTCAACATCACTGATTTCAGATTGAAGTGTTTAAGATTTGTGTAGTGTGTTTAGATAAAGTTAGACCTTTATACCAGTAACTTGGCTCATTATTATTATTATTATTATTGTTGTTTATTGTTGTTGTTTATTGTTGTTTATTATTGTTTATTTATATAGCGCCATCATCTTCCGTAGCGCTTTACAAAGTAGTAATTACAGACAGGGTAGAAACATACGGTACATATACTATTTCAAATGCAGTTTTACAGATTTGACAGTGGATATTCTGAGTACAAGATACAATAGGGGAGAGAGCCCCGCCCCCGAGGAGCTTACAGTCTAAAGGAAGAGGGGTGAAGACGAGGGGGAAGGATCACAAACAGTCAGTATTGAGCTTTGTGCCCTTTAGAAGATTGGTTAGGCCAGATTGTATGCTTGTCTGAATAAGTGAGTTTTAAGGGCTATATAAAAGCGCCCTTTTCTTTTTTGCGGTTTCATTCTTGTATTAGGTTTGGGGCCTCTACACTGTGTAAGTTCAATTGCGGCCGGACTAAGAGGCAAACGAGTAGATGACCTGCTGGTTTTTATTGCTTATTAGTTTTTCAGTTGAAAACCTCACTCAGATGTACAATACACAGTTCGTTAGGTAAGGGAGTTGTGGACCTTCGCCCGCACCTAGTGGGGTTAGAACGGCCCCACACCCTGCCCCGTGCGCCATTTTCACCACGAGGTATATTTCTTTACCCGGAGGTGGGATGGTCGGGACAGGAAGTGGACGCCGATGATGACGTCATGACCGGACGCCACACGTGTGCACCCCATGTGACGCCATCTCAGAGCACTGGAGACACATTTAAGGCACGGTTAGGAACTGTAGGATACCGCTTCTCTTGATAAAGATCTTCGGATCGAAACGTCGAGTTGTCATTCTCAGCGGTCAGCCTGTAAGCGCAATCTTTCTTTGTATGTCTCGCTATGCCATCTCTCTGCTTGATATTTGTGACTGCTACTTTTGGGTACAATTATGGACCATACATATGATATATAACGTCCTCACCTGCTATATATTGCCATTTATTTGCTTATGTATACTGTGAGGTTCAATCATTGTACCCAGGCATGATTTTGCTGTATCTGGTTTGCTTTATATACTGACCCCTGGTGGTCGCATTACTATCTACATAGTGTTTAAACTAGTTACTGGACATACCTTGTATATATATATATATATATGTGTGTTTGTTTCACAAATTAAATTGATGCATAGCTATTTTGAGTGGGTGTTCTCTTACTCCATTTTCTATTTACATGGTTAGAACAGGACTCACCATTAAAAACCAACCTCACCTTCATGCAAAATATGCAAAATAGCTAAAAGTACTAATATCAATTTATTCAGGTTTACATAGTTAAAAACATATTCAGAATTTTACATCAAAGCATTAAAATGATAGACGTTGCGCCTTTTAGTTGTTTGGAACAGCAGCAGTAAATTCTATATCCTGCTGGGCAGACAAGTTTCGCCCGTATCAGGCTTCCTCAGTGCCCGCTTGGATTAGCAAGATCAACGATATATGATGCAAGAAAAAGACATAAAATGTCACTTATCCGTAGCTCGTGTACAAATCTTTAGGAGAAATTTATTTTGAAGCAAAGATACATGAAATACATGTATTTGAAAGGCTGCTGCAACCCATAAGGGAGGTCCAAGAGGATTCAGTATAGATGGTCTGGCACAGAAGATCGAGTTGGGTTTGTTAATTTCCCAGTTAATTCTAAGGGAAGGTTTTGATTAAAAATAAAAGTAGAGAATTTTTTTGTGTATATTGCTGATATAAATGAGAGAAGGTATTGTAACTGTGTATTGTCTTACGGGCCATCTTACCAACCAGCCATATTCCCCTATAGGGCTTTAACGACCAAACATCACTTAAATAGTATTTTTCTGGGTATTTGGTGGGTCGGACAACCTGGGATCTAATCCTATTGTTTGGGAGGATCCCGTTGATTACTCAGACGTAGGCTTCAGTTCAGGGCCGGCTCCAGGTTTGTGGTGGCCCTTGGGCAGGAGAGACTTAGTGGGCCCCAAAGTAGTGTGTCAGGTGATGTCCCCTTTTTCAGCTCTGCTCTTCTGCTGCTGATCACCCTCCAGTCCTTATTGCCTTCTTTATAGCCACCAATCCTCCTCTAGTCCTTATTGCCTTCCCTATAGCCACCAATCACCTCCAGTCCTTATTGCCTTCCCTATAGCCACCAATCACCTCCAGTCCCTATTGCATTCCCTATAGCCACCAAACGTTCTCCAGTCCTTATTGCCTTCCCTATAGCCAGCAATCACCCTCCAGTCCTTATTGCCTTCCCTATAGCCAGCAATCACCCTCCAGTCCTTATTGCCTTCCCTATAGCCACCAATCACCCTCCAGTTCTTATTGCCTTCCCTATAGCCACCAATCCTCCTCTAGTCCTTATTGCCTTCCCTATAGCCAGCAATCACCCTCCAGTCCTTATTGCCTTCCCTATAGCCACCAATCCTCCTTTAGTCCTTATTGCCTTCCCTATAGCGACCAATCACCTCCAGTCCCTATTGCCTTCCCTATAGCCAGCAATCACACTCCAGTCCTTATTGCCTTCCCTATAGCCACCAAACGTCCTCCAGTCCTTATTGCCTTCCCTATAGCCACCAAACGTCCTCCAGTCCGTATTGCCTTCCCTATAGCCACCAATCATCCTCCAGTCCTTATTGCCTTCCCTATAGCCACCAATCACTCTCCAGTGCTTATTGCCTTCCCTATAGCCACCAATCATCCTCCAGTCCTTATTGCCTTCCCTATAGCCACCAATCATCCTCCAGTCCTTATTGCCTTCCCTATAGCCACCAATCATCCTCCAGTCCTTATTGCCTTCCCTATAGCCACCAATCACTCTCCAGTGCTTATTGCCTTCCCTATAGCCACCAATCATCCTCCAGTCCTTATTGCCTTCCCTATAGCCACCAATCATCCTCCAGTCCTTATTGCCTTCCCTATAGCCACCAATCATCCTCCAGTCCTTATTGCCTTCCCTATCGCCACCAATCACCCTCCAGTCCTTATTGCCTTCCCTATAGCCACCAATCACCCTCCAGTCCTTATTGCCTTCCCTATAGCCACCAATCACCCTCCAGTCCTTATTGTCTTCCCTATAGCCACCAATCACCCTCCAGTCCTTATTGCCTTCCCTATAGCCACCAATCACCCTCCAGTCCTTATTGCCTTCCCTATAGCCACCAATCACCCTCCAGTCCTTATTGCCTTCCCTATAGCCACCAATCACCCTCCAGTCCTTATTGCCTTCCCTATAGCCACCAATCACCCTCCAGTCCTTATTGTCTTCCCTATAGCCACCAATCACCCTCCAGTCCTTATTGCCTTCCCTATCGCCACCAATCACCCTCCAGTCCTTATTGCCTTCCCTATAGCCACCAATCACCCTCCAGTCCTTATTGTCTTCCCTATAGCCACCAATCACCCTCCAGTCCTTATTGCCTTCCCTATAGCCACCAATCACCCTCCAGTCCTTATTGCCTTCCCTATAGCCACCAATCACCCTCCAGTCCTTATTGCCTTCCCTATAGCCACCAATCACCCTCCAGTCCTTATTGCCTTCCCTATAGCCACCAATCACCCTCCAGTCCTTATTGCCTTCCCTATAGCCACCAATCATCCTCCAGTCCTTATTGCCTTCCCTATAGCCACCAATCACCCTCCAGTCCTTATTGTCTTCCCTATAGCCACCAATCACCCTCCAGTCCTTATTGTCTTCCCTATAGCCACCAATTACCCTCCAGTCCTTATTGCCTTCCCTATAGCCACCAATCACCCTCCAGTCCTTATTGCCTTCCCTATAGCCACCAATCACCCTCCAGTCCTTATTGCCTTCCCTATAGCCACCAATCGCCCTCCAGTCCTTATTGTCTTCCCTATAGCCACCAAACGTCCTCCAGTCCTTATTGCCTTCCCTATAGCCACCAATCATCCTCCAGTCCTTATTGCCTTCCCTATAGCCAGCAATCACCCTCCAGTCCCTATTGCCTTCCCTATAGCCAGCAATCACCCTCCAGTCCCTATTGCCTTCCCTATAGCCACCAATCACCCTCCAGTCCTTATTGTCTTCCCTATAGCCACCAATTACCCTCCAGTCCTTACTGCCTTCCCTATAGCCACCAATCACCCTCCAGTCCTTATTGCCTTCCCTATAGCCACCAAACGTCCTCCAGTCCTTATTGCCTTCCCTATAGCCACCAATCATCCTCCAGTCCTTATTGCCTTCCCTATAGCCAGCAATCACCCTCCAGTCCCTATTGCCTTCCCTATAGCCAGCAATCACCCTCCAGTCCCTATTGCCTTCCCTATAGCCACCAATCACCCTCCAGTCCTTATTGCCTTCCCTATAGCCACCAATCGCCCTCCAGTCCTTATTGCCTTCCCTATAGCCACCAATCATCCTCTAGTCCTTATTGCCTTCCCTATAGCCACCAATCACCCTCCAGTCCTTATTGTTTTCCCTATAGCCACCAATCATCCTCCAGTCCTTATTGCCTTCCCTATAGCCACCAATCACCCTCCAGTCCTTATTGTCTTCCCTATAGCCACCAATTACCCTCCAGTCCTTATTGTCTTCCCTATAGCCACCAATCACCCTCCAGTCCTTATTGCCTTCCCTATAGCCACCAATCCTCCTCTAGTCCTTATTGCCTTCCCTATAGCCACCAATCACCCTCCAGTCCTTATTGCCTTCCCTATAGCCACCAATCCTCCCCTAGTCCTTATTGCCTTCCCTATAGCCACCAATCACCTCCAGTCCCTATTGCCTTCCCTATAGCCACCAAATGTCCTCCAGTCCTTATTGCCTTCCCTATAGCCACCAATCACCCTCCAGTCCTTATTGCCTTCCCTATAGCCAGCAATCACCCTCCAGTCCTTATTGCCTTCCCTATAGCCACCAATCGCCCTTCAGTCCTTATTGCCTTCCCTATAGCCAGCAATCACCCTCCAGTCCTTATTGCCTTCCCTATAGCCAGCAATCACCCTCCAGTCCTTATTTCCTTCCCTATAGCCACCAATCATCCTCCAGTCCTTATTGCCTTTGCTATAGCCACCAATCAACTTCCAGTCCTTATTTCCTTCCCTATAGCCAGCAACCACCCTCCAGTCCTTATTGCCTTCCCTATAGCCACCAATCACCCTCCAGTCCTTATTGTCTTCCCTATAGCCACCAATCACTCTCCAGTCCTTATTGTCTTCCCTATAGCCACCAATCATCCTCCAGTCCTTATTGCCTTCCCTATATCCACCAATTGTCCTCTAGTCCTTATTGCCTTCCCTATATCCACCAACTGTCCTCTAGTCCTTATTGCTTTCCTTACAGCCACCAATCCTCTAGTCCTTGTCGCATTCTCTACTGCCACCAAGCACCCTTCAGCCCTTACTGCTTGCTCTGTTGCCACTTCATCATTGCTATCAGTTGGCACCTGGTTCTCGCCATCTTCTGGGCTTCCATCAGTTGCCCTCCATTCCAGGCCACCTTTTCCATTGTTGCTGAATAACCCCCGCTGCTGAGGTCAGCCATGAGCAGGTCTGCACACAATACCCGGCATTTGATTGTTCAGGTCCACTGTTAAATAATAACATGTCAAGCGTGAGTCTGAGTGGGCCCCTGAAGATGCCGGGGGCCCTGGCAATTGCCCAGGTTTGCCCTGTGCTGGCGCCAGCCCTGCTTCGGTTCACACCAGAAAGAACACCCAAAGTTAAAATTGCTTTACCAGATCCTTAGCATCTCCCTGTTTATTAAATGTTTTACAGTAGATGTTAAAGCAGAACAAAATCCAATGTGGCCACCTGCTGGCTCTCCCCTGTGGGATGTCCCACTGAACCTCTCCCCCTCGCAAAACTCACCTCTGCTGACGGCGTCCTTAGCACTGTACACAATGGGGAGCAAGAGCGGCCGCCTCCCCAGCATACTCGCATGCTCCCATCACAGCCAATCAATGCTCTAGTACGGAGACCTCTGGACTATAGCATTGATTGCTGCTGGAACTGCTGCTGTGGCTACCCCTCTCCACTGACAGTCACAGGTATTAGGGGCACACAGAGACTGCTGCTGCTGTTACCCCTCTCCACTGACAGTCACAGGTATTAGGGGCCCACAGAGACTGCTGCTGCTGTTACCCACCTTCAGTGACAGTCACAGGTATTAGGGGCACACAGAGACTGCTGCTGCTGTTACCCCTCTCCACTGACAGTCACAGGTGTTGGGGCACACAGAGACTGCTGCTGTTGTTACCCCTCTCCACTGACAGTCACAGGTGTTAGGGGCACACAGAGACTGCTGCTGCTGTTACCCCTCTCCACTGACAGTCACAGGTGTTAGGGGCACACAAAGACTGCTGCTGCTGTTACCCCTCTCCACTGACAGTCACAGGTATTAGGGGCACACAGAGACTGCTGCTGCTGTTACCCCTCTCCACTGACAGTCACAGGTGTTAGGGGCACACAGAGACTGCTGCTGCTGTTACTCCTCTCCACTGACAGTCACAGGTGTTAGGTGCACAGAGAGACTGCTGCTGCTGTTACCCCTCTCCACTGACAGTCACAGGTGTTAGGGGCACACAGAGACTACTGCTGCTGTTACCCCTCTCCACTGACAGTCACAGGTGTTAGGGGCACACAGAGACTGCTGCTGCTGTTACCCACCTCCACTGTCTGTCACGGGCCTAAAAGTGGACCAAAACCCAGCTGGATTGGCGTGGGAATCTTTAAGATTTCCAGGCCGATCCATTCCCTCACCGTGGGGAATCCAAAATTGGGATGCCCCACTGTGTGAAAACCCCCAGGTGGCCAGCTACACTTACCTTAATCCTGGTCCAACAGGGCATGCGCGGGCAGTGGCCGCATCCTCGCTGTCCCTCTAGCAGGATGCGTGCCCGCACCGGCCATTTGTGAATGGCTCAGCATCTCTGAGGGCGCTGATTGGACGAGCGGCCACGCATGCGCCGTAGAACCACGGTGAGGTGAGTTGAAGAAGGAGATCTTGGGGGTTTTACATAGCGGGGGACCCTCGATTGGGGTGCCCCGGGGGAGTGGACCAAAAACCCAGGATAGTCAAAATCGTGGATGTTGGTCCACTTTAAGGGCTCATAGAGACTTCTGCTGCTGTTACCCACCTCCACTAGCTGGCATGATTCTAGGAGACTTCTGCTTTTACAGGCCTTAGTGGCTCAGAGATACTGATGGCGCTGCAGTGTGTTTTTATCCCCTCTGACAAGAATGTTCTGGACCACCTTTCTGCTGTAAATAAAAAAAAAAACATTTATTTGAGATAGATGGAGGGTTTAAATGGGGAAAGAATTGCAGTGGAAGCAGGGGGAGGTGGCAGGGAGACCAACGGGGTCCCCCAAAAGCATCAGTGAGTTGGGTGGAGGGCAGGTAAGCAGAAAAAAGCATGGACTGGAGATTCTTCCTTTTCCTCTGGAAGGTCTTCTACAAGTGAAAAGCAAATTCGGATTGATCCTGAATCATGCCCGGGGACAATGCCTGTCCATGGTTAGGGCTGGTAACATAGTAACATTGTATGGGCGGCTAAATAAAGACTTTGGTCCATCCAGTTCAGCCTGTTTATCTCCTTCCAGTGGTCTAGTAGCCATAGCTGGTAATGTTATTACATGTAAGGAGGGCATCCCGGCCACTATAGATCTCCTTCCAGTGGTCTAGTAGCCATAGCTGGTAATGTTATTACATGTAAGGAGGGCATCCCGGCCACTATAGATCTCCTTCCAGTGGTCTAGTAGCCATAGCTGGAAATGTTATTACATGCCAGGAGGGCATCCCGGCCACTATAGATCTCCTTCCAGTGGTCTAGTAGCCATAGCTGGTAATGTTATTACATGCACGGAGGGCATCCTGGCCACTATAGATCTCCTTCCAGTGGTCTAGTAGCCATAGCTGGAAATGTTATTACATGTAAGGAGGGCATCCTGGCCACTATAGATCTCCTTCCAGTGGTCTAGTAGCCATAGCTGGAAATGTTATTACATGTAAGGAGGGCATCCTGGCCACTATAGATCTCCTTCCAGTGGTCTAGTAGCCATAGCTGGAAATGTTATTACATACAAGGAGGGCATCCTGGCCACTATAGATCTCCTTCCAGTGGTCTAGTAGCCATAGCTGGAAATGTTATTACATGTAAGGAGGGAATCCCGGCGACTATAGATCTCCTTCCAGTGGTCTAGTAGCCATAGCTGGTAATGTTATTACATGCACGGAGGGCATCCTGGCCACTATAGATCTCCTTCCAGTGGTCTAGTAGCCATAGCTGGAAATGTTATTACATGCCAGGAGGGCATCCCGGCCACTATAGATCTCCTTCCAGTGGTCTAGTAGCCATAGCTGGAAATGTTATTACATGCCAGGAAAGCATCAAGGCCACTTTTGAACGTTTTTACTGTATCCATCATTACTACCTCCTCTGGCAGCGAGTTCCATAGTCTCACTGCTCTTACAGAGAAGAATTCCCTCCTATGTCGGTGAAGAAAGCACCTTTCCTCTAACCTTAGTGGATTATAGTTACACTCCGGGGTATAAATAGATTGTGGGACAGATCTTTGTATTGACCCCGAATATATTTATATATATATTCGGGGTCAATACAAAGATCTGTCCCACAATCTATTTATACCCCGGAGTGTAACTAGTTATTAGATCACCCCTCAATTGTCTTTTTTCTAAACTAAATAAACCTAACTGTGACAATCTTTCCGGGTACTCTAGCCCCCGCACTCCTTTTATTAACTTTGTTGCCCTTCTTTGAACGCGCTCCAGTGCTGATATGTCCTTCTTAAGCACAGGTGCCCAGAACTATACACAGTATTCCATATGGGGTCTGACCAGTGACTTGTACAGGGGTAAAATGATGCTCTGGTCATGAGCACCTATGCCCCTCCTGATGCACCCCATGATCCTATTTGCCTTGGCAGCAGCTGCCTGGCATTGATTACTACAGTTGAGCTTATTGTTAACTAAAACCCCTAGGTCCTTTTCCATTGTTGTTTTACCAAGTGTTTCTTTATTTAGTGTGTAATCATGACACAGCTTTCTCCTTATTCTCCCATGTGCATAACCTTACGTTTATCTGTGTTAAACTTTATTTGCCATTTAACTGCCCATGCTTCCAATTTATCTAAATCTGTTTGAAGCTGCCTGCTGTCCTCTTTTGTTTTAATTACTTTACACAGCTTAGTATCATCTGCAAATATTGAGACTTTACTGTTTAATCCATACCCAATGTCATTTATATATATATTGAAGAGAATTGTCCCAGTTCCAGAACTGACGCTTGGTAATGCCCAGCTGATCACCAGCCTAAGTTCAGGTGCCAACCCCCAATCTAACACCGCCGCCTTCACCTATAGACAAGCCCCCGTTTGCCGGGAGACATTGCACGCCTGCCTGAACACTGTTGCCCCCAGGACTTAAGGGCGCAAAGGATGGCACCTGAGGCCACAAAGGCTGATGTACAAATAGGGGAAGTCAGAGATAGCCGGGTATGTAACAGATTATCAGTCCTACCAGGGTCTTGACAAAAGGAGTAAACAAAGCCGAAGTCCAGGGAAAGCCAAAGGTCAAAGCCGTAATCAGAGGGTCGCAGTATCCAAAGGGTCAGGCAAAAACGCAGTCCAGATACAAACAAACACAGTCAGCAGGAAGTAAACTAACAGCTTAACATACTAAGCTAGACGCTATCACAGGCAGTGTGTGCTGAGGTCTGGACAGCTTTATGTGGCTGCTGACCAATGGGAGATTGGAAGGCCGGAGGGCACAGCAGAAGCTTAATTGACACTCTACTCCCAGTGAGCCAGACATAACCTCTGAGTTAACCCTTTCGCTGACCACGAATGAAGAGCGGGCCCCTAGACGTGTTACTCTGTGTTTCCGCAATGATGTTTTAATACTCTGACGAGAACGCTTGGCTCTAACACGCTTGTGGTACTCCGCAAGTAACAAACTCATATCCAAAAAGCACAGAGCTAGACAAATACAGTTTAAGTCCTCTTTAAAGTTCATTCCATTAATCTTCAGACCAATAAAGTGACTTTTCGGTCAATCCTTATGTGATATGTGACTTTTCAATCCTTATGTGATCCCACCACCAAATATATGCTCTTACCAAACAATGGTATTGATAATGCACTGAATCAAAAGATCTTCAAAAATGCTCCCACACCTTTCATCAATTGTACGCTTGTCTCCACCAATTGCATTTGATTATATACGGTGAAAAATCTCCATGGTATGATCATACAAAAAAGAGTAACAGATCCATAGTGCAACACTGCTAAATTCGATATCAATTTATTTAAAAGCCAATGTAACACTCACATTTAAAACATTAAAAAACTTGCATATCAGTCAGGCCATTGGCCAACTTACGCTGCTCAATTCCCAGTATTGAAGGAAGGGAGAAAATTTCTTGCTTATATGTCCAAACTAGGGGCAGGGCGAGCGCGTCAGCTCCCCGCTCCACCAATAAAACGTGGGCGCGTCATAGCGTGGTTCGTCCAATGAGGACGAGACTTATCTCGCCCCATAGAAACGCGCCCAGCAGTTTGCTAGGCGGGCGCGTCATAGCGTGGTTCATCCAATAAGGACGAGGTATGTCTCGTGCAATAAAGGCGCGCCCCCCAGCAGTTCGCTGTCAGCAGCTCCATGAAAGCTCAAAACATTAAATGCGCTCTGCGTGCGAGGGAGGTTAACTCCTTCGCTGATGACATAAAGCTGGCATAGTGATGACAGAATCCTCCACTTACGCCCATCCAAACAGCAATTCAGCGAAGTGAGTTGATCTCACAAGCATTATTAAATGCAACAATTACAGGTCATGTAATTAAGATCCTAGCTAAAAATTAATAAGGTATTACTCTACCCATAAAAGTTATGTTGCATTCAAGTTTGTAATCAGTGGCAATAAAGGCATCACGTACACCATAAAAAACTTCAGTTAATATCAATAAAATTCTAAAAATATAACCATAAAGAGGACCTAAAATAGACCGCAACAGCAATAAAGAAAGAAGGTCCATAATTATTATCAATAGCAGCTTGTATATTCCTATTCAAGACCACCTCATAATATGTCCCTAAAAAGGACCTCCCTTATTCTGATTCTAAGTTCCCTAGTTGTACGACCTACAAATAGCAAATTGCACGTACACCAAATCAGGTATACAACATACTTTGATGAACAGGTCATAACCTTCGTCAGCTTAAATTCCTTGCCTGTTTTTGGGTGAATGAAAGATTACATCAATCTTGTAACAGACCCGCAAGTTTTAAACCCTGCACATTCCCCACATTTGTAATAACCCTTTTGCTCTCTCCCAAATAAGGATGATGGGTGGGCACTTGGCTTATGGGGGGTCAACATAACTTTTTGTAAGGATGTTTCTCAAATTGGGCGCTTTCTTAAAGATTAGTTTAGATCTTTCCGGTAGGATCGGCCCAAGTACTTCATCCCCCTGTAGTACTTCATTCTGAGGGTACCTATTAGGGATGAGCGAATCGATCCGGACCAACCCGGATTCGTTCCGAATTTCATGAAAGATTCGACTCTGAACGAATCCGAATTTCCCCGCGATTCGATCGATCAAAGTTTTCCTTTAAACTCCATTTATTTCAATTACAGGCATTCTAAAATGGTGGAAGCACATGTCCGGACATATCCCCTGGGGCAAGGTATCATGGGAAAGTCACATGCAGCCTATCAGCAGCCAGGAAGCCCGGTGACGTCACCGTGCTATATAAACCGGCGACCATCTTCCTTGTGCGCATTTCAGCGTTCTATTGCGGCCAGAGCACAGCTGGTTACAGACAGGGACAGAGAGTTAGAGATAGGTAGGGAGAGTCAGAGAGGCCGACAGAGAGGTAGACAGAGCCAGGGAAAGATAGGGAAAAACCGGAACCATCCAGCCAGGGACAGCTTAGAAGTGACAGTGAACATTTTTTTTTTCATTAGCCAGATCAGTTTTCAATTCAATTTCAGTTCTTTGTGCTGTAAATCTGCCTTGCCACTGTGCATGCCATCTATGCAGTGGCTTATTTAACCCTATCTGTTACACACAAGCATTTCTAAAAACTGGATTAGTTTTAATTTAGTTTTAATATTTTTTGGTCTGCTTTAAATACACCAGCCCACATGGGCATCCCAAACCTGCACTTAGCACCCTATCTATTATACTAAATACGTTTGTTCATCCTCAGCTTAATCAAACTATTGCATTTTGAAATGGTTTTTGTCCTGCTTTAAATACACCAGGCCACATGGGCATCCCAAACCTGCACGTAGCAGCCTATCTGTTATACAAAATACGCTTGTTGCTCCTCAGCTTAATCAAACTATTGCATTTTGAATTGGTTTTTGTCCTGCTGCCAAAACACTAGGCCACAGGGTATACCAAACCTGCACTTAGCAGTCTATCTGTTATATTAAATACCCTTGTTGATCCTCAGCTTAATCAAACTATTGCATTTTGAATTGGTTTTTGTCATGCTGCCAAAACACTAGGCCGCAGGGTATCCCAAACCTGCACGTAGCAGCCCGTTATACTAAATAAGCGTTGATCAGCCTCATTTTAATTAAGCTATTGCATTTTGAATTGGGTTTTGTCTGCTTTAAATACACCAGCCCACATGGGCATCCCAAACCAGCACATGTCACCCTATCTGTTATACTAAATAAGCGTTGTTCAGCCTCATTTTAATTAATCTATTGCATTTTGAATTGGGTTTTGTCTGCTTTAAATACACCAGCCCACATGGGCATCCCAAACCAGCACATGTCACCCTATCTGTTATACTAAATAAGCGTTGTTCAGCCTCATTTTAATTAACCTATTGCATTTTGATTTGGTTTTTGTCCTGCTGCCAAAACACTAGGCCGCAGGGTATCCCAAACCTGCACGTAGCACCCTATCTGTTATACTAAATAAGCTTGTTCAGCCTCAGCTTTATTGCATTTTGAATTGGTTTTTGTCCTGCTTTTAAAAAAAACACCAGGCCGCAGGGTATCCCAAACCTGCACGTAGCATCCTATCTGTTATACTAAATACCCTTGTTCATCCTCAGCTTAATCAAGCTATTGCATTTTGAATTGGTTTTTGTCCTGCTGCCAAAACACTAGGCCGCAGGGTATCCCGACTATAGACAAGCCCCCATTTGCCGGGAGACATTATACGCCTGCCGGAACATGGTTGCCCACAGGACTTAAGGGCGCAAAGGATGGCACCTGAGGCCACAAAGGCTGATGTACAGCAGGGCAAAACTAAGTTAACAAAGTACACAGGGGAAGTCAGATATAGCCAGGTCTGCAACAGAATATCAGTCCTACCAGGGTCTAGACAAAAGGAGTAAAACAAAGCCGAAGTCCAGGGAAAGCCAAAGGTCAAAGCCGTAAATCAGAGTCACAGTATCCAAAGGGTCAGGCAAAAACGTAGTAACACAGCAGTGTGTGCTGAGGCCTGGACAGCTTTATGTGACTGCTGACCAATGGGAGATTGGAAGGCCGGAGAGCACAGCGGTTGCTTAATTGACACACTACTCCCAGTGAGCCAGACATAACCTCTGAGTTAACCCTTTCACTGACCACAGCGAGCTGCAATACGCTGCCGCAAGAAATATGGGGAGCGGGCCCCTAGACGTGTTACTCTGTGTTTCCACAATGATGTTTTAATACTCTGATGAGTACGGACAGGTAAACGCTTGGCTCTAACATGACCTGTCTACAGAGGGTGACAAAACTTCAAGTAGGCGGCAATTAAAAGGGTTAAAATTAACTATGCATGTTGGGTATTGTTCTGTTCGGGGGACCTTGCGCTTTCAGATTTAGCTTGTATTTTCTTGTTTGCATATTGATATTTTAGGAAAATGTGTTTTATTTTGTTTTTTTATACATTTTTTTTAGGGAAACCCTGTGTGAGGGATTACTTCCAGACAAATGAGCCCACTACAACAAGCTAGGTATGCTTAGAAAGCTTAATATGTGTACTTTTAGAGAATATATGGTTTGTGGGGGGTATTTCAAATGTAAAGTGTTGTTTTTCTTGAAAAAATGCAAGATGCACATAGCGCATAGCAAAGTTGTATTTTATCTGAAAATCCCCTAAAGCACTGTTTCAGTTTGGGGGAGTCTCCTGGGCAGGAAAGGGTGTCTACCAATACATATGTGGTACCACTGTAACTGGGAGAAATGGGGATTTCACACACAAAATTACAAACATTTTTTATTACAAAAAAAACACTACAAATTGTAAAAAGAAGATTTTTTTGCACATATTTCACCCAAAAGTATTGAGAATACACTAATTAAAGGCCAAACAAGACCTTTAATGTTGAAGCCCAATGAAACAATATATAATTTTCCTGGGAAATCCCTTCAAAAATCACAGCTGAACAAGTGTAACGCAAAATAGTGAAACGTGGTCTTTCAACAGAGGGTGACAAACATTTTTGGAAGGTTGGCACTTAAAGGGCTAAAGCGGACCAAAACCCACTGAACACGTGAAATACATTTGGCTAAAGCCCCTGCCGTCACTCCCTTCTTGGCATGAAGAATTAGAAATTGACATTTTTGCTTACTGAGTTGTCCTGGAACACAGATTTTTTTTAATGTCCCTCCTTGTGAGATACAGTAGTACAAACAGTGGTTAATACTAGGGATGAGCGAACCGGTTCGGACCGGAATTCGCTCCGAATTTCAGGGAAAATTCGATTCAGCACGAACCCGAATTTTTTTTGGTTCGTGACGATCGAATTTTCCCTGAAATAAAAAAAAAAAAAAAATGCCGGCATGGTGGGAGCGTGGAGGCGCCCTCTGATGACGCGTCCTCTGATGACGCATCCTCTGATGACAGCTGAGAGCGGCGCCGGCCTCCACGCTCCGACCATGCAGGTAAGTGTTTGCTTTTTAAAAAAATGCCGGCATGGTGGGAGCGGGCAGGCCGGCTGCGCTGTCAGCAGGCCTGCGGCATTTTTGCCGGCATGGTGAGAACGGGCAGGCCGGCTACGCTGTCAGCGGGCTGGCTTCCGCCGCCCACTGACAGCGTAGCCGGCCTGCCCGCTCCCACCATGCCGGCATTTTTTTTTTCAGATGAGCGATTCGTGAAAGTTCGATTCGGGCGAACCCGAATTTCTTGGGGAAATTCGGCGAATCGCCCGAATCGAACTTTCAAGAAGTTCGCTCATCTCTAGTTAATACAGTTGATAACTGTCCATCAAGTGAAACCAAGGAACAGAGTTTTTTTATTTTATATTATATACAGATAACAGCTAATAGTAACGGTTAATGTTATTTTCTGCTAAAAAAAAACATTTAATCCTTTTTTGAAGCTGTCAGCTGTTGATGCTGTAAGAAGCTTCTGTGGGAGGCTATTCCACAGATTTATAGATTTAAAGATCGATCGTCTCCTCTGGAAATTGATTCTTTTTTTTCTGTAGATGGAATGTATGTCCCCTTGTCCTTAGAGGGTATTTTACCATTTCCCCGTATTTTTTGTATTGGTCATTTATATATTGATGTAAATTAATTCATCTCACAACAGCGGAAATGATTAAAGGTGCCGTATAACACGTGGCATAAACTGGGAGCAGACTGAAGCAAGAGCAGCAAAATTGCCAAACGAGAATTTTTATAAGGGGAACTGTCACAATCGCACTCTATCAGCCCAGCCAAGATACTAGAGAGAGTCTGATGGTGCAAGGATTAAAGCCACCAGACCCCTGGGTATGCACTACTAGTGCCAGCAAGGGGAAAGGCCCGAGCTGATTAATTAAACATTTACAGGCTGATTCATCATTAGCGGCAGGTAGCGACAGATGAGCGTCTGTAGCGGCATTTTCAGAGCGCCCGCTAGTAGTCACTGTGCTCGGCCGTGAGTTGCTACTTTATAGCGACTCAGTCGCTGTTCAGTAATGGTGAATACATTGTGAGGAGTCGCTATTTGACCAGTACAGCGCTGTATGGGAGCGCATGTTAGCGATTGCTCATAACGACCGACTCACACCATATTCAGGAAAAAAACAGCCTCACAAATCTCTGGCGCTGAAAAATTGTTGTTTGAAGCCCAGAGCGCAGGAGGCTGTGTGTTTAAAGTGTGTTTTCAAGCATCTATCCACCAGTAACAAAGCGAAAACATATGGAATTACATTGTAACAACATTGTAACATGACCTGTAATATCATTTTTGAGGAAATATTTAAAAAATGAAAAAAATATGAAAAAACTGCTTTTTCAATGCCAGAAGAGGTCAAAGAATTATTTGTGATTTTTTTGAAAAAAAAAAAAAAAACCCGTTTAAAGAGAAGAAAAGGATCGTCCATTGAAATGTATGGGAGAGCGACAGGTAGCGAGAGGTCATACCTGGCGCTGTGCAAGGCTGAACGCTGGCGCTGTTCGCTGAGGCTGTAAAAATGATGAATCAGACGCTACATGGCGCTATTCCAGTCACTCAACAGATTCTGCTTGATAAATGTATAATTGCGTGCCGTGTCCGGCGTTCACCAGTCGCTATCAGTCGCTACCTCTCATTAACCAGCTGCTACCTGACGCTATCCCTTCTTAAATAAGGGCCTAAATCTAATAAAAAGGTATCACAGTGCTGGATGTAATATGCAGAAACAATGACATACAGGTGCAAAAATACATAAAAGAGTACAGCAAGACGAGTTCAGAAAGCAAAAATAAAGTCCTTACAGTATAATGGCGTAGCAGTCCTTGTGAGTGAGTCTCCAGCTGTTGCTTAAGGTCTTATGTCCAGCGTTTGTCACAGGCTTGTGACAGAGGTTTTTGATTTAGGTTTCTGACTTAGAATGTCCTTAGCATGAGGTTTTATTAGCTAAATTTAGGAGGGAAAAGCTTCATCCCCCCCCCTCTGACCCCACCTGGTGAGGGCATTTCTCTCCCAGGTCCCTTATCTCAGTTTTGGTGGGTCCAGCGACAGCACATCCTGCTGCTACAAAGGCTTTTGACTTCAAAGAAGGAAGTACCACAAACACAACCCCCCATAAAACTGGATGTCACACTCGGGTAACTCCAGCCCTCTAGGTAAGCCCTCAACCCCCAATCTCCGCAGCCAGCTTCACCTGTAGGAGCCCCCGCTTGCCGGGACGCAAAATACGCCTGCCCGGGATCGGTTGCCCCCAGGACTTCAATGGCTCAAAGGATGAGAGCTTACTGGTTAGAGGTCTGAAGAACCAATGGCTAAGAGCGAGTGTAGCGGAAGTCCAGAGACAGGCCAGAGGTTGACACGGGGAAGTCAGAGATCGCAGCGGTACAGAGGAATGAGGCAGCTCGAGGTCAGGGTACAAAGCAGAGGTCGGCAACGGAGATCAGATCGAGAGTAGTCAGTTCAGGCAGGGGTCGGCAACGGAGATCAGATCGAGAATAGTCGGTTCAGGCAGGGGTCGGCAACGGAGATCAGATCGAGAATAGTCGGTTCAGGCAGGGGTCAGCAACGGAGGTCAATCACGGTTATATCACAAGACAAAGCAAGGTACAAGGCGCTATCACAGGCACTGGATGACTGACGGAGCGAACCTGATATAGGCACAGACAAGATTGGGGATGGGGGGAATGGGTGTGTGATTGGTGTGCATAGGAACTGGTTAGGGATTGGCCAGGACGAGGGATAAGGGCAACACCTCCCTACCCTGGGCTCATTGGCCCATATACAACTCCAGGGGCGTTCAGCCCCAAGTCAAGGGCTCATTGGCCCTGTGCAGTAGAGCACTCCCCCCAACCCACATGGCCCTGTAATTGAGTCTCCTCCGGCGGCCGTGCTGGGAGCAGCGCCGCCGGAGGGAATAAACGGAACGTGCTCGCGCCGGCTGGAGAAGGAGGAGGCGCGCGCACGCACGCAGAAGTCGTCGCTCATCGCGGCCGCAGGGCGGGAGGCCATGCAGCGGACGGCCACACCACGGGAACGCCGCTGGACCGGGGAACCTGACACTGGAATACACAAAACACAGTCTGAGTGACCCCTCACCCAGGTCTTGGACTATACATTATACACAAATACACATGCTTATTCTATAATCAGGCCTTGTGCCTGACAGGAACTATTCAGGGGATGCTAGTTAAAAATGTGGGTTTTGGTCTGCTTTAAAGTTCCAATGGTGTGGACGTCCCACAATGCACAATTAGCAGCTGCAAATGATGTGGTGGCTGATGTAACCCAGTCTGCAGCTGCTCCTCTTGCGCCACCTCCGTGACGCGCCATCAATTCATGAATGAATCAAAATGGCCAGCGCACACACAGTCAGCCTTGAGGCTGCACCTGGGAGGATTGTGAGATACATACACATACCGGGTGCAGCAAGATGGCAGTGGGGGAGCCAATGTTCAGCATCCGGCAGCCAGGTAAAGTGATCAAAAACATCATTGATAAGCACGCAAGCCGCTTTATAATTCTCAATGCTAAAAACTAAAATAGGCTGTTAAAGTGGATTAACACCTCCCTCAGGGACCCCCCCAAAAGCCCCAAAAAAACCTTACCTTTGCGGCGACGGATCAGCCGCCGCCACCTCCCGCGCGCCCCTCTAGCAGTGCGCGCGCCCAAGCCGGCTGTTTGTGAATGGCCGGCGCGGGCGCGCGCCCTGTAAGAGGGACGCGCGGGAGGCGGCAGCGGCGGCAGCTTATCCGTCGCTTGTCCGTCGCCGCAAAGGTACGTTTTTGGGGCTTTTGGGGGGGTTTCACACAGCGGGGCATCCTGATCTCGGATGCCCCGCTGAAGTGGACCAACACCCAGGATAGTGAAAATCCTGGGTGTTGGTCCACTTTAAAGTGTTTTTCCAGCAGGATTTTGTCTAACCATATCAGTCACAGCAGCGCACACACGGCACACTTAAAGTAGACAAAAGTCTTGTAAGCCCATGGACGATGTAAGTCAGGCCTGAAGTGCAAAAAAAAAGGTTTTTTTTTTTTTACGAATTGTATATTGTACAAAAATGTATACTTTTCTACTCCAAAAATATAGATACATTAATAGATAGATGGATAGAATATATTCTGTATAACAGATATGACAACTGTCAACAATTTTCACAGTCCAGTTGTAAAGATTTATGCTGACCTCGTGACATTTTCATTGATGATTCAATCTATTGAGGAAAATGATTTGTACCTTCTACCCAACATCACTTTGGGTTATTTTATAAGCGATACCTGTGGAGACGCGATACACACTGTGTATAATATTCTGCATATTATGCTTGATTATACGAGGGAGACATATTTTTTTAAAAACAACTATCAAGGTAAAATCATCGGCTTTGTTGGCAGTAACATCGCTATGGCAGAGTTGCTTGGGATGTTTGGATATCCACAGGTAAGACGGGGACATAGAATATCTAAAAGGGGGATATCAAAAGTAATAAAACATTTATTCATAATACAGAATTTTGGTCCTCTGTTTCTCTTTGATGGATATCTAGGGTTATACAGTATTTTTCAACGCATTACTGCTGTGTTAGCCATTGGCAGCCATTTACCAGAGGAAATTTTATCTTTAATGACTTAATAATCTCAGCGACAAATTTCTGTGCAAGCTAAATGGTGTTTAGTCTGTGGTTAGGGAGAGACCCATGTTACGTGATGAAGGGGGATTGAAAAACCCTCAATTTCAAGGTACAAAGTTGGGAGTGTTTTTCTAAATTAGAAAGTACTTGCATTGGGGACATACAAGCCAAAGATAAGGGAGATTTCTCTCCGAATTCCCTGCAGCAGACGGGCAGATGGAAATGATCGCTTTATATATCTAACGCTATAATCCAAAGCGTCTAGACCTTCCAGGGTATACAATGCTCTCGAATAGCATATGAGGAAATATGTCACCATCCTACTTGTGGACACGTTTGGGACCTTTAGCCTTCATCAACACAAGGTTGGAGTTTGATGAAAGTGAATTTATCCTTGTGAGTATCCCCAGGGCAATTCAATGACATAATTAGCTGGTAAATGCACAGGTAAATATGCTGCTGAATTGAACCAAGGGAAAAAACATGGGAAAAAGTGTTTTCTCTCAAAAAGATGTGAGTAAAAGAAATACAGTGCTAAATCAAACCTATAGTGACATGGGGTTTGAGGTTTGGAGTGCCAATCACAAGTCTGATTAGGGAGAGACAATGGTGATACAGGGGGATTAAATAGATTGAAAGCGTTCTAGGTACAAGGCAGAGTGCTTTCTTAAAATAGAAGGTATTTGCATGAGGGCATAGGAACCATGGATAATAGAATTGCTCCCAGAATCCCTTGCAGTAAGCAGCCAAAAGCATGAAAAACATGTCCACAAGCAGGAGTGGGTGGGGGGAATTCTCTCATATTATATTTCAGAGAATTGCATCCCCTGGTGGAGCCAGGTTCCTTTGACATAGCTTTAAGAGGTCTAAAGACATCATTTGCATGGGCCTGCCTACTGCAAGGTATTCTGGGAAGAAGTTCCATTATCCTTGGCTTGTTTGCCCCATGCATATACTTTTTACGGAAAGCACTTTCTGTCTGTGAAGGTTCTTATTTATCCAGGTCACGGTATAGCTGTAGGAATAAATTAAGTTAACTGGACTTGCTGTTTTTCTTGAAGACATTTGGCTAAAAGGGACAGTGTATTCTGATTTTTAAATGGAAGAAAACTATATTTTTTGAATCACCCGTTTGCCTTTTCCCTTAAACTAGGCTTTGCTCTCACTCTAAACATCCATCAGCTCTCTCCTCCTTCACAACGTCAATGCATTGCAATGTCTGTGTTAGATCAAAGCGTTTACCTGTCCACACTCTTCACAGCATCCAAACATCAGTGCGGAAACACAGACTGCCATGCTTAGGGCCCGCGCCTCATATGCCTTGCGGTGGAGTATTACCACTTGCTGTGGTCAGCGCAGCTTAAGGTCCGGTTTACTTAGAGGTTCTGTCTGGCTCACTAGGAGTAGTGTGGCAATTAAGCAACTGCTGTGCAGCCCCGGCCTTCCAACCTTCCATTGGTCAGTAGTCACATAAAGCTGTCCAGGCTTCAACACACACTGCCTGTGATAGCATCTAGCTTGTGTTTTGAATACTACGACTCTCTGATTTACAGCTTCAACCTTTGGCTTTCCCTGGACTTCGGCTTTGTTCACTCCTTCTGTCAAGGACTTATAATATGTTGCAAACCCGACTATCTGACTTCCCCTTGTGTATTGCTACAGTTTTGACCTGTTATACATCGGCCTTTGTGGCCTCAGGTGCCATCCTTTATTCCCCTAAATCCTGGGGGCAACCTTGTTCGGGCAGGCGTATAATGTCTCCCAGCAAATGGGGGCTTAACTATAGTTGAAGATGGTGGTGTTAGATTGGGGCTTGCCATCTGAATGAAGGCTGGTGATCAGCTGGACATAACATTATCACAGGCCACTAAAAGGAGAACAACATGGATTTTGTGCAGGAACAGTTCCAAAATATTTCCAGTGTTGTAGAACAACTCAGTCAACGGATTGTTTCTCAAGACCAAAACCTGCCACCAGTTACAAGTGCAGCTATTCCTGTTGAACCTAAAGTACCCTGCCTGATTTTTTTTTCTTGTAAATGGCAAGGTTTTTTCAGCTTTGAAAATGCATGCAAACTCCAGGGAGATGCCCAGACCTGGGCATTTAGTCTTCTTCCAGAAAATGCAGCACTCCAATCACTGGACTGCTTCTTCCAGGCAACAGGAATCCTATATGCAGACCCAGATCTTGCCTCTGAAGCCGATGCCAATCTGAGGTCCCTGCATCAGGGGCACAGGTCAGCCGAGGACTACTCTGCAGAATTCCATCAGTGGGTTATGTGCTGTAAATGAAATGACCCAGCCCTGAGAAGTCAGTTCAGACTCAGTCTTTCAGATGCATAAAAGACGTTTTGATAAATTTTCCTTCTCCAAAGTCCTTGGATAAGGCAATCCACCTGGCCATTCCGCATTGACTGGCATATCCAGAAACGGCAACAGGAGAAGTTGGCACCAGCCCCTGCAACTACCTCAGCAGTGCCCCACTTCTCCAGCCGCAAAGCCTGCGCAGTTGGGCACCACTAAGCTGTCTGAAGCAGAGAGACTGAAGAGACTAGCCCGGGGCCTTTGCTTGTATTGTGGTGAGGCTGGTCATCTGGTGGAGTGATGTCCCCAGAAGCCATCAGGGGGACTTTAGCAGAGAGACTGAAGAGAGTAGCCCGGGGCCTTTGCTTGTATTGTGGTGAGGCTGGTCATCTGGTGGAGTGCTGTCCCCAGAAGCCATCAGGGGGACTTTAGCTCCTAGGTGGGTCACAGGAACTAGGTGATCAAGTATTTACTCTCAGATCTAATAAATTGTGGTTGCCAGTAACAATATCCATAAGGTTCATACCAAGGCCTTTTTGAACAGTGGGGTAGCAGGAAACTTTATGGATATTACCTTTGCCCGCTCTCTGGGCATTCCCTCTGAGGCTTTGATTGAACCCCTGGATGTCTTGGCAATAGATGATTCTCCTCTGCAGCAGGGGAAACCTTTGTCCAAAATGCCTGATATTACAATAAAGTGGGGGCTATCCACACTGAGAGCCTTTGGTTCTAATTGTTTCATACCCCATCCTTACCTGTCATCCTGTGATTACCCTGTCTTCATATGCACAACCCCCAAATTGATTGGGAGAGAGGTCAAATTGTAAAATGGAGTCCAGGCTGTTTTTAAAAGTGTTTATCCATGCCTGTACATTTGTCCAGACGTCTTGATAGGTTGCCACAATCTTATCACAAGTTTGCTGATGTATTTTCACCTGAGGCCGCCAACTTCTCTTCCACCCCAAAGGCCTTATGACTACCCTATTGAATTGCTTCCTGGCAATGTGCCACCACGTGGCAGGCTTTATAATTTGTCTGGCCCTGAAAATCTTGCCATAAAGCAATATATTAAAGAGAATCTGGAAAGGGGGTTTATTTGTTCATCCACATTACCAGCAGGTGGGAGTTTTTGGTCATGCATCAACTATAGAGGGTTAAATAAGATAACCATCAAGAATAAGTACCCTCTTCCACTCATTGATGATCTGCTGAGTGAGGTGGTGGGGGCAAAGATATTAACTAAATTGGACCTCCGCAGGGCATACAATCTGGTCAGAATTGGACAGGCTGATGAATGGAAGACTGCGTTTAATACTAAAGATGGCCATTACAAATATCTTGTGATGCCATTCGGCATGTGTAATGCAATCGTACTCATACTCACAGCAGCCGTAAGCGAATCAGTGCTCCACAAGGCTCCATCTCTCAAAGCGTTCAAAGCCAGCATCAGGTGAAGAGACAGTATCTGACCAAACTTTTTGTAGTATGACGCAGAAAAGCCTTCTGGGCCAGGCTGCTTATTGACCTTTAGGGCTTTAATAGCCTCTTGTGCCTCCACCAACTCAATGGGCCTATCTATAAAGGATTTGGCTCCAGCCGGGAGAGAGGGCAGATCAAGCTGGTCAAGTCCTCAGCTGCTCTCACATTCAGGGCCGTTTTGGGCCTATATAAATCTTCAAGATGCTTATGGAAGGTCTCCACCACCTTAACTGGGCTACTAGAAAGCAGTGACGGTGCGAGACATGAGAGAGGGCTGCCGGGCTCCGCCCACCTGCTGAGTCACAGACGCATGACTGGCACCAGCGTCAGTTTCCCCCTCAGGCCGGGACAGCGCTGGAGCGCCTTTAGTTCCGACAGGCGCTGAGTGGTAATGGAAAGCGCTGTTCCTGACCAGATGGAGTAAGAAGAAGCTGCTGCTGCCGTGAGCATGAGTAGTGAGTCACCATGGCCGAGTCACACTAGCGGCAAGCGGAGACGCCAGACACAGTCGCGTAAGGGTCCTTTTCATTTTTTTTTTAATTGAGTGGGTGCACACAGATGGGGTTTACATGGCTGAGGGGCACACATGTTGTAGGGCCATAGGGGGGTGCCATTTTTGTATAGAGGGGTTACAAGTGCACAAGCTGTGCACACATACTGTGGAGACCTGGGGTGGGGGTAGTGAATGGATGCTGGATGGCTCCTAAAGTGGAATTCCAGTCTAAATACAACCTCTGCCCTGCCATCCTTGGGGTTGAGTGCACAAAAAAACATTTTGTGTCTTTCTGTCTGGCTGCCACATGTGCCTCAGAGAACGGTGCTGGACCGCAGCTGAGGTAAGGGGTTGGGGGTTGGATTTTGACTGGACTTCTGTTTTAAAATGGATGGAATCCCAAAATTGGGTCCACCGCTCAATACCCCCCACCGCCCGGTTTGCAAAGAAAGCCAGGCTTTTCCACCACCAAAGCCATGCCCTGTGGCACTATTTGAGAGAGCTGTGATGAGGTGCAGCTGGCTGGCAACATCCCCGGCACGCTCTTCGTACATGTGCGCTCCTGCGCCCAGCCATTCAGATAGGTTGGTCTTTTAGATTCCAGGGCCTGGCCGCAAGGGTTTTGACCCACTTTAAAGGCCTTTAACTATTCCAGGTTTCAATATTTGCTCCTAATTTAGGATGTCCTGCCGGGGTGTGTGTGCAGGAATGGGTTGTGTGTGTGTGTGTGAATGGAGTGGGTGTGTGTCTATGAATAGGTTTGCAGGTTTGCATGTGCATGAGTGGTAGGGAGGGTGGCATTGGGGGAGAAACATGATGATGATGATGGGGCATACATTTTTTAAAAATGATGTTCCCCAGGAGTGGGAGGTGTATTGATGTGCATATGTGCATGGGGGGAGGGGTTCCTGGATTGGTGGGACCTAAGAAATTGCCCTTTTGCAATGTGTGAAATCCCCCTGGATCACCAGTATTTTCACCTGGCTGGCAATTCCACAGTGCATGTGCGGACTCTTACAATCAGGGTTCCTAGCCTTTCATATTAACTACTGGTTAGGAAACCTCAGTGGTAGACTGGCCACTCGCCTCCGCCTGTGCATGTTTGCACCAGCCATTCAAATAGGTCTAGTGAATAGGTCTAGTGTGAGAGCATGCAGAAGTTGAAGAGATTCCGCCAGGGGCCTGAAGGTTCATGCGCCCAGGGACCACTGGCAAGGTAAGTAATGGATGCCAATTTAGAGGCCTTTTTACGCATTCACACATCATAAGTGGGTGCCCTTAAAATGGGCCTATCACCAGGATTTTTGCTATCCTGGTGATAGGTCAGTCTTCCTGGGGCATCCTGATTTGGGATGCCACATTGTGTTAAACCCCCTAGATCACCCACACAACTCATCTTTCTGCTACTCCCATGGTGCATGTGTGGGCTTTTATCCAAACACACTTCATGCTGTGCATACTAATGCACGGCGTAAAGCATTGTCTTGGACTGAGCTTGGGCATAGGGAAATAGGAGGGACCGCATCCCCAGTCTCTCTCTCTCCCTGGATTCTGAATGGCTGGGATGCTCGAGATGTGGCCATGACCAGTGGGACCACAGGAAAGGTAGGTAGCTGATTGTGGGGCCTGCCGGGGGGTCACACAGTGTGGCATCCTGAATCAGAAAGAGGGGGTGCATGACCAAAAAGTGCCTAGGGCAGCAGAAATCCTAAATATGGCCCTGGGTATCGCCCCAGAGTGTTGCGTACCACCTGCTCCAGAGAGAAGGTAACTGAGCGTTTGAAGACGATTAGGACCCCTCTTTGTTTAGTGTCTGCCGAGGCCGTGTAAAAAGGGGGAATTTCGAGGTATGTTTTTTAGTAAAGTGTGTATGCTGTAAACACACTATATCGGCGTGTAGGGCTTGCATCTGCCTAAATGCCTTTACCCTCTTCTGGGGGACATTCAGACCCTGGACATTCAAAGAGACCAACTTAACCCCCATTCCCTGACCACCACCATATTGACACTAGGCGAGACATGGAAACCCAATTGGAGGCTAAGAGAGGAAAGAGCAAGAGATAGGAAGAACATTTAGCAATTTACACTAAAACTAAACAAAAAAAATGGATGAAGCTTCCATAATCTAACATCACGCAGAGGGGGTACACACCACTACCCCGATGATACAAACACACCAACAAAGCGAAGCCCCCTACTGAATGCCCTGTAACAATGTCAATAGAAAACAAACCCCCCTGTAGGGGGCAAGATAACAGTGCTTCCTATCCCACTGGATATCCAGCAGAGAAGGGAGCATGGAGAGAGCATGATTCCAATACCCGGGCTCCCGACCCACCTATAACATAAACACAGTATTAAACTTCAATTCCTATACTATATTATAAAAACCCAAACATCAGTGCTACAAAGATCTGACGCACCCAAGAAAGGATACTTCCAATCAACTGCCCGGAGGGTTTAACTGTGACCTAATACTTACAAACAGCAGTAAACTTAATTCTTACCCATCATCCCCCCGCAAACCTGTGGATCAGTGCCGTCACAAATTTTCTACTCAGTGGGGTACTTTTCCAGGTTTCTCGCTTGTCTTTTGCCACCAGGAAAAAGTAGAGTGCCCTTTTCTTTTGCGGTGGGGTCACTGGGGTGACTGCAGGGGTTTTCAGGCCCACCAAGGTCAGCGCGAGTTTTAATTCCTGTGGTGTAGATGCTTGTCCGAGTAGCTAAACGAAACCTTGAACGGGAACCGCCAATTATATCTCACCCCGCTCGCCCGCAGAACTTCAAACGAGGGTTTCATGGCCCGCCTCCTAGCAATAGTTTTAGGGGAGAGATTGGCATATGGTTGATAGGTAAAGTTCTGGAATCTAAGGCTGTCGCGGTCACTCGCTGCAGGCCCACCTTTCCAACACCCTCTCGAGCATTGCTTGATATCTATCCAAAGGTGGGGGCTGAGACTTGGACGGCGATCCATGAAGCGACTCATCCATCCAAGATTCATCCTCTGGTAGCAGGTCCTAGATATTTTGAGAATCTCCTTGAGGGGTAGTAGGGTCAGCCATTATCTGGTCACTCAAATACTAGATCCACTAGCCCACCGTCCAAGCATCGCAGAGGTGAGGAGAAGAGAAGGAGCAGAAACAATCGATGCCAGCAATGTGGAGCCACATGGGATGGCTCGAGATAGCAGGGGCAGGACAGAAACTAAGCATGCACACGGATGATGGCCACACACCCTATTCCACTGCACCAAAGGATCACCCACGCTGCTCAGGCCCTTGTGTTGCCAAAATGGTGGACTGGCCCTGTAAGAAGGCACTACCACACTTTTACTCATCCCCCAGTAGGGGTTTTAAGATGAAGCAGAGAGGCTGATAGTATGCAGGCTGGGCGCCCTTTGAGCATCAGCTGTGCCCCAGGGAGAGAACGGGACCAGCTCAAGATGAGGATGCACAGAGTGGCCCTCGCTTCTTAAGCAATATGGCCCTGGCTCCACTGCTCTGGTCGCCTCTTCTACTGGCGTTCACCGCCGCCGAAGTACCTACCACTGGCGATCGAAACCATCGCTCCCGAGGACGCTTAAGGGCCCGGGACCCACAGATCTTCATGGAGCTGCGGTCATCGGCGATCCGCACGCATGCGCACTCATCCACCCTTGTATTCTATTATTTGGCAACAGGGATGAAGGAGATGATGCAGAGCTGGCAGACAGATGCCCAAGAAGAGATGATTCCTATGACTCTGGCTGCTTGGCAGTTGCCACACCAACACCTGACCAACATAGGATGAGCAGCCAGGTAAGTACCGCCTGCCTGGGATATGGAAAAATCCCAGGTATGAAATCAAGTATTGAAAATATCTAAAAGTACTGAAATGGGGGGACAACATTAATATGGTTTACCCAATGTAGGTGTTAACCTTATCCACCACAAGCATTTCATATGTCTCTTTCTATGATGTCATCTGTCTTTCAATAACCCCTCCTTATCTTCCTAGAAACTCCTCTCTCTCCCCTCACTTATGCCATTTTAGTATGTCTACAAGTCATACTGATCAGCTGTAACAGCATTACATTGTGTCCTCTAGATCAGCTATGGCACCACAGATCCTGTCTCGAACATTTATAATAGAAAATCCTATTTTAATATCGCTCAGAGCAGCCTTGAACTAGACGCCATAATTTTATTCATAAACACTTTTGGCTGGAACTGGATCGGCATCATGATGTCATCTGATGACAATGCCGAACTGAAGCTACAGGAAGTGACACAAGCGTTACAGAGGAATGGGATCTGCATTGCCTATGTCATTAAACTTACAACCCACTCAATAACGAATCAGGTAAATCTAAATATCATTCAGAAATCTACAGCCAGAGTGATCCTAGTCTTTGGAACCTTCATTTTTGAATATATGGATTTGGTGGAATTAGACGTCATCCTGCAAAACATCACACTGATAATTCTCGAATCCTGGATTCAAAATTTCATGTTGACAAAGGCATTCATGGACATTGTTAATGGAAGTTTTATTCTAACATCTGTGACTCCTGAATATCCTGGGCTGATCCCAGCTTTATATAATATGACCAGAAGCGATTACGAGATGAATCCTATACTGGAGAATATTTATTACTTTTATTTTGGTTGTACTAATATAGATGCCGACAGAAAGGCACAATTCCAAACAGGCTACAAGTTTCCTGAAAAATTCTGCTCCCACTTCAGATATAAGTTAGGTTACCTACTGACTGATACTCATTTTCCAAGTTACTATTATGTGTACCGTGCGGTGTATATCCTGGCTCACTCCTTGCATGAAATGCAGAGACTGGAAAAACACAGTGCGTGTGGATACAGATATAAGGTACAGTATTTACAAGTAATATAAAAGAATGTTACATAGGC
Organism: Gastrophryne carolinensis; assembly: GCA_027917425.1. NCBI lineage: Eukaryota > Metazoa > Chordata > Amphibia > Anura > Microhylidae > Gastrophryne > Gastrophryne carolinensis. The sequence goes on along the minus strand of CM051234.1, from coordinate 14,604,259 downwards.
CTTGAATCAGCAAGCTTATCTTAAAAGAAGGGCCGACAAAGCATGTATTTGAATAAGTAGGGTAAGGGAGAAAGTTAGAGACAGATTTGCACCTAAAACTTTAACTAAAGGTTAAACAGGACATCTGGTCAGAAATAACTGGTCTCCCTCTTTAATATGCAGCAGGGGCCGCCCAGAGTAGGTACCCCACTGTGCATCGGCACCCCTAAACTAAAGAACGGGGCCGGCTGGATACTCACCTATTCCGGGAACCATCCACGTCGGCCACGGAGCAGCCGATCAGGGTCACAGGGCTGATGGTTGCACAGTAATGTGTTTGGCTACCAGCCACCCTGATAGGTTGCTCATTTCTAACTGTATCAGTATTTGTTGATATGAATTCATTAATTGTAGTCAAATTCCATAAACTGTACATAGGAATAATCTGCGGCTGCCTCCTTCTGATCCAGCGCTCAGAACCTCTTTTGTGCTCTGGTCCTCCGGCATCTTTGCTGGCTCTTGCCTTCCCCTTACATTAGTCATAGTGACTTTGCCCTATGTCTCTTAAAAAATCCTTCTGGTTTTAACTCTAACACTCACTGTTGACTGTGGAATATCAAAGAACTTTAACAAACTAAACCATAGTAGCTTCCTAATCAAGTATTTTTTCACAAAATTGGTAAAGATGATATAGCTAGATTCCTATTTACCAATGTGAATAGGACTAATGAAGCACCTGAAGTGTTGTGTCACATTTTTTGCCAATACCCCTACTTAATTACCTAAACTCCGTCTTAGGCACCAGAGTTGGGGAAGAGCCTGGAGCATGGGTCTGTTGTTCTCATAAGTGTGCCTATGTATGTAGGCACCGTGACAAGTATACCAAACTTAGCCAAAATGTGATCCTGGTTAAACAGAACTGAATTGGCAAATTTGAGGTCAAAAACTTTAACCAGAATCCAAAAAGCAAGAAAGTGGAGGTGCTCATCTACAGGAACCCTAACCTTACCTAACCTAAACCTTACCCTTAGCACACGGCTCCATTTTAACTGGTATATATCTATTTTTAAGTTGCAGAAATACACCAGAAGACTTCATTTCATAGAGGACACAGGAGGAAATATCTATTACAAGACAGGAAAATTCTCTCATTCATTATCCCTAACACAATGGACAATTTTGCCAAGGTCAAGAGTTGCTCAGACTTTGCTTGCTACATTTAGTAAATCTTCATCAAGAGAGATCAGTTTCACATTTTATCCAGAAAAAATTACCTGGAAGGAGGGCAAGGTAGAATATATGCATTGTTAACTGCAACCTTTAGCTTTCGCATGCTGGCCACCATTGACACCAGTAGAAGATGCTGAGAACACAAGTAGTTCAATTAATTAAATATTTTGTATTCAGACAAAGAGAGAGTGTTAGAGACATCAGACAGTCACTGGTGGTCTAAATTGCAGCCGGGGTGTGGTCATGAGATGAAGTATTTAGTTTAGTGTCATCAACATAGAGATGGTGCAGATAGTCCGCATAGTAGGAGCTATATAGAGAGAAAAGACCCTAGGAATGAACCCTGAGGGATTCCAATAGTAAGAGGGAAAGGGGAGGAAGTAGAATCACCTGCAAATAATACACTGAAAGGACGCCCAGAGACGTAGGAGAAGAACCAAGGGACAGCAGTGACCTTAAGGCCGATAGTTTGGAGCATATTGAGTGAGAGATGTGGTCTACAGTGTCAAATGTATCTGAGGGATCTAATAGTAACGAGCACTCACCATTGCATTTGGCTGTCAGGAGATCAAAAGGCAAACCAATGTCCTCAAGGTGCTGAGCTAATGAAAGCAGCTTTCACAATCCGCAGTATGCTGCCACTGACAGCGTACACCAAGTCTATACACCAAAACAAGAGAAGAGAGCCCCGTACACACAGAATGCTGCTGCTATGACCTCTGCTGACGTAGGGGAGCTCACTCAAACTTACACATGCCCAGCAGCAGTGTTCTGTGTGTGCAGGACTCACAGCTTCTCAGTGTACAGACTTGGTGTACGTTGCTGATGGCAACAGATTGCAGATATTGAAAATTGCTTCCATAAAACACACATTTTCTAACATAAGAAAAACTATGTATACTAAATTATACTATATTATATACTATAATACTATAAATGTGAAAAAGTAATGCATGAATTTCATCAAAAGTAGACTTTTCCTCTTTTTCACCGGTCACACGTGTGTGTAAGTTAAAGTGGACCAAAACCCATGGCATTGGCCCGGAAATATATAAGATTCCCAGGCTGATTGATTCCCTCCCCTGGGGCATCTAAAATCAGGATGCCCTGCTGTGTGAAACCCCCAAGTTGCCCCATACACTTACCTTGTTTCCCGGTCCAACGGCACATGCACGAGCCGTAGCTGCATCCCCGCTATCCCACTATCAGGGCGTGTGCCTGCGCCAGGCATTTGCAAATGGCTGGCATGGGCCACGCTCCCTGTTAGAGGGTAGCGGGGGTTGCAGCCACCAGCGCGATCGGAGCCTGTGGCCTTAGACGAAGGCTAAGACAATGTGACATCAGCGGCTCTGAGGGTGCTGATTGGACGAGCAGCCACGTAGATGCGCCGTAGGACCGGGGAGAGATGAGTTGGCTTTGGTGTTCTGGGGGGTTTCACACACAGGTGCCCAGGGGAAAGAACCAAAGTCCAGAATAGTCAAAATCCTGGGTTTTGTTCCACTTTAAGAAGAAGCCCAATGTGCTTTGAAAGCTCATATTTTTTCAATCTTTTGAGTTAGGCAATAATTTGTTTTACTTTAACTTTGAACCCTATTTCATTTAACCCTTAAAAAGTAAAGCTCAAGGCTACCAGCCCACATAGCCGGTTATGGAGGGGAGTTATAGCAACTTACCTGCTTGCTTGCAGGTGACTTTCCAGCCCCTCCTGCTCTGTGAACTGGCATAGGCATCTCAAGAACCAGTCTCTCTCCCTGTCAGCGACAGATCTGCTTAACATAGCAGGAAGGGACTATTTATACTGGTAGCAATTTGTGAGGTCACAGATCACTCCCAGTGTAAATGCCCCTTCCTGCACTGGGAACAGAGGTGCAGGGAGCCCAGCCTGGCCAGGCCTGGATGCTGTGGAGAGCGGCACAGGACAGACCAGAGGATGAGGACATCACCCAGGGCTGAAACGATGATGGAGCTAAGCATTTTTTTATTTTTTTTTTCAAGCGAGTTTGTTAAAAGTTTGGTCGAGTTTGGACAAACAGAAATTTATCTATCAATCTCTATAAATTGTCACGCTCAGGTAACTCCAGCCCTCCGGGTAAGCCCTCAACCCCCAATCTCTGCAGCCAGCTTCACCTGTAGGAGCCCCCGCTTGCCGGGACGCAGTATACGCCTGCCCGGGATCGGTTGCCCCCAGGACTTCAATGGCTCAAAGGATGGGAGCTTACTGGGTGGAGGTCTGGAGAACCAATAACGAAGAGCGGGAGCAGGGTGAGTCCCAGTGATGAAGCAGGAATTACTAGGAAGTTCAAAGACAGGCCAGAGGTCAATACCGGGTAAGCAGAGATTGCGACAATACAGTTGGAAAAGGCAGCTCGAGGTCAAGGAACAAAGCAGGGGTCAAGGCTGGCAGCAGTCACGATGGTCTTGGATTAGCAAATGTCAGCAGCAGAGATCAATCAGAGAGTAGTCGGTTCAGGCAGGGGTCGGCAATGGAGATCAATCAGAGAGTAGTCGGTTCAGGCAGGGGTCGGCAACAGAGATCAAACAGAGAACAATTCACTAGATAAGCAGGGTCCAACAAGGCACTATCACAGGCACTGAGCAACTGACAAGGTGAAGCTTTTATAGGACTCCAGATATGATTGGAGAAGGGGAAGTGAGAGCTTGATTGGTGCTTATTATAACCCTAACTTTTATTGGCTCTGCAAGCAGAAAGGGCGTATATCCCAAAACCTCCTTTGGGCCAATTGGCGCAATGTGTGCAGCGCCGCCGGAGGGTATAGAAGTCACGTTGGCAGGAGCCGGGGACACGGAAGAGAGGAGGGAGAGCGGCCATGCTCGGCGCCGCATGAGCCGCCACGGCTGCCGCAGCTGCTCGGCGCGAGACCGGGACGCAGGTGAGTTGAGCGTGACACTACCCCCCCCTTCACGAGTGGCCTCTGGACCCTTACCAGGCTTCCCTAGGTTGTCGCGATGGAATTTCTTAATAAGAATTTTAGCATGTATATCCTTTGCTGCAACCCAACATTTCTCCTCTGGACCGAAGCCAACCCAGTCAATCAGATATTGCAACGAATTACGGACCCTACGCGAGTCAAGAATCTTGTTAACTTCATATTCCGGTTCGTTATCAACTAGAATTGGTGACGAGGATGGAAGTGGTGCATTCTTAGCTGGTTTTAGCAGCAACACATTAAATGAGTTTGGGATTCTCATGGTTCGTGGAAGTTGGACCTTACAGGTTACATTACTTAATTTCTGAGTAATTGGGAATGGGCCAATAATCTTGGGTCCCAACTTACTGGAAGGTTGCACCGACAAAGGACGAGATGTCGCGCCGCATAGTAGACCACCATACATGGCGTTGGGCTAGGGCAAACATTTTCCCAGGTGACCGGCGGTCTTTGCATCATGAAACTCGCGGATAACATCGATAAGCAGGTGCGGTGGAACAAACTGACACCCCAAAGGTACATCCACAGGAGATTCGTTCTGGAATGGCGCCAAAGTATCCGATAGATCAGGAAGTAATGCCCCCACCATGCAACTAAGAGGCAAAATCGGTTCACCCATATCACCCCTATCTTTACAACAAGCGAGACAGGGCGTATGCTTTTGTATTTTTAGCTCCTGGATTAAATTTGATTATGAAGTTGAACCACAAGAAAAATAATGCCCAGCGCGCCTGACGAGAGTTTAGACTTTTTGCTGAACTGATGTATTCAAGGTTCTTATGGTCGGTATAGACCATGACCGGATACAGCGAACCCTCCAGCCAGTGACGCCATTCGTCAAAGGCCAGTTTGACCGCCAATAATTCCCTGTTCCCCACATCGTAGTTCTGCTCTGCGGCGCTAAACTTCCGAGAGAAGTAGGCGCAGGGATGCAAACGCTCAGGATGGTCAGAGCATTGTGATAAAACTGCCCCCACGCCCAACTCGGAAGCATCTACTTCAATGACAAAGGGCCTGTTTACGTTAGGGTGAATTAAAACAGGCGCTGAGGTGAAAGCCTGTTTCAAAGCCAGGAAGGCCTTGTTGGCAGACGGTGACCAATTCTCAGTAAAGGCGCCCTTACGGGTAAGGTTAGTAAGAGGGGCCACAATATGGGAAAAACCCCTGATTGAAGCATCAATAGAAATTCGCGAAGCCTAAAAAAAGCTGTAACTCTTTCAAGGTCTTGGGTTGAACTTAATCCCGCACTGCCAAAATCTTAACAGCATCCATCTCCAGACCCTGGTTAGATATCACATATCCCAAGTAGGGAACAGTGGTGACCTCAAACATGCATTTAGAAATCTTGGCATACAAATTATATTCTCTTAATTTTTGAAGAACTAATTTTACATGATGTCTATGCTCAGACAATGAATTAGAAAAACATGAGGATATGGTCTGTGTAAATAACCACAAATCTACCCAAATAATCCCAAAATACGCTGTTTAGGAAGTCCTGGAAGACAGCTGGAGCGTTACAAAGGCCATAGGGCATGACCAGATACTCATAATGGCCGTCCTTCACGTTTAATGCCGTCTTCCACTCATCCCCTTGCCGAATATGAATCAAGTTGTAGGCCCCTTTTAAATCTAATTTGGAGAAGATCTGAGCACCAACAACTTGATTAAATAAATCCTCAATCAAAGGTAAGGGATACCGTTTTTTTATAGTGATTTTGTTCAAAGCCCTGTAATCAATACAAGGCCTCAAACCGCCATCCTTTTTTTCCACAAAAAAGAACCCAGCCCCCGCAGGCGATGTCGAGGGGCGAATAAACCCCTTACTCAAATTCTTAGAGATGTACTCCCTCATTGCTTGCTCCTCAGGCCGGGTAAGGTTGTAGATTTTACCTCTAGGTGGAATGGTTCCAGGGGGCAGTCGCAGGTCCTATGTGGGGGGAGAGTGTCAGCCGAACATTCGGAAAAAAACGGCAGCCCAATCAGCGTACGGCTGAGGTAACCCTTGGGGTAACATCTGAGAACTTCTGAGGGCAGTGGAAAAACAATGACTCATACAGAAGTTACTCCATTTAACTAATTCCCCAGACTGCCAGTCTAAGATGGGATTGTGGAGTTTGAACCAAGGGTATCCTAAAACCACTGGTGTTTCGAGACAGTCAAAGATGAAGAATTCAATGAACTCAGAATGGGAGGACCCAACAAGTACTCTCCGCCTGATCTAGGCGTGAAAGTTTCCAGCCAAGTTCCCCTTGTTAGGACAGGATCTAGCAACATGTCCCGGGTTCCCACAATATAAGCATAACCCCAAAGAGCGTCTACACTGCTTCTCATCTTGGGAAAGGTGAGTTCTCCCAACCTGCATAGGTTCCTCCTGAGAGGTGGAAGGAGTATTTTCCCTAAGAGAAGACTGTGGGTTAGGGTTTTGGAAGGGTCTGAAGGACGTGGAAGCCCTAGCTCTCTCCCTAGCTCTCTCCTTGAGACGACGGTCTATCTTGATGGTGACCTGCATTAACTGGTCTAGATCTGAAGATGGAGGGAAATTCACTAGTGCATCTTTGATGCTCTCAGAAAGACCCATTCTGTATTGGCTACACAAGGCAGGGTCATTCCACCTGGACTCTACCGCCCAACGGTGGAACTCAGAGCTATATTCTTCCGCCATATTTCGTCCTTGTTTCAGGCCCCGGAGCCTGTTCTCGGCTGTAGACTGTCTGTCCGTGTCAGCATACAACACGCCCATAGCTGAAAATAAAGCCGTAACCGAGTGCAGGGCGGCATCATTGGGGGACAAATTGAATGCCCAAGACTGAGGATCTCCTTGTAACAGGGAGATTACCAAACCCACCCGCTGGGCTTCAGTGCCTGAAGATATGGGTCTCAACTTGAAATAAAGTTCACATGAGTTCTTGAAATTGGAAAACTTGGCACGGTCTCCGAAAAACTTCTCCGGTAGCGGGACCTTCGGCTCTGACACATGAGGTGATACTGAAGATTCAGGAATCTGTCTGGTTTCTTGTGTGGCCACTCTTTGAGCAAGTTGATTTAAAGCAGTGGCCATGGCCTGCACTCGCTGTACCAGGTCATCCATCGTGTGGCCTGTGATAATGTCACGCTCAGGTAACTCCAGTGTCCGGGTAAGCCCTCAACCCCCAATCTCCGCAGCCAGCTTCACCTGTAGGAGCCCCCGCTTGCCGGGACGCAGTATACGCCGGCCTGGGATTGGTTGCCCGCAGGACTTCAATGGCTCAAAGGATGGGAGCTTACTGGGTGGAGGTCTGGAGAACCAATAACGAAGAGCGGGAGTAGGGTAAGTCCCAGTGACGAAGCAGGAATTACTAGGAAGTCCAAAGACAGGCCAGAGGTCAACACCGGGTAAGCAGAGATTGCAACAATACAGTTGGAAAAGTCAGCTCGAGGTCAAGGTATGAAGCAGGGGTCAAGGCTGGCAGCAGTCAGGATGGTCGTGGATTAGCAAAGGTGGGCAGCGGAGATCAATCAGAGAGTAGTCGGTTCAGGCAGGGGTCGGCAATGGAGATCAATCAGAGAGTAGTCAGTTCAGGCAGGGGTCGGCAATGGAGATGAATCAGAGAGTAGTCGGTTCAGGCAGGGGTCGGCAACGGAGATCAAACAGAGAACAATTCACTAGATAAGCAGGGTCCAACAAGGCACTATCACAGGCACTGAGCAACTGACAAGGTGAAGCCTTTATAGGACTCCAGATATGATTGGAGAAGGGGAAGTGAGAGCGTGATTGGTGCTTATTATAACCCTAACTTTTATTGGCTCCGCAAGCAGAAAGGGCGTATAGCCCAAATCCTCCTTTGGGCCAATTGGCCCTAACTCAGTACAAGGGGCGTTGTTTGCTCCACATCACCTTGGGCTCATTGGCCCTTTAATTGAGCCTCCGGCGGGCGCGCTGTGTGCAGTGCCGCTGGAGGGTATGGAAGTCACTGGGAGGAGTCGGGGTCGCGGGAGAGAGGAGGGAGAGCGTCCATGCTCGGCGCCGTCGAGCAGGAGGTGCTGCGACCAGCCGCCCGGAGACAGCGCGGGAACGGGACGCAGGTGAGTTGAGCGTGACATAAATGACTTACTCACCTAATGAGGATGCCAGCTCCCGCTCCTCTCGCACCTGCACTGCCATCTTGCTACACCCGGGAGTATGTATCCCACAATCCTCCAGAGTGCAGCCTTTGACCATGCAACGGGGTGCTTCTCTCCACCCGCCAGTGGCGCTGAGGTGAGTGAAATGTGCAGTGACGCAGCGAGTGACCCCGGGTAAAGAAGCTGCGGACTACTGGCCAGTAGTTTCCAGCTTTCTATTGGTTCATGTAATGCGCTGTTCCAAATTAAATGAATCTGGAAACAGCCAGCAGAAGCAACAGCACACTTGGTGACAATAGTGTGGCTGAGGGTGTGCCCGTACCTGTGCCGCAGAGGTAAGTTGTCTGGGATTTATGTTATTTTTTTTGTTACTGCAGTATTCCGCATGATGAAATATAATGATACAGTGCTTGAAAATAACAAGAGAAAAACTAAATATAAAATAATTTGGCATTTGTTCATTGGTACTAAATAAGATTTTTCTGATTTGTTTTAGGTCCCTGAGTCGCGGTGCTCTGCACGCTGTCCTCCTGGGCACAGAAAAGCCCCCAATAATCATATTTATACCTGCTGCTATGCCTGTGTCCTGTGTTCTGAGGGAGAAATATCAAATGAAACAGGTAGAAGGTTTGTCATAATTATTTTTTTTATCTCAGATGGTTTTTAAGCCATTGATATAAATAAAGTTGCATTAATGCAAACTATAATTAAATCCTCCTTCTTGGTTGTTGACTTTTAAACAGAAAAATACCCATTTTTTATTATAGGTGTTGTTTAGGGATGAGTGAATCAAGGTATCATGGGTAAGTCACATGCAGCCTATCAGCAGCCAGGAAGCCCGGTGACGTCACTGTGCTATATAAAGCGGCGGCCATCTTCCTTGTGCGCATTTCAGCGTTCTATTGCGGCCAGAGCACAGCTGGTTACACACAGGGACAGAGAGTTAGAGATAGGTAGGGAGAGTCAGAGAGGCAGACAGAGAGGTAGACAGAGCCAGGGAAAGATAGAGAAAGATAGGGAAAAACCGGAACCATCCAGCCAGGGACAGCTTAGAAGTGACAGTGAATTTTTTTTTCTCATTAGCCAGATCAGTTTGCAATTCAATTTCAGTTCTTTGTGCTGTAAATCTGCCTTGCCACTGTGCATGCCATCTATTCAGTGGCTTACTTAACCCTATCTGTTAGCAGGCAGGAGTCCCACACACTCCCAAATTGCCAACCTCATCCAAAAAGTGGCACCACTACACTGGGTTATTGAAAAGATACAAAAGTTTATTTATTGCATATTTGGACAAACAATCATAGACCAATTAAAACCAATTAAAACACACAAATAACATGATAAATGAATCAAAGGGGGTGGAGCTAAACCTTATAAAGCTGGACAGGGGGACGCAATAGTAATAGATCGAAATATGGGGTGCCACTAAAGCAAATCTATGTAATAATATCAATTGCCCAATTTATGAGTGGTGTCTGTTGTAAGGGCAGGTAATCAAACAATCTCACAAAAAGAAAAGGAAAAATATATATATAAATACACTATACACTATAATAAGTGACCATATAGCTAATCCCTAAATCCACACAAATCAAAAAAGATACCCATCAAATATAATTCCTAAAGGAGATAAATGTAAACTACAATCAAAACTATGCATGATCAGTAAAGTGCAATGTGCTCAAACCCTGACATAGCCCTATAGAGAGACTAAAATGCCATAATAAATAATTAATCACGTGCAATGTGCTCAAACTTTAAAATAATTAAATAATCCAAATAATATCTATTTATCTACATAGTCCAAATAATATCTATTAAACTACATATTATCTAACTAAGGCAGAAGGACCAGCCAGGTGGAAACACACAGACCACTCACGACATATAACACACACTTACTGGATACTCATAAGCCAGCAGCACGCAGCAGCACAGCCCCCAGCCAGCAGGTCTCTCACCCCGTCGTCACAGCCGACGCGTTGCGTGACGTCAAACGCGTCACTTCCTCAGGGCATGTGAACCAAGTAATGATGGAAGCCCCTTATATACTTAGCTACCTCCGCTCCCACGGTGACGCCCGCATATTGGACCGGGAAACCGCCATGCGCGCTCCGGCCGGAAGCGCGCCACGCTAAACCAGGAAGCTTGCAACGAGCCCCCGGAAGCGGAAAAGAGCCCTGGAACGCACTGCGCTCCAGGTGCTCAAACGGATGGCAAGCCACAGCGGCCAAAAGGCCGACAGTGTGATGATGGGAATTGGAAGGAGCGGAGGGAGGTAAGTATAGCGTCCATCCTAATTAAACAAACAGACACCATATAACATTCCTATATATACACAAATCTACAATCTGTCCACTGTATTACTTTTATATTAATAAAGTAGTGCTAATTAAATAAATTCTGTATTATGTGTAATCACCATGCCGTCACTAATCTCTTAGTGTAAATTGATACATATTATCCTATCAGTAAATAATGATTGGAGGACATCGGTTTACCTCCCCAAGGATAAACTATATTAGGTGGATACCTGCATCCTACCAGGATATGCACGGTAATCACTCCAAGGCAGAGCACCCCCCTACTATCTACACGTGGAGGGAGAGGCACTCCTATAATGATGCTCTCATGTCAGCAAACAAATACAAATAGGTAAAGAAAAGAATAGGAAAAGGGGAAAAGGGAAAAAAGGGGCTTCACTGTTTTATTTATTATGATTTTTGAGGTTTTCACCATGTAGTCACATACAATATATGGCCTAATGGCTAAGCCATGTGTTAGGGTCATTATTGAGTCCAATGTTCTTCACTATTGTTTTTCATTACATATTCTCTCTTTTTAGCACTTTTTATCATTTTGTCACTTGTTATTTTAGCACGAGGTTTCATATGAATGCACTAACCAGTTCTCTAACCAGAAGGTCAAGGACCTATGGCGGAAGCCCGGTTGGAGCCCCCATACTTGATGAAAACTTGCTCTTACCTTACCTGTCACAATGGATCTATCTGAAATGGATGAAAGAGATAAGAGAAGAACGATGAGTCTGATCATCTGAATTTGGAAGTTTACATGCTGGGATCATCAGTTGCTGGACATCAGGACTATGCAGTGGCTGTGCCTGACCATATATATAATAATTTTTTTTGCATTGAGGACTTTGCATAGTTTTGCTGATGAGTATCCATTGTATTACTTGGATGGTTTGAGGATGCTTTACACCTTAGACAAACCTGTGTATGGATATAGACTGTGGGGCTGCTTTTGCCATGTCCCCTTTCCCTTTTCTTCTTTTTTCTTTGCCCCTTTTCCCCCCTTGCTCCCCCCCTTTTTTCCCCTTTTTTCCCTTTTCCCCTTTTCCTATTCTTTTCTTTACCTATTTGTATTTGTTTGCTGACATGAGAGCATCATTATAGGAGTGCCTCTCCCTCCACGTGTAGATAGTAGGGGGGATGCTCTGCCTTGGAGTGATTACCGTGCATATCCTGGTAGGATGCAGGTATCCACCTAATATAGTTTATCCTTGGGGAGGTAAACCGATGTCCTCCAATCATTATTTACTGATAGGATAATATGTATCAATTTACACTAAGAGATTAGTGACGGCATGGTGATTACACATAATACAGAATTTATTTAATTAGCACTACTTTATTAATATAAAAGTAATACAGTGGACAGATTGTAGATTTGTGTATATATTGGAATGTTATATGGTGTCTGTTTGTTTAATTAGGATGGACGCTATACTTACCTCCCTCCACTCCTTCCAATTTCCATCATCACACTGTCGGCCTTTTGGCCGCTGTGGCTTGCCGTCCGTTTGAGCACCTGGAGCGCAGTGCGTTCCAGGGCTCTTTTCCGCTTCCGGGGGCTCGTTGCAAGCTTCCTGGTTTAGCGTGGCGCGCTTCCGGCCGGAGCGCGCATGGCGGTTTCCCGGTCCAATATGCGGGCGTCACCGTGGGAGCGGAGGTAGCTAAGTATATAAGGGCTTCCATCATTACTTGGTTCACATGCCCTGAGGAAGTGACGCGTTTGACGTCACGCAACGCGTCGGCTGTGACGACGGGGTGAGAGACCTGCTGGCTGGGGGCTGTGCTGCTGCGTGCTGCTGGCTTATGAGTATCCAGTAAGTGTGTGTTATATGTCGTGAGTGGTCTGTGTGTTTCCACCTGGCTGGTCCTTCTGCCTTAGTTAGATAATATGTAGTTTAATAGATATTATTTGGACTATGTAGATAAATAGATATTATTTGGATTATTTAATTATTTTAAAGTTTGAGCACATTGCACGTGATTAATTATTTATTATGGCATTTTAGTCTCTCTATAGGGCTATGTCAGGGTTTGAGCACATTGCACTTTACTGATCATGCATAGTTTTGATTGTAGTTTAAATTTATCTCCTTTAGGAATTATATTTGATGGGTATCTTTTTTGATTTGTGTGGATTTAGGGATTAGCTATATGGTCACTTATTATAGTGTATAGTGTATTTATATATATATTTTTCCTTTTCTTTTTGTGAGTGTTAGGGCGAGCGCTGCACGCCCGTCTCACAGCATTTCACCTACCTCCATGGCTGCATGCAGCCGTCATCCATCTTCCCTCGGGGCTGCTTCCAGCTGCCGCCCTTCCCCCAGTGCTTCCTCCTTGCATGCGCACAAGTCTCCGTCCACTAGAGGGCGAGCGCACAGGATCCCTGAGATTTAAAGGGCCTTTACAGCACTGATTGGTGTTTATGTCATCCAATCCTGCATCATCTTCCCCTATTTAAACAGGCACTTCCTTCCTTCAGTGCCGGATCTTGGTCTCTCCATGCTTGTTGAAAGTCAGACATTCTTGGATTGCTCACCCGTGTACCGACCTCTGCCTGTTCCCGACTCTGAACCTTTGCTGCCTGCCCTGACCTCGGCTACTCACCTTTACTGCGAACCTGTGCTGCCAGCCCCGATCTCTGCCTGTACTTACTACGCCTTTTGCCTGCCACTTGTGTACCTCACTGAACCTCGGCTGACTGTGGGACTGGGCCGCTGTTAGGGGGTAGCGACCTGGGGGTCACTCGCCTCACAAGACCAACCTGCCTTGCGGTGGGCTCTGGTGAATACCGGTGGCCTCTTAGACTCCGCTCCCCTGACACGGTACCCGCCATCGGTTCCACAGTTAAAGCGGATCCACACCCGAGTCCGCTGCACCCGGACCGTGACAGTAAGATCCGGCCATGGATCCCGCTGAGGTACCGCTGCCGGATGCCACTGAATTGCCTGCTATAGTAGCTATGCAGTCCCGCCAGATTAATCAACTCTCTGCCATGATGCAGCAATTTTTAACGATTCAGCAACAGCAAGTTCCATCACCGGCTCCAGCATTACCGCCACAGCCCCCGGTAACATCTTCTGCCAGAATCCGTCTCTCCTTGCCGGCTAAATATGATGGGGATGCCAAGTTATGCCGAGGGTTCCTTGCCCAATGTTCCCTGCACTTGGAGTTGTTGGCGGATCAATTTCCCACTGAACGAGCTAAGGTGGCCTTTGTCATCAGTTTGCTTTCTGGAAAGGCTTTGGCCTGGGCCACTCCCTTGTGGGATCGCAATGACCCTGTCTCTTCCAGTATTAACACCTTTGTCTCAGAGTTTCGCCAGGTCTTTGAGGGACCTGCCCGGGCTTCATCTGCTGAATCGTCCCTTTTGAACTTGGTCCAGGGCGAGTTGTCCGTTGGTGAATACGCCATTCGGTTCCGCACTCTAGCCTCCGAATTGTCTTGGAACAATAAGGCCTTGTGTGCCTGCTTCAAGAAAGGACTTTCTAGTAAAATTAAGGATGCTCTTGCGGCTCGTGACTTGCCTTCATCTCTCACTGAACTCATCCATCTGGCCACACGCATTGATGTGCGCTTTGCTGAGAGGCGTGAAGAATTCCGCCAAGAAAGAGACTCTCAGCGCCCTAGGAGGGCATCCCGTTTGGCTCCAGTACTTCAAAACCCTTTGTCTGCACATGTACCTCCCAGTGAGGAGGCCATGCAGGTCGATCGATTCCGTTTGACCCAATTGGAGAGAACTCGCAGAAGGAACGAGAACCTTTGTCTGTACTGCGGTGGTTCTGAGCATTTTTTGAAGGACTGTCCTATTCGCCCTCCACGTCAGGGAAACGGGCGCACCTAGTGGCGGTGGGAGAGGCGTCCCTGGGTGTATGTGCCTCCTCTCCACGGCTCACTGTTCCTGTTCAACTTTCCATCTCACCTTCCACATCCCTGAATTTAAGCGCCTTTTTGGACTCTGGTTCTGCAGGGAACTTTATAGAGGCTGCCTTGATCAATAAACATAATATCCCTGTGAATCGCCTTGCTACACCCTTATTTATCGCCTCAGTCAATGGTGATAGGCTGGACTGTACTGTGCGCTATCGCACCGTTCCCCTCCAATTAAAAATTGGACTCTTCCATCAAGAGAATGTTGAGTTCTACGTCCTCCCTAATTGCACCTCTCAGATTCTTCTAGGCCTTCCTTGGCTCCAACGTCATGATCCCACGCTTGACTGGACCACCGGTGATATCAAGACTTGGGGTGCAGCGTGCTTTAAGAAGTGCTTGAAGTCTGTTCCTGTTCGACCTATTCCTGCTTCAGCACCATTACCTGGCTTGCCTGAGATCTACCAGACCTATGCTGATGTATTCTGCAAGAAACAAGCGGAGGTACTTCCGCCTCATCGCCCCTACGATTGCCCTATAGACCTCCTACCGGGTACCACTCCTCCTCGTGGCCGAATTTACCCTCTCTCGGCTCCTGAGACTCAAGCCATGTCGGAGTATATTCGAGAAAATCTTCATAAAGGGTTCATACGGAAGTCTTCCTCTCCGGCAGGTGCGGGGTTCTTCTTTGTGGCGAAAAAAGATGGCTCTCTTCGCCCTTGTATTGATTACCGCGGCCTCAATAAGATTACCGTTAAAAATCGATACCCTTTGCCCTTGATTGCCGAATTATTTGACCGACTGCGTGGGGCCAGGGTCTTCACCAAGCTTGACCTGAGGGGAGCCTATAATTTGATACGTGTACGCGAGGGCGATGAATGGAAGACCGCCTTCAATACCCGCGATGGCCACTTCGAATATTTAGTGATGCCCTTTGGTCTCTGCAATGCACCCGCTGTATTCCAGGAATACGTAAATGACATTTTTCGGGACTTGCTTTACTCCTGTGTTGTTGTATATTTGGATGATATACTCATCTTTTCATCTAATCTAGAAGAACATCACCGTCATGTCCGGCAAGTCCTGTCTCGTCTCCGTCAACACCATCTTTACGCCAAGTTGGAGAAGTGTCTATTTGATCAAACCACCTTACCCTTTCTTGGATATATTGTCTCAGCTCGTGGCCTTCAAATGGACCCCAGCAAGTTGAAAGCAGTTCTGGATTGGCCCCGTCCTATTGGCCTGCGAGCTATTCAACGTTTTCTGGGCTTCGCCAATTACTATCGCCGGTTTATTCCTCACTTTTCCACTGTAGTGGCGCCTATTGTGACCCTCACAAAGAAGAGCGCCAATTCGAAGTCTTGGCCTCCTCAGGCTGAAGAGGCCTTCATTGCTCTAAAAAAGGCCTTCTCCTCTGCACCAGTGTTGTCTAGGCCAGATCCATCTCGGCCTTTCGCCCTAGAAGTAGATGCCTCCTCCATTGGAGCCGGAGCGGTGCTCACTCAAAAATCGTCTACTGGCAGAATTCTCACCTGCGGGTTCTTTTCGAAGACCTTTTCGCCAGCGGAGAGGAATTACTCCATCGGAGATCGGGAGTTACTCGCCATCAAGTTGGCGTTGGAGGAGTGGAGACACCTCTTAGAAGGTTCTGCCCATCAAGTATTCATCTATACTGATCACAAAAATCTATCTTATTTAGAAACTGCCCAGCGATTGAATCCACGACAAGCTCGTTGGTCGTTGTTTTTCGCTCGATTTGATTTTCAAATCTACTTCCGGCCAGCCGCTAAGAACATCAGGGCAGACGCCCTTTCTCGCTCCTCTGACATCTCTGGTGTTGAATCCACTCCACAACATATCATCCCGCCTGAACGCCTTGTCCACTCTGCCCCCGCTACTCTTGTACAAGCACCGCCGGGAAAGACCTTTGTGCCAGCCCGCCAACGTCGCAAAATATTAGAATGGGGGCATTCTTCCCATGTAGCCGGCCATGCCGGTATCAGGAAGACTTGTTCTATCATTTCTCGATATTATTGGTGGCCTTCTTTTGAAAAGGATGTGACCGAATTCGTTCAGGCCTGTACCACCTGCGCTCGCGACAAAACCCCTCGCCAAAGACCTGCTGGCCTACTCCACCCACTTCCTATTCCAGATACCCCATGGACACACATTGCTATGCTCTTTATTACCGACCTCCCTTCTTCGCATAGCAATACTGTAATTTGGGTGGTAGTGGATAGGTTTTCTAAGATGGCGCATTTTGTTCCTTTGCCCGGTCTCCCGTCAGCTCCTCTGTTGGCAAAATACTTCCTGAAGCATATCTTTCGACTTCATGGTCTACCTACACATATTGTGTCTGACAGAGGTGTGCAGTTTGTGTCCAAGTTCTGGAGAGCTCTTTGTAAACAAATGAAAATTAAACTGGACTTTTCCTCCGCTTATCATCCCCAGTCTAACGGCCAGGTGGAAAGAGTCAACCAGATTCTCGGGCATTATCTTCGCCATTTTGTTTCAGCGCGTCAAGACGATTGGGTCGATCTGTTGCCTTGGGCGGAATTCTCGTATAATTTTAAGGATTCTGAGTCCACAAGGAAGTCCCCGTTTTTGGTGGTGTACGGCCGTCAACTCCTTCCGCCTTTGCCTTTATCCACGTCCTCCGGAGTGCCCGCCGTGGACAATCTCACACAGGATTTCTCCACCATCTGGCAAGAAACACAGCGTTCCCTTTGTCAAGCTTCCGCCCGCATGAAGGTTAGCGCTGATAAAAGGAGAAGAGCTCCGCCTGTTTATTCTCCAGGAGATAAGGTGTGGCTGTCGGCAAAATACATCCGCTTCAAAATTCCTAGCTACAAATTGGGCCCCCGTTACTTGGGGCCATACAAGATCAAACAACAGATCAATCCAGTTTGCTATAAGCTTCACCTACCGACTTCACTGCGAATTCCCAATTCTTTTCACGTCTCTCTGTTGAAGCCAGTTATTGTCAATCGATTCTCTCCTAAAACTTTGGTGTCTGCCCCAATCTCGGGCACCGAGGATACCTTTTCAGTGAAGGAGATTCTGGCTTCTAAGCTCTCCAGAGGAAAAAGATATTTCTTGGTCGACTGGGAAGGCTGTGGACCTGAAGAAAGATCTTGGGAGCCCGAAGAGAATATTCTAGACCGTAGTCTCATCTCAGATTTTCTTGGTCCCAAGAAGAAGGGGAGGCCCAAGGGGGGGGGTACTGTTAGGGCGAGCGCTGCACGCCCGTCTCACAGCATTTCACCTACCTCCATGGCTGCATGCAGCCGTCATCCATCTTCCCTCGGGGCTGCTTCCAGCTGCCGCCCTTCCCCCAGTGCTTCCTCCTTGCATGCGCACAAGTCTCCGTCCACTAAAGGGCGAGCGCACAGGATCCCTGAGATTTAAAGGGCCTTTACAGCACTGATTGGTGTTTATGTCATCCAATCCTGCATCATCTTCCCCTATTTAAACAGGCACTTCCTTCCTTCAGTGCCGGATCTTGGTCTCTCCATGCTTGTTGAAAGTCAGACATTCTTGGATTGCTCACCCGTGTACCGACCTCTGCCTGTTCCCGACTCTGAACCTTTGCTGCCTGCCCTGACCTCGGCTACTCACCTTTACTGCGAACCTGTGCTGCCAGCCCCGATCTCTGCCTGTACTTACTACGCCTTTTGCCTGCCACTTGTGTACCTCACTGAACCTCGGCTGACTGTGGGACTGGGCCGCTGTTAGGGGGTAGCGACCTGGGGGTCACTCGCCTCACAAGACCAACCTGCCTTGCGGTGGGCTCTGGTGAATACCGGTGGCCTCTTAGACTCCGCTCCCCTGACACGGTACCCGCCATCGGTTCCACAGTTAAAGCGGATCCACACCCGAGTCCGCTGCACCCGGTCCGTGACAGTGAGATTGTTTGATTACCTGCCCTTACAACAGACACCACTCATGAATTGGGCAATTGATATAAATTACATAGATTTGCTTTAGTGGCACACCATATTTCGATCTATTACTATTGCGTCCCCCTGTCCAGCTTTATAAGGTTTAGCTCCGCCCCCTTTGATTCATTTATCATGTTTTTTGTGTGTTTTAATTGGTTTTAATTGGTCTATGATTGTTTGTCCAAATATGCAATAAATAAACTTTTGTATCTTTTCAATAACCCAGTGTAGTGGTGCCACTTTTTGGATGAGGTTGGCAATTTGGGAGTGTGTGGGACTCCTGCCTGCTTGCACTTATGGCCCCGAGGGGGGTTTTCTTTTGGCCAACCCCTAGTGTTGCACACTCATTTAATTGATACTGTCAGGTCCCGGAGACACCCACCTTCCAATAAACCAGCAACCCCCAATCTCCGCTGCTTTCTTCACCTATAGTAAGCCCCCGTTTGCCGGGACGCTAGACACGCCTCACCGGACACGGTTGCCCCCAGGTCTTATTAGCACAAAGGATGCTGATTTATGCAGGGGAAGGCAGATGAATCCAAGGACTAGACTGAGTGGCGATAAACGGACAGGGGTCATACACGGGTGGTCAATCCGAGGAGGCAAGGTACAGAAGGGTTAGACGGAAGAATGGTCAGGGGCAAGCCAAGGGTCACAACGAGAGGTCAGAAGTTCGCGGTACAAAGGGTCAGGCAGAAACGTGGTCGAAGAGTAGCAAGGGTCGGTCCAGGCGGCAATCAAGGAAGGTCAAAATCACGGCAGAAATCACAAGGAAATAGGCTATCCAAATCGCACCCAGTAGCACGCTATAACGGGCAACGATCAACTGCAGGGTATACACTTAAATAGGATGAGGGCTGACTGGATTGGCTGAGGGGAGGAGTGCACGGATTGGAGAAACTGGGATCTCTGGGCTGATAGCCCAGTTTGAATAGGGAGGCGGACTGTGTGATAGGGCACAAGCAATTTAATAGTAAGGGCTCATTGGCCCAACTACATGTAGGGGCGGACTGTGTTTGGGCACCTGCCCTTACTGACCAGGGCTCAATACAATCACCTCCGGCGGGCGCGCAGTGCGCAGCGCCGCCGGAGGGCATAGAATGAGGTAAGGCACGTGCGCGCGCGCGTGTGAGGACGCGCGCCGGGAGCGCGCCGCACAGAGAGCGGCGCGGCCGCTCCCGATGCTGCGGGGCCGGAAGCCGCCCGAGCGGCTGCTCGTGACAGCCGAGCGGCGGGCGGGCAGGAGTGACGCCGACCCGCCGCCGGCTGCAACAGACGTGCAGCCCGCCGAGAGGAGTCGGCGGGGGAACGAGGGCCAGGTAAGGAGGTGGCCGTGACACTAGAGCAGCGGAGATATTGTTCTAAACATTGATTTACCCGTTCAGTCTGTCCGTTAGACTGAGGGTGATAGGCGGTAGAGAGCGACACTTTAATACCTAAACGATTGCAGAAAGCTTTCCAAAAACGGGATACAAACTGAACTCCTCGATCTGAAACAATATTCAGTGGTAAACCATGGAGGCGAAAAACGTGCTTAATGAATAGCTGTACTAAATCTGGTGCCGATGGAAGTTTTATCAATGGAATAAAGTGTGCCATTTTACTGAAGCGATCCACCACCACCCAAATTACAGAATTCCCCTGTGATGGAGGAAGATCAACAATAAAATCCATGGATATGTGCGACCATGGTTCAGCAGGGATTTCTAAGGGAACTAATAGTCCCGCAGGGGACCCATGAGTGGCCTTACTTCGAGCACATACCGGACATGCTTCGACAAAGGCGGAAGTATCGCGTCGGATGGTGGGCCACCAAACATGACGTTTGGCGATAGCCAAAGTCTTCCGAACACCTAAGTGACCAGCCGACTTGGCATCATGTAGTTCCTGTAAAACGGCCAGACGCAAATGAGGCGGAACAAATAAACAATCAGAGGGTTTACCCGGAGGAGAATCAACCTGAAATGGCACTAACGAGCTAGACAGGTCAGGGAGAAGAGTCGCCACAACACAACCTAAAGGTAAAATCGATTCTGGAGGACCGTTCTGGTCCTTACAATCCCCGAAATTACGGGATAGGGCATCTGCTTTGGCATTCTTCTTCCCCGGCTTATAGGTGATAATAAAATTAAATCGAGAAAAGAAGAGTGCCCAGCGTGCCTGACGGGAGTTGAGTCTCTTGGCTGACTCTAAATACTCCAGATTCTTGTGATCAGTATACACAGTGATGGGGTGTAAGGAACCTTCTAGCCAGTGGAGCCATTCTTCAAAGGCCAGTTTTTTTTTTCAACAATTTTTTTATTAAGGATATGCAAGCGTTACATCCACAAGCAAATTACAAAAGATTTTAAGGAACAGGTAGAGTAATATCCTATTAACAGCATACTCATACAAAACAAAAGCGCAAAAAGGCTCTTATAGAGAACATTCTATACTATTAATAATCAACAGCTACTTAGAGATTTAAAGAGAGGCAAAAATAGGGGGGGAATAGGAGAGTATAGAGAGAAAAAGAAAAGTGGAGGAGGAGAGGAAAGGGGTGAGTGCCCATACTATAAGCAATCCAAAAGGGTCGTGGCTTGTAACTAAGATATAAACAGTTGAGAGCCAAAGTCTTTATGCTGGAAATGAGTAATCCAACCTCCCCAAACAGCTAGAAAGGGAGTGAGATCGCCTTGCATTGAAGCAGCCATCTTTTCAAAGAGCATCACCTCATTTATGCGGGATACGAGACGTCCGCTAGGAATAGACCCACTCTTCCATGATTGGGCAATAATCAATTTAGCGGCTGTTAAAATATGTCTCACAAGCTCAAAATGTGGTTTGGGGCATTCGGGGGGTCTGAGATTAAGAAGGGCTAATTGTGGTGAGGGGGTCAGGCGCAGGCCTGTTGCCTTAAATATAAGATAAAAAACCTTGGTCCAGAACTGGTTAACCAGCCTACACTCCCACCAAATATGGAGGTAGGTTCCTTGCATACAACAGTTTCTAAAGCATTCTGGGGGGTACGAAGGGCAGAACCTGTGAACTCTTTCTGGAACCAAATACCAGCGAAGCAAAACCTTGGTGTTGACCTCCTGGGCACCTGTGTGCAAAAATTTAGTAAATGAATTCCTCCATACAGCCTTCCAATCCTCTTCCGAGAGATCCACACCAAGGTCGCTCGCCCATCTAGTGGTGTAGGCCGGAGGGGATTTCCCGTCTGCCTCACCCATCAGCTTGTACAGCGTGGAGACCGTCCCTTTACCTAGGGGCTGTTTCTCACAGATAAATTCAAAGGGGGAAGAAGGTCTAGATAATAAACGCGACCCCGATCTAGTACCTATATAATGTGTAATTTGCAGGAAACGGAGGTATTCTTTACTCGGTATGTCCCTATGCGATTGAAGTTCGGGGAAGGTCATCATACCCCTATGTGTTAGGAAATCTTTGAACTTTGTTAATTTATGTGTCCTCCACCAGGTAAAGGCCGAAGGCTCCTGAAAGGCCGGGGGGAATTCGGGGTTTCCAAATATAGAGAGCAAGGGGGTTTGGGGGGAGAAGAGGTTTCCTTTCAGTCTGTTAGACTTCCAAATCCTGAGGGAGTGGTTCAGGACCGGGTTGTCGATATCTTTATAATTCAGCGGGGGCAACCATAGCAGATTCCCAATCTCTACTGGAGAACAGCTAGTTTGTTCAATATCAACCCATAATGGTCTTTCAGTACCAGCATGGAAGGCCGACATTTGGGCTATCTGACAGGCAGAGTAATAATGTGCTATGTTAGGGACCCCAAGGCCACCCTGCTGCTTAGTTCTGTATAGGGTCCCCCGATTGACCCGAGGTCTCTGCTTCCCCCATATAAATGAGTTTAGGGACGCTTGGAGGCCTTTGATAAAGGAAGCCGGGATTGGGATTGGAAGTATCCTGAAGAAGAAAAGCAGTTTTGGCAGCCAAGTCATTTTTGCCGCCGCTATCCTACCCAGCCATGACAGGTGTAATCTAGTCCAGGTAGATATTAGAGTACGTAGATCCTTGGCCAGGGCGGGATAGTTAGCGGCGTAAAGAGAATCATAATTTGCTGTTAATCGTACGCCCAGATATTTAATGTGGTGCTTTTGCCAGGAGAAGCCAAAAGAAGATTTGAGCGCAGTCAAAGTAGTCTCAGGGAGAGAAATATTGAGCGCTTGAGACTTCGATGGATTGATTTGCAGGCCAGAGATTTTAGAGAATTCCTCTAGGGTATGGAGGAGGTTCGGGAGAGATGTGATAGGGTCCGTGACTAGCATAAGGATATCGTCTGCAAATAGAGAAATCTTGTGGTCATACGCTCCTATCATGATTCCCTTAATGTTGACATTAGCCTGGATTAGCTTGGAGAGAGGCTCAATGGCGAGTGCAAACAATAGAGGGGATAGGGGGCAACCCTGTCTAGTGCCTCTGCCTAAAGAGAACCGGTTAGAGGAATAACCTGAATATCTGATGAATGCTCCCGGGTTGGAGTATAATGAGGTAATCCATGTAATGAAGGAGGGACCCATACCCCACTTCCTCAAAATAAACTGGAGGTAGTCCCATGCTACAGTATCGAATGCTTTACGTATATCTAATGTTAATAGCATGGTATGGCGTCCCTCCTTCCTGGCGTGATGGATCAGGTTGATAACTTTACGAATATTATCCCCCACTTGTCGCTGGGGAATGAAGCCTGCCTGCTCTTTAGAGATTAGGGACCCTATAAACGTATTAAGTCTAGTTGCCAGGACTTTAGCCAGGAGCTTAACATCAATGTTTATGAGAGAAATAGGTCTATGACTGGACCATAGGGTAGAATCAGCGTCAGGTTTAGGTATCATACATACCGCAGCAGTAAGCGCGTCTGTACTCCACAAGTCGCCGTTCCTAAGGGAGTTGAACACACAGACCAGACGTGGGGCGAGTATTTGGGAGAATTTTTTATAGTAGAGGGCGGTGAAACCATCTGGGCCCGGCTGCTTCCCTATTTTTAGGGAGTTAATAGCTTCCTGGACCTCAGAGAGCTGAACCGGTCTCTCCAGGGATTCCCTAACCTCTTCATGCAGGGGAGGTAATTGTATGTGACCTATCAATTTTTCAGCCAGCCGCTCATCAAGTGCAGTTTTAGGTTTATAAAGATCCTCGAGGTGCTTACTGAACGTTTCCACCACCCTCACTGGGTTACTTGAAAGTGGACCGTCAAGAGTCTTAATGCGCAAAGGTTTAATCCTCTGCGTGACTCCCTTGAGCCTTCTGGCCAGAGGTGTATTTGGCTTATTACTGAGACGATACCACTTAAACCTAGATCTGTTTATTTGGCGTTCAGCTTCACCGGAAAGGCACATATTAAGCCGGTCCCCGGCCTGATTGAGAACAATCCTATTGTGCCTAGTAGGGTGGGTTTTATAGTCAGAAGAGGCCAAGTGATATGCATCTAATAATGTATTTAACTGCTTATTGTAAAGGGCCTTACGCCGGGCTGATTCCTGGATAAAATGACCCCGGATTACGGCCTTATGGGCCTCCCAAAGCAGGGTATCAGAACTCACCGACCCCATGTTATCAAGGTAGAAATCCTCAATTACTTTACGCGTGCGTTCAAGGAGGGTCTCATCCGATAACATAGGTTCGTAAAGTTTCCAAGATTTTTGTGAGGATCTTTGCGTTAAAGAAGACAATTGAATCGAAACCAAATCATGGTCAGACCAGACAATTGGCACTATAGAGGAATGGGACAAATGTGGCAAAGAGGGGAGTTGCAAGAAAACATGGTCAATTCTGGTAAAGACCTTATGCGGGCAGGAATAATGAGTATAGTCTCTCCTTGCGGGATGGAGTTCCCTCCACGCGTCAACTAAGTGATAATGATTTAAAAGGGAGCGGAACGCTGTTCTTGAGGAGCCATCTCTTCCTGCAGCGGATGTTCGATCCACAGCCTGTCGATCTAAAGTTGGATGCAGGATTTGGTTCGAATCTCCGGCCACTATTAAGAGCCCCTTTACAAGGGGGTCCAAGGTCTTCAGGAATTCCTCAAAGAAAGCGTTCTGATTCTGGTTCGGGGCATAGTATGTGGCGACAGTAATTGGTTGGTCTTGGACTTCACCCACAATTATAAGGAAACGACCCTGGGGGTCTCTTATTATCTGCTCCGAGGAGAAAGGGAGAGAGCGCTTAAAAGCGATAAGAACCCCTCTTTGTTTAGTATCCGCAGATGCCGTGAAAAAGAGGGGATAATCTGTACTAAGGAATTTAGGAGTATTTTTCTTAGTAAAATGAGTCTCCTGGAAGCAGACAATATCGGCATGGAGAGACCTCATCTGGCGGAAGGCCTTGACTCTTTTTTGGGGGATATTCAGGCCTTGCACATTAAGCGAAACCAATTTAACTACCATTTTACGTTACTCCACTACTGTTGAAGCTAGTGAAGATGGGCACTCGGGGAGAGGAGAAGAGAAGAGAAAGGAAAGTAGGTGGAAAAAGAAAGAATAAAAAGAGCATATTGACAAAAACCTAATGGAGGAAATAATACCTCCTTGTTTGAAATTGAAAATTTCCCAGTGGGGTTGAGGAGACCCAAACCCCAATGGGGAATGCTGATGCAACTAAGAGACCTCAAATGAGAGGTCTCAGTCAAAACGGGTGGGTTGTACGACCCGCTACAGGGGGTCAGTATCGTGAGCTTCCCAGCTCGGCGGAAACCAACGGGTTGGGAAGCTTGGAGTGCACAAAACATAGAACCTGGGCCTCCGGCCCGCATAACAATTATCAAACTTTAAACAGCGACAGATGGTACCATTAAGTTACATTACAGAAATTAAGGGCAAGGGCACCAATCCAGATCTCAAAGTTAAACCTGGCAAAAGCCCTTTGGATTATACACCAAGGGGGTTATTCATGAAAAAAGTTGTGTAGGTAAAAATAATACCCAGATTGTCGCGAAACCTCGGTTAAAGATTAAACAACAGAACCGCAGAATAAACCTCCCGTGCGAACACCACGGAAACAAGGTGAAAGGCAAGAGCTCTGATAAAACACACAGAGAATCTTACAAATCACCCCTCACCATGGGCCGTCTTACCGGAATTGTAAGATAAAGAAGTCACTGACTTGCTCGTAGATGGAGTGCTCCTCTTAGGACCCCGTTTATCTTTAGGCGCTGGCGAGAAGGAAAGTGCTCTCTTTTTTTGCGGAGGGGGGGGCGGCACTACGGCTTGAGCTCTTAAACCCGTTTCGGACAAGACTTTCTCCAGCTCTTGCGGTGTGGACGCCTCAAACCTCTGGTCAGAGTAGTAGAAAGATATTTTGAAGGGGAACCCCCATTTGTATCTAACACCTTTGGCCTGCAGAATTTCTAGGGAGGGCTTCATAGCTCGCCGCCTGGCAATGGTTTGTGGGGAGATGTCAGCAAAAAGATGGTAATCAAAGTTCTGGAATTTAAGTTCTGCTTGGTCCCGTGCAGCCGCCATGATCAGTTCTTTTGTACGATAAAAATGGAGTTTTACAAGAACGTCCCGCGGGAGGCCGTCTGCTCTCTTCTTCTGTAAGGCCCGATGGATCCTATCAAATTCCAATCTCTCGGTTGGGATGGATGGGACGAGATCTTGAAACATGGCTGTGGCCGTGGATTGTAGATCAAGTACAGTTTCTGGAATACCTCTGATTCTAATGTTGGCCCTCCGAGACCGGTTTTCCATGTCCTCAATCTTATGGTGAAGAATAAGGTTTTCGTCTCTCAGGGCCTCTAGCTGGGTTCCATGGGAGGACAGTTCAGAGGAGTGCGTCGAGTTTTGTTGTTCTAGAACGTCGACTCTTTGGCCCAGCTCTTTGATTTCCGCTGAGAGATTGGAAGAGATCTGGGACGTGATGGTTAAGGCCCATCGCTCAAGTGCTTTTTCAAGCACGGCCTCGTACCTGTCCAACGGTGGTGTCTGCGACTTTGCCGGTGAACCATGGAGGGACTCGTCCATCCAGGACTCGTCTTCTGGCAGAAGGTCGGAGGGAACTCGAGGCTCGCCTTGGGAAGGTGCGGGTTCGTCCATCTTGGTTTTAAAGCGTCGTCGGGGAAAATGCCAGAATTGAGCGGAGCAACGTAGCAAGGCTGTCCCCAGTAGGAAGTGCCGTACTGTTTACTTTGCTGGTTGTGAGGGCAGGCGAACCAATCAGAGAATGAGGGCCCGCTTTTAAAAGGCAGACAGTGAGAACAACAAACTCTTCAAAATATGAAAGGGGACTCTTCTTCTTTAGGAAGGCCTGAGAGCTGAGAGCTAGGGTCCGTATAGTAAGCAATTATAGGAAGCATGCAGGAATTAGAGGATAGAATAAGTAGTATTACTTGCCGTGATTCATGGCGTCCGCGCAGAGGTCCAAGAGATGTCGCCCCTTCAACGCTTTAATGTGCTTCCAATGGAGCTGTGCGTGTGAGCTCAGAATTAAATTTGAGGTGCTGAGTCCAGACTTGCCAGCCTAAGGAGGGGATTCTTTAGTTGTCTGAGAACAGAGGGGATAGGGTCGTCCCACTGCTCGGGCCCCTAAGATTTTATGGGATCACCAAGCGGAGCTGCTGGGTGCTGGGTTCCCCTTATGCAATGTGCCTGGTCCCAGGGTATACTGGTAAACGCTGGGTAGGATGCAGGTTGAGCCTGGCAGGGGTTGCCCCTTTAAAAATGATGACCCCTCGCTAGATCAATTCCCAGTCCCCAAAGGCACTACTGATAGCTGGTATGGGGGGTTGTGGGCTGCCTCACTTGGAAAAGGCTCAAAGTGGGTAAGCCAGGGGCCACTAACCTTACAGCGGCTGCTGACCAAAAGTGGCTGTTGCTTCTGGTGGGGTGTGCCTGCACCCCCTAAGTGCTCCTGCGGTCCGGCTTCTGGAGAGCTGTGGCCTCTGCTAGGCGTCCTGATGGGCTGCTTAGGTGAGGGGCGGCCGAATTCAAGATGGCGGCGGCCGTCCCATGCAGTCAGCAGCTGGGAGCGCGGTTCCGGGACCCCCCTCAGAACCGGATGAAACTTGGTAGGGGGAGTCCTGGGGTCTGCCCGAGGTGGCGGGGCCCGAAACCGCCGATCGCTGGGGCTTGTGAGGGGCCGGGGAGACAGGTTCCTGAGGAGCGCGTCTCAGTGCTCCATTCGCGTCTCCTCGCGCATGCGCACTCTCTTCAAAGGCCAGTTTAATACCCAATAGTTCCCTATTCCCAACATCGTAATTGCGTTCAGCAGGCGAAAACTTCCGAGAGAAGAATGCACAAGGATGTAGTTTCTCAGGATTGCCCGCATACTGAGAAAGAACAGCTCCTACTCCCAGTTCCGAGGCGTCAACCTCTAATAGAAATGGAAGCCGGGTGTCGGGATGTATCAAAATGGGAGCGGAGGTGAAAGTCTCTTTTAACACTTGAAAGGCGTTTTTTGCTGAGGGAGGCCACTCCTCAACAAAAGCGCCCTTACGAGTGAGATCTGTTAAAGGACTCACTATGGACGAGAAACCCTTTATAAATTGCCTGTAAAAATTCGCAAATCCTAGAAATCTCTGTAGCGCCTTTAGGGTTCTAGGTTGTTCCCACTCCAAAATAGCAGAAACCTTGGAAGGATCCATCACCAATCCCCGTTTGGAGATTATAAATCCTAGGAACGGGATTTCAGACACTTCAAAAACACATTTGGAGATTTTAGCATACAGACGATTTTCCCGCAATCTCTGCAACACCGCTTTGACATGTTGACGGTGCTCCACCAGCGAGCGGGAAAAAATCAGTATGTCGTCCAAATAGACCACGAGAAATTGACCCAAAAAATCACGAAATATGTCATTGACAAAATCTTGAAACACTGCAGGAGCATTGCATAACCCGAATGGCATCACTAAGTATTCATAATGCCCATCCTTTACATTGAAGGCCGTTTTCCATTCATCCCCCTGCCGTATGCGAATAAGGTTATATGCTCCTCGAAGGTCTAACTTAGTGAAGACCTGGGCCCCAGAGACCTGATTAAAAAGGTCATTGATTAATGGAAGGGGAAATCTATTTTTTACAGTAATCTTATTTAACCCTCGATAATCTATACAGGGGCGTAAGCCGCCGTCCTTCTTCTCGACGAAGAAGAACCCAGCACCGGCAGGGGAGGTGGAAGGACGGATAAAACCTTTCTGGAGATTTTCGGTGATATAATCTTTCATGGCCTGTTCTTCAAATCTAGTGAGATTATATAGTTTCCCCCTAGGGGGCATAGTACCTGGGAGTAAGTCAATAGGACAGTCGTAGGCCCTATGGGGTGGAAGAATATCGGCGGATTTCTCCGAAAATACGTCTGCCCAATCTGCATAGACTGGAGGTAGACCATCAAAGACAATCGGTGTGGTCCTAAGGGATATAGAGAAACAACGACTTTGACATGAGGGACTCCACTTCACCAGATCTCCAGATCTCCAATCTATCACAGGGTTATGGACTTTTAACCAGGGAAATCCTAAAACAACAGGGGAGACGGGACTTTCAATAATCAAAAATTCTATTTCTTCCGAGTGGGCAGATCCTACAACTAAATTTACCCAAGGGGTCTTGTGGGAGACCAACCCCCCCTCAATGGGCTTATTGTTGACTGCCAGGACCCGAAGGGAATTTTCTAATGGGATTAACGGAATCCCTAGAGTAAGGGCTAAGGATCTATCCAGGAAATTGCCAGCCGCTCCACTATCGATGAAGGCGGAGGCAATTGTCCGGAAAGGACCCCAAGAGAGTGTAACGGGTAAGAGTATACGATTGTCTGGAGGGAACGATACCTGACCGCCTAGACGAGGTCCCTCTGCAAGATCTAGGCGTTGAAGTTTCCCACCACCGGAGCCTTGTTTGGGCAGGTCTTGGCAAAATGACCCGGATTACCACAATAGAGGCAGAGGCCTTGGGATCTGCGCCGAACCTTCTCCGCCTGAGAGAGATGGGTAACGCCAAGCTGCATCGGTTCCTCATGCGACAAGGAAGGAGGGGAAACGGCTGCCCCCTTAAAGCTTGACTCTTGACGTGAGGACCCCCAAGGTTGGTCCTTGCCTCTTTCCTGGCGCCTTTCTCGGAGACGTCGGTCCACCCTGATGGCCAGCTGCATATATTCGTCTAGGTTTTTGGGCAAAGGATAGTTCACCAGGATGTCCTTGATGTTATCGGAGAGTCCAATTCTAAACTGGCTACATAAAGCCGGATCGTTCCACTGGGAATCTATAGCCCACCGCCGAAATTCTGCGCTATATTCTTCAGCAGAATGTTTGGCCTGTCTCAGGTTCCGCAATTTAGAATCCGCCGTTGCGGCTCGATCTGGGTCAGCATACAGAAGTTCCATGGCCAAAAAAAAAGAAGAGACCGACTGCAAGGCTTCATCAGTCGGAGCTAAACCAAACGCCCAGGTCTGTGGATCGCCCTGGAGGAGTGAAATGACTAGCCCAACGCGTTGCGCTTCGGATCCAGATGCGTGGGGTCGAAGGCGGAAGTAGAGTTCGCAAGAATTCTTAAAGTTAGAAAACTTCGCCCGATCCCCCAAAAATTTTTCCGGGAGAGGGATCTTGGGCTCGGCGGCCGGACTAGGATCCACTGGCGCAGGCATCTGACGACTCTCTTGCGTGGCCACTCGTTGAGCCAGCTGATTAATGGCAGTGGCCATAGCTTGAACCTGTTGGATCAATTCTTCCATCTAGAAGATATTCTTCTTTTTGGGGCCCGTTATAATGTCAGGTCCCGGAGACACCCACCTTCCAATAAACCAGCAACCCCCAATCTCCGCTGCTTTCTTCACCTATAGTAAGCCCCCGTTTGCCGGGACGCTAGACACGCCTCACCGGACACGGTTGCCCCCAGGTCTTATTAGCACAAAGGATGCTGATTTATGCAGGGGAAGGCAGATGAATCCAAGGACTAGACTGAGTGGCGATAAACGGACAGGGGTCATACACGGGTGGTCAATCCGAGGAGGCAAGGTACAGAAGGGTTAGACGGAAGAATGGTCAGGGGCAAGCCAAGGGTCACAACGAGAGGTCAGAAGTTCGCGGTACAAAGGGTCAGGCAGAAACGTGGTCGAAGAGTAGCAAGGGTCGGTCCAGGCGGCAATCAAGTAAGGTCAAAATCACGGCAGAAATCACAAGGAAATAGGCTATCCAAATCGCACCCAGTAGCACGCTATAACGGGCAACGATCAACTGCAGGGTATACACTTAAATAGGATGAGGGCTGACTGGATTGGCTGAGGGGAGGAGTGCACGGATTGGAGAAACTGGGATCTCTGGGCTGATAGCCCAGTTTGAATAGGGAGGCGGACTGTGTGATAGGGCACAAGCAATTTAATAGTAAGGGCTCATTGGCCCAACTACATGTAGGGGCGGACTGTGTTTGGGCACCTGCCCTTACTGACCAGGGCTCAATACAATCACCTCCGGCGGGCGCGCAGTGCGCAGCGCCGCCGGAGGGCATAGAATGAGGTAAGGCACGTGCGCGCGTGCGTGTGAGGACGCGCGCCGGGAGCGCGCCGCACAGAGAGCGGCGCGGCCGCTCCCGATGCTGCGGGGCCGGAAGCCGCCCGAGCGGCTGCTCGTGACAGCCGAGCGGCGGGCGGGCAGGAGTGACGCCGACCCGCCGCCGGCTGCAACAGACGTGCAGCCCGCCGAGAGGAGTCGGCGGGGGAACGAGGGCCAGGTAAGGAGGTGGCCGTGACAGATACTATATATAGAGTGCGGTCCTTTGTTCTATATTATAGCTAACCCTATCTGTTACACACAAGCATTTATCATAATATAACTGGGTTAGTTTTAATATTTTTTGGTCTGCCTTTAACCAAAAAAACACCAGCCCACCTGGGTATCCCAAACCTGCACTTAACAGCTGTTATACTAAATAGGCTTGTTCATCCTTCCTCAGCTTAATCAAAGTATTGCAATTTGAATTGGTTTTTGTCCTGCTGCCAAAACACTAGGCCGCAGGGCATCCCAAACCTGCACTTAGCAGCCTATCTGTTATACTAAATACGCTTGTTCATTCTTCCTCAGCTTAATCAAAGTATTGCATTTTGAATTGGTTTTTGGTCTGCCTTTAACAAAAAAACACCAGGCCGCAGGGCATCCCAAACCTGCACTTCAAAATGCAGCCTATCTGTTATACTAAATATGCTTGTTGATCCTCCTCAGCTTAATCAAAGTATTGCATTTTGAATTGGTTTTTGGTCTGCCTTTAACAAAAAAAACACCAGGCCACCTGGGTATCCCAATCCTGCATTAGGCAGCCTATCTGTTATACTAAATACACTTGTTCATCCTTCCTCAGCTTAATCAAAGTATTGCATTTTGAATTGTTTTTTGTCCTGCTGCCAAAACACTAGGCCGCAGGGCATCCCAAACCTGCACTTAACAGCCTATCTGTTTTACTAAATACGCTTGTTCATCCTGCCTCAGTTTAATCAAAGTATTGCATTTTGAATTGGTTTTTGGTCTGCTGCCAAAACACTAGGCCGCAGGGTATCTCATATTGCCAATTTTCATAGTATCTGGTGCAGAGAAGCAGTCCCTCACTTTATTTAGCTTCTTCTTTTTAAAGGCCATGATTCAGCAGGCAGAGGTCGCAGCAGACTAGGAGCGAGTGGCAGCAGGAGTCACGGTGAGAGACCTGATCTGCCAGTATCTGCTAGCGGTCGTGTCTCCCCCAGTAACGCATCTGCCGTGGTAGATTGGTTAACACGCTCATCAACATCATCACAAGTTACATCTGAGACCCCCAGTCTAGGGTTGGTAGGTTCCTCTGACACAACCCTGAGTTCGCATGCCCCAAGAGCAGTCCCTGTCCTCCCATTACCTATGTCCTACGCCGTTCCCTCCCCCAGCGACGTATCCTATGCTTTGGGTTCAGCTCCACTCTTTAGTGAGGAGGACGATCAGATAGAGGACAGTCAGCAGCTACTGCTCAGCCAAGAAATGGAGGTGGCTTCTTTAGCTAGGCAGACAAATAGTGATGTGGACAGTGTCGTGGGTGTTGCGAGAGTTCCAGCTCCTGCGCCAGACACTGTTGAGGAAACCGAGAACATCAGTGACGTGCAGCCACAACTCAGTGATGATGATGATGATGAAGCCGATCGCACTTGGGAGCCGGGTGATGAAGGGGCTTCATCGTCATCATCAGGAGAAGAGGGGAGCAGGTTGCCCCGGAGTCAGCAGCTGAGGCAGCAAGGTGTTAGCAACATGGTTGGCAGTCAGCATGGGGGCACAATTGTAAAGCCTGGAGCCAAACGGTGCCGGGGCCGGGGTAGAGCACCTGCTGCGCGGCAGGCTACCTTATCAGGAGGTAGTGGAGCAGGAGTTCCTGGAGTTGGCGACAGTAGCAGTGAATCAGTGAGGCCTGTTGGTGGGAAAAGTAGCTACTCGGCAGTGTGGCAGTTTTTCCTGAAGCATCCGCAGGAGGGTAACATGGCCACATGCAAGATATGTAGCCAGAAGGTGAAGCGTGGCCAGGGCCCAAATGTTGGCACCACGGCCCTGCGTCAACATATGATGCGTCACCATAAAGCGGCCTGGGAGAACCGAAGAGGTGGTCCAGCCTGCTTCCTCACCAAGTGGCACGGCGCTCCCAATTTCTACCAGCCAAGGCTCCAGCACCTCAGCCAAAGGCAGCTGTGCGTCATACCCATCCTCTGTCGCTCCTGCTCCTCCTCCTCCAAGTCATGCATCTCGCCAGCAATCCATCAGCGAAGCCATGTCCAAGAGACAGCAGTATGCGCCCACTCATCCTACGGCGCAGAAGCTGAATGTGCTCCTGTCCAAATTGCTGGTGCTGCAGTCACTCCCTTTTCAGGTGGTGGACTCTGCACCTTTCAGAGAACTGATGGCTTGTGCCGAGCCGAGGTGGAGCGCTGCACACTTTTGTTGAACAGAAGGTGGGCCAGTCCTTGAGCTTGTCCGTGTGTAGCAAAGTGCATGGCAGCGCTGACGTCTGGAGCTGTAACTACGGTCAGGGACAGTACATGTCGTTTACGGCCCACTGGGTGAATGTGGTCCCTTTGCAGCAGCAGCAGCAACTTGCACAGGTCACGCCGCTTCAGCCTCTGCGCTCCCTGCCGGTTGGGCCTGTGACACCGTGCGACTCGGCCTCCTCATCCTCCGCCATCTCCTCACCCTCCACTGTAGGCTCAAGTCTCAGTGCCCCTCCAGTCTACCATGTGTGCAGGGCACGGAGGTGTCACACTGTGCTTCACATGGTTTGTCTTGGCGAACAGAGCCACACAGGGGAGGAACTGCTTAAATTTAGTCATCAGGAAATCCAAACATGGCTTACTCCAAGAAAACTTAAAATGGGAATCATGGTTACCGACAATGGGAAGAACATTTTGTCTGCGCTGCGCCAAGGAAGCCTGACCCATGCCCCCTGCATGGCTCACGTCTTCAATCAGGTTGTCAAGCGGTTTCTGCCCCCCATCTGCAAGACATCCTAACAACTTCATGGAAACTTTGCATGCACTTCAGGCACTCATACACCACCAAACACACCCTTCTTGAGCTACAGCATCAGAACGGTAGCCCCCAACATAGTCTGATTTGCGATGTTTCCACCCGTTGGAATTCCACCCTTCACATGTTGGACCGATTATATGAACAGAGAAAAGCCATCATGGATTTCCTGATGATCCAAGTGGATAGGGGGACTCCCCTGTGTAACTTCAATGTCAACCAGTGGCAGCTCATACGTGACACCTGCCGTTTGCTCAGGCCCTTTGAGGAAGCCACTTTATTTGTCAGTTGGCTGGATTACGGGATGAACGACGTGATTCCATTGCTTCATGTACTACAGCACATGTTGGAAACCATGGCTGGTCAGGGCACTGGAGACATGGCGTCTACATCTTGGAGCTGAACTGGAGGAGGAGGAGGAAGAGGAGGAGGAGTGGCCCACTGAAGCACAGTTTAGGCTTGGCGAAATGGCTGGTTTTGAGGAAGGCGAGACAGAGGACCCGGACACACCGTGGCAGTATGCAGTGGAGATGGAGACAGGTAGTCACGCCTCCGAGTCACTTGCGCAAATGGCAGGAAGCATGCTCACGTGCTTGCGTAGTGACCCCAGAATTGTTTCCATCTGTCGGCGGGATGACTTCTGGCTGTCCACCTTATTGGACCCTCGCTTCCGGCACAAAATGGGGGCATTTTTTAAACCCGCCGAGAGGGAGGACAAACTGAACTACTACAAAGACATTCTGCGTAGTCAGTTGGCCAATGCCTATCTGCGCCATGGTCCATACTCTCGCAGGTCTGACCTCTGCGCTCACCTTCCACTGCCATGGCTGCTGGCGGGGTTGGCAGGAGCAGCAGCAGCAGCTCCATCAGCAGCAGCCTCAGTCTTCAGTTGCTAATGAGTAGCTTTCTACACCCGCATAGTGAGGCTACTCATGAGCAGCAGGAAGACCTGGTGCAGGACCTCAACCAGCAGGTCATGTCATACCTTGACATGACCATGCCAACACACCTTGAGGATCCGCTGGACTTCTGGGCAGCCAAACTTGGCTTGTGGCCGCAACTAGCAGAGTTTGCCCTGGAAAAGCTGTCCTGCCCGGCCAGTAGCGTGCCATCTGAGCGGGTGTTTAGTGCGGCGGGGGCCATAGTTACGGCGAGGAGAACTCGTCTGTCAACTAAAAATGTGGAGAGACTCACCTTTGTCAAAATGAATCAGGGATGGATCAGCCAGGATTTCCACCCACCAATGGCTGATGCATGCGACTAGATTCAGCATGGTGCCACGTTTTACACTTTCCAAATGGTGCAAAACATATTTATGTCTTTAGACCAATTTTTGGGCTCCTGCTGATGCCAACTTCAGGGTGTGCCTTTCAGCCAATTTTTGGCCTCCTGCTGCTGCTGCTGCTGCCAATTCCAGGGTGTCTTTCAAGCAATGTTTGGGCTCCTGCTTATGCTGCTGCCAACTCCAGGGTGTGCCTTCCAGCTAATGTTTGTGCTCCTGCTGCTGCCAACTTCAGGGTGCCTTCCAGCCAATTTCTGGGTTCCTGCTGCTGCTGCTGCCAACTCCAGGGTGTGTCAGTCAATTTTTTGGCTCCTGCTGCGGCTGCTGCCAACTCAAGTGTCTCTTTAAAGCAATGTTTGGGCTCCTGCTGCTGCTTGCAACTCCAGGGTGTGATTCATCCAATTTTTGGGCTCCTGCAGCCAACTCCAGTGTCTCTTTAAAGCAATGTCTGAGATCTTGCAGCAGCTGCTGCTGCTGCTGCTTGCACCTCCAGGGTGTAATTCAGCTAATTTTTGGGCTCCTGCTGCCAACTCCAGTGTCTCTTTCAAGCTATGTTTGGGCTCCTGCTGCTGCTGCTGCTTGCAACTCCAGGGTGTCGTTCAGCCAATTTTTGGGCTCCTGCTGCCAACTCCAGTGTCTTTTCCAAGCTATGCTTGAGCTGCTGCTGCTGCTTGCAACTCCAGGGTGTGATTCGTCCAATTTTTGGGCTCCTGCAGCCAACTCCAGTGTCTCTTTAAAGTAATGTTTGTGCTCCTGCTGCTGCTTGCAACTCCAGGGTGTGATTCATCCAGTTTTTGGGCTCCTGCAGCCAACTCCAGTGTCTCTTTCAAGCTATGTTTGGGCTCCTGCTGCTGCTGCTTGCAACTCCAGGGTGTGATTCATCCAACTTTTGGGCTCCTGCTGCCAACGCCAGTGTCTCTTTCAAGCTATGCTTGGGCTCCTGCTGCTGCTTGCAACTCCAGGGTGTCATTCATCCAATTTTTGGCCTCCTGCAGCCAACTCCAGTGTCTCTTTCAAGCTATGTTTTGGCTCCTGCTGCTGCTTGCAACTCCAGGGTGTGATTCATCCAATATTTGGCCTCCTGCAGCACACTCCAGTGTTTCTTACAAGCTATGTTTGGGCTGCTGCTGCTCCTGCTTGCAACTCCAGGGTGTCATTTAGCCAATTTCTGGGCTCCTGCTGCCAACTCCAGTGTCTCTTTCAAGCTATGTTTGGGCTGCTGCTGCTGCTGCTTGCAACTCCAGGGTGTGATTCAGCCAATTTAGGGCTCCTGCTGCCAACTCCAGTGTCTCTTTCAAGCTATGTTTGGGCTCCTGCTGCTGCTGCTTGCAACTCCAGGGTGTGATTCATCCAATTTTTGGGCTCCTGCTGCCAACTCCAGTGTCTCTTTAAAGTAATGTTTGGGCTCCTGCTGCTGCTTGCAACTCCAGGGTGTGATTCATCCAATTGTTGGCCTCCTGCAGCCAACTCCAGTGTCTCTTTCAAGCTATGTTTGGGCTCCTGCTGCTGCTGCTTGCAACTCCAGGGTGTTATTCATCCAATTTTTGGGCTCCTGCTGCCAACTCCAGTGTCTCTTTAAAGTAATGTTTGTGCTCCTGCTGCTGCTTGCAACTCCAGGGTGTGATTCATCCAATTTTTGGGCTCCTGCTGCCAACTCCAGTGTCTCTTTCAAGCTATGTTTGGGCTCCTGCTGCTGCTTGCAACTCCAGGGTGTTATTCAGCCAATTTTTGGCCTCCTGCAGCCAACTCCAGTGTCTCTTTCAAGCTATGTTTGGGCTCCGGCTGATGCTTGCAACTCCAGGGTGTGATTCATCCAATTTTTGGCCTCCTGCAGCCAACTCCAGTGTCTCTTTCAAGCTATGTTTGGGCTGCTGCTGCTTGCAACTCCAGGGTGTCATTCAGCCAATTTTTGGGCTCCTGCTGCCAACTCCAGTGTCTCTTTCAAGCTATGTTTGGGCTGCTGCTGCTGCTGCTTGCAGCTCCAGGGTGTGATTCAGCCAATCTTTGGGCTCCTGCTGCCAACTCCGGTGTCTCTTTCAAGCTATGTTTGGCTCCTGCTGCTGCTGCTTGCAACTCCAGGGTGTGATTCATCCAATGTTTGGGCTCCTGCTGCTGCTTGCAACTCCAGGGTGTGATTCAGCCAATTTTTGGCCTCCTGCTGCCAACTCCAGTGTCTCTTTCAAGCTATGTTTGGGCTGCTGCTGCTGCTGCTGCTTGCAACTCCAGGGTGTGATTTATCCAATTTTTGGGCTCCTGCTGCCAATTCCAGTGTCTCTTTAAAGTAATGTTTGGGCTCCTGCTGCTGCTTGCAACTCCAGGGTGTGATTCATCCAATTGTTGGCCTCCTGCAGCCAACTCCAGTGTCTCTTTCAAGCTATGTTTGGGTTTCTGCTGCTGCTGCTTGCAACTCCAGGGTGTGATCAATCCAATGTTTGGGCTCCTGCTGCTGCTTGCAACTCCAGGGTGTCATTCAACCAATTTTTGGGCTCCTGCTGCCAACTCCCGTTTCTCGTTCAAGCTATGTTTGGGCTGCTGCTGCTTGCAACTCCAGGGTGTGATTCAGCCAATTTTTGGGCCCCTGCTGCCAACTCCAGTGTCTCTTTCAAGCTATGTTTAGGCTCCTGCTGCTGCTGCTTGCAGCTCCAGGGTGTGATTCATCCAATTTTTGGGCTCCTGCTGCCAATTCCAGTGTCTCTTTAAAGTAATGTTTGGGCTCCTGCTTCTGCTTGCAACTCCAGGGTGTGATTCATCCAATTGTTGGCCTCCTGCAGCCAACTCCAGTGTCTCTTTCAAGCTATGTTTGGGCTGCTGCTGCTGCTGCTGCTGCTGCTTGCAACTCCAGGGTGTCATTCAGCCAATTTTTGGGCTCCTGCTGCCAACTCCAGTGTCTCTTTCAAGCTATGTTCGGGCTGATGCTGCTGCTGCTGCTTGCAACTCCAGGGTGTGATTCAGACAATCTTTGGGCTCCTGCTGCCAACTCCAGTGTCTCTTTCAAGCTATGTTTGGCTCCTGCTGCTGCTGCTTGCAACTCCAGGGTGTGATTCATCCAATGTTTGGGCTCCTGCTGCTGCTTGCAACTCCAGGGTGTGATTTATCCAATTTTTGGGCTCCTGCTGCCAACTCCAGTGTCTCTTTAAAGTAATGTTTGGGCTCCTGCTGCTGCTTGCAACTCCAGGGTGTGATTCATCCAATTGTTGGCCTCCTGCAGCAAACTCCAGTATCTCTTTCAAGCTATGTTTGGGTTCCTGCTGCCGCTGCTTGCAACTCCAGGGTGTGATGAATCCAATGTTTGGGCTCCTGCTGGCGCTTGCAACTCCAGGGTGTCATTCAACCAATTTTTGGGCTCCTGCTGCCAACTCCAGTGTCTCGTTCAAGCTATGTTTGGGCTGCTGCTGCTTGCAACTCCAGGGTGTGATTCATCCAATTGTTGGCCTCCTGCAGCCAACTCCAGTATCTCTTTCAAGCTATTTTTGGGCTCCTGTTGCTGCTGCTTGCAACTCCAGGGTGTGATTCATCCGATTTTTGGGCTCCTGCTGCCAACTCCAGTGTCTCTTTCAAGCAATGTTTGGGCTCCTGCTGCTGCTTGAAACTCCAGGGTGTGATTCAGCCAATTGTTGGCCTCCTGCAGCCAACTCCAGTGTCTCTTTCAAGCTATGTTTGGGCTGCTGCTTGCAACTCCAGGGTGTCATTCAGCCAATTTTTGGGCTCCTGCTGCCAACTCCAGTGTCTCTTTCAAGCTATGTTTGGGCTGCTGCTGCTTGCAACTCCAGGGTGTGATTCATTCAATGTTTGGGCTCCTGCCTGCCAACTCCAGTGTCTCTTTCAAGCTATGTTTGGCTCCTGCTGCTGCTGCTTGCAACTCCAGGGTGTGATTCATCCAATGTTTGGGCTCCTGCCTGCAACTCCAGGGTGTGATTCAGCCAAATTTTGGGCTCCTGCTGCTGCTTGCAACTCCAGGGTGTCATTCAGCCAATTTTTGGGCTCCTGCTGCCAACTCCAGTGTCTTGTTCAAGCTATGTTTGGGCTGATGCTGCTTGCAACTCCAGGGTGTGATTCAGCCAATTGGGCTCCTGCTGCCAACTCCAGTGTTTCTTTCAAGCTATGTTTGGGCTCCTGCTGCTGCTGCTTGCAACTCCAGGGTGTGATTCATCCAATTTTTGGGCTCCTGCTGCCAATTCCAGTGTCTCTTTAAAGTAATGTTTGGGCTCCTGCTGCTGCTCACAACTCCAGGGTGTGATTCATCCAATTGTTGGCCTCCTGCAGCCAACTCCAGTGTCTCTTTCAAGCTATGTTTGGGCTCCTGCTGCTGCTGCTTGCAACTCCAGGGTGTGATTCATCCAATCTTTGGGCTCCTGCAGCCAACTCCAGTGTCTCTTTAAAGTAATGTTTGTGCTCCTGCTGCTGCTTGCAACTCCAGGGTGTGATTCATCAATTTTTGGGCTCCTGCTGCCAACTCCAGTGTCTCTTTCAAGCTATGTTTGGGCTCCTGCTGCTGCTTGCAACTCCAGGGTGTGATTCATCCAATTTTTGGCCTCCTGCAGCCAACTCCAGTGTCTCATTCAAGCTATGTCTGGGCTCCTGCTTATGCTTGCAACTCCAGGGTGTGATTCAGCCAATTTTTGGCCTCCTGCAGCCAACTCCAGTGTCTCTTTCAAGCTATGTTTGGGCTGCTGCTGTTGCTGCTTGCAACTCCCGGGTGTCATTCAGCCAATTTTTTGGCTCCTGCTGCCAACTCCAGTGTCTCTTTCAAGCTATGTTTGGGCTGCTGCTGTTGCTGCTTGCAACTCCAGGGTGCCATTCAGCCAATTTTGGGCTCCTGCTGCCAACTCCAGTGTCTCTTTCAAGCTTTGTTTGGCTCCTGCTGCTGCTTGCAACTCCAGGGTGTGATTCATCCAATGTTTGGGCTCCTGCTGCTGCTTGCAACTCCAGGGTGTGATTCATCCAATTTTCGGGCTCCTGCTGCCAACTCCAGTGTCTCTTTAAAGCAATATTTGGGCTCCTGCTGCTGCTGCTTGCAACTCCAGGGTGTGATTCATCCAATTTTTGGGCTCCTGAAACCAACTCCAGTGTCTCTTTAAAGCAATGTTTGGGTTCCTGCTGCTGCTGCTGCTTGCAACTCCAGGATGTGATTCAGCTAATTTTTGGGCTCCTGCTACTGCCAGCTCCAGGGTGTGTTTTTCAGACGCTATAGGGGCCCCTCATAGTGATGCCACCTCAACTCTCTGCAATTGTGCCGCTCTGCGACTCTATTAGCGATGCCTCTGATCTGCATGTGATAATTATTTACAGTATTATTTCACTAACCCAGCACGCGTCCTATGCGTGTTACAGCAAGGCAGAATGGTTTGCAACCCTATTGAGGCTCTAGGAGGCTCAGAAATAGCCGTTTTTAATAGCGATTCATCGCAAATAAATTCGGCGAATCAGTCGAATCGAATTTTTCAAAAGTTCGCTCATCTCTAGTGTTGTTCCCTGTGTAGCATGAACCAACAGAAGCCTGCACCGTCCCCCCATTCACGTGATCAACTGAAAGCGGGGTGCCACTCCCAGATCCATAAAAGCAATATCTATTAGGAACCAAAAGCATGAAGGGAGGCACACCAATATCAAATACATCATTTCATTTATTCAGTGTATCCACAACAACATACACCAAAACATATTAAAAGCCTTTAAAATACATAAATACAATGACACAAGGCAAACCAAAATAAATGGATGAGTAGGCGGTGCAGAGAGAGCTATATATAACAAGACTATAAATTAATAAGCAATAAATAGCTACATAAACAAAATTCATCCACCCAGGTAAAACTGTGCTATAATTGATCAATAATACCAAATAGTAAACAATACCTGCCTATGATCCGGATCCTCACAAAATTAATATATATATATATATATATATATATATATATATATATATATATATATTTTCCCTGTCTGGCTTCTGCTGATCAATCGGGCAGCGGCAGAAGGTTCGGGACATCAGTCGACGATAGTAGAAATTCAAGGGGTTAAATCTCCTCGGGGTTGCATTTGTATCGGCTGATGCCCATGCTCATCGGTCTAGGGGTCCCTAGACCGACGAGCACGGGCATCAGCCGGGGATAATTGTGGAGGGACACCTATGCTATGTACGCCACACCTGCAGTAAAGCACAGCGCGCCCAAATCCTTATTAACTGGCCATAAGTGATGCTACCTATGAAATCCACTTGTCACTACTACAAGGGCCAGCATTGAACAGATATCTATACAAATAAACGGTGCCTTCCCACGTTCCTCTCGGGAAAGAGAAAAACATCAATCTGTGTCTGTACATATATGTATTGAATCGGCAATATATCCAATTGCCAAAAAGAAAAGATTCTTTGGATTTACCCTACAAGGGCATTGAAAAAGCAAGAGCGGTAGGCGAAACATGTTTGTCCAAAAGGGTGCACAATGAAATATTGGACCCACAAGAACCCAGAGGGGAGCGTGTAATGTAAATATACCATCGAATGTCTAAAGCATAGATGCAATGGATGTATATATTTATGAATTGTAAAATTGTGTTTGATCACAAAACTTTTTTATGAGAACAATCTTTTTTAAATCTATTGCATACAAATAAAATAGTTTTTGCATATAAACAAGTGTGGTTATGGTCAAAGGCATGTTATGTGATAGCCGGGAGTAGCCTATACCCCGAACCAGTAGAGTTATATATTAGCCTGACCATATACCAACCTAGGGGAGGGTCACAACATAGGGGTAACCTTGAATAGGCTACCCACCTTTGAGTTGTTTTCCATTACCGGGGCCCTCAAATCTTGAAGGTTTCATTGATGTTGATTTTGGAACAGTTCTATAGCCTCAGAACTACCATAGGTTTGTTGGAGCATACAGCAGCGAGACCTGCAATTGAGTAGTCCACCTTTACTGGTCCTTTGTGTCATTCTTGGGTCCCTGGGAATAGGATAAGTGAAAAGACTTTCTCTTACGTATATAACATTTATAGAATGAATTTCATATGTATACAAATCACATACAATTCAATTGGAAGGAAGTTTCAGAGAAATTGCAGCCAACTGGGGAACATTTAGCATTTGTATGGAAATGGTATAGACAAGTGATTTTAAAGCTAACTTGACCGCTCTTTTTTGTAGACGTTCACACTGTGCCTTCCTTTCAGTCATCCTCAGTTCCTAAATAGTTAAACTAGAGTCTTTGTTAAAGTGGCCCAGAACCCAGGATTTTCAAGGAAGGACCAAGGCTGTGTGAAACCCTGCCGTTCTCCAAGCCAACCCACCTCTCCTCGAGCCCATGGTGCAGCTTGAGCAGCTGAATGGAATCCTAGCCACACTTGCGTGTAGCGCGTGGCCTCACTCGGGTCCTTTCGGCAGTGCGGGGCCATGCACATCTATTCAGTTGCGGCAGGCGGGGCTGCGCACAACTGAAAAGGGAGCAAGTGATGCCAGTGCTGGCTGTGCATGTGCCGTGGGCTCGGGGGAATGGTGAGTTTACTGGCTGCCCTGAGTGGCTTCACACAGCAGGACATCCCAGTTTTGGATGCCCCAGGAGGAGAAGTAAGCTTGCCCTGGAGTTTTATAGACTCTAGGGTGGGATCTGGTCCACTTTAATGATTCAATGTTGCAGACTATCGACCTTCTTTTATTTAGGGTGGAACATCAAAAATAAAGCGGGCAAGCTTTT
This sequence comes from Gastrophryne carolinensis, assembly GCA_027917425.1. Classification (NCBI taxonomy): domain Eukaryota; kingdom Metazoa; phylum Chordata; class Amphibia; order Anura; family Microhylidae; genus Gastrophryne; species Gastrophryne carolinensis. The sequence goes on along the minus strand of CM051234.1, from coordinate 14,561,436 downwards.
GTGAGAACACTGCCCCCTTCATCAGGTGACCACACAAATACCTTAATATTTTACTTGTGTGATTAAAAGGCTTTTATATACCTTCTTGCCTTAGGAGGATGAATATGTCTAATAGGTTATAATGAAAGCTTGTGCTTCCCTGGATTCCATTTAGTAGTGCATTCCCCTTTAGTATACACCTTGGCTCATTGTAGGACAGTGCTGCTTTTGGGGTAGCCAGGGTTTAATGGTACTGGTTGGTCAATTGCCACATAAAGTCAGGCTTCTCCCAGCATGCAATAGCCTGTGATAGCTTTTTGCTGGGTGTGCTCTGCTGTGGCCTCGTATTCAAACCTGTTGCTGATCTTTTACCAACATGTTTATGTCTCTCAAACATCCCAACTTGCTGCCTGAAACAGCCTTGGCTTGACCTGACCTTTGTCTCATCCCTCTGTACCACTCACCTTTCTGGCCTCCCAGCTCTCTGACCCCTGTATAGTCCCTGAATTTAGTCAACACTGTGCAACATTTTTCTGTGAGTCTCCTTCTGGCTGCCGCTCGTTGCTGGAGCTGCTGCTCTGCTACCTGCACTGTGCCCGTCAGTCCTTTGCCAAGGCCTGCAAGCAACCGTGTGTGGTGATGCGTCACCAGCGTCCCGGCAATTGGGAGATTTGTAAAGGTGAAGCAATTGCGAAGATTGGGGGTTGCTGGCTTACAAGGAGGCCAGTTCCCTGGCCAGATTTTGACTTTGTAGCTTCCAGGAGCTTTATTGTAGCTGAAAACGTAGGTAACTGTTCAGGAAGCTTTGAACCACCAGGTTCAGCATGTAAGTCAGGCAAGGTTCAGTACGTGTGTGAGGTGTCCATGGAGAAGAGACACATCATAATAAGACACACTAGAGTACCAATGAATGGAATTAGAACAAATACTTAGTAAAAAGACAGAAGATTTTTTACAATGTGATTCGCTATTGGCCAATTATTTATTTCATTATTTTTTTCCTAGACAGTAAAGACTGCCAGAGATGTCCTGATGACGAGTGGCCAAATGAGAAGCATGTAAAATGCATTTCAAAAACATCTGTGTTTCTGTCATATGAAGAGGACACGTTGGCATCTTCCATTGCTGTTATCTCACTTTTAGGCGCTGTGATCACAGCAGTTGTAATGAAAGTGTTTGTTTCTTTTTGGGACTCTCCAGTAGTTAAAGCCAATAACCGGACTGTGAGCATCATTCTCCTGACCTCCATCTTGCTGAGCTTCCTCTGTGTCTTCTTGTTCCTCGGTCGTCCTGTAGATATAACCTGCTTGCTGAGACAAGTGTCATTTGGGATCTTCTTCACCATCTCTGTCTCCTGTGTTCTGGCCAAAACTATCACTGTCTGCATTGCCTTCAAAACCACCAAACCCAGCAGCCACTGGAGTAAGTGGGTTGGCATTAAGCTTAGTAATTATGTTGTGTTCTTATGTTCCTCTGTCCAGGTTCTGATTTCTATTACCTGGCTGTCAGTGTCTCCTCCCTATCAGGAATATGACATGTCCTCTTATCATGAAAAGATCATCATCCAGTGCAATGAAGGGTCAGATATTGGCTTCTACACGATGTTGGGTTATTTGGGGTTTCTGGCCACAGTGAGCTTTGCTCTGGCTTTCATGGTGAGGACATTACCGGACAGTTTTAATGAGGCCAAGTACATCACGTTCAGCATGCTGGTGTTCTGCAGTGTCTGGATTGCCATGATCCCGGCCTATCTGAGCAACAGGGGGAAATACATGGTGGCTGTGGAGATATTCGCCATTCTGACATCCTGTGCCGGGTTACTGGGTTGTATATTTTTCCCTAAATTATATGTTATTCTTATAAAGCCGGAAATGAACACCAGACTACATGTTAAAGGAAAAAAATAATAAAGGAAGCTCATGTTTCCATAGATTATTAAACTTACAAATGTCCTTTGTTATATTTTGGGGGTTTTATTTTGCACTGCTAATATGCCAATATGAATTATGGTGAATACAAATAAATATTTACTTGCAGAAGGATTGTTATTGACTGCTAAACATAAAGACAATGTGGTATCAATCAAAGGTGCTGTAATCCAGGCATCAGTCTTCCATGTTTGCATCATTTACCCCCTCAGTAATGAAAACCTTGTTAGGGTGAATGTTCGCCTTGGTCAGGGAATATAAGATTTGTTCCAAATGGAAAGATGATTCATGAAACTGAATGGATTTACCTAGAGAGACAATTTGATTCCTTATTGACTTGGATCAATTGTAGAGGTTCATTGTGTATTTAGAAAAATTTCTTACAGTTTCTTACAGTTACATTGACAACTAAAAGCTTAGTTGCAACATTCAACTGCACTGTACTTAAATAGGACAGTGAGGACTGTACTTAAACATTGGACAGTTCTCAAAAACTACCCAAACGTTGCTCTATGTTCCCTTTAAACCTTCGATTCAACAATTGGCAGGTTAAAGTAATTTTTCAGACCCCCCCCCAAAAAAATTTATATGCTCACCTTAAGTCCCATGTAGACCATAGCTGCTATTCCAGGGCTGCAGGGCTTACCTCATTATTAGCGTTCCGCTCGCTCATCATGCATCTCTTCCTGGGTCCCTCAGCCATGGCGACACCCCCGCCATCAGTCAAGGTGAGCTGCTATGCCTCCTTCAATGCAATGACGAGGAAGAGACACATGGTCCGGCTGTCAATACACCAGGCCGCAGGGTATCCCAAACCACCATGTTGCACCCTATCTGTTATACTAAATAAGCGTCTACAGTCTCGGCTTTATTAAGCTATTGCATTTTGAATTGTTTTTTGTCCTGCTGTCAATACACCAGGCCGCAGGGTATCCCAAATCACTACGTGGCACCCTATCTGTTATACTAAATAAGCGTCTACAGCCTCAGCTTTATTAAGTTATTGCATTTTGAATTGGTTTTGGTCTGCTTTAAATACACCAGGCCGCAGGGTATCCCAAACTTGCACCTAGCACCCTATCTGTTATACAAAATAAGAGTGCTTCTGCCTCAGCTGTACTAAGTTATTTAATTTTGCATTGGTTTCTGTCTGCTGTCATTACACCAGGCCGCAGGGTATCCCAAACTTGCACCTAGCACCCTATCTGTTATACAAAATAAGCGTGTTTCAGCCTCAGCTGTACTAAGTTATTTAATTTTGCATTGGTTTCTGTCTGCTGTCATTACACCAGGCCGCAGGGAATCCCAAACTTGCACCTAGCACCCTATCTGTTATACAAAATAAGCGTGCTTCTGCCTCAGCTTTACTAAGTTATTTAATTTTGCATTGGTTTCTGTCTGCTGTCATTACACCAGGCCGCAGGGAATCCCAAACTTGCACCTAGCACCCTATCTGTTATACAAAATAAGCGTGCTTCAGCCTCAGCTGTACTAAGTTATTTAATTTTGCATTGGTTTCTGTCTGATGTCATTACACCAGGCCGCAGGGTATCCCAAACTTGCACCTAGCACCCTATCTGTTATACAAAATAAGCGTGTTTCAGCCTCAGCTGTACTAAGTTATTTAATTTTGCATTGGTTTCTGTCTGCTGTCATTACACCAGGCCGCAGGGAATCCCAAACTTGCACCTAGCACCCTATCTGTTATACAAAATAAGCGTGCTTCTGCCTCAGCTTTACTAAGTTATTTAATTTTGCATTGGTTTCTGTCTGCTGTCATTACACCAGGCCGCAGGGTATCCCAAACTTGCACCTAGCACCCTATCTGTTATACAAAATAAGCGTGCTTCAGCCTCAGCTGTACTAAGTTATTTAATTTTGCATTGGTTTCTGTCTGCTGTCAATACACCAGGCCACAGGGTATCCCAAACCACCACGTGGCACCCTATCTGTTATACTAAATAAGCGTCTACAGCCTCAGCTTTATTAAGTTATTGCATTTTGAATTGGTTTTTGGTCTGCCTTTAACAAAAAAAACACCAGCCCACCTGGGTATCCCAAACCTGCACTTAGCAGCCTATCTGTTATACTAAATACGCTTGTTGATCCTTCCTCAGCTTAATCAAAGTATTGCATTTTGAATTGGTTTTTGGTCTGCCTTTAACAAAAAAAACACCAGCCCACCTGGGCATCCCAAACCTGCATTAGGCAGCCTATCTGTTATACTAAATACGCTTGTTGATCCTTCCTCAGCTTAATCAAATTATTGCATTTTGAATTGGTTTTTGTCCTGCAGTCAAAACACCAGCCCACATGGGCATCCCAAACCAGCACGTCACCCTATCTTTTATACTGGATAATGTAGAACACAGAGCAACCTCCAAAATGAAATGGTGCCGAAGATGATCTCTATCCCACGACACATGCACCTCCACACGGTGAATCCACCACCAATAGTGCAAATCCTTACCGACTAATAAAAGTATCAAAGCCTTCAAAACGTCCACATAAAGGTACTTGATGGATCTTATTCCTCCTTATAATGCTCACCGACATCCAAAAAATGCAGCAATTAAACCGATCACCGGAAAATGATAATAAAAACAGAATCTAGTGTAACTCCATTAAAACCCACAAAGATTTAATAGGTAGTTTTAAAAATTTACACTCACAAACATATAATTAAAAACAGCTTTCAATCGAAATCATGGCAGTACTCGTCTCACTGGCCCTGGGATAAAGCAGCTTTGCCAGCAGAAAAGTCACGTCAACCACAGATGAATAGGTACCAATGTTGTAACTTGAAGAGAATTCCGCCACCGGTTTGATGTATATCATTCTGAGATTTTTATTAATACTTTTATCATGTGACAAAGTAATTAGAGTCACATGACTCCTCTCCCATTGGATTGTGGGATGGTGTTTTCTGCTATATATTCTTCCACCTTCCGCCCGCCACCAGCCTAGTTAAAGTTGCCTCTGGCGACGAAACGCGTTGGCGGTGGCGGAATTCTCTTCAAGTTACAACATTGGTACCTATTCATCTGTGGTTGACGTGACTTTTCTGCTGGCAAAGCTGCTTTATCCCAGGGCCGGTGAGACGAGTACTGCCATGATTTCGATTGAAAGCTGTTTTTAATTATTGTGAGTGTAAATTTTTAAAACTACCTATTAAATCTTTGTGGGTTTTAATGGAGTTACACTAGATTCTGTTTTTATTATCATTTTCCGGTGATCGGTTTAATTGCTCCATTTTTTGGATGTCGGTGAGCATTATAAGGAGGAATAAGATCCATCAAGTACCTTTATGTGGACGTTTTGAAGGCTTTGATACTTTTATTAGTCGGTAAGGATTTGCACTATTGGTGGTGGATTCACCGTGTGGAGGTGCATGTGTCGTGGGATAGAGATCATCTTCGGCACCATTTCATTTTGGAGGTTGCTCTGTGTTCTACATTATCCACTTACACTGGGTCCATTTGGGAATAAGGACTAATACACGTGGAGCACCTAATTTGTGGACTTATATCATTCATTTAAGTTTGTTTGTTTGCTAGTAGTTTTGATTTAATTTATTTTTCAGCGTGGTGTATGTACTATTATTGTACTTTTTTGCTATCTTTTATACTAAATAAGCTTGTTCAGCCTCAGTTTTATTAAGCTATTGCATTTTGAATTGGTTTTTGTCCTGCTGTCAAAACACTAACCCACATGGGCATCCCAAACTAGCACATGTCACCCTATCTGTTATACTAAATAAGCTTCTACAGGCCCTTTTTTTTATTTATTTATTTTTTTTATATAGAGCTGTAATAGATTATATAGTGAGGTAAATTCGCCATTTTGCACCATTATATAGAGAAGCTCACTGTGTAAATCTGAGAAGCAATAGTTTATAAAGTATTGTGAGGTAAATTCGCTGTTTTGCACTATTATATATATCAACCTAAATCCCTGTGTAAATCTGAGGAGCAATAGTTTATATTGTGAGGTAAAATTGCCATTTTATAGAGCAGGCCCTGTCTGAAAATCTCATTTTGCAATCTATGTTATATTGTGAGCTAAATTCGCCATGTTGCACCATTCTTTAGAGTGGCCCTCCTGTGTAAATCAGAGCAGCAATAGTTTATATTGGACAATACATTTGCCCTGTTTTGCACCATTATATGGAGCAGCCCCTGAGTAAACCTGGGGGGCAATAGTTTATATTATGAGGTAAATTCATGGTTTTGCACCATTACATAGAGCAGTCCCTATATAAACCTGAGAAATAGGTTATATTGTGTGAGTTAAATCCGCTCTTGGTTTTGTAGCATTATATAGAGCAGCTCCTGTGTAAATCTGAGGGGCAATAGCTTATATTGTGAGGTAAATTTGCCATTTTGCTTCATTATATAGAGCAGCCCAGTTGCCATCTAAATCAACTACTGTCCGGCCAGTACAGCTTTTCCAGGGCAAACTCTGCTAGTTGCGGCCACAAGTCAAGTTTGGCTTCCCAGAAGTCCAGCGGATCCTCAAGGTGTGTTGGCATGGTCATGTCAAGGTATGACATGACCTGCTGGTTCAGGTCCTGCTCCAGGTCTTCCTGCTGCTCATGAGTAGCCTCACTATGCGGGCGTAGAAAGCTACTCATTAGCGACTGAAGACTGAGGCTGCTGCTGATGGAGCTGCTGCTGCCACCCCCCCCCCCCGGCAGCCATGGCAGTGGAAGGTGAGCGCAGAGGTCCCCCCAAGTCAGACCTGCGAGAGTATGGACCATGGCGCAGATAGATATCGCCCAACTGACTACGTAGGATGTCTCTGTAGTAGGTCAGTTTGTCCACCCTCTCAGTGGGTGTAAAAAATGCCCCCATTTTGTGCCGGAAGCGAGGGTCCAAAAAGTTGGAGAGCCAGAAGTCATCCCGCTGACAAATGGAGACAATTCTGTGGTCACTACGCAAGCACGTGAGCATGCATCGTGCCATTTGTGCAAGTGACTCGGAGGGACTACCTGTCTCCATCTCCACTGCATACTGCCACGGTGTGTCTGGGTCCTCTGTCTCGCCTTCCTCACAACCCTCTAGCTCCTCTGGCTGCTCCTGCTCCTCCTCTCCTGTCAGATGACTAGATAAAATGGCCATTTTGTCAAATCTAAACTGTGCTTCGCTGTGCCCCTCCACCTCCTCCTCCACTTCAGCCCCCACAGGCTTCATGTGGCTGTGAAATGTATGCGCCATGTCTCCAGTGCCCTGACCAGCCATGGTTTCCAACATGTGTTATAGTACATGAAGCAGTGGAATCTCATCGTTCATCTCATAGTCCTGGCGACTGACAAATAAAGTGGCTTCCTCAAAGGGCCTGAGCAAACGGCAGGTGTCATGTATGAGCTGCCACTGGTTTACATTGAAGTTACACAGGGGAGTCCCCCTATCCGTTTGGATCATCAAGAAATCCGTGATGGCTTTTCTCTGTTCCTATAGCCGATCCTGCATATGGAGGGTGGAATTCCAACGGGTGGAAACATCGCAAATCAGACTATCTTGGGGGATACCGTTCTGACGCTGAAGCTCAAGAAGGGTGTGCTTGGTGGTGTAGGAGTGCCTGAAGTGCATGCAAAGTTTCCTTCCCGTTGTTAGGATGTCTTTCAGATGGGGGGAAGACTTCAGAAAATGCTTGACAACTAGATTGAACACGTGTGCCATGGCAGAACGCATGGCTCAGGCTTCCTTGTCACAGCGCAGACAAGATGTTCTTCCCAGTGTCAGTCACCATGGGTCCCATTTGCAGTTTTCGTGGAGTAAGCCATGATTTCATGTATTGAGTTCTCATTTTTAGCAGTTCTTCCCATGTGAAGAACAGCGTGAAACCGCAGTGTCCTGCACACATGGTAGTTTGGAAGGGCACTGGGAAAAAAAATTAATAAAAAAAAAAGAGAAAAAATAAATATTTAGAAAAAAAATGTTAAAAAAAATGTAAAAATGAAAAAAAAAAAATTTGTACAAAAATTCACAAAATATTAAAAGGCAACGGAAAAAAAATATAAAAAAAAAAGAAAAAAAAAAAAAAATATATATATATATATATATATATATATATATATATATATATTTCTAAAAAATGCAAAATATTTAAAAAAAAAAAAAAAAAAAAAAATGTTGATACATTTTATATGTTACTGTTATTATGTTATATGTTATTGTTGCTATGTTATATGTTATTATATGTTATTATTATAAATATGTTCAAATAAGGTAAATATTAACTATTAATATGGAATTGACAATTTGCCACTTTTCTCTGTGAGACCATTGCTAAGTGCAAGTGCACTGTCACAGGCACAAAGGCCTAGGAGCATGGAGGCCACAGCGGAGGGACCTGTCCAAGTTGCTTTTGTGGTTGTGCAGGAACCACAATCACCCAGTGGTCCTAAAAGGATATTTATTTTCCCTGACCATAGTTACAGCTCCAGACGTAGGCACTGCTGTGCACTTTGGTACACACTGACAGGCTAAAGGACTGCCCCACCTTCTGTTCAACAAAATTGTACAGGGCTGGTAATGCCTTCTTCGCAAAGAAATGACAGCATGGGACTCTCCACCTCAGCTTGGCACAAGTCTTCAGTTCTCTGAAAGGTCCACCAACTCAAAAGGGAGGGACTGCAGCACCAGCAACTTATACAGGAGCACATTTAGCTTCTGTACGTTGGATGAGTGGGCACATACTGTTGTCTCTTGGACATGGCTTGGCAATGGATTGCTGGTGGAATGACTGACTCGGATTAAGAGGAGGAGGAGCATCTGGAGCGACAGAGGATGGGTATGACACACAGGAGGTGGTGGAGCCTTGGCTGGCTGGAACAGAGAGCGGTGTGCCACTGGGTAATGCAGCAAGCTGGACCACCACTTTGGAGCCAACTCTCCCAGGCCGCTTTATGGTGACGCTGCAAATGTTGACGCAGGGCTGTGGGTCCAACATTGGGACCCTGGCCACACTTCACCTTCTGCCTACACATCTTTCATATAGCCATGTTAACCTCCTGTGGATGCTTGATGAAAAACTGCAACATGGGCTTGTAGCTGATTTCTCCTACCAACAGTCCGCACTAATTCACTGATGCTGCTGCCACCGCCGCCGCTAACTCCAGGGACCCTCTTCCACTACCTCCTGGGAAGATAGCCTGCTGCGCGAGTGGTCTACCCCGAGCACATTTGCCTCCATACTTTCCCCTTCTGCCACCATGCTGGCCGCTAAATCTGTAACTCTCCATCACTCCAAGCCTTTAAAAGTGCCCTCAAAACTCACTGATGTCCTCCTCAGGTTTCTCAACAGTGTCTGCTTAAGGAGCCAAAATGCTTGCAACACCTCCTCCCACGACACTCTCCTTATCACTACTTGCCCGCCTAGTGGAAGAAGCGGCAAGTGTCTCCTCCACTTCTTGGCTGGCCAGTAGCTGCTGATTTTTCTGATTAGCAGATCGTCCTCACTGAATAGTGGAGCTGAACCCAAAGCATAACATACAACAGACAGTTGACTGGGGGTGTCAGATGTCACATGTGATGCATTCTATGATCGTGTTAACCAATGAATGACGGCAGATGGGTTGCTGTTCAAGACACGACCGCTAGCTGATCCCGGGAGATCAGGCCTCTCACTGAGACTCCTGCTGCCACTCACCCCTATTCTGCAGAGAACTCTGCTTGATGAAATGAGGCCTTATATGTTACTATGTTACTAATATGTTACTATGTTACTAATATGTTTCTAATCTGTCACTCTCCATGTTTTTTTTTTTGAGAGACTGGCCTGCGTGAAAATGAATCGGGCATGGATCAGCTAAGATTTCCACCCACAATTGCCTGATGCATTAGAGTAGATTGATGATGGGGCCAGACCAACACTAAAGAAATATGGATCGTGCAAAACAAACTTAAGGCGCTGCTCTCCAGTTACAGACATTCCTCCGCTTCAGACCACAAGTAATTATTGAGAAAATGCTTTATGTTACTCTTACTTTTTATTAATATTCTTCGGATAAGATATATGTGCCGAAAATCTGTATATGTTCTCTTCATGCTGCTGCCAACTCCAGGGTGTGTCTTTCTGGCAATTTTGGACCCCTGCTGCTGCTGCTTGCAACTCCAGGGTGTTATTCATCCAATTTTTGGGCACCTGCTGCCAACTTCAGTGTCTCTTTCAAGCTATGTTTGGGCTTCTGCTGCTGCATGCAACTCCAGGGTGTGATTCATCCAATTTTTGGGCTCCTGCAGCCAACTCCAGTGTCTCTTTCAAGCTATGTTTGGGCTCCTGCTGCTGCTTGCAACTCCAGGGTGTGATTTATCCAATTTTTGGGCTCCTGCTGCCAACTCCAGTGTCTCTTTCAAGCTATGTTTGTGCTGCTGCTGCTGCTTGCAACTCCAGGGTGAGATTCATCCAATTTTTGGGCTCCTGCTGCCAACTCCAGTGTCTCTTTAAAGCAATGTTTGTGCTCCTGCTGCTGCTGCTTGCAACTCCAGGGTGTGATTCATCCAATCTTTGGGCTCCTGCTGCCAAATCCAGTGTCTCTTTCAAGCTATGTTTGGGCTGCTGCTTGCAACTCCAGGGTTTGATTCATTCATTTTTTGGGCTCCTGCAGCCAACTCCAGTGTCTCTTTCAAGCTATGTTTGGGCTCCTGCTGCTGCTTTCAACTCCAGGGTGTGATTCATCCAATTTTTGGGCTCCTGCAGCCAAATCCAGTGTCTCTTTAAAGTTATGTGTGGGCTCCTGATGCTGCTGCTTGCAACTCCAGGGTGTGATTCATTCAATTTGTGGGCTCCTGCAGCCAACTCCAGTGTCTCTTTCAAGCTATGTTTGGGCTTCTGCTGCTGCTGCTTGCAACTCCAGGGTGTGAGTCATCCAATTTTTGGGCTCCTGCAGCCAACTCCAGTGTCTCTTTAAAGCAATGTTTGTGCTCCTGCTGCTGCTGCTGCTTGCAACTCCAGGGTGTGATTCATCCAATTTTTGGGCTCCTGCTGCCAACTTCAGTGTCTCTTTCAAGCTATGTTTGGGCTGCTGCTGCTGCTTGCAACTCCAGGGTGTGATTCATCCAATTTTTGGGCTCCTGCTGCCAAATCCAGTTTCTCTTTAAAGCAATGTTTGTGCTCCTGCTGCTGCTGCTGCTTGCAACTCCAGGGTGTGATCCATCCAATTTTTGGGCTCCTGCTGCCAACTCCAGTGTCTCTTTCAAGCTATGTTTGGGCTGCTGCTTGCAACTCCAGGGTGTGATTCATCCAATTTTTGGGCTCCTGCAGCCAAATCCAGTGTCTCTTTCAAGCTATGTTTGGGCTCCTGCTGCTGCTGCTTGCAACTCCAGGGTGTGATTCATTAAATTTTTGGGCTCCTGCAGCCAACTCCAGTGTCTCTTTAAAGCAATGTTTGGGCTGCTGCTGCTGCTTCTGCTTGACACTCCAGGGTGTAATTCATCCAATTTTTGGGTTCCTGCTGCCAACTCCAGTGTCTCTTTCTACCAGTGTTTGGGCGGCTGCTGCTGCTTGCAACTCCAGGGTGTGATTCAGCTAATTTTTGGGCTCCTGCTGCTGCCAGCTCCAGGGTGTGTTTTTCAGGCACTATAGGGGCCCCTCATAGTGATGCCACCTCAACTCTCTGCAATTGTGCCGCTTTGCGATTCTATTAGCGATGCCTCCGATCTGCATGTGATAATTATTTACAGTATTATTTCACTAACCCTGCACGCGTCATATGCGTGTTACAGCAAGGCAGAATGGTTTACAACCCTATTGAGGTTCTAGGAAGCTCAGAAATAGCTGTTTTAAAAGCGATTTGTCGCCTATAAATTCGGGTCGAAACGCTTTTTGTCGGAAAATTCGCGAATCAGTCGAACCGAATTTTTCAAAAGTTCGCTCATCTCTACCCATTTTGGGCATCATAATGTTGGTCTGTGGTTGTGTAGGCAGCTGGGGAAAAAAGATTTGATGTGACTTTTTAAATGTAATCAGAGCAGAGCAGTGCTCATCCCAAATGACAGAACGATACGGTTTAGCAGAACAGCACAGGAAAGATTCCAGGCAGATTAGATTGCAGGTATCTGAGCCTCTCAGAAAAGAAAGCACAAAGGTTTTGCTGTGCTATTTTCCTTCACAATCAAATACCTGTCCCTACTCCCAACAGCTCCTAACAGCCATCCCCTTTATGTACTGTTAGAATTTATACTTCCTTAAAGTCCAGTCTTGGGTCACCTCCACTGTCCTGCATCCCTCTCCTAGCTTTGAGGCAGGACAAAGTTAAAAATTCCTTACCTCCCCCTGGATCCAGTGTCATTCCCTGGCACTTTGGGTCCTGGGTGCCGTCATCTTGAAGGGTCAACACAGAGTGGCTTTCCCTACTCACCTGAATGGGCAGACAGGAGTATGCACAGAGAGGGGTGTGTCGCTCTGTGCAGCAGCCACCCATGCCCATGGTAACACCGTGGGATCCATGCAAGGTAAGGTTTTTTTTCGTCTGCTTCCATCCTGCCCCACCTCCAGAGAATGGAGGCAGTTGGTGTCCAGAGACTGGCCTTCAACTTTAAGCAAGAATGAACCAATGAAGTAAGAAACAATATTCAGGTAATTAATATCCCCCCAAAGTATTTCTGTAGTGCTAATTAGAGATCATTGAATAGTGCAAAAACATATAGCTGTATAGCTATATATTTCTCCAATAAATTTGAGTTCCTCTGAATTGGATTTTTAATAAATAACTAATTAATATTTATATTAATTAAGAAATTAAAAAAAAAGGTTTGCCTCCATCCTCGTTTTAGCTCATCTAGTGGGCTTTGGCATTTACAGTGGGATGGGAGCGGAGGGCTGCCGCAGGGGTGGATAGTTAGAAATCATCAATCTGGGGAAGGGGCTATAGATTTCCCAGGCAAAACTAAAAAAGTCTACTTGCCCCCCACCCTAAAAACAGGAGCTTTTTATATTTGACCCCACAGAACCTACAGTTCTGGCCCAGGGCACACTGCTTTAACTCCCCCTTGCATTCTGTGCAGGCCGTGTACAGGGGTGGACTAGGGTCCAAAATGTTACTGCCAGTAAGGTCTGCTAACTAGGATGGAAAGATAGGAATGGATGGGGAAGAGCTGGGGGGACAAGAATGGATGGGGCAGAGCTGGGGGGCCTTGCAATGACACTTTCCAGCCGGTGGGCAGTGCTTCATCTTGCAATGTTAGGTGCTTCTGCTGGTGCTGCTGTCACCACCATCGACTGGATGACTTATGCCCTAGCGGCTCAAAGAGCCTGCAGTTGCTGCTTGTGCGGCTACTGCTACCTCCCTGCAATGGCTGTTAAATGCCATAGGGGCCAAGATTGACCACTTCTGCTACTGGTGCTGCTACTGTTACCCTCCTCCACTGGCTGTCATAGGCATTATGTGCTCAGAGAGACAGCTGCTGACACTACCCCTCTCCATTTGAAGTTCCAAGGACTCATAGAGACAGCTGCTGCTGCTAATATCCTTCACTGGCCTATCAAAGGCCGGAGGTGAGTAAATGCTGGTGGTGGCTGAAGCGGCTGGTGGCGCCCTATTCTGGACCCTCTCCTGAAGACGGAGGAGCCGTAGGTGGATCGAAGAACCCCCCGGGTAAGAGGAGACCCGGCCCAATCAAACAAGGGGTGAGTGTTTTCTTTACATTTTTTTAAGGGTAGCAGGGGGGAAAGCCAGGCACATAGAGGCCGATTCATTAATAGCGCCAGGTAGCGACAGATGAGCGACTGTAGCAGTATTTTCACAGCGCCCGCTAGCAGTCGCTGTGCTTGGCCGTTGTTCGGTTGTTGATAGCGACTCAGTCGGTGTGCAGTAATGTTGAATACGGGGTTAGGAGTCGCTATTTGACAGGTTCCGCGCTGTATGGGAGCGCATGACAGCGAATGGCCATAGCGAACGGCTCCCAGCATATTCATTAACAAATCACGCTCAAAAAATTCTCGCGCTGTGAAATGCTTGTTTAAACCCCAGAGCGCTGGCGGCGATGGGTTAAAAGTAGTTTTTTAACCCCAAAACAAACATATTTGTTGAAAAAAAAAAAACAAGTTTTTAAAAACATTTTGTAATATGAATACATTAATATCAGACCTGTAATATCAATTCTGCACAATTTTTTTTTTCCCTTAAAAAATATCTATCATTGCAGAAGTGGTCACAGAATTTTTGACATTTAAAAAAAAAAAAAAAAAATAATAACAATTAATTATGAATATTTAAAGAATGTTCCATCGAAATGCATTGGAGAGCGCCAGGTAGCGAGAGGTCATACCTGTCGCTGTTCAAGGTCGCTCGCTGGCGCTGTGGGGTGAGGCTGGAATAATGATGAATGATTCGCTATCTGGCGCTCTGTCAGTCGCTAAGCAGGATTGGCTTGATAAATGTGTGATTGTGGTGGGGAGCCGGCGTTCTCGTGGCTGGACCCGTCATTACCGGCCGCTCACCAGTCGCTACCTGACGCTATCCCTTGTTAAATAAGGGCCATAGATTCTACGTGCTTGGCACTTAAAAGGAGTGGAAGCGATCATGTAGAATCTATGTGCTTGGCAATGAAACGGTTAAAAATACGGCTAATAACATACAATAAAAACAAAAGAAATGCAAACATGACCATTCGAATGTTTGGTTACAGACAAAATATTTTGCCCATGACAGCGCTACAAACATTTTTCCAGCCATACCTGGCAATAGCTAGCAAGACCCACTGCAGTAGATGTAGCACTCTCTGCTGTGGCAGTTTGGTGGGTTAGGGTCCACCCCTTGTGTGGAGAGAGCTGATTGCACAGACATAGATCAGTTGCAGACACTACTCTTCTCCCCAATTGTTAAAAAGACACGTACCGGCTGCTTTTATATACATTGCACTTGGGGTTAGAGATGGTTCTGTGGTCCACAGTGGAGTGCAACGTACCAGTGCATCACTCGGCATCACCTCACACAGACGCGAGGACATGCTGCTGGGGTCAGAAGCTGTGAAGTGACCAGGCCAGTTAGAAGGGGCACCACCCAGACACTACTATCTGGCACCTGTCAGAGCAGAGTAAATAGGCTTGGAGGGCCGCATCCAGCCCCTGGGCCTTGAGTTTGACACATGGGCTCGGAGAGACTGCTTCTGCCGCATGTACCCTTCTTCACTGGCTGGCATAAATACTACGGTTCAGAGAGACGGCTGCTGGTGCTGGCAATGCTGCTGCTTCCATAGGCCTCATGGGCCCAGATAGACTGCTGCTGGTGCTGTTCCTGAAACCCTTTCCCACTGGCTGCCAAAAGCCCTGGGGGCACAGAGAGACTGCTGCTTTAGCTGGTGCTGCTGCTGTTACCTTTCCACACTGCTGCCTTATTCTTATGTTACTGCTGCTATCCTTCTGTAATGGCTGCCATAGGCCTTAGGGCCTCAGAGAGACTGCTGGTGGAGGCACTGCTAACCTTCTGCAATGGCTGTCATAAGCCATAATAGCTCAGATAGACAGCTGCTGCTGCTACTACTGTTACCTTATGGACTCAGAGAGACAACTGCTGCTGATGCCTTTCTTCATGTGCGGTCATAGATCTTATGGGCCCAGAGAGACTTCTACTGGAGCTGCTGATACTCTTGTCCACTGGCTGTCATATGCCCTGGGGGCTCAGAGAGACTGCTGGTACTACTGGTGCTGCTGCTGTTACCCTCCTTCACTGAGATTGTTGCTGCCTCATTCTGGTGTTGCTGTTGCTACCCTCCTGCAATAGCTATCATAGGCCAGGGTCCTAGAAGTACCTGCTTCTGACGCTGCTGTTACCCTCATCCCCTGGCTGTCTTATGCCCTAGTGGCTCACCAAGACTGGTGCTGCTGCTACTGCTCTTACCCTCCAGCAATGGCTGCCATAGGCCCTAAGAGCTTAGATAGACCACTGCTGCTGCCGGCACTGCTACAATTAACCTCCTCCACTTGCTGTCATAGGCCCTATGTGCTCAGAGAGACAGCTTCTTCTGCTACTCTCCTCTATTGACTGTAATAGGACCTAAGGGCTCAGAAATACTGCTGCTGCTAATCTCCTTCACTGGCTGTCAAAGGCCTTAGGGCCTTAGGGCTAGACTGCTTCTGCTGTTACCCTGCTCCATGTACTCTCATAGGCCCTAGGGGTTCAGAGAGACTGCTGCTGCTGGTGCTGCTACTATAAATCTCAGAGAGACAGCTACTTCTGCTACTCTCCTCTATTGGCTGTCATAGGACCTAAGGGCTCAGAAATACTGCTGCTGCTAATCTCCTTCACTGGCTGTCAAAGGCCTTAGGGCCTTAGGGCTAGACTGCTTCTGCTGTTACCCTGCTCCATGTACTCTCATAGGCCCTAGGGGTTCAAAGAGACTGCTGCTGCTGTTTCTGCCCTCCTCTACCGTTTACTTCAGGCCATAGGTTCTCATAGAGACTGCTGCTTGTGTTGATGCTGCTGTTACCACCATCCACTGGATGTCTTATGCCCTAGACTGCTACTGGTGCTGCTACCCTCCTTCATAGGCCCTAGCAGTTTAGAGAGACTGTCTCTGCTGATGTTACCCTGCTCCATGGACTGTCAAAGGCTTTAGGCACTCAGAGAGACTGCTGCTGCTTCTGCTACCATCCTCCACTGGCTGTCATATGCACTATGGGCTCAGAGAGTGCCTTTACTGCTGCTACCCTCCTGCTGCTTCTTCTGCAGGTACCCCCCACTGGCTGTCATATGGGCTCAGAGAGGCTGCTGCTACTGTTACCCTCCTCCATTGGTTGTCGTAGGCCCTAGAGGCTTAGAGAGATTGCTGCAGCTGCTGCTGCTGCTTTTAGCCTCCTCCACTGGCTGTCAAAGGCCTAGAGGCCCAGAGAGACAGCTGCCTCTGCTACTGCTACCCTTCTTCACTGGCTATCATAAGTCCTAGTGTCTCAGAGAGACTGCTTCTGCTGGTGATGATGACCTCATCTACATGCTAACAAAGGCTATAGGTGCTGAGAGACCCCCTCCACTAGCTGTCATGGGCCATAGTAGACCAGAGAGACTGCTACTGCTGGTATTGCTGCTGATACCCTCCTCCACTGGCTGTCATAGGCCCTAGGGGCTCAGATAGACTGCTGGTTACCATCTCAATCAGCTGAGGTATGCCCTAGGGGCTTAGATAGACTATTGTTGCTAGTGCTACTGCTACTGCCAGCATTCAAAACCAGCTGCCATAGGCCCTATGGTCCCAGAGAGGCTTCTGTTGGTGCTGCTACCATTCTCCACTGGCTTTCATAGGCTTTAGAAGCTCAAAGAGACTGCTACTGCTGTATATCCCTCCTCCACTGGCTGTCAAAGGCTCTAGGGGCTCAGCTAAACTGCTGCAGGTTCTACTGTTATCCTCCTCCACTGACCTTTATTGGCCCTATGGGCTCAGAGCGAGCTGCTGCTGCTGATACCCTCCTCCTTTGGCTGTCATAGGCCTTAGAGGCTCAGAGAGACTGCTGCTGCTACTCCTGCTACCCACCTTCACTGTATGTCATAGGCCCTATGGATTTAGAAAGACTGCCTCTGCTGCTGTTACCCTGCTCCAAGGACTGTAATAGGCCCTAGGTGCTCAGAGAGCCTGCTGCTGTTGCTACTTCTGCTGCTGCTATCATCCTCCACTAGCTGTCATAGGCCCTAGGGACCCAGAGAGACTGCAGCTGCTGATGTTAACCTTCCCTACTGACTTTCCTAGGTCATAGGGGATCAGAGAGACTGTTGCTACCTCTGCTGCTACCCTCCTCCACTGGCTGTCATGGGCCCTAGGGGCCCAGAGAGACTGCAGCTGCTGTTGTTAACCTTCCCTACTGGTGCCCTTTTCTCTAAATTCATATGGCTGGGGAAAACTCCAAGAATATTCAGGAAGACTCTAGCTAGGACAAGAGACAGTGGCGGGATAGGTCTTCCTGATCCGAACCTCTACTATGCCGCCACACACCTAACTAGGATAGTAGATTGGTGTAGCCACTCGCAGCATAAGCAGTGGGTTCAGATAGAGCAGGGAGGCTCACCACACCCCCTAGTGTTGCTCCCCTGGTTGACAAGGCAGGCACTAATTACAGAACTGAAACACCCGACAATTGGAGCATCACTTTGTGTCTGAGTAAAGTGGCAGAGATTGAGAGGTTTGAGGGCCTAATCGCAGCGCAAAATGAATCCTCAATAAGCCCTAGGAGCTCAGAGAGACTGCTGCTGGTGCTGCTACTTTCCTCCACTAGCTGTCATAGGCCCTAGGGGCACGACTAAACTGATGCTGCTGCAGGTATCCTCATCCACTGGCTGTTATAGGCCTTAGGTGCTCAATTAAACTGATGCTGCTGCAGGTATCCTCATCCACTGGCTGTCATAGGCCTTAGGTGCTCAACTAAACTGATGCTGCTGCAGGTATCCTCATCCACTGGCTGTTATAGGCCGTAGGGGCTCAACTAAACTGATGCTGCTGCAGGTATCCTCATCCACTGGCTGTTATAGGCCTTAGCGGCTCAACTAAACTGATGCTGCTGCAGGTATCCTCATCCACTGGCTGGTATAGGCCCTGTGGGCTCAACTAAACTGATGCTGCTGCAGGTATCCTCATCCACTGGCTGTCATAGGCCCTATGGGCTCAAAAAGAATCCTGCTGGTGCTGCTGCTATCACCCTCTTCCATTGGCTGTTGTAGGCCCTAGGGGATAATATACTGCTTCTGCTGCTGGTGCTCCTGCTGTTACCCTCCTCCACTGCCTGTCAGAGGCCCTAGTGTCAGAAACCGCTTACCTGGGCCCCGTTCCAGCGACGTCTCTGGGCGGCCGGCCGCAGCAGCTCCGGGCGGCCCCGTGTCTCCTTCTCTGCTCGTGCTTGCGCGCGCGAGCACGTTCTACCTATGCCCTCCGGCGGCGCTGCTGTCAGCGCGGCCGCCGGAGGAAGAGTCAGTAGAGCCTACGGGCTCATCTAGGGTGAAACTCCCCCCTCACAGTTAAGGGGCCAATGAGCCCAGAGTTCAGGGCTGGGCCAATGAGCCCTAAGTATATGTATGATTAAAGGGCCTATGAGCCCGAGGGCCAATCACACGCTGCATCCCATGTGCACCAATCACGCTCTCATCTCCAATCTGTCTGTCCCTATAAAGGTTTCTTCTGTCAGTTGCTCTGTGCCTGTGATAGCGCCTTGTACCTTGCTTCGTCTTGTGATATTACCGTGATTGATCTTCGTTGCCGACCCCTGCCTGAACCGACCATTCTCTATCCGATCTCCGTTGCCGATCCCTGCCTGAACCGACCATTCTCTATCCGATCTCCGTTGCCGATCCCTGCCTGAACCGACCATTCTCCGTCTGATCTCTGTTGCCGACCTCTGCTTTGTACCCTGACCTCGAGCTGCCTCATCCCTTTGTACCGCTGCGATCTCTGACTTCCCGGTGTCAACTAGAGATGAGCGAACCGATTCGGCACGAACCCGAATATTTTGTGGTTCGTGCCGATCGAATTTTTCCTGAAATTAAAGAAAAAAAGAAAGCCGGCATGGTGGGAACCGGCCGGCCCGCTGCCACCATGCCGGCAAAAATTTTTTTTTTTTCTGTTTTTTTGTTTTTTAAATGCCGGCATGGTGGGAGCGGGCCGGCCGGTTCCCACCATGCCGGCTTTTTTGATGGGGAACTTCGTAAAAGTTCGATTCGGCCGAACCCGAATTTCTTTGTGAAATTTTTTGTGACTTTTCAAAAGTTCGCTCATCTCTAGTGTCAACCTCTGGCCTGTCTCTGGACTTCCGCTAACTCGCTCTAGTCATTGGTTCTTCAGACCTCCAACCAGTAAGCTCTCATGCTTTGAGCCATTGAAGTCCTGGGGGCAACCGATCCCGGGCAGGCGTATTCTGCGTCTCGGCAAGCGGGGGCTCCTACAGGTGAAGCTGGCTGCGGAGATTGGGGGTTAAGGGCTTACCTGGAGGGATGGAGTTACCAGAGTGTGACACCTAGAGGCCTGGAGAGAAAGCTGTTTCTGTCACTGCTATCCTCCTCCACTGGCTGTTATAAGTCCTAGTGGCTCATATAGATGCTTCTGGTGCTGATTATCTCTTCTTGCTACCCCCTTAACTGGCTGTCATAGGCCCTAGGGGTTTAGAGAGAGCAGCTGCTGCTGTTACCCTCCTCCCCTGTCTGTCTTATGCCCTAGGGGCTCAGAGAAATGCCTGCTTTTGCTGCTTTTCCCCCTCCTGCCCTGGATGTCATTGGTCCTAGGGGTCAGAAACACTGCTGCTGCTGTTGTTAACTTCCTCCACTGGATGCCTGGCAATGGCCCTCTGGGGTCTCAAGCACTGGTGAATCCACCCTCAAATGTCCCCAGGATGAAACAAGAAGACAACAGCGATGAAGACAAAGACTTGGCAAGGAACATAGAAGACCCATTGGAAAGAAGGCGAATGATGCCTCACGAGGGGAAGGAGGCAAGAGACGTGGTAAGTAGTCATACTTAGACCAACATTAATTTGTTGTGCTGTGTTTTTTTTAACACTGTTGATGAACTGTTAAGCCCACAATGATACCCACTTGATTACCCGCACCCTCTCTCGGACTCAATATGGCGGGGAGCAAAATGATGGGAGCGCAGCGCAGGGTTCTTTCCTCCAGCGCTGGGACGAGGACAAAATCAGCTTTTTTTATCGTTTAACAGCGATTTGTTAAAAAATTAAATTCGGACGAACACAAAATTTCTTGGAGAATTTCAGCAAATCGTCCGAATCGAAGTTTTGCCCATCTCTACATTTTATTTAGGGAATCGCTGCTCTCCTTATAGGTGTCTAAACAACCACTAATCCTCTGCTGAAATGGCGAGGACAGGAGAAACTTTATTTTAATCTAAATCTAAATCTTCTACAGAATTATGTTCAGTCCTCTGTGGTATCAATTATAAAAGTAAAAATACAAACTGAAAAAAAAAAAATATTCCACAGACATCTCGCAGTTGTGCAGAGGGAGATCTATATTTGACACAGCTCGGCTTTATAAACTGCCAGTAACTGCGCTGAATAACACACTGACACTGATTGTGTGAAGACCCGCACAGCCATCAAGGACTAACCCTCCATCCCTGCACCATGGAGGGCCCAGCACAGCGTATTACCACCATTGTCATCTCTGCTGTTCTCTGTCTGATCGTCCTGCCGCCTCCGTCCTGCGGAATCGCACACAGCTCATCATCACAGTGCAAACTGTCTTCAAAGACACCTGGCATTCACTACCATTATTATATGCCTGGAGATGTTCTTATCGGAGGATTGTTCAGTATGCACTTGCCAGTGCATGAGTTGCTCACCTTTGAAAGATTTGAGAACAGATTCTTTTGTGTTATGTAAGTAGCCTCTATGCCTAAACTTCCCATGGTTAAAAAGTATGATCACATAATTATCTTTACCATTTATGTGTCTTAGAGGGAATGGAATAGTTTAAAGGCGCTCGCTACTTAGAGAACTGCTCAGATACTCTACTCTAAAATTGCCTTAAATGCTGAATAATGTTATTACGACCCCCCCCCCTCCCCCCCTTCCAGGCTAATAGATGTAAATTCTCTCTGTGAGTCCTCTTCCTGCATTAGCAGATCAGTTGTAGCACGCTGAATGCTGTGTCCCAACGGATCTTCTGTTGCTGTAAGCGACTTTGCTCGGACTCTCCCAGCAAAGGAGCAGATGGCGTCTTGGAATTCAGCATGCAGCGGGTGCTGTGCTCATCATCAGAAATACAACTCACTGTAATTAAAGTCCTGATTTACTAAAGCTAAGCTCGGCCGCTTTGGTCTGGCATAAGTCGCCATAACGTGCACAGCAGATGAAGCAATATCGCGACATTATTGTTGCCCCGGGGGTTCACACACTCAAGCAATTCCCTGTTTATTACTATGCACCTCATTTACAAAGTTGCATCCTGAGGAAGTGGGCGGGGCTACGCCCACGCAACGCGTCGATGCTGATAGTACCCCTCCGTGGCACCTGAGACCCCATTATGGTGATATGAAATATACTTATTTATGCCTGGTTCTTTATCTTATTATCCCTAACGAGATTAGGAACTGTATATATTAGTAGGAAACTTATATAGGATCTTACACAGATAGGCTTTTTTCACACAAATTGTTTACAGCACATTGCACTTTGTGTCATTGTTAGTTCAATGACACAGGATATGCACAGCACATAGCACTTTCTCTGTTAGATGCCGGGTTACTAGTGTACCTGGTGCATTTAAATTCACATCAGATGTTGTTGATCCGTTTGGATGTGTTAGATTATCACAAATTTCCTTTTTGTTTGTATATATTTTTCACGTGTATTATTTTTCCATGTATTGAAGTTTTTCTCTTCTTATGATATGCATTTTTCATTAGACAGGCAGTGCATTTAAATCCAAATTGTTCAGAGTTATAATAAGGTCCGCCACTAGAGGGGGTTGTCTTTTATGTTTTTTAATGGTCTGTTTATGTGTGTATGTATAGTTTGTTTGTATTGTAATGGTACTTGCTGGATATTAAATATATAAAAATTATATTTTTTACATTTCTGGTTTGTGCGGCCTCATTTGTAGGGCACTCGTTTGAGCCTGTGCTGGCTGGCTCACTGCTTTGGTGTATCGACGGGGTGGTACTGTGTACCTGGGTGCCTTTGAGGCCCGCACCCATATATGTATTTGAATAGCTGTGCATTACTTTAGTTCTTTTGTTGCCCTCATTTACAAAGTTCACTGGTTGTAGCTAGTTTGTGCTGCCTTTAGTGTGCTGTGTGCTCCAAAGCTTGGGAACAGAGTTATAACTCTAGCAGCAAAAATAGGGAGAAAGGACCATTAGATGGCACTTCGCTCACTTTTGCTGCACTTCCCCTGGGTGGAAGACTTCAATGTTTCGCAGCTGTGGCTGATTTAGTTATCAAAAAGTCTTGAAAAAAAAATGTTTACAGCTTAGGAGAGCATAGTACTGTTCTCAGTATATATATATATATATATATATACATATATATAAGCAGTGTCTCAGAAGTGTGTCGGTTGTTTGAATAGCCTTATATAATGTAACAAGTAATGTGACAACTGTGTGAACTAAAATAACGGAGAAAATCATAAACCTAACATTGATTCCAAAGGGGTTCGCTGGAAAAATCTGGAGAACTGCTAGTTTTGTGTTTGGTTTTCAATCATGGGCATGCTTGGCTGCACAAGGCAGATTTTGGCCCTTATTCATCAAGCGATAGCGCCAGGTAGTGTCTGACGAGCGCCAGGTAGCGGCAGCTAACGGCGACTACCGACTCAAGTACGCCCGGCGGCGGTCACAATGACGCATTTATCAAGCAAAATGAGGCTAGCGCCGGCGAGAGCGAGAGCGACGGCTAGCGCGGCATTCATCATGAAGCCGCCTGGACCGAACAGCGCCGCTGCAAATTCCCTCACAGCGCCAGGTATGAGCTGTCGCTCCCTGGCGATGTCCAATGCATTTCAATGGAGCAATCTATAATTAATCATAATTAATTGGTAATATTTTTTTTTTTTTTTTTTTTTTAATGTCAAAAAATCGGAGAACACTTCTGCAATGTTAGGATTTATTTTTAAGTAAAAAAAAAAAAAAATATGTGCAGAATTGATCTAACAGGTCTGAGATTAATGTATTCATATTACAAAATGATTCTAAAAACATGTATAATGTTACAATCAAAAAATATGGTTGTTTAGGGGTTAAAAACTACTTTACACACATCGCCGCCAGCGCTCTGGGGTTTAAATAAGGAATTCACAGCGCAAGAAATTTTTGAGCGTGATTTGTTAATGAATCTGCAGCAAGCCGTTCGCTCTGGCCATTCGCTGTCAGGCGCACCCATACAGCGCGGAACCTGTGAAACAGCGACTCCTAACCGCGTATTCAACATTACCGCACACCGACTGAGTCGCTGTCATCAAGCTAATGCCGGCCAAGCACAGCGAATACTGGCTGGCGCTGAAAAAATCACGCTACAGTCGCTCATCTGTCGCTACCTGGCGCTATTAATGAATCGGCCTCTAAGTCTCGCTGGTCATTTAATATTTGTTTTTGTTTTTAAATTGTTTTATTTTTTCCCCTCTAATCGGTTGAGCTCCATAAACTATACTGAATACAATGATACCTCTGTTTTACAACATCATAGGCTAAGGAGGGGTTTCATCTTCTTGTTATAAGTTCTACGGCAGAATGATTTATTATTTGATTATAGTAATATTTGACTATTTTACCTTAATGACTAATTTATTCTTAACCTGTTTTCATTAAATTATAAATGTAATCTCTAAGCGCATCTCTTATGGCGATGATTTGTTATTTAATTAGGCCCACACCATTTTGTCAGTTGTTTCTTAGCTGTTTTATTTTATGTCATACTTCATCGAATTCTTTATTTAATAAAAATATATTAAAACCTAAAAACATATTTTTATTATTATTATTATTATTATTATTATTATTGTCGTTATTATTATTATTATTATTATTATTATTATTATTATTATTACTATTATTATTATTGTTATTATTATTATTATTACTACTATTATTATTATTATTATTATTATTATTATTATTATTATTATTATTATTGTTGTTGTTACTATTATTATTATTATTAATATTATTATTATTATTATTGTTGTTACTATTATTATTATTGTTATTATTATTACTATTATTATATTATTATTATTATTATTATTATTACTATTATTATTATTATTATTATTTAGCATGTTCTATTTTGTTTCCTTAAATCATAATTCATAAAATTATTATATTCACACAACTACGCTAGATGCATTTTCATTGAGACTTTTAACACACAGCAATTATTGGAATGGCAGTTTGCAAGCAATATTTCTGGCTGCAGGGTATCGGGTCAGGATTTTGTCATCTGTTATAAACTCTTATATATTTAATCATATTTTTCTGTATTATTATTTTAATTATTTATTCATAAAGCACTATCATAGTCTGTAGCTCAGTACAAGGCAGATATTACAGAAAGGGTAATACAAGTAAAGCACAACAATGACAACAATAAATAGAAGACACACAATATTATGAGTCAGATGTAAAAGAAAAGTAGCTAAACAAATGCAGACGGGGAGGCCGATTCATTAATAGCGCCAGGTAGCGACAGATGAGCGCCAGTAGCGTGATGTTCTCAGCGCCAGCTAGTATTCGCTGTGCTTGGCCGGGGTTTGCTTGTTGACAGCGACTCAGTCGGTGTGCGGTAATGTTGAATACGGGGTTAGGGGTCGCTGTTTCACAGGTTCAGCGTTGTATGGGTGCGCCTGACAGCGAATGGCCAGAGCGAACGGCTTGCTGCAGATTCATTAACAAATCACGCTCCGAATTTTTTCGCGCTGTGAATTCCTTGTTTAAACCCCAGAGCGCTGGCGTCGATGGGTGTAAAATAGTTTTTAACCCCCAAACAACCATATTTTTTGATTGTAAAATTATCCAAGTTTTTATAAACATTTTGTAATATGAATACATTAATATCAGACCTGTAATATCAATTCTGCACAAAATATATATTTTTTTTTTTTTACCTTAAAAAAAATCCTAACATTGCAGAAGTGGTCACAGAATTTTTGACATTAAAAAAAAAAAAAAAAACATTAATAGCAATTAATTATGATTAATTAAAAATTGCTCCATTGAAATGCATTGGACATCGCCAGGGAGCGACAGGTCATACCTGTCGCTGTGATGGGATTAGCAGCGGCGCTGTTCGTTGCAGTCGGCTACATGATGAATCCCGCGCTAGCTGTCGCTCTCGCCGGCGCTAGCCTCATTTAGCTTGATAAATGCGTCATTGTGGCCGACGCCGGGCGTACTTGAGTCGGTAGCCGCCGTTAGCTGGCGGGACCTGGCGCTCGTCAGACACTACCTGGCGCTATCGCTTGATGAATAAGGGCATTAGACAAGGAGGGAGAGCTCTGCTCTTGTGAGCTTACAATCTAAAGGATGTGATTATTCGAGATGAGCAGATCCAACCCGCAAAGTTTGGATCCATACTTTGTGGGTTCGAGCGCCTGAAGCCAAATACAGATTTCAAATTAAAATCCATGCGCGTTCGGCGATTGGGCCGGACCCATATAAAAGGCGAGGTCCGTGTCTCCCAGCGACATTTGCAGCACGGGGAGGCCGATTTATTAATAGCGCCAGGTAGCGACAGATGAGCGACAGTAGCGTGATTTTCACAGCGCCCGCTAGTATTCGCTGTGCTTGGCCGTTGTTCGGTTGTTGACAGCGACTCAGTCGGTGTGTGGTAATGTTGAATACGGGGTTAGGAGTCGCTGTTTGACAGGTTCCGCGCTGTATGGGAGCGCATGACAACGAATGGCCATAGCGGCCATAACGGCTCCCAGCATATTCATTAACAAATCATGCTCAAAAAATTCTCGCGCTGTGAAATGCTTGTTTAAACCCCAGAGCGCTGGCGGCGATGGGTTAAAAGTAGTTTTTTAACCCCCAAACAACCTTATTTTTGGAAAAAAATAATAAACAAGTTTTTATAAACATTTTGTAATATGAATACATTAATATCAGACCTGTAATATCAATTCTGCACACATTTTTTTTTTTTTTTTTACCTTAAAAAAATATCTAACATGGCAGAAGTGGTCACATAATTTCTGACATTTAAAAAAAAATAAAAACACATTAATATCAATTAATTATGAATATTTAAAGATTGCTCCATTGAAATGCATTGGAGAGCGCCAGGGAGCGACAGGTCATACCTGGCGCTGTGATGGGATTAGCAGCGGCGCTGTTCGTTGCAGTCGGCTACATGATGAATCCCGCGCTAGCTGATGCTCTCGCCGGCGCTAGCCTCATTCAGCGTGATAAATGCGTCATTGTGTTCGCAGCCTGGCGTTCTGGAGTCGGTAGCCGCCGATAGCTGGCGCTACCTGGCGCTAGTGAGACACTACCTGGCGCTATCCCTTGATAAATAAGGCCCTGAGTTAGATAGGGAGAGGTTCCTACTGCACTGGTTTTAGGATAGATAGGCTGAATTGTTGAAAAACTGCCCTTTTCAGGGCAAATTATAGTCAGGGATTGCCAATGGTATGAGGCTGCACTAATACAACTGGCTTGTCACTAGTGGGGTCTGAGTGCCTCCTTATACCACAAGTAGCTCTAAGCGCCGGGGAGAGTTTGTGTTCCCTAGCTGTAAATATTGGTGTGATTGTGAACCCTTATCTAGCTGTAAAACTGGGGGGGGGGGGGGGGGTTGTGTACCCTTATACCATAACTAGCTAAAAAACTTGGGTGAGTGTGTACCCTTATACCACAACTAGCTGTGAAGACTGGAGTGAGTGTGTAATCTTATACCACAACTGGCTGTAAACAATGGGGTGATTGTGTACCATTTTACCTCAACAAGATTTAAAGAAAGGGGTGATTGTGTAATACCACAACTAGCTGTAAACACTGAGATGATTGTGCACCCTAATACAACAACTAGCTGTAAAGACTGGGGTGAGTGTGTACTCTTATGCCACAAATAGCTGAAAAAATGGGGTTACTGTGCACCCTTATACCACAACTAGCTGTAAAGACTTGGATGATTGTGTATGCGTATAGCACAAAGCGCTGAAAACTGGGGTGATTGTGTTCCCTTATACCACAACTAGCTGTAAAGACTTGGATGATTGTGTATGCGTATAGCACAAAGCGCTGAAAACTGGGGTGATTGTGTTCCCTTATACCACAACTAGCTGTAAAGACTTGGATGATTGTGTATGCGTATAGCACAAAGCGCTGAAAACTGGGGTGATTGTGTTCCCTTATACCACAACTAGCTGTAAAGACTGGGGTTAGTGAGTACTGTTTTACCACAACTAGCTAAAAAAAACTGCGGTGAGGGTGTGCCATTATACCAGTACTAGCTGTAAATAATAGAGGGGGAGGCCGATTCATTAATAGCGCCAGGTAGCGACAGATGAGCGCCAGTAGCGTGATTTTCACAGCGCCCGCTAGTATTCGCTGTGCTTGGCCGTTGTTCGCTTGTTGACAGCGACTCAGTCGGTGTGCGGTAATGTTGAATACGGGGTTAGGAGTCGCTGTTTCACAGGTTCCGCGCTGTATGGGTGCGCCTGACAGCGAATGGCCAGAGCGAACGGCTCCCAGCATATTCATTAACAATCACGCTCAAAAAATTCTCGCGCTGTGAAATGCTTGTTTAAACCCCAGAGCGCTGGCGGCGATGGCTTAAAAGTCGTTTTTAACCCCCAAACAACCATATTTTTTGATTAAAAATTAAACAAGTTTTTCTAAACATTTTGTAATATGAATACATTAATATCAGACCTGTAATATCAATTCTGCACAATTTTTTTTTTTTTTTTTTTTTTTACCTTAAGAAAAATATCTAACATTGCCGAAGTGGTCACAGAATTTTTGACAGTTAAAAAAAAAAAAAAAAATTAAAATCAATTAATTATGAATAATTTAAGATTGCTCCATTGAAATGCATTGGAGAGCGCCAGGGAGCGCCAGGTCATACCTGGCGCTGTGATGGGATTAGCAGCAGCGCTGTTCGTTGCAGTCGGCTACATGATGAATCCCGCGCTAGCTGACGCTCTCGCCGGCGCTAGCCTCATTTAGCGTGATAAATGCGTGATTGTGTCCGCCGCCTGGTGTTCTGGAGTCGGTAGCCGCCGATAGCTGGCGCTACCTGGCGCTAGTCAGACACTACCTGGCGCTAGCCCTTGATAAATAAGGCCCTAAGTGTGTACCCTTATACCACAACTAGCTGTAAATCCTGGGGTGAGTGTGTTCTCTTATACCACAACTAGCTAAAAAACTGGGGTTGAGTGTGTACCATTATACCACTACTAGCTGTACAGACTAGGGTTAGTATGTACCCTAATACCACAACTAGCTGTAAAGACTGGGGTTAGTGTGTAGTCTAATACCACAACTAGCTGTAAAGACTGGGGTTAGTGTGTAGTCTAATACCACAACTAGCTGTAAAGACTGGGGTTAGTGTGTAGTCTAATACCACAACTAGCTGTAAAGACTGGGGTTAGTGTGTAGTCTAATACCACAACTAGCTGTAAAGACTGGGGTTAGTGTGTAGTCTAATACCACAACTAGCTGTAAAGACTGGGGTTAGTATGTACCCTAATACCACAACTAGCTGTAAAGACTGGGGTTAGTGTGTAGTCTAATACCACAACTAGCTGTAAAGACTGGGGTTAGTGTGTAGTCTAATACCACAACTAGCTGTAAAGACTGGGCTTAGTGTGTAGTCTAATACCACAACTAGCTGTAAAGACTGGGGTTAGTGTGTAGTCTAATACCACAACTAGCTGTAAAGACTGGGGTTAGTGTGTAGTCTAATACCACAACTAGCTGTAAAGACTGGGCTTAGTGTGTAGTCTAATACCACAAATAGCTGTAAAGACTGGGGTGATTGTGTACTGTTTTACCACAACTAGAATTAAAGACTGTGGTGATTGATTAACCTATACCACAACAAGTGGGTGATTGTATAGCATTTTACCACAACTAGCTGTAAACACGGAGGTGATGGTGTACCCTATTACCAAAACTAGCTAAGTGTGTACTCTTAAACCAAAACTAACTCAAAAACTGGGGTGAGTGTGTACCATTATACCACAACTAGCTGTAAAGTCTGGGGTGGGTGTGTATCATTATACCTAGGGATGAGCGAATCGATCCGGACGAACCCGGATTCGTTACGAATTGTATGAAAAATTCGATTTTGAACGAATCCGAGTTTTCCTTTAAACTCCATTTATTTCAATTACAGCCATTCTAAAATGGTGGAAGCCGGACATGCCCCGTGGGGCAAGGTATCATGGGTAAGTCACATGCAGCCTATCAGCAGCCAGGAAGCCCGGTGACGTCACCGTGCTATATAAAGCGGCGACCATCTTCCTTGTGCGCATTTCAGCGTTCTATTGCGGCCAGAGCACAGCTGGTTACACACAGGGACAGAGAGTTAGAGATAGGTAGGGAGAGTCAGAGAGGCAGACAGAGAGGTAGACAGAGCCAGGGAAAGATAGGGAAAGATAGGGAAAAACCGGAACCATCCAGCCAGGGACAGCTTAGAAGTGACAGTGAACATTTTTTTTTTTTCATTATCCAGATCAGTTTTCAATTCAATTTCAGTTCTTTGTGCTGTAAATCTGCCTTGCCACTGTGCATGCCATCTATGCAGTGGCTAATTTAATCCTATCTGTTACACACAAGCATTTCTAAAAACTGGATTAGTTTTAATTTAGTTTTAATATTTTTTGGTCTGCTTTAAATACACAAGCCCGCATGGACATCCCAAACCTGCACTTAGCACCCTATCTGTTATACTAAATATGTTTGTTTATCCTCAGCTTAATCAAACTATTGCATTTTGAATTGTTTTTTGTCTTGCTGCCAAAACACTAGGCAGCAGGGTATCCCAAACCTGCACTTAGCAGCCTATCTGTTATACTAAATACGCTTGTTGATCCTCAGATTAATCAAACTATTGCATTTTGAATTGGTTTTTGTCCTGCTGCCAAAACACTAGGCCGCAGGGTATCCCAAACCTGTACGTAGCACCCTATCTGTTATACTAAATTCGCTTGTTGATCCTCAGCTTAATCAAACTATTGCATTTTGAATTGGTTTTTGTCCTGCTGCCAAAACACTAGGCCGCAGGGTATCCCAAACCTGCACTTAGCAGCCTATCTGTTATACTAAATACGCCTGTTGATCCTCAGCTTAATCAAACTATTGCATTTTGAATTGGTTTTTGTCCTGCTTTAAATACACCAGCCCACATGGGCATCCCAAACCTGCACTTAGCAGCCTATCTGTTATACTAAATATGCTTGTCCATCCTCAGCTTAATCAAACTATTGCATTTTGAATTGTTTTTTGTCCTGCTGCCAAAACACTAGGCCGCAGGGTATCCCAAACCTGCACTTAGCAGTCTATTTGTTATACTAAATACGCTTGTTGATCCTCAGCTTAATCAAACTATTGCATTTTGAATTGTTTTTTGTCCTGCTGCCAAAACACTAGGCCGCAGGGTATCCCAAACCTGCACTTAGCAGTCTATCTGTTATACTAAATACACTTGTTGATACTCAGCTTGATCAAACTTTTGCATTTTGAATTGGTTTTTGTCCTGCTTTACATACACCAGCCCACATGGGCATCCCAAACATGCACTTAGCAGGCTATCTGTTATACTAAATACGATTGTTGATCCTCAGCTTAATCAAACTATTGCATTTTGAATTGGTTTTTGTCCTGCTGCCAAAATACTAGGCCGCAGGGTATCCCAAACATGCACTTAGCAGCCTATCTGTTATACTAAATATGCTTGTTGATCCTCAGCTTAATCAAACTATTGCATTTTGAATTGGTTTTTGTCCTGCTGCCAAAACACTAGGCAGCAGGGTATCCCAAACCTGCACTTAGCAGTCTATTTGTTATACTAAATACGCTTGTTGATCCTCAGCTTAATCAAACTATTGCATTTTGAATTGTTTTTTGTCCTGCTGCCAAAACACTAGGCCGCAGGGTATCCCAAACCTGCACTTAGCAACCTATCTGTTATACTAAATACGCTTGTTGATCCTCAGCTTAATCAAACTATTGCATTTTGAATTGGTTTTTGTCCTGCTGCCAAAATACTAGGCTGCAGGGTATCCCAAACCTGCACTTAGCAGCCTATCTGTTATACTAAATACGCTTGTTGATCCTCAGCTTAATCAAACTATTGCATTTTGAATATTTTTTTGTCCTGCTGCCAAAACACTAGGCGGCAGGGTATCCCAAACCTGCACTTAGCAGTCTATCTGTTATACTAAATACGCTTGTTGATACTCAGCTTAATCAAACTATTGCATTTTGAATTGGTTTTTGTCCTGCTGCCAAAATACTAGGCTGCAGGGTATCCCAAACCTGCACTTAGCAGCTTATCTGTTATACTAAATACGCTTGTTGATCCTCAGCTTAATCAAACTATTGCATTTTGAATTGTTTTTTGTCCTGCTGCCAAAACACTAGGCCGCAGGGTATCCCAAACCTGCGCTTAGCAGCCTATCTGTTATACTAAATACGCTTGTTGATCCTCAGCTTAATCAAACTATTGCATTTTGAATAGTTTTTTGTCCTGCTGCCAAAACACTAGGCCGCAGGGTATCCCAAACCTGCACTTAGCAGTCTATCTGTTATACTAAATACGCTTGTTGATACTCAGCTTGATCAAACTTTTGCATTTTGAATTGGTTTTTGTCCTGCTTTAAATACACCAGCCCACATGGGCATCCCAAACCTGCACTTAGCAGGCTATCTGTTATACTAAATACGCTTGTTGATACTCAGCTTAATCAAACTATTGCATTTTGAATTGGTTTTTGTCCTGCTGCCAAAACACTAGGCCGCAGGGTATCCCAAACCTGCACTTAGCAGCCTATCTGTTATACTAAATACGCTTGTTGATCCTCAGCTTAATCAAACTATTGCATTTTGAATTGGTTTTTGTCCCGCTGCCAAAACACTAGGCCGCAGAGTATCCTAAACCTGCGCTTAGCAGCCTATCTGTTATACTAAATACGCTTGTTGATCCTCAGCTTAATCAAACTATTGCATTTTGAAATGTTTTCTGTCCTGCTGCCAAAACACTAGGCCACAGGGTATCCCAAATCTGCACTTAGCAGTCTATCTGTTATACTAAATACACTTGTTGATCATTCCTCAGCTTAATCAAACTATTGCATTTTGAATTGGTGTTTGTCCTGATGCCAAAACACTATTCCGCAGGGTATCCTAAACCTGCACTTAGCTGTTTATATGTTATACTAAATACGCTTGTTGATCCTCAGCTTTATCAAACTATTGCATTTTGAAATGGTTTTTGTCCTGCTGCCAAAACACTAGGCCGCAGGGTATCCCATGTTTCCAAATTTAATAGTATCTGGTGCAGAGAAGCAGTTCCTCACTTTATTTAGCTTCTTTTTTAGCTTTTTTTTTTTTTCTTCTTTTTAAAGTAAACACATTTTTTAACGTACCAATTGCGCATTTCAAATACATAAAATGTCAGGCAGACAAATCCCAGGATGTTCAAAGAGTAGTGGCAGAGGCAAAGATTCAGCAGGCTGAGGTTGCAGCAGACTAGGGGCAAGTGGCAGCAGGAGTTACAGTGAGAGACCTGATCTGCCAGTATCTGCTAGCGGTCGTGTCTCCACCAGTAACGCATCTGGTAGATTGGTTAACGCGGTCATCCACATCATCACAAGTTACATCTGAGACCCCCAGTCTAGGGTCGGTAGGTTACTCTGACACAACCCTGAGTTGGCATGCCCCGAGAGCAGTCCCTGTCCTCCCATTGCCTCTGTCCTACGCCGTTCCCTCCCCCAGCGGGTTCAGCTCCACTCTTTAGTGAGGAGGACGTTCAGATAGAGGACAGTCAGCAGCTACAGCCCAGCCAAGAAATGGAGGTGGCTTCTTTAGCTAGGCAGACAAATAGCGATGTGTGTCGTGGGTGTTGCGAGCGTTCCAGCTCCTGCGCCAGACACTGTTGAGGAAACCGAGAACATCAGTGACGTGCAGCCACAACTCAGTGATGATGATGATGATGAAGCCGATCGCACTTGGGAGCCGGCTTCATCTTCATCATCAGGAGAAGAGGGGCGCAGGTTGCCCCGGAGTCAGCAGCTGAGGCAGCAAGGTGCTAGTAGCATGGTTGGCAGTCAGCATGGGGGCACAATTGTAAAGCCTGGAGCCAAACGGGGCCTGGGTCGGGGTAGAGCACCTGCTTCACAGCAGGCTACTTTATCGGGAGTTAGTGGCGCAGGGGTTCCTGGAGTTGGCGACAGTAGCAGTGAATCAGTGCGGCCTGTTGGTGGGAAAAGTAGCTACTCGGCAGTGTGGCAGTTTTTCCTCAAGCATCCGCAGGAGGGTAACATGGCCACATGCAAGATATGTAGGCAGAAGGTGAAGCGTGGCCAGGGCCCAAATGTTGGCACCACAGTCCTGCGTCAACATATGCTGCGTCACCATAAAGCGACCTGGGAGAACCGAGGCTCCGAAGAGGTTGTCAAGGCTGCTTCCTCACCAATTGGCACGCCGTTCCCAATTTTTGCCAGCCAAGGCTCCAGCACCTCAGCCGAAGGCAGCTGTGTGTCATACCAATCCTCTGTCGCTCCTCCTGATGCTCCTGATCCTCCTCCTCCTCCAAGTCATGCATCCCGCCAGCAATCCATCAGCAAAGCCATGTCCAAGAGACAGCAGTATACGCCCACTCATCCTACGGCGCAGAAGCTGAATGTGCTCCTGTCCAAGTTGCTGGTGCTGCAGTCGCTGCCTTTTCAGGTGGTGAACTCTGCACCTGGCTTGTGCTGAGCCGAGGTGGAGAGTCCCAAGCCGTCATTTCTTTGCCAAGAAGGCAGTACCAGCGCTGCACACTTTTGTTGAACAGAAGGTGGGCCAGTCCTTGAGCCAGTCAGTGTGTAGCAAAGTGCATGACAGCGCCGACGTCTGGAGCTGTAACTACGGTCAGGGACAGTACATGTCGTTTATGGCCCACTGGGTGAATGTGGTCCCTTTGTAACAGCAGCAGCAACTTGGACAGGTCACACCGCTTCGGCCTCCGCGCTCCCTGGCCGTTGTGCCTGTGACACCGTGCGACTCAGCCTCCTCATCCTCCACCATCTCCTCACCCTCCACTGTAGGCTCAAGTCTCAGTGGCTCTCCAGTCTACCATGTGTGCAGGGCACGGAGGTGTCACGCAGTGCTTCACATGGTTTGTCTTGGCGAACGGAGTCACACAGTGGAGGAACTGCTTAAATGTATTCATCAAGAAATCCAAACATGGCTTACTCCAAGAAAACTGAAAATGGGAATCATGGTTACCAACAATGGGAAGAACATTTTGTCTGTGCTGCGCCAAGGAAGCCTTACCCATGCGCCCTGCATGGCTCACATCTTCAATCTGGTTGTCAAGCGGTTTCTGAAGTGTTCCCCCCCCATCTGCAAGACATCCTAACAACTTCAAGGAAACTTTGCATGCACTCATACACTGCCAAACACACCCTTCTTGAGCTACAGCGTCAGAACGGTAGCCCCCAACATAGTCTGATTTGCGATGTTTCCACCCGTTGGAATTCCACCCTTCACATGTTGGACAGATTATATGAACAGAGAAAAGCCATCACAAGTTTCCTGATGATCCAAGCGGATAGGGGGACTCCCCTGTGTAACTTCAATGTCAACCAGTGGCAGCTCATACGTGACACCTGCCATTTGCTCAGGCCCTTTGAGGAAGCCACTTTATTTGTCAGTCGGCAGGATTACGGGATGAACGATGTGATTCCACTGCTTCATGTACTACAGCACATGTTGGAAACCATGGCTGGTCAGGGCACTGGAGACATGGCGTCTACATCTTATGGTCACATGAACCCCGTTGGTGCTGAACTGGAGGAAGAGGAGGAAGAGGAGGAGGAGTGGCACAGTGCACAGTTTAGGCTTGGCGAAATGGCTGGTTTATCTAGTCAGCGGACAGGAGAGGAGGAGCAGGAGCAGCCAGAGGAGCTAGAGGGTTGTGAGGAAGGCGAGACAGAGGACCCGGACACACCGTGGCAGTATGCAGTGGAGATGGAGACAGGTAGTCCCTCCGAGTCACTTGTGCAAATGGCAGGAAGCATGCTCACGTGCTTGCGTAGTGACCCCAGAATTGTTTCCATTTGTCGGCGGGATGACTTCTGGCTGTCCACCTTATTGGACCCTCGCTTCCGGCACAAAATGGGAGCATTTTTTAAACCCACCGAGAGGGAGGACAAACTGAACTACTACAAAGACATTCTGTGTAGTCAGTTGGCCGATGCCTATCTGCGCCATGGTCAATACTCTCGCAGGTCTGACTTGGGGGGACCTCTGCGCTCACCTTCCACTGCCATGCCTGCTGGGGGGTTGGCAGGAGAAGCAGCAGCAGCTCCATCAGAAGCAGCCTTAGTCGCTAATGAGTAGCTTTCTACACCCACATAGTGAGGCTACTCATGAGCAGCAGGAAGACCTGGAGCAGGACCTCAACCAGCAGGTCATGTCATACCTTGACACGACCATGCCAACACACCTTGAGGATCCGCTGGACTTCTGGGCAGCCAAACTTGGCTTGTGGCCGCAACTAGCAGAGTTTGCCCTGGAAAAGATGTCCTGCCTGGCAAGTAGCGTGCCATCTGAGCGGGTGTTTAGTGCGGCGGGGGCCATAGTTACGGTGAGGAGAACTTGTCTGTCAACTAAAAATGTGGAGAGATTCTCCTTTGTCAAAATGAATCAGGGATGGATCAGCCAGGATTTCCACCCACCAATGGCTGATGCATGCGACTAGATTCAGCATGGTGCCACGTTTTTCACTTTCCAAATGGTGCAAAACATATTTATGTCTTTAGGCCAATTTTTGGGCTCCTGCTGATGCCAACTTCAGGGTGTGCCTTTCAACCAATTTTTGGCCTCCTGCTGATGCAAACTTCAGGGTGTGCCTTTCAGCCAATTTTTGGCCTCCTGCTGCTGCCAACTCCAGGGTGTCTTTCAAGCAATGTTTGGGCTCCTGCTTATGCTGCTGCCAACTCCAGGGTGTGCCTTCCAGCTAATGTTTTTGCTCCTGCTGCTGCCAACTTCAGGGTGCCTTCCAACCAATTTCTGGGTTCCTATTTGCTGCTGCCAACTCCAGGGTGTGTCGATCAATTTTTGGGCTCCTGCTGCCGCTGCCAACTCCAGTGTCTCTTTCAAGCAATGTTTGGGCTCCTGTAGCTGTTGCTGCTGATGCTGCTGCTTGCAACTCCAGGGTGTGATTCAGCCAATTTTTGGGCTCCTGCAGCCAACTCCAGTGTCTCTTTAAAGCAATGTTTGGGCTCCAGCTGCTTCTTGCAACTTCAGGGTGTGATTCATCCAATTTTTGGGCTCCTGCAGCCAACTCCAGTGTCTCTTTCAAGCTATGTTTGGGCTCCTGCTGCTGCTGCTTGCAACTCCAGGGTGTGATTCATCCAATTTTGGGCTCCTGCAGCCAACTCCAGTGTCTCTTTAAAGCAATGTTTGGGCTCCAGCTGCTGCTTGCAACTCCAGGTTGTGATTCATCCAATTTTTGGGCTCCTGCTGCCAAATCCAGTGTCTCTTTCAAGCAATGTTTGGGCTCCTGCTGCTGCTGCTTGCAACTCCAGGGTGTGATTTATCCAATTTTTGGCCTCCTGCAGCCAACTTCAGTGTCTCTTTAATGCAATGTTTGTGCTCCTGCTCCTGCTGCTTGCAACTCCAGGGTGTGATTCATCCAATTTTTGGGCTCCTGCAGCCAACTCCAGTGTCTCTTTCAAGCAATGTTTGGGCTCCAGCTGCTGCTTGCTACTCCAGGGTGCGATTCATCCAATTTTTGGGCTCCTGCTGCCAAATCCAGTGTCTCTTTCAAGCAATGTTTGGGCTCCTGCTGCTGCTGCTTGCAACTCCAGGGTGTGATTCATCCAATTTTTGGGCTCCTGCAGCCAACTCCAGTGTCTCTTTCAAGCTATGTTTGGGCTCCTGCTGCTGCTGCTTGCAACTCCAGGGTGTGATTCATCCAATTTTGGGCTCCTGCAGCCAACTCCAATGTCTCTTTAAAGCAATGTTTGGGCTCTAGCTGCTGCTTGCAACTCCAGGGTGTGATTCATCCAATTTTTGGGCTCCTGCAGCCAACTCCAGTATTTCTTTAAAGTAATTTTTGGGCTCCTGCTCCTGCTGCTTGCAACTCCAGGGTGTGATTC
Organism: Gastrophryne carolinensis; assembly: GCA_027917425.1. Classification (NCBI taxonomy): domain Eukaryota; kingdom Metazoa; phylum Chordata; class Amphibia; order Anura; family Microhylidae; genus Gastrophryne; species Gastrophryne carolinensis. The sequence continues at coordinate 14,523,783 of CM051234.1, read as the reverse complement.
ATCCAATTTTTGGGCTCCTGCAGCCAACTCCAGTGTCTCTTTAAAGCAATGTTTGTGCTCCTGCTCCTGCTGCCTGCAACTCAAGGGTGTGATTCATCCAATGTTTGGCCTCCTGCAGCCAACTCCAGTGTCTCTTTCAAGCAATGTTTGGGCTCCTGCTGCTGCTGCTGCTTGCAACTCCAGGGTGTGATTCAGCCATTTTTTTGGGCTCCTGCAGCCAACTCCAGTGTCTCTTTCAAGCAATGTTTGGGCTCCTGCTGCTGCTGCTGCTTGCAACTCCAGGGTGTGATTCAGCCATTTATTTGGGCTCCTGCAGCCAACTCCAGTGTCTCTTTAAAGCAATGTATGTGCTCCTGCTGCTTGCAAGTCCAGGGTGTGATTCATCCAATTTTGGGCTCCTGCTGCCAACTCCAGTGTCTCTTTCAACCAATGTTTGGGCTGCTGCTGCTGCTTGCAACTCCAGGGTGTGATTCAGCTAATTTTTGGGCTCCTGCTGCCGCCAGCTCCAGGGTGTGTTTTTCAGGAACTATAGGGGCCCCTCATAGTGATGCCACTTCAAATCTCTGCAATTGTGCCGCTCTGCGATTCTATTAGCGATGCCTCTGATCTGCATGTGATAATTATTTACAGTATTATTTCACTAACCCAGCACGCATCCAATGCGTGTTACAGCAAGGCAGAATGGTTTACAACCCTATTGAGGCTCAGAAATAGCCGTTTTTAATAGCGATACGGCGCAAATACATTCGGGTCAAAACAATTTTTGTAGGAAAATACGGCAAATTAGTCGAATCGAATTTTTCAAAAGTTCGCTCATCTCTAATTATACCACTAATAACTAGAGATGAGCGAACTTTTGAAAAATTCGATTCGACTGATTCGCCGAATTTTCCGACAAAATTCGTTTCGACCTGAATTTATTCGCGATTAATCGCTATTAAAAATGGCTATTTCTGAGCTTCCTAGAGCCTCAATAGGGTTGTAAACCATTCTGACTTGCTGTAACACGCATAGGATGCGTGCTGGGTTACTGAAATAATACTGTAAATAATTAGGACATGCAGATCAGAGGCATCGCTATTAGAATCGCAGAGCGGCACAATTACAGAGAGTTGAGGTGGCATCACTATGAGGGGCCCCTATATTGCCTGAAAAACACACCCTGGAGCTGGCAGCGGCAGGAGCCCAAACATTGGATTTGGCTCAAAGAGACATTGGAGTTGGCAGCAGGAGCAGCAGGAGCCCAAAAATTGGCTGAATGACACCCTGGAGTTGCAAGCAGCAGCAGCAGCAGGAGCCCAAACATAGCTTGAAAGACACACTGGAGATGGCAGCAGGAGCCCAAAAATTGGATGAATCACACCCTGGAGTTGCAAGCAGCAGCAGCAGCAGCCTAAACATAGCTTGAAAGAGACACTGGAGTTGGCAGCAGGAGCCCAAAAATTGGATGAATCACACCCTGGAGTTGCAAGCAGCAGCAGCAGCAGCCCAAACATTACTTTAAAGAGACACTGGAGTTGGCAGCAGGAGCCCAAAAATTGGATGAATCACACCCTGGAGTTGCAAGCAGCAGCAGCCCAAACATAGCTTGAAAGACACACTGGAGTTGGCAGCAGGAGCACAAAAATTGGACGAATCACACCCTGGAGTTGCAAGCAGCAGCAGCAGGAGCCCAAACATTGGCAGAAAGAGACACTGGAGTTGGCAGCAGGAGCCCAAAAATTGGATGAATCACTCCTTGGAGTTGCAAGCAACAGCAGGAGCCCAAACATTGGCTGAAAGAGACACTGGAGTTGGCAGCAGGAGCCCAAAAATTGGATGAATCACTCCCTGGAGTTGCAAGCAGCAGCAGGATCCCAAACATTGGCTGAAAGAGACACTGGAGTTGGCAGCAGGAGCCCAAACATTGGATGAATCACACCCTGGAGCTGCAAGCAGCAGCAGCAGCAGCAGCAGCCCGAAAATAGCTTGAAAGACACACTGGAGTTGGCTTCAGGAGCCCAAAAATTGGATGAATCACTCCCTGGAGTTGCAAGCAGCAGCAGCAGGAGCCCAAACATTGCTTTAAAGAGACACTGGAGTTGGCAGCAGGAGCCCAAGAATTGGCCCCGTTTGGCTCCAGGCTTTACAATTGTGCCCCCATGCTGACTGCCAACAATGCTGCTAACACCTTGCTGCCTGAGCTGCTGACTCCGGGGCAACCTGCGCCCCTCTTCTCCTGATGATGACGATGAAGCCCCTTCATCACCCGGCTCCCAAGTGTGATCGGCATCATCATCATCATCACCGAGTTGTGGCTGTGCGTCACTGATGTTCTCGGTTTCCTCAACAGTGTCTGGCGCAGAAGCTGGAAATCTCGCAACACCCACGACACTGTCCACATCACTATTTGTCGGCCGAGCTAAAGAAGCCACCTCCATTTCATGGCTGGGCAGTAGCTGCTGACTGTCCTCTATCTGATCGTCCTCCTCACTAAAGAGTGGAGCTGAACCCAAAGCATAGGATACGTCGCTGTGGGAGGGAACGGCGTAGGACAGAGGCAATGGGAGGACACGGACTGCTCTCGGGGCATGCCAACTCAGGGTTGTGTCAGAGGGACCTACCGACCCTAGACTGGGGGTCTCAGACGTAACTTGGGATGATGTTGATGAGCGCGTTAACCAATCTACCACGGCAGATGCGTTACTGGTGGAGACACAACCGCTAGCAGATACTGGCAGATCAGGTCTCTCACCGTGACTCCTGCTGCAACTCGCCCCTAGTCTGCTGCGACCTCTGCCTGCTGAATCTTGGCCTCTGCCACTCCTCTTTGAACATCCTGGCACTTGTCTGCCTGACATTTTTATGTATTTGCTTATTTAGTATAAACAGATAGGGTTCAAGGTGCAGCTTTGGGGTGCCCTGCGGCCTGGTTTATTAAAAGCAGTCAAAAACAAGTGCAAACTGAAGTAGCTTAATAAAGCAGCTGATGCTGATCAACGCTTATGTTGTATAACAGATAGGGTGCAAGGTGCAGCTTTGGGGTGCCCTGCGGCCTGGTTTATTTAAAGAAGTCAAAAACAAGTGCAAACTGAAGTAGCTTAATAAAGCAGCTGATGCTGATCAACGCTTATGTTGTATAACAGATAGGGTTCAAGGTGCAGCTTTGGGGTACCCTGCGGCCTGGTTTATTAAAAGCAGTCAAAAACAAGTGCAAACTGAAGTAGCTTAATAAAGCAGCTGATGGTGATCAATGCTTATGTTGTATAACAGATAGGGTTAAAATAGCATGTGCCTTGGGATGCCCATGTGGCCTGGTATATTTCAAGCTGAACAAAAAGTAACAATAATATAAGTATGAGAAATGCTTGTGCTTAACAGATATGGTTAAATAGCATGTGCCTTGGGATGCCCGTGTGGCCTGGTATATTTCAAGCTGAACAAAACGTAACAATAATCCAAGTATGAGAAATGCTTGTGCTTAACAAATAGGGTTAAATAGCATGTGCCTTGGGATGCTCGTGTGGCCTGGTATATTTTAAGCTGAACAGAAACTTTTGACACTAATCCAAGTATGAGAAAGGCTTTTGCATAACAGATAGGGTTAAAATAGCATGTGCCTTGGGATGCCCGTGTGGTCTGGTATATTTTAAGCTGAACAGAAACTTTTGACACTAATCCAAGTATGAGAAATGCTTTTGCATAACAGATAGGGTTAAAATAGCATGTGAAAACTAAAAAAGAAAAAGTGGGAAACACCCCTAGTACATATACATATGTTAGTATATAGGTACTGCCCCTTTAAACAAATATGGGGCGCCCAGCTAACCTCAAATCATATTGCATAATCCACAAAACTACCGACAAATGGTTATTTGCTGGGCTGACCAATAAAGATACTAATATGGTAAGCAAAAAAGAAAAAATACTTTAATAATGGTGCAATGGGGCACACAATGCATATGACAAACAAGACTTACTAACACACACTGATTAAAATCGCAATGTGAGTAACATATATACATAGATGGAGGCCCCTGCCAGGCCAACCTGGACTCCACACTCACATCCACAAACACTCCACTCATAACAAAAAATGCTGGCCAGCATATAATATGGGGAGAAAAAATATATCCACGATGAAAGCAAGCTGTAGCGTATGTTAGGATCATAGTTCCTAGGGGAGCCAAACTGAAAATGCTGTCCATGAAGTCCAATGTATAACAAGTTGGTATAAACAAGTATTTAAATTATATGGAGGCTCTAAACACAGAGCACTTGAATGCAGCCTTGTATGTCTATCCAGCATGTATAGATGGCAAAAGACAATGGCAGAATGACATGCTAATCGAGAAGGGCTCAGCACCTGAGGTTTTTAGAGGCAGTCCTATATAAACGGGTTTGTATTTTACTTCATGCTGAAAACGCCTTGAATCCCTCCACATTGAGATCCGTGCCCCTGCTGAGGACCAGGCATAGCTCTGTCAGACAAGACAGCAGGGGGCATGTAACACGACACTTAAACATCAATATACTTGCGCTCTTCTACGAGGGCCGATGCAGGCGTACAAAAGTCATCCCCGTCCTGCCTCCATGAGAAGTTCATCACGCCATCCAGGTGCAGTCATGCGACATGCGCCGCCAACAAACTCGCCACTCTTTGTCCGATCGTCCCCGGCAATAAAATGTCCACGCTAGAGCCTGCTTGTAAGTGCGGCCATGCTATGAGCGAGCACGTGTGGTGGGTGTGGTCAGGGGCCCCAACCAACAGCTGTTTCGCTCCTACTCGGGAGCTTCGTCAGGGTAGGAGGGGCTACCACCATCACGTCATCTTTATAGGCGGCCTTGGATAGCGAAAGAGCCAATCATTTCCCTGCGCTCGCGGCTGCGCAGTATGCAGGCCAGGGCACTTGCTTCCAAGAGTTCCTGTTCCAGCTCGTCATCCTTGGCTCACACCTGCGTGATCAATCCAACCACTCGCAGCACGCGCATGCGCAATAGGGTTCGCTTCACCGCCCATCGCCTGCACAATGTGTCTAGCTCTTTAAGCATTTCCCGGCAACCGAAGGCGTCCGGAAATTCATCTCTTAATATCCACAGTACACCGGCAATAGTAATTCATGCGCCAGTTTGGTAACCACCCACATCTATTAACAATATATGTATAAAGTACTTACTATTCTATTGGGTTTTTTGTAGATGTTACATTCTCTTAACACAGCATCACACATCCAACAATCTCATACACAACTAGGCCTACATAAACGCATAGAGCCGTCAGCCGGACAGGTGACAACCCATTCTGTCTCAGGTCCTCATGTCCATATACGTCCGGGCCCCAGCCCTTAATTACTTAAAATGACTAGATGGCTAGGCTGGGTAAACATTCAGAACCTATGCATCCTATATATCTATGAGCCAACACCAGGGTGCATGGCAAAATAGATATTAAATAGTCGGTGCCAGGGCCCTATTTTTTGTCTTCTCAGGCTATCAGAGAGAAAGCCAAAATTACACCTAGACATATATTACTTAAAAGCCTAGTTCAAGGGCAACTTAATGAAAAAGGAAGAAAGAAAAGAAAAGAAAAGGGGGGGGGGGTGTAGAGGGAAGAATGCCACAGAAGACCACCAGCCCCACTAAAAACCCCCCACCCGCAGGCTGGCCTATAAAAACGCTTTCAGGCCCATATCAGTGTTCAAACCCGTCGGGAACATGGTACCCAGCTCGTAAATTAGCCTTGATTCTTGCTGCAAAAGCCGTACGTCCCAGGATCCCCCTCTATTAGAGCCCTTCAACTTAAAGATACCACATACTGTCAGTCCCGTAGGATCCCCATTATGGTATTGATGAAAATGTGCGGCTAATGGGCTCCTTTCACTGTTGCGTTTGATGTCACCAACATGTTCGCCTATGCGAGTGCGTAGTTCCCTTTTAGTTTTGCCAACATATTTTAGCCCACAAGGGCATGTGATAAGGTAAACAACATACCTAGAGGCACAGTTTATAAAGACACTAATAGGGCGGGGATTTTTACATTTCGGTCCACTAAAACTAGTTGTTTTAAAAATAAATGGACATGCCTTACAATGGCCGCAACTAAATGAACCCACCATATTTGTGATGTTCCTAGTTACTTGGTGGGCCCTATATTCACTTCGGACTAATAAGTCTTTAATATTACTTGCTCGTTTGGCCGTCAACAGTGGACCAGACCCCACAATTTTAGCTATCTTTGGGTCTAGTAACAGCACATGCCAATGGGATTGTAGTATCCCGCGAAATCTATCCCAGTGTGTGCTATATTTTGTGATTAGGCGTACCGGTGGTTCACCTTCCGTCCGCCTTTTCTTCCCGCCCCTTAACAGGTCGCCTCTGGGGATCTCAAGGGCTTTATGGAAGCACGTTCTTAATAGACGGTGGGGATACCCCCTCTCCCTAAATCTTGCAGCCAGACCCCGGGCCTCCCTAACGTAGGCCTCCACCGTACTACAGTTCCTCCTGATGCGAAGGAACTGTCCCAGCGGAATGCCACGACGCAGGGGGCCCGGGTGATGGCTGGAAAAGTGAAGGAGAGTGTTCCCCGCTGTGGGCTTACGATATGTAGAGGTAATCAGGGTATCCGCCTCCTTGGAGATGTTGAGATCGAGGAACTCGATTTTATCAGGGCTTACGTTATAAGTAAGTTTTATATTACGGTCATTATGATTAAGAGAGTCAATAAACTCATCTAGTTGGGCCCTGGTGCCCTTCCACACCAGAAGGACATCATCAATGTACCTTAGCCAGAGGGCAGCGTGTGCCCGAAACTCCGCCCGCCCAAACACCTCGGCGCTCTCCCACCGCCCGAGGTGTAGGCAGGCGTAGGATGGAGCACACGCCGCCCCCATGGCGGTCCCACAGATCTGATGATAAAACACTCCATTGAAACGGAAAAAGTTGTTTGATAATACAAATTCCAGCATTTCCACCAAGAATTCATTGTATGCAGCCTCCCCTGGGCCTAGTTCTTGCAACATGTCCTCCACAGCCTGCAGGCCTACTGAATGAGGGATGGAAGTATATAAACTTTCAACATCGACGCTCACCAATAAACAGTCACCGTCAAAGCGAATGTCCTGAAGTTTGCGAAGCAAGTCACTGCTATCAAGAACAAATGATGGAAGTAACCGTACTAAAGGTTTTAAATTTTCGTCAATAAAACGTTGGAGGGAGTGGAGGGATTTAAGGCGTTTTCAGCATGAAGTAAAATACAAACCCGTTTATATAGGACTGCCTCTAAAAACCTCAGGTGCTGAGCCCTTCTCGATTAGCATGTCATTCTGCCATTGTCTTTTGCCATCTATACATGCTGGATAGACATACAAGGCTGCATTCAAGTGCTCTGTGTTTAGAGCCTCCATATAATTTAAATACTTGTTTATACCAACTTGTTATACATTGGACTTCATGGACAGCATTTTCAGTTTGGCTCCCCTAGGAACTATGATCCTAACATACGCTACAGCTTGCTTTCATCGTGGATAGATTTTTTCTCCCCATATTATATGCTGGCCAGCATTTTTTATTATGAGTGGAGTGTTTGTGAATGTGAGTGTGGAGTCCAGGTTGGCCTGGCAGGGGCCTCCATCTATGTATATATGTTACTCGCATTGCGATTTTAATCAGTGTGTGTTAGTAAGTCTTGTTTGTCATATGCATTGTGTGCCCCATTGCACCATTATTAAAGTATTTTTTCTTTTTTGCTTACCATATTAGTATCTTTATTGGTCAGCCCAGCAAATAACCATTTGTCGGTAGTTTTGTGGATTAAAATAGCATGTGCCTTGGGATGCCCGTGTGGCCTGGTATATTTTAAGCTGAACAGAAACTTTTGACACTAATCCAAGTATGAGAAATGCTTTTGCATAACAGATAGGGTTAAAATAGCATGTGCCTTGGGATGCCCATGTGGCCTGGTATATTTTAAGCTGAACAAAAGTAACAATAATCCAAGTATGAGAAATGCTTGTGCTTAACAAATAGGGTTAAATAGCATGTGCCTTGGGATGCCGTGTGGCCTGGTATATTTTATGATGAACAAAAAGTAACAATAATCCAAGTATGAGAAATGCTTTTGTTTAACTGATATGGTTAAAATAGCATGTGCCTTGGGATGCCCGTGTGGCCTGGTATATTTCAAGCTGAACAGAAAGTAACAATAATCCAAGTATGAGAAATGCTTTTGTTTAACAGATAGGGTTAAAATAGCATGTGCCTTGGGATGCCCGTGTGGCCCGGTATATTTCAAGCTGAACAAAAAGTAACAATAATCCAAGTATGAGAAATGCTTTAGCTTAACATATAGGGTTAATTAGCATGTGCCTTGGGATGCCCGTGTGGCCTGGTATATTTCAAGCTGAACAAAAAGTAACAATAATCCAAGTATGAGAAATGCTTGTGCTTAACAAATAGGGTTAAATAGCATGTGCCTTGGGATGCCAGTGTGGCGTAATGTATTTTAAGCTGAGCAGAAACTTTTAACACTAATCCAAGTATGAGAAATAATTTTGACCTTCTTTACAGCGCCATACTTTGAAAAAAAATCCTTAATTTCATGCCGATCAATCCAAAGGTCAATGCCCTCAACAAAAATAGTGTTCGGCATAAATTTTCCTTCTGGAAGGACGTAACCTTTAGTTTACATGGTTGTGGTAGGTTATATTACAAATTGGGATACCCCAGGCAGCAGTGTCATTGAAAGAGACAGATTGTAATGCAGGCCATACGCAAGCAGAGAAACTCAGGCTACAACAGGCCTCTTTAGTTTACATGGTTGGGGTAGGTTATCTTACAAATTGGGATACCCCACTGTATATGAAACCGAATATAATGCACACCCAAAAGTGGACAATCAGCTTCCAAGAGGCCTGCTTAGTTTAAATAAGAGAGCTGCTTAGCTTAAATAAGAGAGCTGCTTAGTGTAAATAAGAGGCCTGCTTAGTTTAAATAAGAGAGCTGCTTAGTGTAAATAAGAGAGGTAGGTTATGTTATGTTACAGAATGGGATACCCCCACAGCAGACTTTAGAACAGTATATATGCACAGCAACAGTGGATAAGCAGGCTCCAACAGGCCAAATTTCTTCAAATAAGTGTGCAGCTTAGAGGAAATACAGAGGCTAATGGGATGTTACAGAATGGGATACCCCCAAGCAGACTTGAGATCAGTATATATGCACAGAAAAAGTGTCTAAGCAGGCTGCAACAGGCCAAATTACTTTAAATAAGTGTGCAGCTTAGAGGAAATACAGAGGCTAATGGGATGTTACAGAATGGGATACCCCCAAGCAGGCTTTAGAACAGTATATATGCACAGAAAAAGTGTCTAAGCAGGCTGCAACAGGCCAACTTACTTTAAATAAGTGTGCAGCTTAGAAGAAATACAGAGGCTAATGGGATGTTACAAAATGGGATGCCCCCACATCAGACTTGAGATCAGTATATATGCACAGAAAAAGTGTCTAAGCAGGCTGCAACAGGCCAACTTACTTTAAATAAGTGTGCAGCTTAGAAGAAATACAGAGGCTAATGGGATGTTACAAAATGGGATGCCCCCACAGCAGACTTGAGATCAGTATATATGCACAGTAAAAGTGTCTAAGCAGGCTGCAACAGGCCAAATTACTTTAAATTAGTGTGCAGCTTAGAGGAAATACAGAGGTTAATGGGATGTTACAGAATGGGATACCCCCACAGCAGACTTGAGATCAGTATATATGCACAGCAAAAGTGTCTAAGCAGGCTGCGACAGGCCAAATTACTTTAAAGTGGACCAACACCCAGGATTTTGACTATCCTGGGTTTTGGTCCACTTCGGCGGGGCACCCCGATCGGGGGTGCCCCGCTGTGTGAAACCCCCCAGAAACCCCAAAAAACTCACCTCTCAACGCTCCCACGTGAGCGCCGCAGCCAATCCCCGCCAACGTCCAGGCGGGGATCAGGAACGTCCAGGCCGCTTCCGCCGCCGCCGCCTCCCGCGCGTCACTCTCGGCGCGTGCGCGCCCCCGCCGGCCATTCACAGAGGGCCGGCGCGGGCGCGCGCACGTCTGGAGGGGTGCGCGGGAGGTGGCGGCGGCGGAAGCGGCGGCGGATCAGGTAAGGTGTTTTTGGGGTTTCTGGGGGGTTTCACCCCGCGGGACATCCCGATCTCGGATGTCCCGCGGGGTGGGAGGTGATCGGCCCGGGAATCTTATAGATTTCCGGGCCGATCACCCCTGGGTGTTGGTCCTCTTTAAATAAGTGTGCAGCTTAGAGGAAATACAGAGGCTAATGAGATCTTACAAAATGGTAATGTTCCCACAGCAGACTTGAGATCAGTTCAGTATATATGCACATCAAAAGTGTATAAGCAGCCTGAAACAGCTAACAAAGCCAGTCTGCCAGCCAGTAACACTCAGGCTGGATGAAAAAATAAATAAATCTCCCTGTCACTGCCTCCGATTTTTCCAACCTTTCCCTGCTTCTCGCTGACTTCCTGCCTGTCTCCTGCCTGTCCCTGGCTCTCTAACTGTCTCTCCCTGAATACAGCAGTGTCCTGTCTCTCACGAATGCAATAGAGAAATGAACAAAAGCAAGATGGCCACCGCCTTATATAGCGCTGTAACGTCACCGGGCTTGCTGGCTGCTGATAGACTGCATGTGACTGCCCCAGCATGCACTGGAGCGGGGTAGATGTCTGGACATGTCCCGTCCGCCATCTTAGAATGCCTGTAATGTAAATGAATGGATGTTAAAGAAAAACTTAGAGCGATCGAAGCACGGGGAAATTCGGATTCGATCCGAATCGAATTTTTCATGAAATTCGGATCGAATCCGGGTTCGTCCGGATCGATTCACTCATCCCTACTAATAACACAAAAACGAGAAGGGTATGCACAACCTGAAATGCAAAAGGTGCAGGCCCTGGGGGAAGTAAATTACAATCTCAAAGTCAGTGGTACTCTAGAGCTGACCCACTGTCAATCCCACACAATTTGCCGCACACAATTCAAGTATCCAATGCATAAAACATGTTCAAGACAAAACTGACATATACAACAATATTAAAAAAACATAAAACAATAACAAGCTGATTGGGGAGGGGACAGCTGGGCTAATTAATCAGTTAATATTGACAGAGTCATCATAGAATAATCAATAATATCAAGAGCATGTTGAGCGGTAAGATGCTGAAAAAGTGCTAGTGCCTATTATTAAACAATAAGAGGGATAATATTGTGATCAGAAAAAGCCTGTCCAGCAAAGTTTTTGCAAATAGCAGCTGCAATAAAAGTGCATGTATAAAGGTGTGCAAAGATAAAGTGCAAAATAAGGTGCAAAGTGCAATAGTGCCTTCTCAGACAAAATAAGGCTATTATACCTATACCAAGATGTTCAGTGCAATTGTAGAGAAAGTGTCAGCCAGTCAACATGTATGCAGTATTCACAAATAAGAATCAAAAAAAGTCACAGTTTTTAGAGCAAAAAAGAAAGTTAACCCTCTGCACACTCATACTAAAAACTGAAAAACCTAGATAACACTTGTTAAGAACATGGACTGTTAGTTAACATAGATTGCAATGAATGTAAAAGCGAGGTAGCCACGTCAAGGCCGTCCAATTGTTACCCCGTCCCTAACATTACTAAGTTTAAAAGTTTGTGCTAACATTGCTACTTCTTTACTTGTGTGTGCACTGGCAATGCACAACATGAATCAGCCTGTCTAAAGACAGTGCAATAACTTAACTTGCTTGCTCACACACACACAATGAAAAAATACTTTACTTGCCTGCACAGTGCTACAGTTCAAAAAGAGAGTTTAGGTAGAGGCCAATTGGACTCCCTGTTACATTGGGAGAGCTACAATCCAGCAGATCTGGCCACTGACCTGCAAATGCAACAGCAAAAAGGAAGGTAGGATGTGCTCATCCAGTCAATATATAGCAGTCAAGAGGTGCTAGAGGGGTGTGACCACACACACTAAGCAAAAAAGAAAGTTAACCCTCTGCACACTCATACTAAAAACTGAAAAACCTAGATAACACTTGTTAAGAACATGGACTGTTAGTTAACATAGATTGCAATGAATGTAAAAGCGAGGTAGCCACGTCAAGGCCGTCCAATTGTTACCCCGTCCCTAACATTACTAAGTTTAAAAGTTTGTGCTAACATTGCTACTTCTTTACTTGTGTGTGCACTGGCAATGCACAACATGAATCAGCCTGTCTAAAGACAGTGCAATAACTTAACTTGCTTGCTCACACACACACAATGAAAAAATACTTTACTTGCCTGCACAGTGCTACAGTTCAAAAAGAGAGTTTAGGTAGAGGCCAATTGGACTCCCTGTTACATTGGGAGAGCTACAATCCAGCAGATCTGGCCACTGACCTGCAAATGCAACAGCAAAAAGGAAGGTAGGATGTGCTCATCCAGTCAATATATAGCAGTCAAGAGGTGCTAGAGGGGTGTGACCACACACACTAAGCAAAAAAGAAAGTTAACCCTCTGCACACTCATACTAAAAACTGAAAAACCTAGATAACACTTGTTAAGAACATGGACTGTTAGTTAACATAGATTGCAATGAATGTAAAAGCGAGGTAGCCACGTCAAGGCCGTCCAATTGTTACCCCGTCCCTAACATTACTAAGTTTAAAAGTTTGTGCTAACATTGCTACTTCTTTACTTGTGTGTGCACTGGCAATGCACAACATGAATCAGCCTGTCTAAAGACAGTGCAATAACTTAACTTGCTTGCTCACACACACACAATGAAAAAATACTTTACTTGCCTGCACAGTGCTACAGTTCAAAAAGAGAGCCCTGTGCTTCCCACGCTCACCGACGTGTTGCGTGGTCCGCCAACCGCTTCGCCAAGGTGTGAGAGAAATGCGGTACATTGTCAACTATATACCCAGGTAATGAGAATGGAGGGGTGGCTGCTGATCATGGGGGCGGAAGTGACGCAGGTGAAAGGTGCCGCGTCACTTCCTTCCAGAGGAATGCAGCCGAACCCAGAATTACAGCAATGACATGCACCCGCAGGTGCGAGTGTCATTCTGTATAGGCCAGCTGTGTGCGGCTGCACATCTGCTTTGTCATACATTAGCCATGGAACATGGAAGATAAGTATAGAAAACATACGTGCCGCATCGCCACACAGCTTTTGCATGATGATGAGAGATATATTTCTCTGATTGACTTACTCATCAGGGAGGACAAACGGCTCCTGGTGTCAATAAAACTACAGGAGCTCTATGCACAATTAAATTCTCTTGAGGTCTCAAATAAACTGACAAAGTTTAATGAGACACTCAATAGGGAACTTGAGAGATATGAACAGGATGTAACCAACAACAAGAAAAGGAAATTAGAGCGGGACAGACAAGATGCTATACGCAGCCAAGTTTTTAAATGGAAACATCATGGCAATAGGTGGGGGACAAGAACTAATAGCTATTATAGCAGTCATCCATCTAAATATGCTAGCAGGAGACAAAAGGATCAGGATAGGGATATATACCCCAGGTGCCATAGATCCCCTTCCCTTACATCCTCAACCGCTTCGTATAGATCCTCAGAAGTTTCCTCAGCAGATATGAGTTTTTTAGACCAGGCCCATATAGGCGAACCAGGAGGTGGAACAAAAAGGGGAGAAAAAGGAGATCAGAACACCAGAACAAGGGACCAGGGGATGTGGGAACATCATCGCCTATGTTCAAGCGGAGGCGCATGCAATCCCCACAGTCGTCAGGACGCAGGCGGCCGACCCGAACTTGAAAATGATTAATTTGGCTGACATCCCACTGACAGGAACGGGTCCTTTCCAAGGGACTAACACTATTGATAAATTCATTATGGTTAAAGACCTTTACCTTTTTTATAGACGGCTATCTCTGAAGTGCTTCTTCTTTGATACTGCTCAAATGACACAGGAACCCTCTTGGGACAGATCGGATGAACAGGCTCTTAGGGATCTTTTGTTGCTTCTGGCAGAACAGAAATTGATGGAATCTAACATCAAACTGAAAAGGCCTTATACATTTACACCTTCCTGGATGAACATGCCAGCATTGCAAACTTTCATCACTTTGGTCGACTACCCAAGGATACCCACTTTCTACACCTTTCCCAAGATGCACAAGAACCTGTCTAAACCTCCCAGGAGACCAATCATCTCAGGAGGATGGATCTATCTCCACGCACCTCTATCGAAAGGCTAAACAGAATTGACTAACATGCGTAAACGCTTTACTAGAAGTGGTTATCCTCGTAGAGTCCTTGATAGAGCTGCCAGAAATGAACTCCTCAACTATCGGCAAAGAACATTGGATGAAGAGATCAAATTACCCTAGGGGACATAGGAGGGAACAATATACTACACAAAGCTAAAGACAATTGGTTACATGCTGAGCTGGCCAATGAGATTACTGATTACATGAAAAAATATATATACCTTTATTAGTAGTGCAAAGCAGCACCCGAAGCATATGACAAACAAGACTTGGTGTCACACATTATTAAAATCGCAATGCGAAGGACATATTTACATTAAAGGAGGCTTTTGTGGTAGAGACCTTGCAGTTATGTTATTTTTGGTGCATTTTAATGGCCTTGTGCATGGCATAAGACTTTAGTATCCGTCACACTACCTTATAAGGGTTTAAGGTGTTCTGTTAAAATAAATTGAGCGTCCACCTATACGTCTACCTTTCTTGGCCATTGAGGAGGGACACATACTATTCCCTAGGTATAGAGGAGGGGATTTTTTTTTTTTTTTTTTTTTCTTTTCTCAACCAGGGGCCCCATTAGGACCGTTTGGGGTGCTAGCATTAGTGATTGGAAGGCAAATATGGCGTTTACATTGGATAAAGCCTGCCTGCAGAATATGCAATCCGCATTTAGCTCCCATGGGGGCGGAAGTAGTACTGAACAGGATAGTGAAATGAGACCATTATTCAGGAAACATAAGTCTCTAATAATAAAACAGCTTAAACGTCATTGGGACGTATGTACGATTGAGAACTACATCTCGCAAAAAATCATACCCAGAGGTCTCAGGGAGCGGATAGTTCCAGCAGAACATCTGAGATCGGAAAGATTTCTCCTCAAATGGCAGAGGGAATGCATAGACCATGGGGTGCGTTTGATGGAACTCATCATAGATGAGGAACGCACCCAACTGGAACAACTAGAAGGAGAAATCAAGGAGACCAGTAGTAAATTAGATTTATTCTGCCACGATCCAGACTTTACTAAACTCAATGAAATGATTAAAAATGAGGTTGACCGTATTCAGAAAACTATTAAAGAGGTCAAACAGAGAAAGTTTAGACGTGATTTGCTAGAATTCGAGGATGGGAAGATTTTTATGGAGTTTAAACCCAGAAACAGGCCCTTTTCACGCTTGCGACAGTGGCGCGAGGTTTCTAGCGACTTATCAGGCGCAGAAACAGAGGTCTCTGATGATAGCCCCCCGAGGCACTCTCGCAAACCACGTAGAACTGTGTCTTTTTTAGAACCACACCAAAAAAGAGGAGAAGACGCCGAAAGCGTAGCCACCAGGGTCAAATCACTGCGGGGAGTTCGCAAGAAAAAGACAGGGGGTCTTCCCCTTTAGAGAACAATGGTGATTTGGATGGGACAGCAAGCGGCTTGAATATAATTAATTTATCTCACTTTGAATTAAGTGTACATCATAAAACGGTATTGGCAAAAGGCTTATCCTTTTCTCCCTCAGTGGGAGGTGATGAGTTTGAACTGTATAAGGATACTGCCCTTTATCTACGGAAGGTTTTGTTTAAATCTATGTATGGTAATAAGACGAAAGAGCAGGCAGTGCGGACTAATTCTGCTAATGATGACACGCAAATAGTCGAGCGAGTAAATGATCAAATATATTATGGATCTATTGATGAAGTCCCAGATTTGTTACCTGATTTAAGCCGTCTGAAGTGTCCATCCAAAAATTTCCCTCCCCTTAGTCAAAATAAACATTTAGCACTATTTTTACAACTGGTGGAACGGGATTTAGGCCTAGTACAGTGGGGCTCTCTTGGTGGTGAGGATAACTTGACGGGAGCTGAGAGAAAAGCCCTCGATGAATTAAGACAGGCAAAAAATGTTATTATAAAACCTAGTGATAAGGGAGGGAATGTTGTTCTCTTAGATGAACAATATTATGTTAAAGAGGCAGAGAGCCAACTACTAAACAGTGACACGTACAGGGTAGTCCAAGGCAACCCCTTTCCAGAGGTTGTCCATAAGCTTAATGAAAAACTATATTGGGCACGAGAAGAAAACTTGCTAACACATAAGGTGTTTGAATACCTGAGGACTGATGAGTACAATATCCCGGTATTTTATACTATTCCGAAAATTCATAAGAATTCGGTGGCCCCGCCCGGTAGACCTATTGTCTCAGGAAATGGGGGCCCTCTAGAAGGTGTGGCTCGTTTCATTGATGAAAATTTAAAACCTCTAGTACGGCTACTCCCATCATTTGTCCTTGATAGTAGTGACCTGCTCCGTAAACTTCAGGATATTCGTGTGGGTGAAGATTGGCTACTGGTAAGTGTTGATGTTGAAAGTTTATACACTTCCATCCCTCACTCAGTGGGCCTGCAAGCTGTGGAGGAGATTCTACAAGAATTAGGCCCAGGGGAGGCAGCTTACAATGAATTCCTGATTGAAATGCTGGAATTTGTATTATTGAATAATTTTTTTCGTTTCAATGGAGTATTCTATCATCAGATTCGTGGGACCGCCATGGGGGCGGCGTGTGCCCCATCCTACGGCTGCCTACACCTCGGGCGTTGGGAAAGCGCCGAGGTGTTTGGGCGGGCGGAGTTTCGGGCACACGCGGCCCTCTGGCTTAGGTATATAGATGATGTCCTTCTGCTGTGGAGGGGCACCAGAGTCCAATTAGATGAATTTATTAACTCTCTCAATTATAATGACCGTAATATTAAATTAACGTATAATGTAAGCCCCGATAGAATTGAGTTCTTGGACCTCAGCATCTCTAAGGAGGCAGATACTCTGATTACCTCCACTTATCGTAAGCCCACAGCTGGGAACACCCTCCTCCATTTTGCTAGCCATCACCCGGGCCCCTTGCGCCGTGGCATCCCGTTGGGACAGTTCCTTCGAATTAGGAGGAATTGTAGCACGGTAGAGGCTTACGTCAGAGAGGCTCGGGGACTGGCTGCAAGATTTAGAGAGAGGGGTTACCCCCATCGACTATTAAGAACGTGCTTTCATAAAGCCCTTGAGATCCCCAGATGTGATTTGTTAAAAGGTGGGAAGAGAAGGCAAACAAAGGGCGAACCACCGGTACGCCTGATTACAAAATATAGTACACACTGGGATAGATTTCGCGGCATACTACAATCTCATTGGCATGTGCTGCGATTGGATCCAAAGATAGCTAAAATTGTGGGGCCCGGTCCATTATTGACGGCCAAACGTGCAAATAACATCAAAGACCTATTGGTTCGAAGCGAATATAAGGCCCACCAAGTAATTAGAAATGTCACAAATACGGTGGGCTCATTCAGGTGTGGCCATTGTAAGATATGTCCTTTCGTCTCTAAAACCATCAGTTTTAGTGGCCCAAAAAGTAAAAATCCTCGCCCTATCAGTGCATTTATAAACTGTGCCTCTAGATATGTAGTGTACCTCATCACATGCCCTTGTGGGCTGAAATATGTGGGTAAAACTGTAAGGGAATTACGCATCCGTATAGGCGAACATGTTGGTGACATCAAACGCAATAGTGATAAAAGTCCATTAGCTGCTCATTTTCACCAATACCACAATGGGGACCCTGCAGGTTTAACAGTATGTGGCATCTTTAAGTTGAGGGGCTCTAATAGAGGGGGATCCTGGGACACACGGCTATTGCAGCAAGAATCAAGGTTAATCTATGAGCTGGGCACTATGTCCCCGGCTGGCTTGAATACTGACATGGGCTTGAAAGTATTCTTATAGGCCCCCCCCCTGTTTCTTTCTTCCTATATTTTTACATTTGTAGGAGAATATATTGGTGATATAAAAAGGTATCAGTGAGAAAGGTTCATTAGCTATATATATTTGTTAATATTACACCTTCTTTTGAACTTTATATCTCCAAGCGTTGCACACCACTATATATATGTTTTTTTTTTTTTTTTTTTGCTGACAGCCCGCTTGAAGGTAAATAGAAGGGCGTTGGTGTTAAACACTGAGGGACTAGCTGAGGACTGTGTCCTGGAGGCCTTAGAGACGTAAGGATGATTAGGAATAGAATTGGCAATCCCATATACGTGCATAAATTTAGGTTTAGGTGGGCTTGAATTTGGTGGTTAGTTGACGCTGTGTAAATATAAGGTAACACCTTTATATTCATTAGGATAGTAAGAGCCTTAGGCGTTTATACTATAGGAGGCTATTGATACATCGTATGAACTTTTATCGCTAATGCACAAGTGTTGTTAAGAATGCAGACTCTCGTCTGTTCTGTGAGCAGTCACCTAAGGAGTTAAATACATTGTGCTGATGATGGGCGGTGAAACAAGTTGCAATGGCGCATGCGCACGCAGCGTAAGTGACGGGTGTTGGAATAAATGGAATAAAAGTTATGGCGCATGCGCGCGCCGCGAGTAGCGGTGTTGATTGCGCAGGCGCGCCTAGGGGACGACGAGTGAAAGCTGGAATTGGTAATTGTGAATGCGGTGCCGCACCTTATACAGCTGTGAATGCAGCGGAATGATTGGCTACTCTGCTTGATTCACTTTGCAAAGCCGCCTATAAAGATGACGCGATGGCGATAGCCCCTCCTACCCTGACGAAGCTCCCGAGCAGGAGCGAAACAGCTGTTGGTTGGGGCCCCTGCCCACACCCACTGCACGTGCTCACTCAATGGCTGGCCGTACTTCATAACAGACTGTGGCATGGACATGTCGACGTTGTGGACACCTGGATAATTATAATGGTGGCGAGCTTGGAGACAGCATACGCCGCATGACTGTAATCTTTGACGATCTGAGGGATCCTGCAAAGAGGAAGGACGACATTGACCTCTGTATGTCTGCATTGGCCCTTGCCAAAAAGCGCAAGTACATTATTGCTTAAGAGTTGCTACATACGCCACCTGCTGCTTTACTTGATATAGCGCTATTGGGCTTACATTAGAGGAATAGATCTTAATGTGGAGGGACCTGAGCTGTCCCTCACGTGAAACTTCATGCATATCTGCCCGTACTGGACAATTGTTTAAAGAATCCTTTGTTTTCAGTCCTCTTCAGTCAGTATACCGGCACGCCACTTTCCAGCAGCCCCGCACTATCCTCACAAGTTGGACAGATATAAGAGGGTATATTGTAGTGCTCTGGGATCAGAGCCTGTCTTAAATCATCTTTACACCCACGTCCAATAAACTGCCCTACATCTGTTCCCTGTGGATAGTTCTCAAGATCGGCTTTCCCATGTATGGTGTCTCTTGGGACATGTTTCAGCTAGTCCAATTGTGGATGGTTCATCCCTTTTTGATTATATGCTGGCCAGCAGGTATGAGTGGTGCGTCTGCAGTTGTGAGTGTGGAGTCCAGGTCGGCCTGGCAGGGGCCTCCTTTAATGTAAATATGTCCTTCGCATTGCGATTTTAATAATGTGTGACACCAAGTCTTGTTTGTCATATGCTTCGGGTGCTGCTTTGCACTACTAATAAAGGTATATATATTTTTTCATGTAATCAGTAATCTCATTGGCCAGCTCAGCATGTAACCAATTGTCTTTAGCTTTGTGTAGTATATTGTTCGCATAGTGGTTAGCTGAGCGCTCTGTGTATTTTTAGGGGCAGTGCCTATGTACTGTTATACATGTGATCTTTAGCTGGGTTTCCCACTTTCCCCCTTTTTAGACATAGGAGGGAACCCCAAACAAAAACTTCAACAACGAGAGGCTAAATGGATCTATAAACTCAACAGCAAAGCACCATGGGGCATAAACGAGGACTTCGCGTTCACAGCATTTTCCTGCATGGCCCATATGGCTCCCTCTCCTGAAACAGCAACCTGTATAACTGGGTCGCTGTTACTTTAAGAGAATTTCTCTTCCAACCTCTGTGTTGAGGGACCAAGTATATCAAACAAAAATGTAGATACATGTAAATGGGCAACTGGCTCCTTTGAAGAAAACTTAATCTTAATTTTAATTGGTTCCATATTGGGCTGCTTTGCCCTCTGACATTGATGTATTTACAGCGTAGTTATCATGTTGCGTGACTCACTAACCCCCCGAGAAATAGTAAATAAAGAACTTCCAGCCATAATTGCATTATTATACCCTCCTTTGATTTTCCCTCTTTTTAGTAGACATTGGGTATAATGGATCCTGCCATTAAATGCATCATCTACATCATTGGCTAAATAAGTATTTGAGTAGCACAAAGGTTGTCCCTTCTAGTAGATCCCCCTCTTTCTTCTCTCATTCCCGCCCCCCCCCCCCCTCCCCTTGCTTATCCTTTTGCATTCGGGAGTACACATTAGATATATACTCGTGCATAAATCTGAATCAGGCCAATACCTATTTATGCCAACACTTGATCATATTAACCGTGAAAGCAAGAGTATC
Organism: Gastrophryne carolinensis; assembly: GCA_027917425.1. Taxonomy (NCBI): domain Eukaryota; kingdom Metazoa; phylum Chordata; class Amphibia; order Anura; family Microhylidae; genus Gastrophryne; species Gastrophryne carolinensis. The sequence goes on along the minus strand of CM051234.1, from coordinate 14,503,170 downwards.
CCTTGCTTTGCACGACCTTTAAAGCATTTGGCCAGTGCAGTTATCATTACATGTATATAATTATGTTGGAACTATAATCATGCTGCTGTGAATTTAGATCGGCCTTGACATGTTCCCTCTACCCCGACTAGATGTGAAGACTGGTGTGAATGTGTACACTTATACCACAACTAGCTGTAAAGACTGGGGTGAATGTGTACACTTATACCACAACTAGCTGTAAAGACTTTGGTGAGTGTGTACCCTTGTGCTTCAACTGGCTGTAAAGACTGGGGCAATTGTGTACCCTATACCACCACTTGCTGTATAGACTGGGGTGATTGTGTCACTGTAACTGTAGGTGTCTAATAATGCAGAAAGTAGCAAACAAGGGTCAGGAAAAAGCCCGCGGTGCTCCTGCTGCTGGTAATAGAGCTGGTGCTCATCCACTCACTGGTGCTGCAGGGAAAGTACGTCTTTCATCCTTGTCTGCTACACCTTCCTCTGGTGCAAGCAGGTGCCAGGATTTGGAGGACTTTTATGCCTTAGTACTGCTGGCAGAGTGGTTAGCCCAGACCAAATTGGGGCAGTCATAGATTATATGGCAGACTATTTTGGGGGATATTCTTCCACCCACTCCACTGCAACTGAGAGCACAGAGCCCTCCACCCCCCCCAGTAAAATCTGCAAGGCCGTCCCAGCCATAAGTCACAGAGTCACTAATGCTCTATGATGACACATTTGGTTGGGATACCATAGACCATCCACCTGCCCCTTCCTCAGTTGCAGACCTAGGGATTACGGATGCCCAAGAGCTTCTGTGGAGAATGAGGACATGGTCATTGTATCATCACAGGACACCCTGGATGATAATGAGACCCAAGTGCTGACAGCTTTCTGCATTGTTGAAGCTGAGTGGGAGGCTAGCAGGGAGGAGTGGGTAGGAGAGGATGCAACGGAGGATGACCTAGACTCTACATGGACTGAAGGCCATCACAGTTCAGAGGAAGAGGTGGTGGTCAAACAGCCCCAGGCAGCCAGCAGAAGAAGAATGCAAACCCTTAGGGGTAAGCCCACCCACTGCCCCTCACACCCAGGGACTGAGTGCTACAATATAGACTCAGAGGATCTCACCAGCATGGCATTTATTCATGCAGTCCACAACAGACAAGACAGAGGTCATTTGCAAGCTGTGCTAACAATCGCTGAAGCAAGGAAAAACTGCTAATCATCTCTGCACATGAACAGGCATCTGCAAGCAAAAACATGAGCTGTGGCGGCAGAACTACCATAAAAATCTGCAAACACTTGAGTCTTCCTCTGTCTCAGCCTCCACCTCCACAAAAAGTCTACCTGCCCCCCCAAAGGGAGAATGTGGGAACCCCATCTACTCCAGCACCAGCAGCACCTGGAGCAGCACCACCACCAAGCTGGTCCGCATCATCCCAGGGAAGTGTTCAGCTCTTCATCCTACAAACTTTGGAGAGAAAGTGAAAGTTGGGCCTATCTCAACCATGAGCCCTGGCCCTGAATGAGAGCATGAGAGCAAGTTGCTGGCCTTTGAAATGCTCCCATTCCGCCTGGAGGAGACGTACGTTTTTAAAGATCTCATGGAGATCTCAAGATCTCATGTACCACAATAAACTGTTTCCAGCCACCACTACTTTTCTCGCCAGGCCACCCTGCCCTGCACCAACAGCTTGTGAAAAAAATAAAATGTACACTGGACAATGCCATTAGTTCCATTGTCCACCTCTCCATAGACACATGGACAAGTAAGCATGGGCAGGGACATTACATCTCTCTAACTGCCCACTGGGTGAATGTAGTGGTGGCTGGGACTGAAGCCGGAAGCACTGTGGCGCAGATCTTTCCACCACTCAGAATTCCGGGACATCAGTTGGTGCCTCCTGTAGCCTCCTTCTCCTACTCTTAGATACATTTATTGATCAAACATACACATGAAAGACAAATATCACAACACTACTGTTTAAAATAGCTTCTGGACCAAATATTAATACATAGAAGCTATGCAATATAAGCAATATATGTAGCAAGGCTCAACAATATTTCTCCTAAATACAATCGGAATTATAAACTCACGAAAAGCCAACAACTAATAAAGTGTCCTAGTGCTATATACTGTGAAGGAGAGTACATCCTCTCCCCCACTAAAGTGCATAAACACAAAATGCTAATAGTGTAAAATTACAACAATGCAAAAATCAAAATAGATTAGATATGATGATAGATAGATAGATAGATAGATAGATAGATAGATAGATAAAAAGATATGGCATAGATAGATAGATATTTAGATAGAAGGATATATAGATAGGTAGATAGATAGATAGATAGATAGATAGATAGATAGATAGATAGATGAGATGAGCGAACTTGAAAAATTTGATTTGGCCGATTCGCCGAATCTTCGGAAAAAATTGTTTCGGTCCAAATTTATTCGCGATGGATCGCTATTAAAAATGGCTATTTCTGGGCTTCCAAGAGCCTCCATAGGGTTGCAAAACGTTTTGCCTGGCTGTAACATGCATAGGATGCAGGCTGGGTTAGTGAAATGATATTGTAAAGAAGTATGACATGCAGATCAGAGGCGTTGCTATTAGATTCGCTGTCGCAGAGCGGCACAATTACAGAGCCTTGAGGTGGCATCAGCATGATGAGCCCATATATTGCCTGAAAGACACACTCTGGACTTGGTAGCTGCATAGGGAGTTCATATATTACCTGAAAAACTCATTGGAGTTGGCAGCAGCATTAGGAGCCCATATATTGCCTAAAGACACATTGGAGTTGGCAGCAGCATTAGGCGCCCATATATTGCCTGAAAGACACACCCAGGAGTTGGCAGCAGCATTAGGCGCCCATATATTGCCTGAAAGACACACCCAGGAGTTGACAGCAGCATAGGGAGCCCATATATTGCCAGAAAAACACACCCTGAATTTGGCAGCAGCATAGGGAGCCCATATATTGCCTGAAAAAACACATTGGAGTTGGCAGCAGCATTAGTAGCCCATATATTGCCTGAAAAACACACCCTGGAGTTGGCAGCAGCATTAGGAGCCCATATATTGCCTAAAAGAGACTCTGGAGTTGGCAGCAGCATTAGGAGCCCATATATTGCCTGAAAGAGACTCTGGAGTTGGCAGCAGAATAAGAAACCCATATATTGCAGGAAAGACACATTGGAGTTGGCAGCAGCATGGGGATACCATATATTGCCTTAACCCTTTGAGTGCCAGCCTACTTAGATTTTTTGTCACACTCTGTTGCCCGACGACTTTTCACGTTTTTGCGCTACACGTGTGCAACCTTGATTTTTGAAGGGATTTCCAGGGATTTCCATGAAAATTATATAATGGTTTTTTCAGCAGAGTCTGGGCTTCAACATGAAATGTCTTGTTTGGCCTTTTTTTAGTGTATTCTCAATACTTTTGGGTGGGTTCTCTTACAAAGCTTAACATGTGTACTTTCAGGGAATATATGGTTTATAGGGGATATTCCAAATGTAAAGGGTTGTTTTGGTTGAAAAATTGCAAGGTGCACACTTTGTCTGCAGAACTGAAATTTTCAAGTAAAATTTTCAAGTAAAATTTCAAGTATGCGCACGCTTTACTTTGTGGTGTTAGCCAACTCTTCCCTTGACAGTAGCTATGCATATTGGGTATCGTTCTGTTCGGGGCATGTTTCTTTTTGAGATTTTACTTGTTTTTTTTTTTGTTTGCATATAGTTTTTTTTTAGGATAATGTGGCTTGTCTTTTTATTCTTTTTTAGGGAAACTTTGTGCAACCAAAGAATACATTGAGGGATTGCTTTCAGAAAACTAAGCCCACATAAACAAGCTTGGTACGCCTAGAAAGCTTAAGGCATGTACTTCCAGAAAATATATAGTTTGTGGGGGGTATTTCAAATGTAAAGGGTTGTTTTTCTGGAAAAACTGCAAGGTGCGCATAGTGCATAGCGCAATTGTAGTAGATCTGAAATTCTCCTAAAGCTTTGTTTCAGTTTGGGGGAGTCTCCTTGGCAGGAAAGGGTGTCTACTAATACATATGTGGTACTGCTGTGACCGGGAGAAATCGGGAGTTTCGCACACAATAAAATTTTATTGACAAACTTACTTTTTTATTACAAAAAAAACACTACAAATTGCAAAAAATAGATTTTTTTAATTTTTTTGCACATATTTCACCAAAAATTATTGAGAATACACCAAAAAAAAGGCCAAACAAGACATTTCATGTTGAAGCCCAGACTCTGTTGAAAAAAAAACAATATATAATTTTCCTGGGAAATCCCTGGAAATCCTTTCAAAAATCACAGTTGAACATGTGTAGTGCAAAATAGTGAAACATGGTCTGGCAACAGAGGGTGACAAAAGCTGCAGCTCAGTGAGCAGCATGCCCTTTTCCATATTGTCAATCTCCCTCAGTGTTGCATTTTGGTCCTCTAGATCTCTAACCCGAGCTTCCAGGTTTGCAATTTGCTCACATTTACCACAGCGGTATTCACCCGGGAACTGCTGCTCCTGAAGTGTATATACATATGACAAACTGTGCACTGAGTAGACCTCCAATATTGCTGGCCATTATCACAGTTACAAAACAGCAGTAAAAACAATTTTAGTGCTTACAGTTGCAGTAACTTTGGCTTGTACCTTCTTATTTTATCACAGAGGCAATAAGAACACTTGAAGTCCCCCAATCTAAAGTCCCTTAATGAAAAATTCCCTCACTTATAATACAACCTCACTTGCAAGTACAACTGGAACTCACAAAAGCTCCTGAACTCGCTTAAAGCAATCTTATTTATATAAAACAATACATCCCTTCCAAATGGCAGTCTTTGTCTGACAAACAGCTAGATAGATAGATATGGGATGGATACGTAGATAGATAGATAGATATATAGATAGATATATAGATAGATAGATAGATAGATAGATAGATAGATAGATAGATAGATAGGCGATAGATAGATAAATAGATAGATAGATAAATAGATATGAGATAGATAGATAGATAGATAGATATGCGATAGATAGATAGATAGATAGATAGATAGATAGATAGATAGATAGATTATATGTGATATGACAACTGTTTTTCATTTTTACAGACCGATTGCAAAGATATTTGCCGACTTTGTGACATTTACATTTGTGGTTAAAACTATAAATAGATGGAATATTTTACCCAACATGACTTTGGGTTATTTTATATGTGACACCTGTGGAGACGCAACACACACTGTGTATAATATTCTGCAAACTCTGTCTGGATACAAGAAGGAGGCTCCGAACTATTCCTGCAGCAATCAGGGTGAGGTCATCGGCTTTGTGGGCAGTAATTTTGCTATGGCAGAGTTAATCAGAATATCTGGCTACTCACAGGTAAGAGGGCACCTTATGCAATCTTTTATAATACATCACCCAGAGGGACCCTCAAACCTGTAGCACCTACGCGCCCATAGCTACCATGGCACTTCCAAAGGGTGAAGGTCCCTGCGGGTGCTGGGGTTTCGAAGGTGCTGCGGGTTTGAGTGTCTCTCAGGGTGATGTATTATTGAAGGTTGCTTAATTAATATTGGTCCTTGTATTATCTATTGTTGTTGCACATGTCGTTATTTATAGATATTTATGGAGATTTCATTGCTAGCAATTTCAGGATCGCTTGTGGCATGCTGCACTTTATTTTCCTACTTTGGTTTTAAACTATGCTGGTGCGCTCTTTTCGCCTCTGGCGACGTCACTGGGGGCCACTGTGTGAGGGGAAATCCCCTCCTTGGGTTCCTGTCCAAAGAGCCCATATACTTCTTTAGGGACAATTAATACCCAGAATAAAGAAACTCCAGAAGAAGTGATAATTGCTATGTAAAAAATAACCCTCATGCTTACAAGTAAGTGCACTCATAATACCTTTTAGTAAAGTATATGTAAAACAAAATCAAATAATATACAATATAAACGTATTCTACAATTTATGTTTTGTAGTGTATATAAATGGTGTACTGATGAAGCACATAACGCTAAAGGTATAAACTCCTTGCTACAACTGTGAACTTCAATCTGAATACTTGCTACAAAACTGTCCCAACAAAGAGATGTACAAGAAATAAATGAAAAATTGAACACTAAGTTACAGTTTGTTGAAATCACAATAATTTAATCATTTAATTTTTACTTTTGCTTTTTGTAAAACGAATGCTATATGTGTAATATGGACCAAAGGGTAACTTTACACGTTTTAAAATATCCCAATTTCCAATCAGTGAAAGGGTGAGGGATAACCCCCCCCAAATATGACACAACCTTGAAAAGACACAATAAAGGAGCTTACTTCCTCCCCACAAAAACGACAGAGGGAATCACAACTTGGTGATATTCCCTCTTTTCCTTTCCCCCCCCCCCATGTTGCATGTGTAGACTTTACATCAGAGTGGTGCGGTCAGTTGGGGTCAGCTAGTTGTTCTGACCTTTATGAGCGTATTCAATTTGTGACCTTGCACGCCTGGTGTGGTAAATTTATGTTTTGTGGTGCAGCTCTTACTTAGATTTGGTCAACAATTAAAAAACATACAGTTGGACTGACACTGTGGATATATGCAGCTTCTTTTTGAAAATTGTGATGTTAGCACTGGTGTAAAAAATACTGTTTGGGTGCAGAGGTCCACAGGTTGGAGGTCACCGAAGGAGAAGCGCGTCTTTAGTTAAAATTAATTCAGATACAAAAACTTACTTAAGAGTTTTTTTTTATTTGTTTTCTCCCTATCATAAAGATTATTTTTATTTAAGGGTAGAATGTGTTTAAGCAGGACCTCAGACCTTAAGGGAACCAACATGGAATGGGTTTGTCTACCTTGGGGAGCAACAGGGTCTGGTGCCTCTTCAGAATTTTTGGTCCTGAATTCTTGCCAATCTTTGCCTTATATTTAGGACAGTGTAATGTTGTCAGGTTCCTTCTAATTTTTGGATATTAATGTATATAGTTGGGGTTGGCTTGAGGTTTTAGGGTGAGCTTTGGCCTGATGCTCTAGTTCTAGTTGTTTATGATGCCCATTCTGAAAACATTATTTATGTATAGTCATATGGATTTAACATTGGGTGCCAAGTTTATGAGGGATCAAAGGAAATCTTGAACCTTATTGGGTGGGGGCTGTTGTCAGGCTTCTTTTGTGGTTCACTTTTTGAGAAAATATTTCAGTTTTGTTTATATGGTTATATCATATAGTTAATAATGCTAAAAATACCGTATATAAGACTCTCCGACTTTTGGGGAAAAATGTCTGTGCGCCTAATTGGGCGAATGTAAAAAAAATAAATAAAGTAAACTCACGGTTACCGGCGCTTCCATGTTGCCTGCCACACTGTGGGAGGCCAGTGTGGCAGGCAACGTCTTTTCCGGCAGCGACAGCAGCAGCAGGGACAGAGACAGTGCCCGCCGCTCCTCCATCTGCTGCCTCTTCCGGATGGGGCACATGCAAGCACCGGGGTCAGTGAAGCAGGTGGGCGTGGCCTGCACTAACTCAGTGCAGGCCACACCCACCCACTGCTCTAGCCTGGGTGTTCTCCCATGCCCAGGAATAGGCAACAGATGGAGGAGCAGCGGGCGCTGTCTCTTTCCCTGCCGCTGCTGTCGCTTCTAGAAAAGACAGCGATAGCAGCAGCGAGGCGCTCAGTGGAGCGGTGCCAGCGGAGAGGTGAGTTTTACATTTTCTTTTCCTTTTACTTCTAGGGGGATGCCACACTGCCTATGGGAATGGGGGGAGGGGGAATTCCACTCTGCCTATGATAATGCGGGGGCATACTGCCTATATGGGGAATGGGAGGGGGTGCCACACTGCCTATATGGGGAATGGGAGGGGGGTGCCACACTGCCTATATGGGGAATGGGAGGGGGGAATGCCACACTGTCTATGCCACTGGGATATCCCACACTGCCTATGGGAATAGGAGGGGGAATGCCACACTGCCTATATGGGGAATGGGATGGGGGCATGCCACACTGCCTATGGAATGGGGGCATCTCACTCGGCCTATGGGAATAGGAGGGGAGCATGCCACACTGCCTATGAGGAAGGTAATAGGCGGAATGCCACACTGTCTGTAATGGTGTGTTTTTGGTTTAAAATATGGCAAAAATGTGGTCGGTATTTATGCAGGCTGTCCACTCTCAATTCACCTGTAAATCTTTCTAAAGCCTTCAGGCATTTCAAGTGAATATGTTTCCAGGAGACAGATTTCTCTCCACCACCTCAGCCCCTAGGTACTTTAATGTATCCATTAACATTATCCCCAGGTGTAATTAGCCTCTGCTAAGGCTAAACAATGTGCCATAGGTATAACTTTGATAAAACTGTCCCCTTTGTTTATTTAAACCATATCTCTGATACAGAGAGTATATATTTGCTATTACATGGGAAAATCATGGACCAGGAGATCACAATTCTGTCTTACTATCCACCAAATGTGAAGAAGCTCCTTCTTTTGTAGATTACGACAATTCGTTTGCTACTGGTTATGAGCAAGAACTTTCGGTCCCCAGCGCATAACCAGTAGCAAACGAATTGTCGTATGTAACTAATGCCCCTTGTATAATATGTATATCTAGTTGTATACTATGTGTTGTGTAATATGTATATCTAGCAAATGTTTGAACCCCCCGATGTATATAGTATGTGCGTCTAGCAAATGTTCAACCTCTATGGAGAACCCCCCTTCCAGAAAATATTCCTTGTATGTATTCTGTACCTACTTGGCGACCAATAAAGTATTCGTATTCGTATTCGTATTATCTGATATTGTAAAAGTACATGGTGGTGGCTTGATCCTCCTCTCTGGTGACGACAGTCTTGTTCTTAATCCTGCACCAGACAGATAATCCTTAACCTCAGCTCATAGTTCAAAATATATAAATATTAATAAGAGATAATTCACTAACATGGGCTAGCATTTATATGGCGGGAGGTTTATCCAGAGGCTTTACTAATTTCCCACTTTCCACAAGCTTTACTCTCAAATAGACCATATCTTGGTACCCAGGCTCTTCTTATCCAAAATTATATCCTCGGCTATCTGTGGTTACTGTATGTTTTGTATGACACTATGGGTCCTCAGAGGTCCATTTTAGTGCCTCCTTTAATAGCTCACTTTTTTCTGCCCTTCTGTGGTGGATAATCTCCATACAAAAATAGCTGAATATTTTAAGCTTAATAAATATTTGGTGGGATAACTCATCACTGTATGGGAAGCATCAAAGGCATCTACATGGGGCAAGTTATACAACATGCTTCGAGAAAAGAAAAAGCTCAAATCCCTTTTCAACGTTGACTAATGAATAGTGTTGAGTAGACCAGTAGAAATTGGGGTTCGGCAAGTTCAGCCGAACTTTAAACAAAAGCTTAAAGACCTGAACTTGACCCAACCCCCATATAAATAAATGGGCATCCAAACTTGGTGACCCAAAAATGGCTGTAAAATGAGGGTAGTAAGGATTTGTAGGCTGCCATAACCCACATAACTCTATAACAGGCTGTGTGGCAGAACCCTCCCTATACCAGGATGTGTGGCAAAATCCCCCCTATAACATGCTGTGTGGCAGAAACCCCCCATAACGGGCTGTGTGACAGAATCCCCCGTCACAGAAGCAGCCCACTTCTGTCCAACTGCCAGCAGAGGGCTCCCAAGTTCGGGTCCAGAATCCAGGAAGTTCCACCCGCTCACCAGCAGAGGGCACCAAAGTCCCCTAGATGTCCACAGGTGCACACAAAATCAGCTTCTACCAGCAAGTGTGCATGCATGCACTCGCATCAACTCTTTAGCTGTGATGTGTTTATGTGTGCTCAAGCGTACATCCATCTGCCCAATCTGAGTTTTTGTGTGCATGCACATAGTGTGTGCACGAACTGGCATTCCCTAATGCACAGGCTCAGGGGCCTATAAAGCTCAGCGAGCCCTGCTTTCCAGCGCCAGTTGCTCATTGCCGGTTTCTGCTATCCACTGTTTCCATCTTGTCGTGTATGACCTGGCTTGAATATTTGGAGCGGACCGTGGGCACATGCTCTGGGGAGCGAGGGGGATTCTTGGACCTAGGGTAGGGCATCCCATGTTGGTGCGGCATGTGTGGGTGGAGGTGCACTTACTGGTTTAAATGACGCTTAGATCCAGAGATGACAATCATGGTTGAACTCAACTCGGTCTTTATTAGTTAGCTTCCTTCCATCAGTCAGCAATCAGTCAGTACAGCATGATCCACAGGTTACAACAACAGTCAATGGTAATGGTCGCCTCCATAGCTGGCTCTCGGCTCCTCCTCACTACATTACACTGCAATCCCCTCATGACTCAGTAGAACAAAGAACACTCTAGAAGGATAGGTCTCCCCCTTATGTAACCTTGGTATTGTTGCCTTTCCAAACACTGTTGCGAGTCCCAACCAATAGCAGGGCAGTTAATGTTGCCAATGCCATCTGGCTTATTCTCTATTTACAAACTTAAAGAAGGTTCCTAGACCATTAAAGTACTGTATGATCCATTTCTTAGGCAATACTGCCATCATGTGGTTTCAAGACGCAATAGGCCTAAGAACTGCACCCCACAGGTTGAACTACTTAAATTAATGGTTCCTATTCACTATCAGGGCCTACTCCACTGACAGGGCCCAAATGTTTTCTACTTTTAAAGTGTTGCCCATGGTTTCCACCCATCACATATTGACTGCGATCCTGTGTTGCCCGTCTGCGACCCCGGCCTGCTTACTGACTCTGCATCTGTTCCCCAGCCTACGACCTTGGTCCATTCTCTATTTCTCAATCCAGTCTGCCTCCCATCACACTTGTCTTGGTCTTTCTCTGCCCTTTGTTTGGCAAAACTCCCTCTCCGATTGCCTGACCTGGGACCCTTCAGCAGCTCAGTTTGTTCCCACTATTAGGGGCTCTAGTGAATATCTGGCTGGTCCTTAGATTCCAGGCTCTCAGGCTGAGAGGTGAGTCATTATGTCAGTCTCCACAATCAGGGCTCCATCTAGGACAGACTGTGTGACAGAATCCCACCATAACATGCTGAGTGGCAGAATCCCCCCATAACATGCTGAGTGGCAGAATCCCCCCATAACATGCTGAGTGGCAGAATCCCCCCATAACATGCTGAGTGGCAGAATCCCCCCATAACATGCTGAGTGGCAGAATCCCCCCATAACATGCTGAGTGGCAGAATCCCCCCATAACATGCTGAGTGGCAGAATCCCCCCATAACATGCTGAGTGGCAGAATCCCCCCATAACATGCTGAGTGGCAGAATCCCCCCATAACATGCTGAGTGGCAGATTCCCCCCATAACATGCTGTGTGCCAGAATCCCCCCATAACAGGCTGAGTGGCAGAATCCCCCATAACATGCTGAGTGGCAGAATCCCCCATAACATGCTGAGTGGCAGAATCCCCCCATAACAGGCTGAGTGGCAGAATCCCCCATAACATGCTGAGTGGCAGAATCCCCCATAACATGCTGAGTGGCAGAATCCCCCATAACAGGCTGAGTGGCAGAATCCCTCCATAACATGCTGAGTGGCAGAATCCCCCATAACAGGCTGAGTGGCAGAATCCCCCCATAACATGGTGAGTGGCAGAATCCCCCCATAACAGGCTGTGTGGCAGAATCCCCCCATAACATGCTGAGTGGCAGAATCCCCCCATAACAGGCTTAGTGGCAGAATCCCCCCATAACATGCTGAGTGGCAGAATCCCCCCATAACATGCTGAGTGGCAGAATCCCCCCATAACAGGCTGTGTGGCAGAATCCCCCCATAACATGCTGAGTGGCAGAATCCCCCATAACAGGCTGAGTGGCAGAATCCCCCAATAACATGGTGAGTGGCAGAATCCCCCCATAACAGGCTGTGTGGCAGAATCCCCCCATAACATGCTGAGTGGCAGAATCCCCCCATAACAGGCTTAGTGGCAGAATCCCCCCATAACATGCTGAGTGGCAGAATCCCCCCATAACATGCTGAGTGGCAGAATCCCCCCATAACAGGCTGTGTGGCAGAATCCCCCCATAACATGCTGAGTGGCAGAATCCCCCATAACATGCTGAGTGGCAGAATCCCCCATAACATGCTGAGTGGCAGAATCCCCCCATAACATGCTGAGTGGCAGAATCCCCCCATAACAGGCTGTGTGGCAGAATCCCCCCATAACATGCTGAGTGGCAGAATCCCCCATAACATGCTGAGTGGCAGAATCCCCCATAACATGCTGAGTGGCAGAATCCCCCATAACAGGCTGAGTGGCAGAATCCCTCCATAACATGCTGAGTGGCAGAATCCCCCATAACAGGCTGAGTGGCAGAATCCCCCCATAACATGCTGAGTGGCAGAATCCCCCCATAACAGGATGTGTGGCAGAATCCCCCCATAACATGCTGAGTGGCAGAATCCCCCCATAACAGGCTTAGTGGCAGAATCCCCCCATAACATGCTGAGTGGCAGAATCCCCCCATAACATGCTGAGTGGCAGAATCCCCCCATAACAGGCTGTGTGGCAGAATCCCCCCATAACATGCTGAGTGGCAGAATCCCCCATAACATGCTGAGTGGCAGAATCCCCCATAACATGCTGAGTGGCAGAATCCCCCATAACAGGCTGAGTGGCAGAATCCCTCCATAACATGCTGAGTGGCAGAATCCCCCATAACAGGCTGAGTGGCAGAATCCCCCCATAACATGCTGAGTGGCAGAATCCCCCCATAACAGGATGTGTGGCAGAATCCCCCCATAACATGCTGAGTGGCAGAATCCCCCCATAACAGGCTTAGTGGCAGAATCCCCCCATAACATGCTGAGTGGCAGAATCCCCCCATAACATGCTGAGTGGCAGAATCCCCCCATAACATGCTGAGTGGCAGAATCCCCCCATAACATGCTGAGTGGCACAATCCCCCCATAACATGCTGAGTGGCAGAATCCCCCCATAACATGCTGAGTGGCACAATCCCCCCATAACATGCTGAGTGGCAGAATCCCCCCATAACAGGCTGAGTGGCAGAATCCCCCCATAACATGCTGAGTGGCAGAATCCCCCCATAACATGCTGAGTGGCAGAATCCCCCCATAACAGGCTGAGTGGCAGAATCCCCCCATAACATGCTGAGTGGCAGAATCCCCCCATAACATGGTGAGTGGCAGAATCCCCCCATAACACGCTGAGTGGCAGAATCCCCCCATAACATGCTGAGTGGCAGAATCCCCCCATAACAGGCTGAGTGGCAGAATCCCCCCATAACATGCTGAGTGGCAGAATCCCCCCATAACATGGTGAGTGGCAGAATCCCCCCATAACACGCTGAGTGGCAGAATCCCCCCATAACATGGTGAGTGGCAGAATCCCCCCATAACACGCTGAGTGGCAGAATCCCCCCATAACATGCTGAGTGGCAGAATCCCCCCATAACAGGCTGAGTGGCAGAATCCCCCCATAACATGCTGAGTGGCAGAATCCCCCCATAACATGCTGAGTGGCACAATCCCCCCATAACATGCTGAGTGGCAGAATCCCCCCATAACATGCTGAGTGGCACAATCCCCCCATAACATGCTGAGTGGCACAATCCCCCCATAACAGGCTGAGTGGCAGAATCCCCCCATAACATGCTGAGTGGCAGAATCCCCCCATAACATGGTGAGTGGCAGAATCCCCCCATAACATGCTGAGTGGCAGAATCCCCCCATAACAGGCTGAGTGGCAGAATCCCCCCATAACATGCTGAGTGGCAGAATCCCCCCATAACATGGTGAGTGGCAGAATCCCCCCATAACACGCTGAGTGGCAGAATCCCCCCATAACATGCTGAGTGGCAGAATCCCCCCATAACATGCTGAGTGGCAGAATCCCCCCATAACAGGCTGAGTGGCAGAATCCCCCCATAACATGCTGAGTGGCAGAATCCCCCCATAACAGGCTGAGTGGCAGAATCCCCCCATAACATGCTGAGTGGCAGAATCCCCCCATAACACGCTGAGTGGCAGAATCCCCCCATAACACGCTGAGTGGCAGAATCCCCCCATAACAGGCTGAGTGGCAGAATCCCCCCATAACATGCTGAGTGGCAGAATCCCCCCATAACAGGCTGAGTGGCAGAATCCCCCCATAACATGCTGAGTGGCAGAATCCCCCCATAACATGCTGAGTGGCACAATCCCCCCATAACACGCTGAGTGGCAGAATCCCCCCATAACATGCTGAGTGGCAGAATCCCCCCATAACACGCTGAGTGGCAGAATCCCCCCATAACATGCTGAGTGGCAGATTCCCCCCATAACATGCTGAGTGGCAGAATCCCCCCATAACATGCTGAGTGGCAGAATCCCCCCATAACAGGCTGAGTGGCAGAATCCCCCCATAACATGCTGAGTGGCAGAATCCCCCCATAACATGCTGAGTGGCAGAATCCCCCCATAACATGCTGAGTGGCACAATCCCCCCATAACATGCTGAGTGGCAGAATCCCCCCATAACATGCTGAGTGGCAGAATCCCCCCATAACATGCTGAGTGGCAGAATCCCCCCATAACATGCTGAGTGGCAGAATCCCCCCATAACAGGCTGAGTGGCAGAATCCCCCCATAACATGCCGAGTGGCAGAATCCCCCCATACCATGCTGAGTGGCAGAATCCTCCCCATAACATGCTGAGTGGCAGATTCCCCCCATAACATGCTGAGTGGCAGAATCCCCCCATAACATGCTGAGTGGCAGAATCCCCCCATAACATGCTGAGTGGCAGAATCCCCCCATAACATGCTGAGTGGCAGATTCCCCCCCATAACATGCTGAGTGGCAGATTCCCCCCATAACATGCTGAGTGGCAGAATCCCCCCATAACATGCTGAGTGGCAGAATCCCCCCCATAACATGCTGAGTGGCAGATTCCCCCCATAACATGCTGAGTGGCAGAATCCCCCCATAACATGCTGAGTGGCAGAATCCCCCCATAACATGCTGAGTGGCAGAATCCCCCCATAACATGCTGAGTGGCAGATTCCCCCCATAACATGCTGAGTGGCAGAATCCCCCCATAACATGCTGAGTGGCAGAATCCCCCCATAACATGCTGAGTGGCAGATTCCCCCCATAACATGCTGAGTGGCAGAATCCCCCCATAACATGCTGAGTGGCAGAATCCCCCCATAACAGGCTGAGTGGCAGAATCCCCCCATAACAGGCTGAGTGGCAGAATCCCCCCATAACATGCTGAGTGGCAGAATCCCCCCATAACAGGCTGAGTGGCAGAATCCCCCCATAACATGCTGAGTGGCAGAATCCCCCCATAACATGCTGAGTGGCAGAATCCCCCCATAACACGCTGAGTGGCAGAATCCCCCCATAACAGGCTGAGTGGCAGAATCCCCCCATAACATGCTGAGTGGCAGATTCCCCCCATAACATGCTGAGTGGCAGAATCCCCCCATAACATGCTGAGTGGCAGAATCCCCCCATAACATGCTGAGTGGCAGAATCCCCCCCATAACATGCTGAGTGGCAGATTCCCCCCATAACATGCTGAGTGGCAGAATCCCCCCATAACATGCTGAGTGGCAGAATCCCCCCATAACATGCTGAGTGGCAGAATCCCCCCATAACATGCTGAGTGGCAGATTCCCCCCATAACATGCTGAGTGGCAGAATCCCCCCATAACATGCTGAGTGGCAGAATCCCCCCATAACATGCTGAGTGGCAGATTCCCCCCATAACATGCTGAGTGGCAGAATCCCCCCATAACATGCTGAGTGGCAGAATCCCCCCATAACAGGCTGAGTGGCAGAATCCCCCCATAACAGGCTGAGTGGCAGAATCCCCCCATAACATGCTGAGTGGCAGAATCCCCCCATAACAGGCTGAGTGGCAGAATCCCCCCATAACATGCTGAGTGGCAGAATCCCCCCATAACATGCTGAGTGGCAGAATCCCCCCATAACACGCTGAGTGGCAGAATCCCCCCATAACAGGCTGAGTGGCAGAATCCCCCCATAACATGCTGAGTGGCAGAATCCCCCCATAACACGCTGAGTGGCAGAATCCCCCCATAACAGGCTGAGTGGCAGAATCCCCCCATAACATGCTGAGTGGCAGAATCCCCCCATAACAGGCTGAGTGGCAGAATCCCCCCATAACATGCTGAGTGGCAGAATCCCCCCATAACATGCTGAGTGGCACAATCCCCCCATAACACGCTGAGTGGCAGAATCCCCCCATAACATGCTGAGTGGCAGAATCCCCCCATAACACGCTGAGTGGCAGAATCCCCCCATAACATGCTGAGTGGCAGATTCCCCCCATAACATGCTGAGTGGCAGAATCCCCCCATAACATGCTGAGTGGCAGAATCCCCCCATAACAGGCTGAGTGGCAGAATCCCCCCATAACATGCTGAGTGGCAGAATCCCCCCATAACATGCTGAGTGGCAGAATCCCCCCATAACATGCTGAGTGGCACAATCCCCCCATAACATGCTGAGTGGCAGAATCCCCCCATAACATGCTGAGTGGCAGAATCCCCCCATAACATGCTGAGTGGCAGAATCCCCCCATAACATGCTGAGTGGCAGAATCCCCCCATAACAGGCTGAGTGGCAGAATCCCCCCATAACATGCCGAGTGGCAGAATCCCCCCATAACATGCTGAGTGGCAGAATCCCCCCCATAACATGCTGAGTGGCAGATTCCCCCCATAACATGCTGAGTGGCAGAATCCCCCCATAACATGCTGAGTGGCAGAATCCCCCCATAACATGCTGAGTGGCAGATTCCCCCCATAACATGCTGAGTGGCAGAATCACCCCATAACATGCTGAGTGGCAGAATCCCCCCATAACATGCTGAGTGGCAGATTCCCCCCATAACATGCTGTGTGGCAGATTCCCCCCATAACATGCTGAGTGGCAGAATCCCTCCATAACAGGCTGTGTGGCAGAATCCCCCCATAACAGGCTGTGTGGCAGAATCCCCCCATAACATGCTGAGTGGCAGAATCCCCCCATAACAGGCTGAGTGGCAGAATCCCCCCATAACATGCTGAGTGGCAGAATCCCCCCATAACATGGTGAGTGGCAGAATCCCCCCATAACACGCTGAGTGGCAGAATCCCCCCATAACAGGCTGAGTGGCAGAATCCCCCCATAACATGCTGAGTGGCAGAATCCCCCCATAACATGCTGAGTGGCAGAATCCCCCCATAACATGCTGAGTGGCAGAATCCCCCCATAACATGCTGAGTGGCAGAATCCCCCCATAACAGGCTGAGTGGCAGAATCCCCCCATAACACGCTGAGTGGCAGAATCCCCCCATAACACGCTGAGTGGCAGAATCCCCCCATAACAGGCTGAGTGGCAGAATCCCCCCATAACAGTCTGAGTGGTAGAATCCCCCCATAACACGCTGAGTGGCAGAATCCCCCCATAACAGGCTGAGTGGCAGAATCCCCCCATAACAGTCTGAGTGGTAGAATCCCCCCATAACAGGCTGAGTGGTAGAATCCCCCCATAACATGCTGAGTGGCAGAATCCCCCCATAACATGCTGAGTGGCAGAATCCCCCCATAACATGCTGAGTGGCAGATTCCCCCCATAACATGCTGAGTGGCAGAATCCCCCCATAACATGCTGAGTGGCAGAATCCCCCCATAACAGGCTGAGTGGCAGAATCCCCCCATAACATGCTGAGTGGCAGAATCCCCCCATAACAGGCTGAGTGGCAGAATCCCCCCATAACATGCTGAGTGGCAGAATCCCCCCATAACATGGTGAGTGGCAGAATCCCCCCATAACACGCTGAGTGGCAGAATCCCCCCATAACAGGCTGAGTGGCAGAATCCCCCCATAACATGCTGAGTGGCAGAATCCCCCCATAACATGCTGAGTGGCAGAATCCCCCCATAACACGCTGAGTGGCAGAATCCCCCCATAACAGGCTGAGTGGCAGAATCCCCCCATAACATGCTGAGTGGCAGAATCCCCCCATAACAGGCTGAGTGGCAGAATCCCCCCATAACATGCTGAGTGGCAGAATCCCCCCATAACATGCTGAGTGGCACAATCCCCCCATAACATGCTGAGTGGCAGAATCCCCCCATAACATGCTGAGTGGCACAATCCCCCCATAACATGCTGAGTGGCAGAATCCCCCCATAACAGGCTGAGTGGCAGAATCCCCCCATAACATGCTGAGTGGCAGAATCCCCCCATAACATGGTGAGTGGCAGAATCCCCCCATAACAGGCTGAGTGGCAGAATCCCCCCATAACATGCTGAGTGGCAGAATCCCCCCATAACATGCTGAGTGGCAGAATCCCCCCATAACAGGCTGAGTGGCAGAATCCCCCCATAACATGCTGAGTGGCAGAATCCCCCCATAACATGCTGAGTGGCAGAATCCCCCCATAACATGCTGAGTGGCAGAATCCCCCCATAACATGCTGAGTGGCAGAATCCCCCCATAACAGGCTGAGTGGCAGAATCCCCCCATAACAGGCTGAGTGGCAGAATCCCCCCATAACATGCTGAGTGGCAGAATCCCCCCATAACATGCTGAGTGGCAGAATCCCCCCATAACACGCTGAGTGGCAGAATCCCCCCATAACAGGCTGAGTGGCAGAATCCCCCCATAACATGCTGAGTGGCAGAATCCCCCCATAACATGCTGAGTGGCAGAATCCCCCCATAACAGGCTGTGTGGCAGAATCCCCCCATAACATGCTGAGTGGCAGAATCCCCCATAACAGGCTGAGTGGCAGAATCCCCCCATAACATGGTGAGTGGCAGAATCCCCCCATAACAGGCTGTGTGGCAGAATCCCCCCATAACATGCTGAGTGGCAGAATCCCCCCATAACAGGCTTAGTGGCAGAATCCCCCCATAACATGCTGAGTGGCAGAATCCCCCCATAACATGCTGAGTGGCAGAATCCCCCCATAACAGGCTGTGTGGCAGAATCCCCCCATAACATGCTGAGTGGCAGAATCCCCCATAACATGCTGAGTGGCAGAATCCCCCCATAACAGGCTGAGTGGCAGAATCCCCCCATAACAGGCTGAGTGGCAGAATCCCCCATAACATGCTGAGTGGCAGAATCCCCCCATAACAGGCTGAGTGGCAGAATCCCCCATAACATGCTGAGTGGCAGAATCCCCCATAACATGCTGAGTGGCAGAATCCCCCCATAACATGCCGAGTGGCAGAATCCCCCATAACAGGCTGAGTGGCAGAATCCCTCCATAACATGCTGAGTGGCAGAATCCCCCATAACAGGCTGAGTGGCAGAATCCCTCCATAACATGCTGAGTGGCAGAATCCCCCCATAACATGGTGAGTGGCAGAATCCCCCCATAACAGGCTGTGTGGCAGAATCCCCCCATAACATGCTGAGTGGCAGAATCCCCCCATAACAGGCTTAGTGGCAGAATCCCCCCATAACATGCTGAGTGGCAGAATCCCCCCATAACATGCTGAGTGGCAGAATCCCCCCATAACATGCTGAGTGGCAGAATCCCCCCATAACATGCTGAGTGGCAGAATCCCCCCATAACATGCTGAGTGGCAGAATCCCCCCATAACATGCTGAGTGGCAGAATCCCCCCATAACATGCTGAGTGGCAGATTCCCCCCATAACATGCTGTGTGCCAGAATCCCCCCATAACAGGCTGAGTGGCAGAATCCCCCATAACATGCTGAGTGGCAGAATCCCCCATAACATGCTGAGTGGCAGAATCCCCCCATAACAGGCTGAGTGGCAGAATCCCCCATAACATGCTGAGTGGCAGAATCCCCCATAACATGCTGAGTGGCAGAATCCCCCATAACAGGCTGAGTGGCAGAATCCCTCCATAACATGCTGAGTGGCAGAATCCCCCATAACAGGCTGAGTGGCAGAATCCCCCCATAACATGGTGAGTGGCAGAATCCCCCCATAACAGGCTGTGTGGCAGAATCCCCCCATAACATGCTGAGTGGCAGAATCCCCCCATAACAGGCTTAGTGGCAGAATCCCCCCATAACATGCTGAGTGGCAGAATCCCCCCATAACATGCTGAGTGGCAGAATCCCCCCATAACAGGCTGTGTGGCAGAATCCCCCCATAACATGCTGAGTGGCAGAATCCCCCATAACAGGCTGAGTGGCAGAATCCCCCAATAACATGGTGAGTGGCAGAATCCCCCCATAACAGGCTGTGTGGCAGAATCCCCCCATAACATGCTGAGTGGCAGAATCCCCCCATAACAGGCTTAGTGGCAGAATCCCCCCATAACATGCTGAGTGGCAGAATCCCCCCATAACATGCTGAGTGGCAGAATCCCCCCATAACAGGCTGTGTGGCAGAATCCCCCCATAACATGCTGAGTGGCAGAATCCCCCATAACATGCTGAGTGGCAGAATCCCCCATAACATGCTGAGTGGCAGAATCCCCCCATAACATGCTGAGTGGCAGAATCCCCCCATAACAGGCTGTGTGGCAGAATCCCCCCATAACATGCTGAGTGGCAGAATCCCCCATAACATGCTGAGTGGCAGAATCCCCCATAACATGCTGAGTGGCAGAATCCCCCATAACAGGCTGAGTGGCAGAATCCCTCCATAACATGCTGAGTGGCAGAATCCCCCATAACAGGCTGAGTGGCAGAATCCCCCCATAACATGCTGAGTGGCAGAATCCCCCCATAACAGGATGTGTGGCAGAATCCCCCCATAACATGCTGAGTGGCAGAATCCCCCCATAACAGGCTTAGTGGCAGAATCCCCCCATAACATGCTGAGTGGCAGAATCCCCCCATAACATGCTGAGTGGCAGAATCCCCCCATAACAGGCTGTGTGGCAGAATCCCCCCATAACATGCTGAGTGGCAGAATCCCCCATAACATGCTGAGTGGCAGAATCCCCCATAACATGCTGAGTGGCAGAATCCCCCATAACAGGCTGAGTGGCAGAATCCCTCCATAACATGCTGAGTGGCAGAATCCCCCATAACAGGCTGAGTGGCAGAATCCCCCCATAACATGCTGAGTGGCAGAATCCCCCCATAACAGGATGTGTGGCAGAATCCCCCCATAACATGCTGAGTGGCAGAATCCCCCCATAACAGGCTTAGTGGCAGAATCCCCCCATAACATGCTGAGTGGCAGAATCCCCCCATAACATGCTGAGTGGCAGAATCCCCCCATAACATGCTGAGTGGCAGAATCCCCCCATAACATGCTGAGTGGCACAATCCCCCCATAACATGCTGAGTGGCAGAATCCCCCCATAACATGCTGAGTGGCACAATCCCCCCATAACATGCTGAGTGGCAGAATCCCCCCATAACAGGCTGAGTGGCAGAATCCCCCCATAACATGCTGAGTGGCAGAATCCCCCCATAACATGCTGAGTGGCAGAATCCCCCCATAACAGGCTGAGTGGCAGAATCCCCCCATAACATGCTGAGTGGCAGAATCCCCCCATAACATGGTGAGTGGCAGAATCCCCCCATAACACGCTGAGTGGCAGAATCCCCCCATAACATGCTGAGTGGCAGAATCCCCCCATAACAGGCTGAGTGGCAGAATCCCCCCATAACATGCTGAGTGGCAGAATCCCCCCATAACATGGTGAGTGGCAGAATCCCCCCATAACACGCTGAGTGGCAGAATCCCCCCATAACATGGTGAGTGGCAGAATCCCCCCATAACACGCTGAGTGGCAGAATCCCCCCATAACATGCTGAGTGGCAGAATCCCCCCATAACAGGCTGAGTGGCAGAATCCCCCCATAACATGCTGAGTGGCAGAATCCCCCCATAACATGCTGAGTGGCACAATCCCCCCATAACATGCTGAGTGGCAGAATCCCCCCATAACATGCTGAGTGGCACAATCCCCCCATAACATGCTGAGTGGCACAATCCCCCCATAACAGGCTGAGTGGCAGAATCCCCCCATAACATGCTGAGTGGCAGAATCCCCCCATAACATGGTGAGTGGCAGAATCCCCCCATAACATGCTGAGTGGCAGAATCCCCCCATAACAGGCTGAGTGGCAGAATCCCCCCATAACATGCTGAGTGGCAGAATCCCCCCATAACATGGTGAGTGGCAGAATCCCCCCATAACACGCTGAGTGGCAGAATCCCCCCATAACATGCTGAGTGGCAGAATCCCCCCATAACATGCTGAGTGGCAGAATCCCCCCATAACAGGCTGAGTGGCAGAATCCCCCCATAACATGCTGAGTGGCAGAATCCCCCCATAACAGGCTGAGTGGCAGAATCCCCCCATAACATGCTGAGTGGCAGAATCCCCCCATAACACGCTGAGTGGCAGAATCCCCCCATAACACGCTGAGTGGCAGAATCCCCCCATAACAGGCTGAGTGGCAGAATCCCCCCATAACATGCTGAGTGGCAGAATCCCCCCATAACAGGCTGAGTGGCAGAATCCCCCCATAACATGCTGAGTGGCAGAATCCCCCCATAACATGCTGAGTGGCACAATCCCCCCATAACACGCTGAGTGGCAGAATCCCCCCATAACATGCTGAGTGGCAGAATCCCCCCATAACACGCTGAGTGGCAGAATCCCCCCATAACATGCTGAGTGGCAGATTCCCCCCATAACATGCTGAGTGGCAGAATCCCCCCATAACATGCTGAGTGGCAGAATCCCCCCATAACAGGCTGAGTGGCAGAATCCCCCCATAACATGCTGAGTGGCAGAATCCCCCCATAACATGCTGAGTGGCAGAATCCCCCCATAACATGCTGAGTGGCACAATCCCCCCATAACATGCTGAGTGGCAGAATCCCCCCATAACACGCTGAGTGGCAGAATCCCCCCATAACATGCTGAGTGGCAGAATCCCCCCATAACACGCTGAGTGGCAGAATCCCCCCATAACATGCTGAGTGGCAGATTCCCCCCATAACATGCTGAGTGGCAGAATCCCCCCATAACATGCTGAGTGGCAGAATCCCCCCATAACAGGCTGAGTGGCAGAATCCCCCCATAACATGCTGAGTGGCAGAATCCCCCCATAACATGCTGAGTGGCAGAATCCCCCCATAACATGCTGAGTGGCACAATCCCCCCATAACATGCTGAGTGGCAGAATCCCCCCATAACATGCTGAGTGGCAGAATCCCCCCATAACATGCTGAGTGGCAGAATCCCCCCATAACATGCTGAGTGGCAGAATCCCCCCATAACAGGCTGAGTGGCAGAATCCCCCCATAACATGCCGAGTGGCAGAATCCCCCCATACCATGCTGAGTGGCAGAATCCTCCCCATAACATGCTGAGTGGCAGATTCCCCCCATAACATGCTGAGTGGCAGAATCCCCCCATAACATGCTGAGTGGCAGAATCCCCCCATAACATGCTGAGTGGCAGAATCCCCCCATAACATGCTGAGTGGCAGATTCCCCCCATAACATGCTGAGTGGCAGATTCCCCCCATAACATGCTGAGTGGCAGAATCCCCCCATAACATGCTGAGTGGCAGAATCCCCCCCATAACATGCTGAGTGGCAGATTCCCCCCATAACATGCTGAGTGGCAGAATCCCCCCATAACATGCTGAGTGGCAGAATCCCCCCATAACATGCTGAGTGGCAGAATCCCCCCATAACATGCTGAGTGGCAGATTCCCCCCATAACATGCTGAGTGGCAGAATCCCCCCATAACATGCTGAGTGGCAGAATCCCCCCATAACATGCTGAGTGGCAGATTCCCCCCATAACATGCTGAGTGGCAGAATCCCCCCATAACATGCTGAGTGGCAGAATCCCCCCATAACAGGCTGAGTGGCAGAATCCCCCCATAACAGGCTGAGTGGCAGAATCCCCCCATAACATGCTGAGTGGCAGAATCCCCCCATAACAGGCTGAGTGGCAGAATCCCCCCATAACATGCTGAGTGGCAGAATCCCCCCATAACATGCTGAGTGGCAGAATCCCCCCATAACACGCTGAGTGGCAGAATCCCCCCATAACAGGCTGAGTGGCAGAATCCCCCCATAACATGCTGAGTGGCAGATTCCCCCCATAACATGCTGAGTGGCAGAATCCCCCCATAACATGCTGAGTGGCAGAATCCCCCCATAACATGCTGAGTGGCAGAATCCCCCCCATAACATGCTGAGTGGCAGATTCCCCCCATAACATGCTGAGTGGCAGAATCCCCCCATAACATGCTGAGTGGCAGAATCCCCCCATAACATGCTGAGTGGCAGAATCCCCCCATAACATGCTGAGTGGCAGATTCCCCCCATAACATGCTGAGTGGCAGAATCCCCCCATAACATGCTGAGTGGCAGAATCCCCCCATAACATGCTGAGTGGCAGATTCCCCCCATAACATGCTGAGTGGCAGAATCCCCCCATAACATGCTGAGTGGCAGAATCCCCCCATAACAGGCTGAGTGGCAGAATCCCCCCATAACAGGCTGAGTGGCAGAATCCCCCCATAACATGCTGAGTGGCAGAATCCCCCCATAACAGGCTGAGTGGCAGAATCCCCCCATAACATGCTGAGTGGCAGAATCCCCCCATAACATGCTGAGTGGCAGAATCCCCCCATAACACGCTGAGTGGCAGAATCCCCCCATAACAGGCTGAGTGGCAGAATCCCCCCATAACATGCTGAGTGGCAGAATCCCCCCATAACACGCTGAGTGGCAGAATCCCCCCATAACAGGCTGAGTGGCAGAATCCCCCCATAACATGCTGAGTGGCAGAATCCCCCCATAACAGGCTGAGTGGCAGAATCCCCCCATAACATGCTGAGTGGCAGAATCCCCCCATAACATGCTGAGTGGCACAATCCCCCCATAACACGCTGAGTGGCAGAATCCCCCCATAACATGCTGAGTGGCAGAATCCCCCCATAACACGCTGAGTGGCAGAATCCCCCCATAACATGCTGAGTGGCAGATTCCCCCCATAACATGCTGAGTGGCAGAATCCCCCCATAACATGCTGAGTGGCAGAATCCCCCCATAACAGGCTGAGTGGCAGAATCCCCCCATAACATGCTGAGTGGCAGAATCCCCCCATAACATGCTGAGTGGCAGAATCCCCCCATAACATGCTGAGTGGCACAATCCCCCCATAACATGCTGAGTGGCAGAATCCCCCCATAACATGCTGAGTGGCAGAATCCCCCCATAACATGCTGAGTGGCAGAATCCCCCCATAACATGCTGAGTGGCAGAATCCCCCCATAACAGGCTGAGTGGCAGAATCCCCCCATAACATGCCGAGTGGCAGAATCCCCCCATAACATGCTGAGTGGCAGAATCCCCCCCATAACATGCTGAGTGGCAGATTCCCCCCATAACATGCTGAGTGGCAGAATCCCCCCATAACATGCTGAGTGGCAGAATCCCCCCATAACATGCTGAGTGGCAGATTCCCCCCATAACATGCTGAGTGGCAGAATCACCCCATAACATGCTGAGTGGCAGAATCCCCCCATAACATGCTGAGTGGCAGATTCCCCCCATAACATGCTGTGTGGCAGATTCCCCCCATAACATGCTGAGTGGCAGAATCCCTCCATAACAGGCTGTGTGGCAGAATCCCCCCATAACAGGCTGTGTGGCAGAATCCCCCCATAACATGCTGAGTGGCAGAATCCCCCCATAACAGGCTGAGTGGCAGAATCCCCCCATAACATGCTGAGTGGCAGAATCCCCCCATAACATGGTGAGTGGCAGAATCCCCCCATAACACGCTGAGTGGCAGAATCCCCCCATAACAGGCTGAGTGGCAGAATCCCCCCATAACATGCTGAGTGGCAGAATCCCCCCATAACATGCTGAGTGGCAGAATCCCCCCATAACATGCTGAGTGGCAGAATCCCCCCATAACATGCTGAGTGGCAGAATCCCCCCATAACAGGCTGAGTGGCAGAATCCCCCCATAACACGCTGAGTGGCAGAATCCCCCCATAACACGCTGAGTGGCAGAATCCCCCCATAACAGGCTGAGTGGCAGAATCCCCCCATAACAGTCTGAGTGGTAGAATCCCCCCATAACACGCTGAGTGGCAGAATCCCCCCATAACAGGCTGAGTGGCAGAATCCCCCCATAACAGTCTGAGTGGTAGAATCCCCCCATAACATGCTGAGTGGCAGAATCCCCCCATAACAGGCTGAGTGGCAGAATCCCCCCATAACATGCTGAGTGGCAGAATCCCCCCATAACATGCTGAGTGGCAGATTCCCCCCATAACATGCTGAGTGGCAGAATCCCCCCATAACATGCTGAGTGGCAGAATCCCCCCATAACAGGCTGAGTGGCAGAATCCCCCCATAACATGCTGAGTGGCAGAATCCCCCCATAACAGGCTGAGTGGCAGAATCCCCCCATAACATGCTGAGTGGCAGAATCCCCCCATAACATGCTGAGTGGCAGAATCCCCCCATAACATGCTGAGTGGCAGAATCCCCCCATAACAGGCTGAGTGGCAGAATCCCCCCATAACAGGCTGAGTGGCAGAATCCCCCCATAACATGCTGAGTGGCAGAATCCCCCCATAACATGCTGAGTGGCAGAATCCCCCCATAACACGCTGAGTGGCAGAATCCCCCCATAACAGGCTGAGTGGCAGAATCCCCCCATAACATGCTGAGTGGCAGAATCCCCCCATAACATGCTGAGTGGCAGAATCCCCCCATAACAGGCTGTGTGGCAGAATCCCCCCATAACATGCTGAGTGGCAGAATCCCCCATAACAGGCTGAGTGGCAGAATCCCCCCATAACATGGTGAGTGGCAGAATCCCCCCATAACAGGCTGTGTGGCAGAATCCCCCCATAACATGCTGAGTGGCAGAATCCCCCCATAACAGGCTTAGTGGCAGAATCCCCCCATAACATGCTGAGTGGCAGAATCCCCCCATAACATGCTGAGTGGCAGAATCCCCCCATAACAGGCTGTGTGGCAGAATCCCCCCATAACATGCTGAGTGGCAGAATCCCCCATAACATGCTGAGTGGCAGAATCCCCCCATAACAGGCTGAGTGGCAGAATCCCCCCATAACAGGCTGAGTGGCAGAATCCCCCATAACATGCTGAGTGGCAGAATCCCCCCATAACAGGCTGAGTGGCAGAATCCCCCATAACATGCTGAGTGGCAGAATCCCCCATAACATGCTGAGTGGCAGAATCCCCCCATAACATGCCGAGTGGCAGAATCCCCCATAACAGGCTGAGTGGCAGAATCCCTCCATAACATGCTGAGTGGCAGAATCCCCCATAACAGGCTGAGTGGCAGAATCCCTCCATAACATGCTGAGTGGCAGAATCCCCCCATAACATGGTGAGTGGCAGAATCCCCCCATAACAGGCTGTGTGGCAGAATCCCCCCATAACATGCTGAGTGGCAGAATCCCCCCATAACAGGCTTAGTGGCAGAATCCCCCCATAACATGCTGAGTGGCAGAATCCCCCCATAACATGCTGAGTGGCAGAATCCCCCCATAACATGCTGAGTGGCAGAATCCCCCATAACAGGCTGAGTGGCACAATCCCCCCATAACATGCTGAGAGGCAGAATCCCTCCATAACATGCTGAGTGGCAGAATCCCCCATAACAGGCTGAGTGGCAGAATCCCCCCATAACATGGTGAGTGGCAGAATCCCCCCATAACAGGCTGTGTGGCAGAATCCCCCCATAACATGCTGAGTGGCAGAATCCCCCCATAACAGGCTTAGTGGCAGAATCCCCCCATAACATGCTGAGTGGCAGAATCCCCCCATAACATGCTGAGTGGCAGAATCCCCCCATAACATGCTGAGTGGCAGAATCCCCCCATAACATGCTGAGTGGCACAATCCCCCCATAACATGCTGAGTGGCAGAATCCCCCCATAACATGCTGAGTGGCAGAATCCCCCCATAACATGCTGAGTGGCAGAATCCCCCCATAACATGCTGAGTGGCACAATCCCCCCATAACATGCTGAGTGGCAGAATCCCCCCATAACAGGTTGAGTGGCAGAATCCCCCCATAACATGCTGAGTGGCAGAATCCCCCCATAACATGGTGAGTGGCAGAATCCCCCCATAACATGCTGAGTGGCAGAATCCCCCATAACATGCTGAGTGGCAGAATCCCCCCATAACATGCTGAGTGGCAGAATCCCCCCATAACAGGCTGAGTGGCAGAATCCCCCCATAACATGCTGAGTGGCAGAATCCCCCCATAACATGGTGAGTGGCAGAATCCCCCCATAACACGCTGAGTGGCAGAATCCCCCCATAACATGCTGAGTGGCAGAATCCCCCCATAACAGGCTGAGTGGCAGAATCCCCCCATAACATGCTGAGTGGCAGAATCCCCCCATAACATGCTGAGTGGCAGAATCCCCCCATAACACGCTGAGTGGCAGAATCCCCCCATAACAGGCTGAGTGGCAGAATCCCCCCATAACATGCTGAGTGGCAGAATCCCCCCATAACAGGCTGAGTGGCAGAATCCCCCCATAACATGCTGAGTGGCAGAATCCCCCCATAACATGCTGAGTGGCACAATCCCCCCATAACATGCTGAGTGGCACAATCCCCCCATAACATGCTGAGTGGCACAATCCCCCCATAACATGCTGAGTGGCACAATCCCCCCATAACAGGCTGAGTGGCAGAATCCCCCCATAACATGCTGAGTGGCAGAATCCCCCCATAACATGGTGAGTGGCAGAATCCCCCCATAACATGCTGAGTTGCAGAATCCCCCCATAACAGGCTGAGTGGCAGAATCCCCCCATAACATGCTGAGTGGTAGAATCCCCCCATAACATGCTGAGTGGCAGAATCCCCCCATAACATGCTGAGTGGCAGAATCCCCCCATAACAGGCTGAGTGGCAGAATCCCCCCATAACATGCTGAGTGGCAGAATCCCCCCATAACAGGCTGAGTGGCAGAATCCCCCCATAACATGCTGAGTGGCAGAATCCCCCCATAACATGCTGAGTGGCAGAATCCCCCCATAACACGCTGAGTGGCAGAATCCCCCCATAACAGGCTGAGTGGCAGAATCCCCCCATAACATGCTGAGTGGCAGAATCCCCCCATAACAGGCTGAGTGGCAGAATCCCCCCATAACATGCTGAGTGGCAGAATCCCCCCATAACATGCTGAGTGGCAGAATCCCCCCATAACACGCTGAGTGGCAGAATCCCCCCATAACATGCTGAGTGGCAGAATCCCCCCATAACACGCTGAGTGGCAGAATCCCCCCATAACATGCTGAGTGGCAGATTCCCCCCATAACATGCTGAGTGGCAGAATCCCCCCATAACATGCTGAGTGGCAGAATCCCCCCATAACAGGCTGAGTGGCAGAATCCCCCCATAACATGCTGAGTGGCAGAATCCCCCCATAACATGCTGAGTGGCAGAATCCCCCCATAACATGCTGAGTGGCACAATCCCCCCATAACATGCTGAGTGGCAGAATCCCCCCATAACATGCTGAGTGGCAGAATCCCCCCATAACATGCTGAGTGGCAGAGTCCCTCATAACATGCTGAGTGGCACAATCCCCCCATAACATGCTGAGTGGCAGAATCCCCCCATAACATGCTGAGTGGCAGAATCCCCCCATAACAGGCTGAGTGGCAGAATCCCCCCATAACATGCTGAGTGGCAGATTCCCCCCATAACATGGTGAGTGGCAGAATCCCCCCATAACATGCTGAGTGGCAGAATCCCTCCATAACAGGCTGTGTGGCAGAATCCCCCCATAACATGCTGAGTGGCAGAATCCCCCCATAACAGGCTGAGTGGCAGAATCCCCCCATAACATGCTGAGTGGCAGAATCCCCCCATAACATGGTGAGTGGCAGAATCCCCCCATAACACGCTGAGTGGCAGAATCCCCCCATAACATGCTGAGTGGCAGAATCCCCCCATAACACGCTGAGTGGCAGAATCCCCCCATAACATGCTGAGTGGCAGAATCCCCCCATAACAGGCTGAGTGGCAGAATCCCCCCATAACATGCTGAGTGGCAGAATCCCCCCATAACATGCTGAGTGGCACAATCCCCCCATAACATGCTGAGTGGCAGAATCCCCCCATAACATGCTGAGTGGCAGAATCCCCCCATAACATGCTGAGTGGCAGAATCCCCCCATAACATGCTGAGTGGCAGAATCCCCCCATAACAGGCTGAGTGGCAGAATCCCCCCATAACATGCCGAGTGGCAGAATCCCCCCATAACATGCTGAGTGGCAGAATCCCCCCCATAACATGCTGAGTGGCAGAATCCCCCCATAACATGCTGAGTGGCAGATTCCCCCCATAACATGCTGAGTGGCAGAATCCCCCCATAACATGCTGAGTGGCAGAATCCCCCCATAACATGCTGAGTGGCAGATTCCCCCCATAACATGCTGAGTGGCAGATTCCCCCCATAACACGCTGAGTGGCAGAATCTCCCCATAACATGCTGAGTGGCAGAATCCCCCCATAACATGCTGAGTGGCAGATTCCCCCCATAACATGCTGAGTGGCAGATTCCCCCCATAACATGCTGAGTGGCAGAATCCCCCCATAACATGCTGAGTGGCAGAATCCCCCCATAACAGGCTGAGTGGCAGAATCCCCCATAACAGGCTGAGTGGCAGATTCCCCCCATAACATGCTGAGTGGCAGAATCCCCCCATAACACGCTGAGTGGCAGAATCCCCCCATAACATGCTGAGTGGCAGATTCCCCCCATAACATGCTGAGTGGCAGATCCCTCCATAACAGGCTGTGTGGCAGATTCCCCCCATAACATGCTGAGTGGCAGAATCCCCCCATAACACGCTGAGTGGCAGAATCCCCCCATAACATGCTGAGTGGCAGAATCCTCCCATAACAGGCTGAGTGGCAGAATCCCCCCCATAACATGCTGAGTGGCAGATTCCCCCCATAACATGCTGAGTGGCAGAATCCCCCCATAACATGCTGAGTGGCAGAATCCCCCCATAACATGCTGAGTGGCAGATTCCCCCCATAACATGCTGAGTGGCAGAATCACCCCATAACATGCTGAGTGGCAGAATCCCCCCATAACAGGCTGAGTGGCAGAATCCCCCCATAACATGCTGAGTGGCAGATTCCCCCCATAACATGCTGTGTGGCAGATTCCCCCCATAACATGCTGAGTGGCAGAATCCCTCCATAACAGGCTGTGTGGCAGAATCCCCCCATAACAGGCTGTGTGGCAGAATCCCCCCATAACATGCTGAGTGGCAGAATCCCCCCATAACAGGCTGAGTGGCAGAATCCCCCCATAACATGCTGAGTGGCAGAATCCCCCCATAACATGGTGAGTGGCAGAATCCCCCCATAACACGCTGAGTGGCAGAATCCCCCCATAACAGGCTGAGTGGCAGAATCCCCCCATAACATGCTGAGTGGCAGAATCCCCCCATAACATGCTGAGTGGCAGAATCCCCCCATAACATGCTGAGTGGCAGAATCCCCCCATAACATGCTGAGTGGCAGAATCCCCCCATAACATGCTGAGTGGCAGAATCCCCCCATAACAGGCTGAGTGGCAGAATCCCCCCATAACACGCTGAGTGGCAGAATCCCCCCATAACACGCTGAGTGGCAGAATCCCCCCATAACAGGCTGAGTGGCAGAATCCCCCCATAACATGCTGAGTGGCAGAATCCCCCCATAACAGGCTGAGTGGTAGAATCCCCCCATAACATGCTGAGTGGCAGAATCCCCCCATAACATGCTGAGTGGCAGAATCCCCCCATAACATGCTGAGTGGCAGATTCCCCCCATAACATG
Organism: Gastrophryne carolinensis; assembly: GCA_027917425.1. Classification (NCBI taxonomy): domain Eukaryota; kingdom Metazoa; phylum Chordata; class Amphibia; order Anura; family Microhylidae; genus Gastrophryne; species Gastrophryne carolinensis. The sequence goes on along the minus strand of CM051234.1, from coordinate 14,471,353 downwards.
CTGAGTGGCAGAATCCCCCCATAACATGCTGAGTGGCAGAATCCCCCCATAACAGGCTGAGTGGCAGAATCCCCCCATAACATGCTGAGTGGCAGAATCCCCCCATAACAGGCTGAGTGGCAGAATCCCCCCATAACATGCTGAGTGGCAGAATCCCCCCATAACATGGTGAGTGGCAGAATCCCCCCATAACACGCTGAGTGGCAGAATCCCCCCATAACAGGCTGAGTGGCAGAATCCCCCCATAACATGCTGAGTGGCAGAATCCCCCCATAACATGCTGAGTGGCAGAATCCCCCCATAACACGCTGAGTGGCAGAATCCCCCCATAACAGGCTGAGTGGCAGAATCCCCCCATAACATGCTGAGTGGCAGAATCCCCCCATAACAGGCTGAGTGGCAGAATCCCCCCATAACATGCTGAGTGGCAGAATCCCCCCATAACATGCTGAGTGGCACAATCCCCCCATAACATGCTGAGTGGCAGAATCCCCCCATAACATGCTGAGTGGCACAATCCCCCCATAACATGCTGAGTGGCAGAATCCCCCCATAACAGGCTGAGTGGCAGAATCCCCCCATAACAGGCTTAGTGGCAGAATCCCCCCATAACATGCTGAGTGGCAGAATCCCCCCATAACAGGCTGAGTGGCAGAATCCCCCCATAACAGGCTTAGTGGCAGAATCCCCCCATAACATGCTGAGTGGCAGAATCCCCCCATAACAGGCTGAGTGGCAGAATCCCCCATAACATGCTGAGTGGCAGAATCCCCCCATAACAGGCTGAGTGGCAGAATCCCCCATAACATGCTGAGTGGCAGAATCCCCCCATAACATGCTGAGTGGCAGAATCCCCCCATAACATGCTGAGTGGCAGAATCCCCCCATAACATGCCGAGTGGCAGAATCCCCCATAACAGGCTGAGTGGCAGAATCCCTCCATAACATGCTGAGTGGCAGAATCCCCCATAACAGGCTGAGTGGCAGAATCCCCCCATAACATGGTGAGTGGCAGAATCCCCCCATAACAGGCTGTGTGGCAGAATCCCCCCATAACATGCTGAGTGGCAGAATCCCCCCATAACAGGCTTAGTGGCAGAATCCCCCCATAACATGCTGAGTGGCAGAATCCCCCCATAACATGCTGAGTGGCAGAATCCCCCCATAACATGCTGAGTGGCAGAATCCCCCATAACAGGCTGAGTGGCACAATCCCCCCATAACATGCTGAGAGGCAGAATCCCTCCATAACATGCTGAGTGGCAGAATCCCCCATAACAGGCTGAGTGGCAGAATCCCCCCATAACATGGTGAGTGGCAGAATCCCCCCATAACAGGCTGTGTGGCAGAATCCCCCCATAACATGCTGAGTGGCAGAATCCCCCCATAACATGCTGAGTGGCAGAATCCCCCCATAACATGCTGAGTGGCAGAATCCCCCCATAACATGCTGAGTGGCACAATCCCCCCATAACATGCTGAGTGGCAGAATCCCCCCATAACATGCTGAGTGGCACAATCCCCCCATAACATGCTGAGTGGCAGAATCCCCCCATAACAGGTTGAGTGGCAGAATCCCCCCATAACATGCTGAGTGGCAGAATCCCCCCATAACATGGTGAGTGGCAGAATCCCCCCATAACATGCTGAGTGGCAGAATCCCCCCATAACAGGCTGAGTGGCAGAATCCCCCCATAACATGCTGAGTGGCAGAATCCCCCCATAACATGGTGAGTGGCAGAATCCCCCCATAACACGCTGAGTGGCAGAATCCCCCCATAACATGCTGAGTGGCAGAATCCCCCCATAACAGGCTGAGTGGCAGAATCCCCCCATAACATGCTGAGTGGCAGAATCCCCCCATAACATGCTGAGTGGCAGAATCCCCCCATAACACGCTGAGTGGCAGAATCCCCCCATAACAGGCTGAGTGGCAGAATCCCCCCATAACATGCTGAGTGGCAGAATCCCCCCATAACAGGCTGAGTGGCAGAATCCCCCCATAACATGCTGAGTGGCAGAATCCCCCCATAACATGCTGAGTGGCACAATCCCCCCATAACATGCTGAGTGGCAGAATCCCCCCATAACATGCTGAGTGGCACAATCCCCCCATAACATGCTGAGTGGCACAATCCCCCCATAACAGGCTGAGTGGCAGAATCCCCCCATAACATGCTGAGTGGCAGAATCCCCCCATAACATGGTGAGTGGCAGAATCCCCCCATAACATGCTGAGTTGCAGAATCCCCCCATAACAGGCTGAGTGGCAGAATCCCCCCATAACATGCTGAGTGGTAGAATCCCCCCATAACATGCTGAGTGGCAGAATCCCCCCATAACATGCTGAGTGGCAGAATCCCCCCATAACAGGCTGAGTGGCAGAATCCCCCCATAACATGCTGAGTGGCAGAATCCCCCCATAACAGGCTGAGTGGCAGAATCCCCCCATAACATGCTGAGTGGCAGAATCCCCCCATAACATGCTGAGTGGCAGAATCCCCCCATAACACGCTGAGTGGCAGAATCCCCCCATAACAGGCTGAGTGGCAGAATCCCCCCATAACATGCTGAGTGGCAGAATCCCCCCATAACAGGCTGAGTGGCAGAATCCCCCCATAACATGCTGAGTGGCAGAATCCCCCCATAACATGCTGAGTGGCAGAATCCCCCCATAACACGCTGAGTGGCAGAATCCCCCCATAACACGCTGAGTGGCAGATTCCCCCCATAACATGCTGAGTGGCAGAATCCCCCCATAACATGCTGAGTGGCAGAATCCCCCCATAACAGGCTGAGTGGCAGAATCCCCCCATAACATGCTGAGTGGCAGAATCCCCCCATAACATGCTGAGTGGCAGAATCCCCCCATAACATGCTGAGTGGCACAATCCCCCCATAACATGCTGAGTGGCAGAATCCCCCCATAACATGCTGAGTGGCAGAATCCCCCCATAACATGCTGAGTGGCAGAGTCCCTCATAACATGCTGAGTGGCACAATCCCCCCATAACATGCTGAGTGGCAGAATCCCCCCATAACATGCTGAGTGGCAGAATCCCCCCATAACAGGCTGAGTGGCAGAATCCCCCCATAACATGCTGAGTGGCAGATTCCCCCCATAACATGGTGAGTGGCAGAATCCCTCCATAACAGGCTGTGTGGCAGAATCCCCCCATAACATGCTGAGTGGCAGAATCCCCCCATAACAGGCTGAGTGGCAGAATCCCCCCATAACATGCTGAGTGGCAGAATCCCCCCATAACATGGTGAGTGGCAGAATCCCCCCATAACACGCTGAGTGGCAGAATCCCCCCATAACATGCTGAGTGGCAGAATCCCCCCATAACAGGCTGAGTGGCAGAATCCCCCCATAACATGCTGAGTGGCAGAATCCCCCCATAACATGCTGAGTGGCACAATCCCCCCATAACATGCTGAGTGGCAGAATCCCCCCATAACATGCTGAGTGGCAGAATCCCCCCATAACATGCTGAGTGGCAGAATCCCCCCATAACATGCTGAGTGGCAGAATCCCCCCATAACAGGCTGAGTGGCAGAATCCCCCCATAACATGCCGAGTGGCAGAATCCCCCCATAACATGCTGAGTGGCAGAATCCCCCCCATAACATGCTGAGTGGCAGAATCCCCCCATAACATGCTGAGTGGCAGATTCCCCCCATAACATGCTGAGTGGCAGAATCCCCCCATAACATGCTGAGTGGCAGAATCCCCCCATAACATGCTGAGTGGCAGATTCCCCCCATAACATGCTGAGTGGCAGAATCCCCCCATAACATGCTGAGTGGCAGAATCCCCCCATAACATGCTGAGTGGCAGAATCCCCCCATAACATGCTGAGTGGCAGATTCCCCCCATAACATGCTGAGTGGCAGAATCCCCCCATAACATGCTGAGTGGCAGAATCCCCCCATAACATGCTGAGTGGCAGATTCCCCCCATAACATGCTGAGTGGCAGAATCCCCCCATAACATGCTGAGTGGCAGAATCCCCCCATAACATGCTGAGTGGCAGAATCTCCCCATAACATGCTGAGTGGCAGAATCCCCCCATAACACGCTGAGTGGCAGAATCTCCCCATAACATGCTGAGTGGCAGAATCCCCCCATAACATGCTGAGTGGCAGATTCCCCCCATAACATGCTGAGTGGCAGATTCCCCCCATAACATGCTGAGTGGCAGAATCCCCCCATAACATGCTGAGTGGCAGAATCCCCCCATAACAGGCTGAGTGGCAGAATCCCCCATAACAGGCTGAGTGGCAGATTCCCCCCATAACATGCTGAGTGGCAGAATCCCCCCATAACACGCTGAGTGGCAGAATCCCCCCATAACATGCTGAGTGGCAGATTCCCCCCATAACATGCTGAGTGGCAGATCCCTCCATAACAGGCTGTGTGGCATAATCCCCCCATAACATGCTGAGTGGCAGAATCCCCCCATAACATGCTGAGTGGCAGAATCCCCCCATAACAGGATGTGTGGCAGAATCCCTCCATAACATGCTGAGTGGCAGAATCCCCCCATAACATGCTGAGTGGCAGAATCCCCCCATAACACGCTGAGTGGCAGAATCTCCCCATAACACGCTGAGTGGCAGAATCCCCCCATAACATGCTGAGTGGCAGAATCCCCCCATAACACGCTGAGTGGCAGAATCTCCCCATAACATGCTGAGTGGCAGAATCCCCCCATAACACGCTGAGTGGCAGAATCCCCCCATAACATGCTGAGTGGCAGAATCCTCCCATAACAGGCTGAGTGGCAGATTCCCCCCATAACAGGCTGAGTGGCAGAATCCCCCCATAACATGCTGAGTGGCAGAATCCCCCCATAACATGCTGAGTGGCAGAATCCCCCCATAACAGGCTGAGTGGCAGAATCCCCCCATAACATGCTGAGTGGCAGAATCCCTCCATAACATGCTGAGTGGCAGATTCCCCCAACTCTCCTCAAGCTTCACTTACTGGCCAGACTGTAGTCCGCACTATCGCAGCCCATCCCTGCCTATGCCAGCTGAATGCCGGCTTGGACTTTGTGGTTCGGGTTCGCTCAACACTACTTATAAAGTTAACAAATTTAAATTAGAACTTGATCTCTGATACACCGAGCAGCTGCAATGAACCAAACAGAGCCTCCAAATCAATTACTGTAAGTACTTGAGATACCAACCTTACAGGATGTCCCCAAAGATAGTTGAGGAATTTGCCCACCATTTATCTAATCTATATAGAGATTGGTCCTCCGTTTATGAGACATCTGCATCTACATTTTTTATATATATTTTTTCTATTCAATGTAGGTTGAGGTCTTGGTGCAGGAGGTTCTGTTAGAGATACATAACTCAAAAGTAACAAAGGGTCCTGGTGGGTTTTCGGCCCTACTTTATGAGATATTTGCTAAAATCTGATCCTCCGAATCTTGTTAATGCATTCAATGATGTAATAAGGGGAGGGGCCTGGTCTGAGGAAGTTCTATGAGCTGACATGGGTACTCAGGCAATCCTATGTCCACACATACTACTCTTGAAAGTCTGAATGGTAATTTGCAATTCATATCAGGTTTTGAGAGCCCAGGTTTTTTCTCTTGGTGGGTTTCACACAGACTACAAACTTTCTTACATATAAGGCAGTTAGGTCACGTCAGGCAACGTAAGAGGTATATAGTGCTATGGAACATGATGGTGTTTTATAAATTAATAATAATCCCGTTTTACTATGCAGAAGGAGGCAGCCCAGATCGGGCTTTCCCGTTGTGCATCGCTGGCAATATAAAAAAAAAATGTCTGTCCGGCTACTCACCTCCTCCAGGATCCTTTTATGGCTGCTGTGGAGCAGGACAACCCTGGTCTAATGTCCTGGATTGACTTTGAAAGATGGTGCCTTGAGTCTTCCCAAATACGGGCTTTCATTATCTCTTTTTCTCTAAAACTATCTTTCACTTCTGGGAATCTATTATATAAATCTAAAAAGATTTGGGAGAGTCTTACTCTGGCTAATCGCCATATAAGACGCACCTATGGAGGAGGAAAAAGGGAGGCAAAATATTCTGAACTGAGTGTTGTGCTAAAACACTGTTCCCCAAGAATCAATTTACGGGCAAGGCTCAAAATCCCCCACTTACAGGCAGTGTGGCATTCCCCCCATTCCCCATAGGCATGTGGCATTTACCCCTCAATTCCTATAGGCAGTGTGGCATTCCCCCATCCCATTATCATATAGGCAGTGTTGAATTCCCCCATCCCATTCCCCATATAGGCAGTGTGGCAGTCTCCGCCTCCCTTTCCCCATATAGGCAGTGCGGTAGTCTGTGCCTCCCATTCCCCATATAGGCAGTTCGGCAGTCTCCTCCCTCCATTCCCCGTATAGGCAGTGTGGCAGTCTGTGCCTCCCATTCCCATATAGGCAGTTCGGCAGTCTCCTCCCTCCATTCCCCGTATAGGCAGTGTGGCAGTCTCCGCCTCCCATTCCCCATATAGGCAGTGCGGCAGTCTCCTCCCTCCATATCCCCATTCAGATAGTGTGGCAGTCTCCCCCCTCCCATTCCCTATATAGGCAGTGCGGCAGTCTGTGCCTCCCATTCCCCATATAGGGAGTGAGGCAGTCTCCTCCCTCCATTCCCCATTAAGATTGCGTGGCAGTCTCCCCCCTCCCATTCCTCCTATAGGCAGTGTGGCATTTCCTCCATCCCATTCCTCCTATAGGCAGTTTGGCATCTCCTCCCTCCCCTTCCTCCTATAGGCAGTGTGGCATCTCCTCCCTCCCATTCCTCCTATAGGCAGTGCGGCATCTCCTCCCTCCCATTCCTCCTATAGGTAGTGCGGCATTTCCTCCCTCCCATTCCTCCTATAGGTAGTGCGGCATTTCCTCCCTCCCATTCCTCCTATAGGTAGTGCGGCATTTCCTCCCTCCCATTCCTCCTATAGGTAGTGCGGCATTTCCTCCATCCCATTCCTCCTATAGGCAGTTTGGCATTTCCTCCCTCCCATTCCTCCTATAGGCAGTGTGGCATGTCCTCCCTCCCAATCCTCCTATAGGCAGTGTGGCATTACCTCCCTCCCATTCCTCCTATAGGCAGTGTGGCATTTCCTCCATCCCATTCCTCCTATAGGCAGTGTGGCATTTCCTCCATCCCATTCCTCCTATAGGCAGTGTGGCATTTCCTCCCTCCCAATCCTCCTATAGGCAGTTTGGCATTTTCTCCCTCCCATTCCTCCTATAGGCAGTTTGGCATTTTCTCCCTCCCATTCCTCCTATAGGCAGTGTGGCATTCCCCCCTCCCATTCCCCATATAGGCAGTGTGGCATTTCCTCCCTCCCAATCCTCCTATAGGCAGTGTGGCATTTCCTCCCTCCCATTCCTCCTATAGGCAGTGTGGCATTTCCTCCCTCCCAATCCTCCTATAGGCAGTGTGGCATTTCCTCCATCCCAATCCTCCTATAGGCAGTGTGGCATTTCCTCCCTCCCAATCCTCCTATAGGCAGTGTGGCATTTCCTCCCTCCCAATCCTCCTATAGGCAGTGTGCCATTTCCTCCCTCCCAATCCTCCTATAGGCAGTGTGGCATTCCCCCTTCCTATTCAGTGCAGAATCAGACATTCAATCAAACTGAGGCCATAGACGAATATATATATTTGCATCATAAGAATAAATATTCGCATGGTGTTGAATCAGCTCTTATATGTCATTTATCTCCTCACAGCTCTTATATGTCAATATAATCGACATTTTGTACCTAGTTAACCTATGCCCCTCCTTCCACAGTTTCCTGCCAATAGACCATTCAGCATCTTGACAAAAAAGTGCACTATTTTTAAGTGAATGGCAGTTTTCTCTCCTGAAAGTAGAGCACTTTTTGTATTAAGTCCCTCATGTTCAAAATTGTAAAGATATATCAAGAAATAGAAACACACACACACACACACACACACACACACACACACACACACACACACACACACACACACACACACAATAAAAGGTAGTTGCAGATGTGCGTTTGCATAACCTAGGTACATTAGATCATTTAGGTAAGGTTTTGAAGATTGTTTGATCTGTAGCTACTTACCTATTAGGGAATTTCAGAGTGGCTGCACACTTTACGTGAGGCAAAGATTAATTATACATATGTGTTGGGCAGAAATAAAAACTTTAACATAGTGCTGACAAAGCATCATTAGGTACATTATCTCATTAATGTGTGGAATAAGCCTCCCCAGGAGGATATCCAGTATCCACCAAAAGTGCGCAATAATTGTTTTAGTTGCTGTTAAGATGTGCTTGATAAGAAGTTTTGAACACCCAGGGGGTTTCAGGTTAAGTTAAGGCACAGCACATGCTGTTGGGCTCAGCCTCAGGCCTGTGGCCTTATTTATAATAAAGTAAACCCTCATCCAGAATTGCCCAACCACCCTGCAATCCCACCAAATACGCATTTGGAAACCTGGGAGAGGACAACCCCTAAAGCATTCTGGAGGGTGAGAGGAAAAGACTTTATGTATCCTCTCCGGGACCAAATACCACCGAAGCAATACCTTAACACTGAACTCTAATGCAATGGTGTTACAAAATCCTGTGAGCAAGATCTTCCGAATAGCTTTCCATTCGCTGTCAGAAAAGGACAAGTTAATGTCCGAAGCCCATTTATCAGTATACCTTGGAAGGAGGGCCGAAAATGCATCACTAAGCCAATTGTAGACAAAGGAGATAGCTCACCTCCCCAGAGGGTTTGCTTCGTAGCGACTTACCTATTAGGAAATTTGAGAGTGGCAGCACGACATACGTGTGGCAAAGCTTAATTATACATATGTTTTAGACATAAATAAGAGCTTTAACATGCTGACAAAGTATCATTAGGTACATACGTACATTAGAAAAGCACAGTAAGACATGTTGAGCATTCATTCCCAACCTTACCATGTAAGATGGATCAAGCCCACTATCTACACTAATAGACACTATAAAAACAAGGAGGATTATACTGGCTTTAACAAGTTGTGGTAGGAAGGATTGCCGAAGAAAAATATGATCAATCCTATTATATACGTTATAAGGATAAGATCAGTGAGTAAACTCTCTCTCTCCAAAATCTACCAATTGATGCTGGCTCAGTTTGAAAAGATTAGAATATGAAAAAAATCCTCAAAGAAAGCGCATAGATTTTGGTTGGGAGAGTAATATATTGCAATAGTAATTGGTGAATCCTGTACAGAGCCCACTAAAATCAAGTACTCCCCTCCTCATCCCTTACCTCCGGAGAAAACTGGACTGATCGTTTAAAAGCGAGATATTTAGAAGTGCATTTCCTGGAAGCCTATGATGCTTAGAAAGAGCGCATTTGTCTAAGGGCTTTGATGCATTTCTGGGACCCCCTGGAAACCTTGGACATATGGGAGACTAATTTAACAATCAACAACTGTCCTGTAATGGGGATTAAACAAGATTTAGGAACTCATAAAGAGAAAAGGAGACAGAGAGAGCAAAAACTGTCTAAGAGAAAGCATATAGAAAAAGGATTTAAAGCAATAACAAGGCACCCTAGTAGGGCAAAGCAAAACAACCATAACAAATAAAGTCAGGAAATCGTCAAGACCTACTATTGTAGGCGTGACATCAGGAATAGGGGAAAAGCGTCCCCCTGGAGGGGGCACAAAGGAATGGCTACTTTTTCTCTGAAAGGGAAAAAAGGAGCACAGAGTGAGCATGTTTTTAATACCTGGAGGCCTGGCCCAACAATCATATACCTACGAAGCTAATAAAAAAACGGATCTAATATAAACTGTTTCATAACAATCAAATACATTTAACGCAATGATAGAGTGAAAAAGGGATGGGGCACATATCTAAACAAATATAAACATAAAAACCCATATTTCTGGCACCCCGTACTGCCACGGAAATGGGAATAAATAGGTCACATCATAAGTCCAAGGCTGTCACCCATGTACACATAGTTGGGGGGATAAGAATAACATACTGAGCATTCTGCCATGTATGACTACTGTAAAGTAATAAACAATACCAGAAAGAGGTATTCTGGCCAACATAAACCCGGCTCAAACAAATGTGATATCCGTAGGCCATGTGCTTTGCTAGGCCTCGCTGCTCACTGCTCAGCAACTCTTTGCTCCTTGCCTTCCCTAGCAAGAATCCCTGGAAATTAAAATAGCCAACAGAAAGAAAGAAACCACAAAGGCATGGTAGAAGCGGTTATTCCTTATACCTCCCCAGCTGGTGACTTATCAAATCTGCTTACTAATGCTGGGCTGATATTGCTCTTGTAGAGACGCTGTGTCAGTATTAACGCTTCTCTTTGGCAGATGGAGGTCTGGGGATGGTAGTTTCAGACCCACGGATTTCACATCACATTCCAATTCCTGTGGGTTGGTGTCAAACCAGATGCTGGTCCAGATGAGGAGCAAAGAGGACCTTAAAAGGAAAGCCTCATTTGGCAGCCATGGTCACATGGTAGCCAGCAGCCTTCACTGTGTATCCTGGTGCCATAAACCATGTGACCGGTGTCAGTAACCAAGTGACCCCGTTAAATTACCGGGCTCCAGTCCTCTGGGGGATCAATCTAAAAGGTAAGATTTCTTTATTTGAAATGGTTTATTTGCTGTTAAATGCAGGCGGGCAGGCGGCAGCAATGCCCCATAGACTTCCATGGGGGGGGGGGGGTTGTTCTGGTTTAATGATTGTAAGCATAAAGTAAGAGAAGGAGTTCTGTATGTATTAAAGCTTGTTATATTTAATATTAACCATACTTAAGATTGTATCTACATTCATTATTATTTACAATTGTCAAATGTATCCGTTATTTTTTTTGCATTATGCATGCATCTAATAAATATTATACAAACAGTCGCTTGTCCCTTTAACATGCAAGAAGTTAGTTGGTCGATTCCTCCCAGCAGCGAGCCTAATATAAGCTAATGTAATGTAAGTGAAAAAGAAGCCTGACCCTTAAAGCAGAATTCCATTCATCTATTAAGTTGGGGTCACCGGGATGCTCCTTGTATCTCTGGTGACAGGGATCTGTGTTCCAGCTTTGTCCTTGATGTCAGGATGTTTTTTCTTAAATCCTGTTTTTATCCCTGATTTGTTTCGCCTAGCGAGGCTTCATAAGAGAGTAGAACATATTCATTGTGCTGTATTGCTGGATAGCTGAATTTGTACTCTAGTTAGGGTGGTACGTATGTGAAGGTGTGTGGTTCAAGTGAACCTCTGTAGGGTTGGGTGGTTCGAGTGAACCTGTGGTTATATGGTAGCATTGTCGGAGGGGCCACTGTCGTGTAAAATCTGGTGGGTGCTGGAGGGGTATTTATTTAAGTCTGTATTTGATTGCAGGCCCTCCAGGGGAAGGGTTTGTTCCTTCATTTTGTTCTGGGTGCAATGGGTCAGGCTGCAGTGGGGTCCCGTCTGTGGAGTGTTGCACTTCAGTGGTGACAAAGCATGCTATATTTCTGCCTATATTATGTAGATTAATATTATTATTATTTATATAGTGCCATCTTCTTCCGTAGCGCTGTACAAGGTATACTTACTGACAAGGTAAAACATACTGTACAGGGATTGTTTATAAATGCAAATCAAATGTGATAGCAAGAGAAAATAGGAAAGAGAGTCCTGCCCTTGCAAGCTTACAGTCTAAAGGATAGGGGTGGAGACAATAAGGGGCAGGAAGTGCAGGTAGTAGGGCTTGAGTTTGGCGGCACGTACCCGTTGAAGTGAAAGCTACAGATAAGAGATCCTAGACTAATCTCCAATCCCCCACTAAAGAAGGCCGCACACTGAGAAAATTTCTTTTTATAAAAACTCAATCAATTTAATAGATATTAAATGAATTCATACAAAAATTAGTACAAAAGTAAAGGCACTGACATGGACATCCACAAATTTAAAAACACAAAAAACACAAAATGGGGGTGATCCCAAACAATGGTGACTATTCTAAAACTGATCTAAGACGCTGAATAATAAATACAGACAGTATAAAGCATGTGGTGTAAAAATACTAGAAATGGGCCCAGATAAAAATCAATGATACTGAGTGAGAAAATCTAGATCAAAACAAACAACTCATCAATTGATTACAATGTATACAATAGTAGGGTGGACAAAAAGTGCTGAGTGCAAAGAAAAAACTATTTAAAATTTACAAATATAACAATCCATATAATGTGTGCAGCTAATGATGCAGCCTGTACTGTACATACATGACAGGCTGCTGTGCAATGTGTGAACAGAGTTAAAGCTAGCTGTGAAAAGTATATGATATGAGCTTGAACTAAGCCCGGCTGGGCCCTATGAATAATCAACACCAAAGAGCAAAGTATTCTGATCTTAGCCACACATGCGTAATGGATAAAGAGTAACAATAATAGATAAACAATAACAGTAGTTACATCACCAAGTCACCGGGGATCCCCCGCAGCAGCCGCCACCGACGCGTTGCGTGTCCGTTTGACACTTCGCCAGGGTGTGCCGGCTGTCGGCACAACGTACCCGTTGAAGGTCATGCTTAAGCCAGGTTATATGCTTGTTTGAAGAGGTGATGTTGATTCAAAGCACTTCTGCAGAACCCATCCTCTGCGGATATTTTTTCGCTCAACATAGTGTACTGAAATTGCGCTGGCCAGAACATGTATATCTAATACACCCCAAGGTGTGGACAAGGGTTTTCTGATACAGTCGTTCATTTTGATTCTTGCAAGCAGCTAAAATGCAAGACAGATTAGACCTCCTGACCTGACTTAAAGGCAGCTGATTGCTTGCTCAGGTCAAAAAGAAGGCATTCTGTGAAAGGTTAGTAACTTTGCCATGAGTCAAAATTAGCAAGCAATATTTGCATTGAGTGTAACTGCAACCTTAATTTGAAGCTCTTTACTAAATACACCCAACAAGAATAAGATAACATCAGTCCCCGTTCCAGCACCTGGCGGGACAAAGGCCCACATCCTGTGCCACACACTGGGCTTCAGGCATCTTGCACTCTGACGCAGGTAGGGGCTTTTATACAGGAGATGCCAGAAGCCCAGTGTGGGGACATCGTGGCCAGTGGGGACATCGTGGCCCCCCCTATCTCAGTAAAATTAGCCCAGACACCAGCTATGGGGGGCTGGTAAACCAGGGCACAGAAGCCGATCCCTGAGGTTTACCAGCCCATATAGCCCTCACTGGGTGTGTACTCTTCAGAAAACCCGTGTGTAGGAATATGGCATGTCACCCTCTTGTTGGCTTTGCAGCTCCTCCTTCCCTTGAAATGGAATAGGGCTCTCAAGGACCTCTTACCAGTTCACAAATAGTTAAATGTAAAACACACACACACACACAATGAAAAAATATTTCAACATTTTTTTTTTCCCCCATACTTACCTTGCCAATCACTGGTGTTCTGCGCCTTTCACTGCTTCTTCCGGCAGCCAGAGAGATCGGCAGAAGCTGGCTTCTGACATCTTCCTCTCTGATGCAGGAAGGGGCTTTTCATACTGACAGAGTGAGCTGACATCAGCTCACTCAGTCGTATAAAAGCCCTTCTCAGCGGTGGGGAGTGAGATGTTGGGAGCCGAGCCAGGGCTGTGGATTCTGCAGAGAGCGGCGCATGAAACAGGAACCGTGGGACATCAACTGGTGGACAGCAAGAGAGCAGACAAGTTTTGACTTTTTAAGGATTTCTGGAAACAGATTAATCTCCAATCTTAGAGGTTTGGTTTGCCCATCTCTATAATTTATATTAGTTCTTCTTTAATTACTACAGCAGCTTAAACATAATAGCATACCATTGTTTCTTCTAGATCAGCTATGGAGCCCTCGATCCTATTTCAAACATTTATAATACAAAATCCTATTTCAATATTGCTCACAGCAACCTTGACCTTGAAGCCCTTGCTTCATTTATTCAAGCCTTTGGCTGGAACTGGATCGGAATCGTGATGACATCTGACGACAGGGCAGAATCAAAGCTAAGAGACGTGACACAAGTGTTTAACATTAATGGGATTTGCATCGCCTATGTCATTAAACTCTCTGCTGAACTGCAGAGGAACCAGGAAAAAGTACATGTCATTCAGAAATCCTCAGCTAGAGTGATACTATTCTTTGGAAATTATATAGGTGAATATTTGCCTAATTTAGATTTTATCCTAGCAAATTGTACGCTAATAATTCATGAATCTTGGGTTAGTAATTTTGTCTTTACAAAGGAGTTTAGACACATTGTTAATGGAAGTTTTATTCTGACAACTAATACAAGACCAATTCCGGGCCTGATAACAACTTTATATAATGTGTCCAGAAGTAAGCAACATAAAGACCCTATACTGGAGAATATCTACTACTTTTATTTCCATTGTACTGATATAGACCCTAGCAGAAGAAAAACATTTCAGTTGTATTTTCCCCTTCCTGAAAAAGCGTGTCCTGATAATAAATATAAGTTGGGTCATATACTGACCGACATTTATTTCCCAAGTTACTACTACGTGTACAGTGCTATAAACATTCTGGTTCACGTTGTGCATTTAATGCAAATACAGGAGCCATCCAGTGCACACAGATATAGAAATAAGGTAAGGTAGTAATAAAAAAGTAGCTATAATTGTAAGGCACCTGTGAGAAAATGAGTTTCTTAGAAAGGTGATGAGAACAATCAGCAGAGACTTTGTTTTATCTTCTTCCTGGAATTAGTTTACTATTCCACACAGGTTTGACAGTTGGAAGGAAAAGCTCCATAAAGGCTTTTGCACAGCCGGCTACACCCCCCCCCCCCCCCCAAGCACCAAAATGGTTTCAGACTCTGAAACTACAAAGTATATTGGGCAGTTTCAAGCTTTAAGCAATTGTCCCATGCATTGGACCTCAAAAGATGTCCCTGCTGCTTTAGCTATTATGTGGTATAATTCTTCAACTGCCGCTCTCTCATTCAAGGTTATGCGGATCACCCACTTTAATTGTCAATATGAATTAGCGGCAAATATCGCTGATTGTTCCGGGAAGTTGAGCCTTGTGGTCAGGGCAACCAGATTTGTGAAATTTCATTGCAAGGTGTGGTTAAGATGAAAGGATTACTTCAGTTTGCTAATTGTCACTGAAGGAAGCTTGGACCTCAAGGTCCAGGCATATGGTTTGGCCTCATTATATTGCACCTACATATGGTAGACCAGGATGCAGAGGCTGAACAGCTGGTCCCCAGCTCTGAAGGTTATCAGCCCGCATAGACCGTATGGGCTGCGGGATCTTCTGCACCCCCCCTGGACTTTGGGGATACAGGTAATGTTTACTAGCCCCTCCTACCCTGTGAATTGGTATAGGGGTGTCAATGTCCCCTTGAGACCAGTTTAAGGGATTTAATGTAAAACACACACATAAAAAGTATTTCTCTTCCATTTCACTTCAGGCCATCATATAATTCAGATACACATGGGTTAACTTCTTGGCCGAAGGGCGTGGACTGCAAGAACAAAGCTGTGCCTCCCGGCCTATATACTTCTGGCTGCATTTCAACAATCCAGTTTCATTCTTGCAGTTGGAACTGGACTTCGAATGTGTACCTAGAACTGATCTCTTCCATTTATTTTTTGTTTTTATGATTTAACTTGGGAAGCGTGGGAATTTAACCCCGACTGTCTTGCGGGCCCTTATATCCCACTGATCTGGATGGACCCAATGCCTCCCCTAGCTGTGCTGTATGCGGACCAGGATGGTAAGGGTTTCGCCTTGGAGTGTAACTTTGTTTTTTAAGGAAGAGTTAGCGGCTGGTTTTCATCTGGTGAGTCTGCAGGGGGGTCCAGGGGAATAATTTTCCTCTTTTTATTGCTTTTCCCACAATTTTGTACATTGTGTATTGCACTCTAAAAGTTTGAATTGCGCGCCCTTTAAGGGGATGAGTCCTTTGAGCAAGGGCTAAGATGGCAGGAAGAGACAGAGGCGCTCTTCCACTGGTACAGTGAGGAAAGTTCGCTGCCTCTGGTTCTCTCTTCAGCTGGGCTGGGTTCCGATTCTCTCTCTGGCTTGCGACGCTCATCTTCCTCGTGACCGGGGTCCCTTCTTTGGCCATGCGACTGCTTAATTGCACTGCAGCTTTCAGGCTCATCTAGCTCCCTCCATTGGTGGGTCTGCTGCTATGGCCGTATACTGCGCCTCTTCGCCCGGATGTGGGAACTGCTTCAGGTGCATGGACCGGCAGCTGGGCTGCTTTCTGAGCTGCTGCTGTGGCAAACTTTGAAGCTGATCCAAATTGTCTAACCTCTGTTTTGATGTTTTGATATTTAATGTTATTATTTTATTATTAACATTATTATTATTAATAATAATAACATGATTATTATTATTATTATTATTATTATTATTATTATTTGTATTAGTATTGTTATTATTTAATGTTGTTTTTTGTTTTGTAGATTGTTGGAAAAGGAAAGCAATAATTTATGTGGTTCACCCCTAAGGTATAGTCACCTGTGACTATAAAGGCATGTTATATACTTTGGTGTCAGACCCTCTGGGAGTTTTAGGCTGTATTATTTTCACCATGACAGAGGCATCTGGGGTAATTGGATCAGGTCCCTTAGCAGATGGGTTCACTCCATGTCCAGTATGCATACAAGTGCCACTGGATGAGGACAGTATTATTTGTAGAGAGGTCAATAGTATCCTTCGGGAGAAAGTGGAGAGGTTAGATTGTTTAGAAAGTCGTTCAGATCCTCTGGCTTCAAAGAAAGCATTAGAGAAAAGGAAGCATTTAATTTCCTCTTATGTGAAAGAGGATCTTTTTGCTCCTGTAGTCTCCCAGGATGAGTTATCAGAGGGGGAAGTTTCTTCCAATAGGGAAGGAAGTGATTTGGATTCAGGGTCCTCTACACAAGGGGGCTCTCGGGTTAGAGTACAGATGGAAGGTCTGATTAGATCCATTTTAGAAAGTTTTCCTATCTTGTCCAAAAGGAATGACAGGAGCCGGATAGTCTTCTGCCCATTCCTAGGGTATTAAATGCTAATCCTTTTTCCTCAGATCAAATTGATGTATGGTCTCACCCTCCTGTGGTAGATGCTTCAGTTTCTGGTCTTTCTAAGACTTCTGTTATGCCATCCTCTGATCCCTAAGTGATCCAGGGGATAAGCGCATAGATCAGGTGGCCCGTCATACTTTTTATATTGTAGAATCGACCTTACAGGCCAGCTTGTGCCACATCCTTAGCATCCTTGGCTAGCTAGATTCTAAGACCTGTTCGGGTCGCTCATGGAAGGCATACTCCCAGTTCATTAGGACCAGTATGGATATTAATAGGTATGTAATCTATGCTATGAATGATTTGATTAGCTTAAGTGCCAGAGGTTTAGATCTGTTAGTAGCGTTAAGGCGTTCATTATGGCTAAAGGAAGGGTTGGGAGATGCTGCCTCAAAGAAGAATCTGACCTGAGGGGGGGGCGTCTTTTTGGGGAGCGCTTGGATGACATGGTAAAGGAAGCTACTAGAGGTAAGTCTACTAAACTTCCACAGGGAGGGGTTTTCCCTTTTTCTCGCAGGTCATTTAATCTTCAGCCCTTTCGTGGGGGTAGAGTTTCTGCCTCTTCGGAATTTTGAAATAGACCAGTGTGCCAGGATAGGGTAAGAGGTTTTTAGCAGAACAAGGAAATATCAGTTTTAAAGCTCTCTCGGGCATGAAGAGATGCCCTCGCCTTTGAGGGGGGACAGCTTCAACAAGTTTTTGGCGAGTATTATAGCTTAGTGTAAATTAGAGGTTTTTTTCAGAGATTCTTTGCTGAGTAGTAAGCTAACAGATTGTTTTGTTTGGTATACATTAATCTTCATTTAAAGTTATAGTTTAATACCTGGGATCCCACTCTGAAGTAAGGGCCCTGCTTTTGGAGGTCCCATGCATATATGAATCATCTGACGACCTGAAGTAAAATGGAAGAGAAAATACAATTCTGTGATTCTCACCTGTAGAATTGTCTTCTTTTTCATTATTACTTGAGGACAGCAGACCCACCATGTCCGCTAGGTTATTATATCTATTCATGCCTATGTCCTGGTGGAGGTTGTATATATATAAATAGTTGATCAGCATAAAAAAAAAAAAAGAAAAGGAAAAATACATGGAGAGAGGTAGAGAGGAGTTTGTTTCTTGTCTCGCCTTTTGTCTCCAACAAATATATAGGGATGCCTAATTCCTTCTGGGTGGCTGAGTCTACTGCTTTTCAATTACTAAATTGTGCAAGTACAGCCAGAAGTATATAGGCCACGCCCTTTGGCCAAGAAGTTAACCCATGCGTATCTGAATCTTCTAATCATATGTACCTCATCATACCTGCCGCAGCCCTGCTTGACCCTAGCTGTATGTATGATGGTAACATCCATTAGGAAAGGCCAGTAATTTGGCGAGGGTTTGGGAAAGAGGTGAGTCAATTGGGCAACCCCTGTGGTTTCACACATAGGGCCATCCCAATTCAGGATGCCCCGTAAGAGGTAGACCACCTCCCTACAAGTAGTAAAGACTCAAGGGGGTGGTCATCTCTCTTTAAGAAAAGTTTAAAGGTTTTTCCTGACCTGCAGTGTGTCCAGGGATGGATGAGTACACAGAATGGGAGGTTCTCCGGTGTCGGGCAGTGGCCTGCTAGAATATGATTATTGTCTTTCTGAAGGAAACTCTTTTAGAGCTGCATTCTCTACTATTAGCTCAGGGGTTACATTTAAAATATCACTTTCAGTTACAGAAATACATCAGAAGACTTCATTTCATAGAAGATCAAAATGGGAATTTATATCCTGACATTGGAGATGCATTCCCTTCATTATACTCAATAAAATGGAAAATGTTGAACAGTTTTCCTCTTGAAGTTGAGCAAACTTATATGGCTGCATTTAGCAAGTTTTCCACAGATACAATCACTATGGAACTGTATCCAGAAACACTAACCTTGATAAGGAGCGAGGTAAGATTTTCTACATTAAGCGTCCATCATTAAGATTATCAGTATATTACATAAAGGTTGATTC
This sequence comes from Gastrophryne carolinensis, assembly GCA_027917425.1. Lineage (NCBI taxonomy): Eukaryota > Metazoa > Chordata > Amphibia > Anura > Microhylidae > Gastrophryne > Gastrophryne carolinensis. Next base: position 14,452,341 of record CM051234.1, on the reverse strand, counting down.
AGAACCATGAGAGAATGCATTCTAATTTCAGGTTCTCTTGATTCAACCTTTTAATGATGTCTATAAGGAATAAAATGAAAATGTTTTTATTTACTCTTGATTAATTTATTTATTGGGCAAGGTTGAACATAGAGCTCCCGTATCTTGGATTTAAGGGGTGGCCCAAGAAATCCCCTTTTCTTGGTTGTGTTGTTTGGCCTTGTTTGTGTAAAAAGAATCTTTTTTTTTTACAATTTGTAGTGTTTTTTTATAATAAAAAATGTTTTTATAAAATTATATTGCATGTAAAAGCCCCATTTCTCCCAGTTACAGTGGAACCACATATGTACACATAATACACATGTATTGGTAGACATCCTTTCCCATCCAGGAGACTCCCTTAAAATGAAGCTTTAGGAGATTTTCAGATATAATACATCTGCTATGTGCACCCTGCAGTTTTCTCTTACTACCTCTCCTGAAGACTGAAGAGCCCCAGGTGAAGAGGAGACTCGAACAAAGTGACCGCACATTGAGGTAACTGTCATTTTTTTTTTTGTGATTGTCAGCAGTGCAGTGGACGTGGAAGGGGAAACCCTATTCCAGGCCCTCTCCTTTAACCGGAAACCGGATGAAGAGGAGACACTTTTTTTTGGCTGCTAGTAGGGAGGAAAGCCAGGTACGTAAAATTTACATGGCTGGCGTTTTATAGTAGGAGAGGCAGCTACGTAAAATCTGCCATTCGAAGGGTTAATTCTTTTACTGTTATATATATTTATTATTATTTATAGCAAATAGTTATATATTTAATTATATATATATATATATATATATATATATATATATATTATTTATTTTATTAGCAAATGCAGTATTGTATAATTACCATACTTTTCGCCATATAAGACGCAATATTTTCCCCCAAAATTGGGGGGGGGGGGGGGAATTGTCAGTGAGTCTTATTGGGTGAATGTAAAAAAAGAAAAAAAACACCCAAAAAGTATAAAAATGATATACTTACAAGAGCCTTGCACTGCGGCCACCGGGAGGCCAGCCGGTGAAAGAGCAGCAGGCAGGAAAAAGGCAGGGTAACTGAACCCTGTCCGCTGTCCCTGCCCTGCCACTGCTGGCACCACCACTGCTTCTGGGGCCTATATGCGCAAACACAAACACTCGGGTCTGTGCAGCAGATGTGCATGGCCTGCGTCCGCGTCCATTATCCTCAATGGATGCTGACACAGGCCACTCCTATTGGCTGCATGGACCTTGTGTGTACGCGTGCTGTCCCGAGAAATAGCAGCGGTGCCGGAAGTGGTGAGGGCCGCCGCTCTTTTATTGGCTAGTCTCCAGGTGACCTTAGCAAGAGGCTCTTGTAAACATATCTTTTTTTCCTTTTCTCCAGTACCAGGGTGGGGTGGGGGATTCAGCCACACTGCATATGGGAATGGGGAGTGCCACACAGCATATGGGAAGGGGATGGGGGGATGCCACACTGCCTATGAGAATGGGAGGGGGAATGACACATTGCCTATGGGAATGGGATGGAGAATGCCACACTGCATATAGGAATGGGATGGGAGGGAATGCTACACTGCCTATGGGAATGGGATGGGGGGATGTCACATTACCTATGGGAATGGGATGGGGGGAATATCACACTGGCTTGGGAATGGGATGGGGGGATGTCACACTGTCCATGGGGATGGTATGGGGGAAAGCCACACTGCCTATGGGGAATTGGAGGGGGGAATGTCACACTGTCTATGGGAATAGGATGGGGAAACAGTATAGTGTCTAGGGGAATTTGATGGGAAGTATGCCACACTATCTATGGAAATGGTATTTGGTAATGCTATACTGCCTATGGGAATGAGATGAGGGAATGTCACAATGCATATGGGAATGGGACGGAGGGAATGCCACACTGTCTGTAATTTGGTGTTTTAGCACATTTGGTTTAGATTATTTTTTTGTTCCATTTTCCTCCTCCAAATTATATGTGTGTCTTATGGGCAGGTGCTTCTTATAGGGCGAGAAATACAGCATATAAAAAAGAAAAAGGGAAAATAAACATGATTACAGAGTTATTAGAGTCAGGTCATAACATACAGCACACGTTACACATTAATTTTTAAACACATAAAACAATATTTCATTTCTATAAATACAAATCAACAAATGTGTAACAAATGGTAGGCAGAAGAAAAGAGGGACAGTCAGCTACGCCGATTTCTCCTGGTTGCCGCGATGGTCACCGTTATGATGGCTGCCATCTTGGAGTATCCGTGAAGCTCCTCCTTTTCACAGCACCACAGCCGTGTTTCTGCCTGGATTGCCTGACATAACTCATAATGCAGAATGGAAGGTCCCCCAGGACAGCTTTCTCATTGCAGCCCACTGACAGATCTAAAGGACACCATCCACCGGGGAAATTGAGCACTTAATGCGGATGGTCTATTTTAAATGTGCAATGGTGCGAGGGATCTCAAACATCTTTCTAGACTGCATTCAAAATTGTCTTGCATGTGTCCCTGGAATCCTATGAAAAAAATGAGAATTCTCAAGTGTGAGATTACTTTTGCATGTGAGAGTATGTTGTCCATAGTACTATGCCCTATGTGGAAGTATTCACAGGTTGGTCATTTTGCCTATCAAATCTCTTTTCTGTTCTTACACAGATTATTGCACAATGCGCACATTTTTGACTTTGCATGTACAATTGCTAATTTTTCCCAATGTCTTATATATAACGTGATATGTGCATTATATGAATTCTAAGTCAGAATTTGGGTAACGTATAATCTTGGTGTAGCACTTTTGACACACCTGGCCTGGTGTCATAGCCACAGCTCCTCACTTCTCTCCCTCATTGGGTATATTCACCTTTAAAAGCAACTAGGGTTTGTTGGGTGGTCTTCCTCTACTGGGCAACATGGGCCCTACTAAGCGCCTGACATGAGCACCTTGACAGTACAGACAATATGGGTACTTTCCCCCTCACCTCGGTTAAGCGGGTAAGGCGGTACTTTCCAAAAGCATAAAGTATCATTTCTTAGAAAAGCTGAGGAGGATGCTTCGCTGCGGTTAGGTGTCTTCGCTTAATGTGTGTGGGCTAGAGTTACATACAAAACCACAACTTCTGCAATATTCAGCAAATAAAGCATTTCTTAGAATATATCTAATTTTATGGTAAATATGCATCTTAAAGCAATACTCTAAGCTTCTATATATTTAAGCCTAGATATCTGAACCAACAGAGTATAACGGTTTACACCTTCAATCCCCTCTTTAAATCATTTTAATTCATTATAATGATTTATTTTATTGCGCTTGTCATTAGGTAATTCACATAGACCTGTGAGGGATCGGTCTTACAAGAAGCTATCAATCAGTGTAGTATTTTGAATATAACATAAACCAGAATTCCCATAATGAGGACCGCACCAATCGTAATTTCCAAGTTATTTATCCATCTAAGAATCCTCCAATGTTCCCCAAATTCCCAAAAGGACTCCAGTCTTGTGCAAAAGAATTGACCTTTTGAGGCTCTCAGGGAGTCAACAGAATATTTATACTTGTCATTTCCCCCATAAGTATTTTATACAACAATTGGCCAAAACCCGTTGTATCATCTCACATAACCTCTAAGGTTTGGTTTCTCAAGGTTTCATTACATGACTTCCAGCTCTCCCCTTCTTGCCCTGTCTGGTTCAAGGAATTAATCAAATTTGGGAGTTTATAAGGGACAGTCATATCAATTACATTCAACTTACTTTCTGCGCATGCCTTATATCCTTGTAGAGCTACCAAGGAGTAGACACCAATCTGGCTGATAAGGGCGAGCCATAATCGGGTTTCTATGGTACTGTCTTCTGCACCAGCTAAGTTTTAAAATTTGACAGCAGTGGTATTGGCTAATAAAGCAGTGAGGTTAACAGGAACAGCTATCAGAGGTATTCTAGCCGATTTTCTAGCATATGCATACTCAAATTTCAACAACAGGAACTGAGTATGATGGGTACCAACTTCCCTTTTAAAACATAGTATTGGGATGGGGGCCATGCGCTCCAGAAATGATCTGAACTCAGCAACCAATCTGCTACTTCTTCGCTCCAGGCCCCTTTGGAATCAGATTGTCCTCCATGTCTCCTTGGGGGGATGTCTGCTTGAAGCTCTCTCGCTAGAGCGTCTGAATTCCTGGGGCCATCTCTGGGAGCCATGTCTTTGTCCTCTCTAGGTAGAGGGGCAGGTATCTTCTTTACTTGGGACACGTGTAGCAGTTTTCCACAAGCACTGTGGTTCTTGTCACTGCAATCTCTCTCGTCTCTGGCCCGAAAGGAAATTCCTGCTTCTTATTCAGCTAGTTCAGCTCCTTCACCACAACTCGATCTCCAACCTGCAACGAGTGCAATAGAGCCTGTGAAAAGAAAGAAGAGGTCCGAGAGACTTCCAGAGTATCCAGGGACACAATTCAATTCCTCCCATATTCATCCTGTATAACCTCTAAATCTTTTTTCTCTATCACGCTGGGAGTTCTACCCCCTTGTGTGGGGAATGGTCTTCCTATTAGCACTTCAAATGGTGACAAGCCTTGTTCTGGTCATTCTGATGTCTTCAAGCACTGCAGGAAGCACCCTTTTCCAATTTACAAATGTCCCTCCTATAGCCTTCCTTATTTTATCCTTAATTGTCGTGTTCATTCTTTCCACTATCCCTTAGCTCTGAGGATGACATGGGATGTGAAATTTCCACTCAATTCTGAGTGCTTTCAAGTCTTGGCATACTCTTGCAGTGAATGCCGGGTCATTATCACTGTTGACCTGCAGGGGGCACCCAAAATGTGGTATGATTTCTTGGGTAAGTATTCTCACTACAGTAGCTGCATCTTCTCTCCTATTTACAAAGCATTCCACCCACCTTGAGAACATGTCAACATTTGCAAGGAGGTACTCTTGCCTATTACCGGTCTTGGGTATGTGTGAAAAATCTATCTACAGATGGGTAAAAGTGATCATGGCCTGCCTTGTTCTGTATGTTCAGGTTGTTCCTGATGCAAATACACCTGGCTACATACTGTTTGGTCAATTTCTTCCCATTAGTTACAAAAAATCCTACTGCATTATCTGGAATGTATTTTTCCATCCTTTGTGTCCTATCCCATGATATTGTGCAATCAATAGGGGAGCACTATCTTCTGGTACACAAGATTTCCCCTATTTGCACAAAAGACCTATAGAGTTTTTTGTTGCACCTATATTCTCGACGGGTTCGTCTTGGGGCCCTTGTAGTCTTAAAAGGGTGTTTAACACTGGTGCCGGACCAGTATTAATATCAGCATACTTAATGGTCAATAGTGGGTTTAGACAGGAGAATTACTTCATACCCACTCAGTCTTTTGTTGGACATATGTTAAGTGTGTATATTCTTTAAGAGATATGACTCATTATGTGAGGCATGCAAAGAGGTAGGGTGTCCCAGAGTCAATAAGGTGGCCTGCTCTACAACCATGGCACGAGCTGCCAATGCCTGTAAACAAGCAGGCATTCTCTGTACCTGTATAGGCATCACTTTGGAGAAAAATGCCACTGGCCGTAAATTGCCCCCATGCTCCTGGGCTAGGACTCATGCCATGGTCTTACAATTGGTGAGAGCAAATGAATGAAAGTTTTTTCCATAATCGGGGAGCCCGAGTCCCGGTGAACAAACTAGAGCATTATTTAAATACACAAAGGCATTACACATTTCCTCAGACCATTTCAAAATGTCAGGCTGATCAACATGCATGTGTGCTCTCAAAATACTGTCATAAAAGGAGCAATCAGGAATCCATTGGCGGCAGTAACAATCATACCAAGGAAAGTTAGCAGGTCCTTCTTGGTCTGTGAGTGTGGCATACCCACTATGGCTCATTTCTCTCTGGCCTTTTGACAGTACAAAAACAAGTATTCAACCTTCTCCTGACACCACTGCATCTTTTCTTTAGATACTTTAAAACCACTTTCACAAAGAGCCTGTAATAGGCTAATACCATCTTCCCGGGCAGCCTCCCATTTCAGACTACTCACAAGTACATTGTCCACATAGAGCAGAATGACTGACCCTAGCGGGGCAGTCCAGGCCCTGAGTGTTTCCCTGAGGACAATGGCAAAAACCACAGGTGAATTGATGAATCCCTGTGCCAGCCGGATGAAGCACAATTGCTTTGAGTGGCAGGTAAAAGCAAAAAGGGGTCTAGTTTCATGGTCTACGGGTATTTCAAAAAAGCATTTTTCAAGTCTAATACAGTAAATATTCCGTGATAATGGGGAATGGAAGTGAGCAGGGACACCACATCAGGTACTATGGAAGCCAGAAGCACCACTAGGTTGTTAATGCCTCTGAGGTCAAATCTATAGGTGCCGTCTTGTTTTCTGAAAGGATTGATAGGGGAATTGTAAGGTGATATAATTTCTTGTAGGACCTCCTTCTCCAAAAACTGTTCTATAAGGGGAGCTATGCCATCCTTCTTTTCTTTTGACAAAGGTTACTGTTTGTGGAAAACAGGAATGGCTCCTGGCTTCAAAATGGCCATGTAAGCGGTGCAATCTACTAGTCCTACATCAAAAGGTTCTGTTACCCACATGCTACTGTGTACCTGCGCTAATTCAGGGTAAGTGTGGCTGGCAAGATAAAGGAAGACATAGCTTTTTTTTTTATACAATAGTTTTTATTGCACAAGAAAAGAAAATTATACAGAAAAGTCAAAATCTTTTGTTCATAAAGTAAAACATAGACATTGAGTTATGCCAGATGTACAAAAACCGACAGCCTCCATACAATGACCATTACATATAACCTATAGTAAAAAGAACCAATCAGTGGGTAGCATGGAGGGAAGAGCAAAAGGAAGAAGCTGGAGGCTTCAAATTGAGAAGGACCAACTGCAGAGAATGAGTCATCTGCATCCTAGTGGCCTTCTTTATAACATACAATACTTTGGCCCAGAACTGTCTAACCACCCTACACTCCCACCAAATGTGAATGTACGTTTCTGAGAGCTGACACCTTCTGAAACAGTCCGGAGATTAGGAAGGTCAAAATCTCTGAACCCTTTCTGGAACTAGGTACCACCTAAGCACTACCTTGGTGTTTACCAAGCATTCAGGAAGCCCGAGATTTATTTAATCTATGCCGCTCTCCAATCCCCTCCCAATAGGACCAAGTTAAGATCATCCTCCCATTTCACTTCATATTTTGGAGGGCTTCGCACAACAGCCTGTAGACCAGCGCAATCACTCCCTTACTTAGGGAATGCTCCCCACACACTTTCTCGAATGCAGAGAGTTTGAGTGGTATAGCACCTATTTGAATTTTATAACGCCCAGACTATGAAATTGTGTGTCTTGTATGTTTTTTAAATTATATGTCCTTTTTGTAATGATACTTTGATTGTACAATAAAAAGAGCTAGATTTTTTATAATTGGGTGTATGTAATAGTAAATCTTTGGTAGTATTTCCAATAGGGGCCTTGGGGCATCCCCACTGCTTGTACATAATGTGAAATTTGTTGGAAACCGAGGAACTCCCTACTAGGGATGTTCCTAGAGGAAAAATCTTCCATCCCTTTAAGGACTCATTCTAGCAAGGCCTCGTCAGATAACATGGGGTCATAAAGTTTCCATGTCCTCTGAGGGTCTCTGGGTCAGGGACACCAGTTCTACTGCGACCAGATCATGTTGCGACTATGCAGTTGGGACAATAGTCACATGGGCTAACTGGGGCAAGGTAGATTGCTGCAGGAAGACCCAGAATGCTTTCCCCAAGGAGGCTCCCTTGACCTCAGTGGGCACTCCTCCAGCGGTTTGTCTGTCCAGAGTAGGGTACAGAATCTGGTTAGAGTCTCCCGCTACAATAAGGAGCCCCGTCTCAGCATGGTGCAATACCCTAAAGAACTCCTCAAGGAAAGAATTTTGGTTTTGGATTGGGGCATAGCAAGTAGCGACCATGACCGGTAGGTCCTGAATCATACCCACCAAAATCAGGTAATGACCCAAAGAATCCTGTACTACCAGGGAGAAGGTAACCGATCGCTTAAAAGCAATTAGAACTCCCTTCTGCTTGGTGTCAGTCCACACTAAGAAATGTAGGGGTACATTTAGTGAAAAGAGTCTCCTGCAAGCATACAATATCAGCATGCAATGACCTAATTTGCCTAAAGGCTTTCAGCCTCTTCTGGGGGGCATTTAGACCCTGTAAGTTTAAAGAGACGAATTTAACCGCCATCATCCCACCGCCAACAAACTCACACGAAAAGAGGCCCGGTAACCTAGAGGGAAGATAGGAGAGAGTAGAAGAAAGAAGAAGATAAACTTTTTTAAAGGACTACAAAGGCCATACATGAAAGGGAAAAATATCTTCCAAACTCTAAATTCCCACAGAGGCGTTGAGACCCGCTTCCTCATTGAGAATTACATACCAAAATGATGGGATTTCCTACTGAAGACCCCACAACCCAGTCTTTTGATAACTCCCCCCCCCCCCCCAAGGGGGCAAGACCTTAGAGCTTTCTTTACCGCTGTCAGCCCAGTGGAGAAGGGAGCAAGGACTGAGCATACGTCTGATGCCCGGGCGCCCGACCCATCTATCATAATAACATAACAATAAACAGCGATGTTTAAGAGATCCTGTAAAAAGAAAACCTGTACCATAACATTGCAGTAATCTGAGAGACCTAAGCTAAATAGCCCCAATCAACCCCCACACTATAAGCATTGAAACCTGCAAGTTAAATACTTATGACTTAAATTTCCCTCCCCAAAAAAACATCCTGATCCCACCTCTGCCTGCAAAATCCCAAATTCTCTCATGGAAAGTCCCAGGAAAACACCCCATCCAGCCTTAGCTAAGGAAGGATGAAGGGCAAGACCCCTAAAAATAAAATAAACACGGGGATTCCTACCCATCATCCTACCCATCATCCCCCGCAGCCAGCGCCTCCACAGATTTCGCACTTTTTGGCGTGCTTCTCCGAGGTTCACACTTGTCTTTAGCCACTGGCAAAAAGGAGAACGCTTTCTTCTTTTGCGGCGGAGCTGGTAAAGCAGCTGCATGGGTTTCCAGCCCACTGAAGTCAATGCAATATCAAGTTCTTGGGGTGTAGAAACCTCAAAGTGCTTGTCCAGGTAGTTAAAGGAGACATTGAAGGGAAACCCCCATTTATATCTAATCCCGCTAGCCTGCAGGACCTGAAGCGAGGGTTTCATTGCCCGTCTTCTGGCAATGGTTTGAGTGGAAAGGTCGGCGTATAGCTGGTATACAAAATTCTGAAAGTTTAAATTGTCGCGATCCAGCGCCACCGCCATAAGTTGTTCCTTGGTATGAAAAAAGTGCAGCTTTACCAGGACATTCTGTGGAGTTCTATCAAACTCAAGTCTCTTCTATAGAACTCCAGTCTCTGTATAGAACTGGAGGGGACCAGCTCCTGGAACAATGCCGTAACTCTAGATTGCAAGTCCAGCCCTGACTCCGGAATTCCTCTGGTCCTGATGTTGGTCCTTCTAGATCTATTTTCAACCTCCTCAAGCTAGTGCTGCAGGACAAGGTTTTCTTCCTTCAGCGTCTCCAGATCTGCACCCAACATAGACATATCAGCCAGCTGTGCAGAAGATTGTTGCTCTAGGTCTTCAAACCTTTGTCCCAGTTCCTTAATTTCTGTTGAGATAGTATTGGTGATCTGTGTAAGAATAATTTGGGCCCATCTTTCCAGCGCCCTCCTCAGCATTGCTTCAAACCTATCCAACAGCAGAGGCTGAGACTTGTCCAGTGAACCATGTAAGTACTCATCTATCCAGGACTCGTCCTCTGGTAAAAGTTATGACATGTTTTGGGATTCACCTTGAGGAATAGCAGCCATTATCAGTGCCACTCAGATAGTTAGCCCAACACGCCGACTAGGAGGCCTCGCAAAGGCGGCTAAGTGGGAAAGAAAAGGGTCAAGGGCAGTGCACTGGGATCAGTGATGGTAACTTGGGGGACTGGGGGGGCAGGGAACCTGTTATAGATGAATGGTGCATCCTAACCTTGCTCCCACAAGACATAGTTGATTCACTATATGGCACTGCAGAGTATAGTAAAATGCAGAGCTGGCCCTTTAAGAAAGCTCAGGGCTCCAGAGAAGGAAGTCTGGAAGGTCTTAGTCAGTATCCCATTAATTCCCATGGAGGGTTCAGCTTTCTCTAAAGGTCCTCGGTAATAATCACCACACAGTACACTACACGTAGCCCCACTATCTACAAGCATGGGCACTACTTATTTCCTACCCTTAATACCACAATGGGCAACTGTGTGTGGTATGAAGATGCTAGTGGAAAAGCTGGGATACTTACCTCCGGGCCTCTTCATTGTCCCCCTCTTTGGGTCCAGTCTAAAGGATACCTGACCGGGGGCTGTGAGTAGGGATGAGCGAATCGATCCGGACGAACCCGGATTCGATCCGAATTTCATGAAAAATTCGATTCGGATTGAATCCGAATTTCCCTGTGCTTCGATCACTCGAAGTTTTCCTTTAACATCCATTCATTTACATTACAGGCATTCTAAGATGGCGGACGGGACATGTCCAGACATCTACCCCGCAGCAGTGCAAGCTGGGGCAGTCACATGCAGCCTATCAGCAGCCAGCAAGCCCGGTGACGTCACAGCGCTATTTAAGTCGGCGGACATCTTGCTTTTCCTCTTTCTCTATTGCATTCGTGAGAGACAGGACGCTGCTGTAGTGAGGGAGAGACAGAGAGCCAGGGACAGACAGGGACAGGCTGGAGACAGGCAGGAGACAGGCAGGAGACAGACAGAAAGTCAGCGAAAAGCAGGGAAAGTTAGGAAAAATTGGAGGCAGTCACAGGGAGATTTTTTTTTTTTTCATCCAGCCTGAGTGTTACTGGCTGGCTGACTGGCTTTGTTAGCGTTTTCAGGCTGCTTATACACTTACTGTGCATATATACTGAACTGATCTCAAGTCTGCTGTGAGGCATCCCATTCTGTGACTACACCAGCCTCTATTTAATACCATAACCCTTTGCACTTATTCTAATAGAAATTTGGCCTGATAAACACACTTTTGCTGTGCATAGTATTACTGCTCACAGGTGCACTCCTGCCTGTTGGGGCATCCCATTCTGTGACTACACCAGCCTCTATTTACTGCTATAACCCTTTGCACTTATTCTAATAGAAATTTGGCCTGATAAACACACTTGCTGTGCATAGTATTACTGCTCACAGGTGCACTGCTGGCTGTTGGGGCATCCCATTCTGTGACTACACCAGCCTCTATTTACTGCTATAACCCTTTGCACTTATTCTAATAGAAATTTGGCCTGATAAACACACTTGCTGTGCATATTATTACTGCTCACAGGTGCACTCCTGCCTGTTGGGGCATCCCATTCTGTGACTACACCAGCCTCTATTTACTGCTATAACCCTTTGCACTTATTCTAATAGAAATTTGGCCTGATAAACACACTTTTGCTGTGCATAGTATTACTGCTCACAGGTGCACTCCTGGCTGTTGGGGCATCCCATTCTGTGACTGCACCAGCCTCTATTTACTACTATAACCCTTTGCACTTATTCTAATAGAAATTTGGGCTGATAAACACACTTTTGCTGTGCATAGTACTACTGCTCACAGGTGCACTCCTGTTGGGGCATCCCATTCTGTATCATACCATACCCCTCTTTATTTACACTAAGCAGCTCTCTTATTTACACTAAGCAGGCCTGTTGGAGGCTGAGTGTTACTGCTCACTTTTGGTGTGCATTATATTCTGTTTCATATAGACCCACTGCTGCCTGGGGGTTCTTAAAATATCACCTACTACCACGCCAGTTAGACTATGTCGGGCAGACAAGTGCCTGGAAGTGAAAAGAGGAGTGGCAGAGGCCAAGATTTCGCAGGCAGAGGTCGCGGCAGACTGGGGGCCAGTAGCAGCAGGAGTCACGCTGAGAGACCTAATCTGCCAGTATCTGCTAGCGGTCGGGTCTCCACCAGTAACGCATCTGCCGTGGTAGATTGGTTGACGCGCTCATCAACAACATCATCACAACTTACGTCTGAGACTCCCAGTCTAGGGTCGGTAGGTTCCTCTGACACAACCCTGAGTTGGCATGGCCCGAGAGCAGTCCCTGTCCTCCCATTGCCTCTGTCCTACGCCGATCCCTCCCCCAGCGACGTATCCTATGCTTTGGGTTCAGCTCCACTCTTTAGTGAGGAGGACGATCAGATAGAGGACAGTCAGCAGCTACTGCCCAGCCAAGAAATGGAGGTGGCTTCTTTAGCTAGGCAGACAAATAGCGATGTGGACAGTGTCGTGGGTGCTGCGAGCGTTCCAGCTCCTGCGCCAGACACTGTTGACGAATCCACGAACATCAGTGACGTACAGCCACAACTCGGTAATAATGATGATGGCGATGAAGCCGATCGCACTTGGGAGCCGGGTGATGAAGGGGCTTCATCGTCATCATCAGGAGAAGAGGGGCGCAGGTTGCCCCGGAGTCAGCAGCTGAGGCAGCAAGGTGTTAGCAGTCAGCATGGGGGCACAATTCCAAAGGCTGGAGCTGGCCGGGGCCGGGGTAGAGCACCTGCTGTGCGGCAGTCTACCTTATCGGGAGGTAGTGGAGCAGGGGTTCCTGGAGTTGGCAACAGCAGCAGTGAATCAGTGAGGCCAGGGGGTGGGAAAAGTAGCTACTCGGCAGTGTGGCAGTTTTTCCTGAAGCATCCGCAGGAGGGTAACATGGCCACATGCAAGATATGTAGGCAAAAGGTGAAGCGTGGCCAGGGTCCAAATGTTGGCACCACGGCCCTGCGTCAACATATGATGCGTCACCGCGTCACCATAAAGCGACCTGGGAGAACCGAGGCTCCCAAGGGGTGGTGCAGTCTGCTTCCTCACCAAGTGGCACGCTGCTCCCAATTTCTGCCAGCCAAGGCTCCAGCACCTCAGCCGAAGGCAGCTGTGCGTCATACCCATCCTCTGTCGCTCCTGCTCCTCCTCCTCCTCCTCCAAGTCATGCATCCCGCCAGCAATCCATCAGCGAAGCCATGTCCAAGAGACAGCAGTATGCGCCCACTCATCCTACGGCGCAGAAGCTGAATGTGCTCCTGTCCAAGTTGCTGGTGCTGCAGTCGCTCCCTTTTCAGGTGGTGGACTCTGCACCTTTCAGAGAACTGATGGCTTGTGCCGAGCCGAGCTGGAGAGTCCCAAGCCGTCATTTCTTTGCCAAGAAGGCAGTACCAGCGCTGCACACTTTTGTTGAACAGAAGGTGGGCCAGTCCTTGAGCCTGTCGATGTGTAGCAAAGTGCATGGCAGCGCTGACGTCTGGAGCTGTAACTACGGTCAGGGACAGTACATGTCGTTTACGGCCCACTGGGTGAATGTGGTCCCTTTGCAGCAGCAGCAGCAGCAACTTGGACAGGTCACGCCGCTTCGGCCTCCGCGCTCCCTGCCCGTTGGGCCTGTGACACCGTGCAACTCGGCCTCCTCATCCTCCGCCATCTCCTCACCCTCCACTGTAGGCTCAAGTCTCAGTGCCCCTCCAGTCTACCATGTGTGCAGGGCACGGAGGTGTCACGCAGTGCTTCACATGGTTTGTCTTGGCGAACGGAGTCACACAGGGGAGGAACTGCTTAAATTTATTCATCAGGAAATCCAAACATGGCTTACTCCAAGAAAACTTAAAATGGGAATCATGGTTACCGACAATGGGAAGAACATTTTGTCTGCGCTGCGCCAAGGAAGCCTGACCCATGCCCCCTGCATGGCTCACGTCTTCAATCTGGTTGTCAAGCGGTTTCTGAAGTGTTCCCCCCATCTGCAAGACATCCTAACAACTTCAAGGAAACTTTGCATGCACTTCAGCCACTCATACACCGCCAAACACACCCTTCTTGAGCTACAGCGTCAGAACGGTATCCCCCAACATAGTCTGATTTGCGATGTTTCCACCCGTTGGAATTCCACCCTTCACATGTTGGACCGATTATATGAACAGAGAAAATCAACGGATTTCCTGATGATCCAAGCAGATAGGGTGACTCCCCTGTGTAACTTCAATGTCAACCAGTGGCAGCTCATACGTGACACCTGCCGTTTGCTCAGGCCCTTTGAGGAAGCCACTTTATTTGTCAGTCGGCAGGATTACGGGATGAACGACGTGATTCCACTGCTTCATGTACTACAGCACATGTTGGAAACCATGGCTGGTCAGGGCACTGGAGACATGGCGTTTACATCTTACGGCCACATGAACCCCGTTGGAGCTGAACTGGAGGAGAAGGAGGAAGAGGAGGAGGAGTTGCCCAGCGAAACACAGTTTAGGCTTGGCGAAATGGCTGGTTTATCTAGTCAGCGGACAGGAGAGGAGGAGCAGGAGCAGCCAGAGGAGTTAGAGGTTTTTGAGGAAGGCGAGACAGAGGACCTGGGCACACCGTGGCAGTATGTAGTGGAGATGGAGACAGGTAGTCCATCCGAGTCACTTGTGCAAATGGCAGGAAGCATGCTCACGTGCTTGCGTAGTGACCCCAGAATTGTTTCCATCTGTCGGCGGGATGACTTCTGGCTGTCCACCTTATTGGACCCTCGCTTCCGGCACAAAATGGGGGCATTTTTTAAACCCACCGAGAGGGAGGACAAACTGAACTACTACAAAGACATTCTACGTAGGCAATTGGCCGATGCCTATCTGCGCCATGGTCCATACCCTCGCAGGTCTGACTCGAGGGGACCTCTGCGCTCACCTTCCACTGCCATGGCCGCTGGGGGGGTTGGCAGGAGCAGCAGCAGCAGCTCCATCAGTAGCAGCCTCAGTCTTCAGTCGCTAATGAGTAGCTTTCTACACCCGCATAGTGAGGCTACTCATGAGCAGCAGGAAGACCTGGAGCAGGACCTGAACCAGCAGGTCATGTCATACTTTGACATGACCATGCCAACACACCTTGAGGATCCGCTGGACTTCTGGGCAGCCAAACTTGATTTGTGGCCGCAACTAGCAGAGTTTGCCCTGGAAAAGCTGTCCTGCCCGGCAAGTAGCGTGCCATCTAAGCGGGTGTTTAGTGCGGCGGGGGCCATAGCTACGGCGAGGAGATCTCGTCTGTCAACTAAAAATGTGGAGAGACTCACCTTTGTCAAAACGAATCAGGGATGGATCAGCCAGGATTTCCACCCACCAATGCCTGATGCATGCGACTAGATTCAGCATGGTGCCACGTTTTACACTTTCCAAATGGTGCAAAACATATTTATGTCTTTAGGCCAACTTTTGGGCTCCTGCTGATGCCAACTCCAGGGTGTGAATCATCCAATTTTCGGCTCCTGAAGCCAACTCCAGTGTCTCTTTAAAGTAATGTTTGGGCTCCTGCTGCTGCTGCTGCCAACTCCAGGGTGTGATTCATCCAATTTTTGGACTCCTGAAGCCAACTCCAGTGTCTCTTTAAAGTAATATTTGGGCTCCTGCTGCTGCTGCTGCCAACTCCAGGGTGTGATTCATCCAATTTTTGGGCTCCTGAAGCCAATCCCAGTGTCTCTTTAAAGTAATGTTTGGGCTCCTGCTGCTGCCAACTCCAGGGTGTGAATCATCCAATTTTTGGGCTCCTGAAGCCAACTCCAGTGTCTCTTTAAAGTAATGTTTGGGCTCCTGCTGCTGCTGCTGCCAACTCCAGGGTGTGATTCATCCAATTTTTGGGCTCCTGAAGCCAACTCCAGTGTCTCTTTAAAGTAATATTTGGGCTCCTGCTGCTGCTGCTGCCAACTCCAGGGTGTGATTCATCCAATTTTTGGGCTCCTGAAGCCAATCCCAGTGTCTCCTTAAAGTAATGTTTGGGCTCCTGCTGCTGCCAACTCCAGGGTGTGATTCATCCAATTTTTGGGCTCCTGAAGCCAACTCTAGTGTCTCTTTAAAGTAATATTTGGGCTCCTGCTGCTGCTGCCAACTCCAGGGTGTGATTCATCCAATTTATGGGCTCCTGAAGCCAACTCCAGTGTCTTTTTAAAGTAATATTTGGGCTCCTGCTGCTGCTGCTGCCAACTCCAGGGTGTGATTCATCCAATTTTTGGGCTCCTGAAGCAAACCCCAGTGTCTCTTTAAAGTAATATTTGGGCTCCGGCAGCTGCTGCTGCCAACTCCAGGGTTTGATTCATCCAATTTTTGGGCTCCTGAAGCCAACCCCAGGGTCTCTTTAAAGTAATGTTTGGGCTCCTGCTGCTGCTGCTGCCAACTCCAGGGTGTGATTCATCCAATTTTTGGGCTCCAGAAGCCAACCCCAGTGTCTCTTTAAAGTAATATTTGGGCTCCTGCTGCTGCTGCTGCCAACTCCAGGGTGTGATTCATCCAATTTTCGGGCTCCTGAAGCCAACCCCAGGGTCTCTTTAAAGTAATGTTTGGGCTCCTGCTGCTGCTGCTGCCAACACCAGGGTGTGATTCATCCAATTTTTGGGCTCCTGAAGCCAACTCCAGTGTCTCTTTAAAGTAATGTTTGGGCTCCTGCTGCTGCTGCTGCTGCTGCCAACTCCAGGGTGTGATTCATCCAATTTTTGGGCTCCTGAAGCCAACCCCAGGGTCTCTTTAAAGTAATGTTTGGGCTCCTGCTGCTGCTGCTGCCAACTCCAGGGTGTGATTCATCCAATTGTTGGGCTCCTGAAGCCAACCCCAGTGTCTCTTTAAAGTAATATTTGGGCTCCTGCTGCTGCTGCTGCCAACTCCAGGGTGTGATTCATCCAATTTTTGGGCTCCTGAAGCCAACCCCAGGGTCTCTTTAAAGTAATGTTTGGGCTCCTGCTGCTGCCAACTCCAGGGTGTGATTCATCCAATTTTTGGGCACCTGTAGCCAACCCCAGTGTCTCTTTAAAGTAATATTTGGGCTCCTGCTGCTGCTGCTGCCAACTCCAGGGTGTGATTCATCCATTTTTTGGGCTCCTGAAGCCAACTCCAGTGTCTCTTTAAAGTAATATTTGGGCTCCTGCTGCTGCTGCTGCCAACTCCAGGGTGTGATTCATCCAATTTTTGGGCTCCTGAAGCCAACTCCAGTGTCTCTTTAAAGTAATATTTGGGCTCCTGCTGCTGCTGCTGCTGCTGCCAACTCCAGGGTGTGATTCATCCAATTTTTGGGTTCCTGAAGCCAACCCCAGTGTCTCTTTAAAGTAATATTTGGGCTCCTGCTGCTGCTGTTGCCAACTCCAGGGTGTGATTCATCCAATTTTTGGGCTCCTGAAGTCAACCCCAGGGTCTCTTTAAAGTAATTTTTGGGCTCCTGCTGCTGCTGCCAACTCCAGGGTGTGATTCATCCAATTTTTGGGCTCCTGAAGCCAACTCCAGTGTCTCTTTAAAGTAATATTTGGGCTCCTGCTACTGCCAACACCAGGGTGGGATTAATCCAATTTTTGGGCTCCTGAAGCCAACTCCAGTGTCTCTTTAAAGTAATGTTTGGGCTCCTGCTGCAGCTGCCAACTCCAGGGTGTGATTCATCCAATTTATGGGCTCCTGAAGCCAACCCCAGGGTCTTTTTAAAGTAATGTTTGGGCTCCTGCTGCTGCTGCTGCCAACTCCAGGGTGTGATTCATCCAATTTATGGGCTCCTGAAGCCAACCCCAGTGTCTCTTTAAAGTAATGTTTGGGCTCCTGCTGCTGCTGCCAACTCCAGGGTGTGATTCATTCAATTTTTGGGCTCCTGAAGCCAACTCCAGTGTCTCTTTAAAGTAATATTTGGGCTCCTGCTGCTGCTGCTGCTGCTGCCAACTCCAGGGTGTGATTCATCCAATTTTCGGCTCCTGAAGCCAATCCCAGTGTCTCTTTAAAGTAATATTTGGGCTCCTGCTGCTGCCAACTCCAGGGTGTGAATCATCAATTTTTGGGCTCCTGAAGCCAACCCCAGTGTCTCTTTAAAGTAATGTTTGGGCTCCTGCTGCTGCTGCCAACTCCAGGGTGTGATTCATCCAATTTTTGGGCTCCTGAAGCCAACCCCAGTGTCTCTTTAAAGTAATGTTTGGGCTCCTGCTGCTGCTGCTGCCAACTCCAGGGTGTGATTCATCCAAGTTTTGGGCTCATGCAGCCAACTCCAGTGTCTCTTTCAAGCTATGTTTGGGCTCCTGCTGCTGCTGCTGCTGCTGCTTGAAACTCGAGGGTGTGTCAGTCAATTTTTGGGCTCCTGCTGCTGCCAACTCCAGTGTCTCTTTCAGCCAATGTTTGGGCTCCTGCTTCTGCTTGCAACTCCAGGGTGTGATTCATCCAATTTTTGGGCTCCTGCTGCTGCCAACTCCAGTGTCTCTTTAAAGCAATGTTTGGGCTCCTGCCCCTCATAGTGATGCCACTTCAACTCTCTGCAATTGTGCCGCTCTGCTATTCTATTAGCGATGCCTCTGATCTGCATGTGATATTTATTCAAAGTATTATTTAACTAACCCAGCACGCATCCTGTGCGTGTTACAGCAAGGCAGAATGGTTTACAACCCTATTGAGGCTCTAGGAGGCTCAGAAATAGCCGTTTTTAATAGCGATTCGTCGCGAATAAATTCGGGTCGAAACAATTTTTGTCTGAAAATTCGGCGAATCAGTCGAATCGAATTTTTCAAAAGTTCGCTCATCTCTAGCTGTGAGGACCCCTGCCCCAGTGTGTTAGTCGAGGGAGGCTGTTGTTGTATGTTAACTCTGGTGGCTCTGTTAATGCTGCAGGATATCTTGGCGGAAAATTAATTGATTGGGGACATTGGGGGCTTCCAGTGGCCACATCTGAAACATACTTTGCTATAACGTCCAAAAGCCTTACCCGACCCTATCTGTTCGGGGTTCCACCTGTTTCCTGTATCATCTGTGGCTCATAGGTGGTCCTCTGCATTCCCGCGTTCCCCTGGCTGAGTCAAGAGTAAAGGCTTTTCTTCCCCTTGATACTGCCAATTTAGTTGGGCTACTGCAGGGGCCTTGGGTAAGTCAAAACATTCAGCAAAGTTCCTAAGTCTCACCCTTAAAGTCACCCAGATTTCCCTCTTTCCATCTGAGTAATTGTTGCCTAATTTGTAAGCCTACTTTAGGGTCACAGTTCTGGATGAAAGTTTGTATGAGTAGGGGCGGCATCCTTTCCTTAAGTCCCAATCCGTTTCTCCCCCATACCAGGGAAAGGCAATAATATCTCCCTAAACAGAGACCCTTGATCATGTCCATATGGAACGGATCACAGGCGCCATCTCATGGGAAAGGATTCGTACTACCTTCACCTTCTGTCCACCCAACTACAACACACTATAAAAGGCTGCACATAAAATCCTGAACCTGTCTGTCTTTCTACATACTGAATACATGTTTCTCCTACCCTAGGGGGTCTTAGATTCTGTTGCTCCCATTGTCTTATAATTCTAATAACAGCGGTTTAAAATGTGCTCACCTTCACACTTATCAAGCCTGCACAAACAAATAATCTTATACTTCTACAAGACAGAAAGATCAAGCAAGAATATTTACAGACAGAGGTGACTTCCGTTCAGAGGCAATTCATCAACCTATATAGTGCTATATCTAAATAAAGTACACTGGAGTCACACAGGACTCTCAGGACCACTCAGGAGGCTTCCCCGCCTCATGGGATGGTATCTACTTGACCAAAGTCTACCAATGTTTTTTTTTTAATCCTGCCAGCCAGGGGCAATCAGAGTGAGGTAAAAATTACTTACCCCGGAGGGCAGGATCCCACTTCTGACAGCAATTCTGTTGGGTGGTCTTCCTCTACTGGGCAACACGGGCCCTACTAAGCCCCTGACGCCGAGCACATTGACCTGTACAACCTGCGTGGAGAAATGTGTGGTGAACAAATGAAAAGATCATAAGAGTGTATGTTAGGGCGAGCGCTGCGTGCCCGCCTTGCAGCGCTCCCCTTCCCTCTGGTCCCATCGTCGGGGCAAGCACTGCCTCTTCCCGCAGCACTCCCCTCTTACCTCTTCTTCAGCCGGGCCATGATGCCCGGCGTGTCGGCCAGCTGTGCGCCGCCTGGGGTCCAACCCTTTCCTCCTTGGCTCCTCACTCTGCGTCGGGGGTGTGTGCACGTCCCCAGCAACTAGGGGGCGCACGCGCGCCAAACTGTTAAAATTTAAAGACCCAGTGCACCGCTGATTGGTGCCCGGCCATTCAATCCCTGCATCTCTTCCCCTGCATCTCTTAAATTTCAGGGGCACTTCCCCTACCCTCTGTGCCGGATCTTGGTCTTCCATGTCAGTTGCTAAATCAGTTGCTTTTGGATTGCCTACCCATGTACCGACCTCTGCCTGTCCCCGACGCCAAACCTTTGCTGCCTTCCCCGACCTTGGCTACTCACCTCACCACGAACCTGTGCTGCCAGCCCTGACCTCTGCCTGTACTCACTACATCTTTTGCCTGTCCCCTGTGCACCTCGCTGAAGCTCAGCTAACTGCGGATCTGGGCCACTGTTGGGGGGTAGAGACCTGGGGGTCACTCGCCTGCCTTGCGGTGGGCTCTGGTGAATACCGGTGGCCTCTTATACTACGCTCCCCTGACAAGGCACTCGCCATCAGTTCCACAGTCAAAGCAGATCCACACCCAAGTCCGCTCCAGCCGGTCCGTGACAGTGTATTCACCAAACAAGTCTGGTTTATTCAGGATGCAAGCTCCTTTGATACAAGTACAGACAATATAGGTACTTTCTGTCTAACCTCGATGAAGCGAGAAAATCTGAGGCAGATGCGTCACTGAGGTTAAGCGTCTTCGCCTAATGTGTGTGGGCTAGAGTTACATACAAAACCACAACTTCTGCAATATTCAGCAAATAAAGCATTTCTTATAATATATCTTATTTTATGGTAAATATGCATCTTCAAGCATTACTCTAAGCTTCTATATATTTGAGTATATTTTGACTAATGCCCATTTAAAGAGAAGACATGCAATAGTGGTTAAGGAATCAATCTTGCAGACTAATTTCCCAGCGGAATCACGACTGAAGTGCTTTTTAAAGAGGAACATTGCAGGTATTGGGGAGTTAATAAATACTCCCCAAACCTAGTTTGCTCGGACCCCCTGCCCCTTCGGTTTATTATTTGACAACTTGAAACTTGCCTGTCTGGTCACATCGCACTATGACATTCCTCGGGCCCGCGACTTCTCCGCCGGGAGCGCCTCATGCTCTGTGCCGCCCCTCAGATCTTGCACATGTGCAGTGTCAATGCATAGGCTTAAACAAGGCACCTAACCACCCCTCACTTCCTCATGCACGTATGCCCTGTCCCCTAATGTGTTCACTGGTGGGGCTCACTTGTGTGGTTAGTATCACTGCACAGATTTGCATAAGTGTAAAATGTCTGTTGGTCTATTTAAAACAGCAATAAAAGGGCAGCAAGCAGCCCACCCAATGCCTGTCCCTTGCCCTCCATCTCTGTTTACTGCAGAGCTGGGTAACAGTGCTCCAAAGTTTGCCTCCTTTTAATTTCATTTTTATGTAGATGGGAGCATTCCCATTTATGGCCAGAGGGTGGGTGTGGACATCCAGCTCTCATTTTTTACCCCTAATAAATACCTTGCTGAGAGATTTATGAATCTCCACTGTTCTTATCTCCAGAGATTATAGTTGTTTTTAAAAAAAATATTATAATATTTACAATTCTCCAGATTTTACCTATGTTTTCAATTTTAGATTTATTTAAGATTACCTTATTTTTTTACCCCTTAAGACACCAACATTGGGGGGAAATGTTAGTGCGTCTCATTGTGCGAATGTGGGGGGGGGGACTTACATTACCGATGTTTCTGTGTCAACATTGTGGGGATATGTTAATGCGTCTCATGGTGCAAATGTGGGGGGGGGGGGACTTACATAACCGACACTCCTGTGCCAACATTGGGGGTGAGTTAGTGCGTCTGATGGGATGATTGTAAAAAAAGAGGAATCTTATATAATTGATGTTCCTGTGCCACTGGTCGGGCTGCCGCAGCCACTGGGCTGCCAGACAATGGGGGGGGGGGCAGGGGGAAGAAAAGTTAACTATTTCCTGCCTATGGGGCTCACACACACCCGGATACATGCAGTGGCTGAAAGTGGTCTGCACCCGCTTCCATTGACTTCAAAAGGGCATGCCCACCTTTTGAATGGACTCAGGTGTGTGTACACGTGCCACGCCCAAAGATCAGAAGCAGCAGAGGTGCTGGGCCAGTGGTACTTGGGTGGCTAGGTGTGCTGGCTTCTGTAATGCAGGTGGTTAGACTGCTCGGCACCTGTACCACGTCTCCTCTCACACCCCTTCGCCTTGACTACTCCACAGAGGCCCTCTATTGGGAGAAGATGGAAGGAGATGTCGGGGATGATTGCGGATGGGGGGGTGGCACAAGCACCGTGCAGCTCGGGCTTTGACACTCTACAGCCTTTGACAGCTGGACGGGATTTGAAAGGAACTTGTTTATTGTACTGATTGTAATGACTAGGGGCAATCTGTGACATTCAAAACGCATATAAGTGTTTCCATTTTTACTGGGACCTGCTTTGATTACTTTTTCAAGATGTTGCAATAAACTTTCTGGATTTTACGGGACACTGCTGGGAGCCGGAATTTGTACATTCAAGTTGGATTTGTTATTGCTGTGCTGGCATACCGTGCTCCAAAATGCAACCTATGGAGGGGAAAGAGCTGTTTATTCTTTTTAAAATTTTGAATTGCATAGACGTGCTTCCCCTGCCATTACTCTGTCCGAGATACGCAACAAAAATGAATCTTACATACAGGGCCGGATTTAGTGTGGTGGAGGCCCCTGGGCACAAAATCTGGTGGATGCCCCTGATACAGTATTTTGTTTGCTTTAAAGTAATAGTCCAGCCAAGTGACTGATCGCTGGTTGTCTGGCACCCACCCACTTACTGGAACGTCAGATCGAGTCCCCTGAGCAACCCTTGCGCAGGTGCGTGTTGCTTGGGAACTCCTGCTTTGCCATTCTGGCAGAGGGGGTAGTGTAGTCGCCCAACTGGTCCAGCAGAAAACAGTTCCCTGCATTGAGCTGCCAGCAGCTGGGCTTGGTGGATTATGTGCAGTGACAGCTCAACACGCACCCATCACTGTAGCGTTGCTGATGTTGGCTTTGTTGCTCTAGATACTCCGTCCTGTCCTGTGGTGGCTTTGGCTGCAGGTTTGCAAAAACAAAAAAAAGCTTGTCCAGGAACACAGGGGGCTCTCACTGCCGCTAATAGCTTTTTTGCTGGAATGCGGCCCGTCAGACCAAAGACTGAAAAGCTTGCTGGACCAAACCATAACCCAAAGGTTGGTGGAGGCCCCTTTGCAGGGCAAGTGGTGGAAGCCCCGGGGCACGTGTACCGCTTATATAAGCATCTATATTGAACAGAAATATTTAGCAGCAAGTTACCTAGTATCCAGTAAATATGTCCCAACCAGCACACGATAAGATCATTGAAGTCTGTTCCCTGAAAGGCAAAGAAAGTGGGATATGGTGATATATGCCTCAATACCCCCAATGGAACTTATAATACAGCATGAGGAAACTAGATTGCAATTGTGTATATATATATATATATATTTTTTTTTTTTTTTTCTTTTCTTTTAGATGCCCTAGTGCTATTTGTCATCCGTCAAGCTGGCCTGTTTGTAACAGTTTATTGTTATGGTTTTTGTCTACCTCAATAAATTGATGTAATTTTTATATACATTTGTCATTGGTGCGCTTTTATACCCAAGGGTGGGGTTAGTATTTGGGTCGTGTTTGATACGATAATAGATTTAAACAAATTCGGGAGACAATTAACTTTGAAAAACCATTACCATGTACAAGAAAAAGAAATTAACTTCAATACATTCGAAGACCCGGAGGGAATCCCTTCTCGACAAGATCCTAGTTTATGTGAACAGACTTTTGAAAATCTGGGGCCACAGAGTATTATGGTTGATCAATCTATAAACAACTTTTCTACTACTGAAGATTCAAAATGATTAAGAACTACCGTATTTTTCGCCCTATTAGACACAATTATTTTCCCAAAAAGTGGGGGGAAATGTCAGTGCGTCTTATCGGGTGAATGTGGGAAAAAATAAATAAAAAGGAAGAGGTTAACTCACCTCTCACGCTGTCCCGGAAGCAGCGAAGGCAGCTGTATCTGCTACTCTCTCCGCAGCGCCAGCACACACAAACACACAGCCTGTTACAGTGGTTGGCATGGCCAACGCTCGAGCATCGGCCCCACCCTCCACTATACTGAGCCGGGTGTTTACTCTGTGTGCTGGCGCCGCAGAGAGGAAGCGGCGGAGGCAGCTGTATCTGCCATTTACCACCTGTACGTGCAGGCGTCGTGGAGAAGGCGGCGGATACAGCTGCTTCCATCGCTTCCTCTCTGCGGTGCCAGCACACAGAGTGAACACTCGGTCTCGATGGGCGTGGCCGGCGCTCGAGCATGGGCCACGCCCACCGCTGTATAGTCCAGGTGTCTTTGTCTGCTGGCACCGTGGAGAAGTGGCAGAGAGAGTGCGAGCTGTGGAGGCAGCTGTATCTGCCACTCACACTGTCCCTGCAACTTCTCCACGGCCCCAGCAGACAGAGACCCCGGACTTGATACAGATACAGTGATGGGTGTGGCTGATGCTCGAGTGATGGCCACACCCACCACTATACCAAGCCGTGTGTCTGTGTGTGAGGTCGGCAGGGACAGCGGGGAGGATTAAAAGAGTTTACTTACTACTTTTTTTTTTTACTTTTGCCTATATGGGGAATAGGAGGGGGGAATGCCATACTACCTATATGGGAATGTGGGGGGGTGCCACACTGCCAATATGGGGAATGGGAGGGGGTGGAATGCCACACTGCCTATGGGAATGGGAGGCAGGCATGCTACACTGCCCATTAAGAATGGGATTGAGGAATACCACACTTCCCATGGGGAATGGGCTGGGGGAATGCCACATTGTCTGTAATGGGGTGTTTTAGCACAACATTTGGCTTAGAATATTTTTTTTCTCATTTTCCTCCTCCAAATCCTAGGTGCATCTTATAGGGCGATGAATCTGGTACTAATCATGTTTTTTATCCTGTCCAAGCACGTGGTCCTCCAATAATAACTAGTAGAATTGGACCTAATATATCTGTCAAATAACATGGATAATAAGAAATCTAGAGACAATCTGACTAAAGGAGAACATATGGGGCTTAAACAACTATAAGTGAATAATAAACTTACCATAAGGAGTACCGATAAAAGGGGGGGCATTGTGCTCCTTGATAGCAAAGACTATGACTGTATTAAATGTATTCATGAGGCCTTGAGGCAACTAGGAGATAGTGAAACCTAAAAAAAAAAATAAAAAGTGATCCAACTAGGGAATTACGACTGGCTGTACAAAAATGTAAATGGGTGGTCAATCTGTTTAATTAAAATGGAAATCTTTATCTGATTTATTTAGGGCAACAAGTCGCGGTGCTCTCCACGCTGTTCTCCTGGGTACAGAAAAGTTCCCAACAATCATATTCATTCCTGCTGCTATGACTGTGCCCCATGTTCTGAGGGAGAAGTCGCCAATGAAACAGGTAGGAAGGATTTCCATAGATAAGATCTTTAAATATCATTGATATCCAACCATGTAAGCTGCTATTTTTACATATAAACTGGGAACCTTTTAAACGCTGTTGCTGTTTGTTTTTGGGTTTGAGTTTCCAGATGATGACTGAGGCATCTTTTGGCCAAATGATATATATTTTTATATATTTTTATTTATCATTTAAAAAAAATGTTGTTTGAGAAAGCGTATAGAAAAATCAGACAAGACAATATAATCTGCAACAGAAAATGGATGTCTGGTGGAATATTATTGCAGAAATACTTAGTGAGAGTCATACATTGTGTATGACTCTACGAATGGTTTAGCAGTGGTACACAGATACTAGATCGTAGATACCACACTGCCCATAGAGAATGGGGAGGGGGGGGGGGTAAATGCCACACTGCCTATGGGGAATGGGATGGGGGAATGCCACACTGCCTATGGGGAAATGGATGGGGGAATGCCACACTGCCTATGGGGAAATGGATGGGGGAATACCACACTGCCTATGGGGAAATGGATGGGGGAATGTCACACTGCCTATAGAGAAGAAAACAAATGGGTGAGGGCACCACTAACAATTATAAGCAAATACTAAAATAATGACACCGGAAGGTGCACCCGGGCTCCTCACATTTGCATAGTAACCACTAAAGAACACCCTAACCAAAAAGTCCAACTTGAAGCAGGGCACTCAGCCGGTTAATATGTATCACAAAAATCTTTATTATCTAGACTAGGCCATCACACAATATAAAACACAAAAAACACAATGACTACACATTTTTTAAAAAATACAAATAAAAAACAGACCCAGGACCTACACAGCACCAATGATTATGTAAGATTTGTAGGATATATGAAATCACAATAATATTGGTTTAAACACATCAATAAATACATAGTACATGCGAAGAAGGCAGGGTCATCTGGTACTTCCCTGTCCATCAGGGACCAGAATTTGATCAAAACAGGACAAGTCCAAAAGATGTGGAGCAGGTCGCCATTCTCTTTGTTACAGTGCCAACAGAGGGGGAGAGGAATCAGGGAAAAAGTTGTTTAATAAAACTGGCACCCTATACCCCCTGGAGAGTATTTTATAGTTACACTCTCGGTAGCTAGTACACACGTTTTGTGTGTGAGAAAAACTTGTTTTTTGGTTCAGTTGTAAGGGTAATGCCCAACTCTTTCTTCCTTTTAAAGCATAAGAGTGTCACGGACAACTCACCTTCTCACCGGTCCCGCGGCATCTGCAGGCGGCGCGGACTCCGGCGCCTGTCTGCTTCCGTCCGGCGGCCGCGTCTCTGGTGGGCTGCGTCGGAGCGAGCGGGGACGAGCAGACACGCCCCTCTCCTCCTCTCTCTCATCTCTGACAGCTCGCGCAGAGACTGGTTTAAGGTGGGCCAATGAGCCCTTACATGTAAGGTGGACCAATAGGTACAATCTTCACTGGGCGAAAACACCCTTTTGAGAATTAAACTGGGCAATCAGCCCAAGGTTATTGTGCGCACCAATCACCTTTGCTCCCTCCCGTCCAATCCCATCAGTTCCCCTCCAATAAAACTTGGTTCCCTGCAGTGGTTCGTTGCCTGTGATAGCGTGCTGCTGGGTGTGATTATCTGTATTTGAACTTCCCGTTATTGTTCTTACTGTGTATTGACCATCCCATGATTGCCGCCTGGACCGACCATTGCCTGTTTCCGACTACGATTTGCCTGCTCCCTTGTACTGTGTCCCCGTGACCTCCCGGCTTGACCCTTGGCTCGGCTTTTGACTATTCTTCCGTCTCATCCTTTGGTGCCGTGCTTGATTGCACTGATCTCCCGTGTATGACCCCTGCTTGCCCGACCTCGCCCAGTCTCGTTCCTGGTTCATCCGCCTTCCTCCCCATAAGTCCGCATCCTACCAAGTCCTGGGGGCAACCGTGCTCGATAAGGCGTATAAGGCGTATAAAGCGTCCCGGCAGACGGGGGCTAGACTAAAGGTGATGCTAGCAGCGGAAATTGGGGGTTGTGGACTTACTCAGAAGGCGGGTGTCCCACGGGACCTGACATTATCACGGGCCAGAAAAATTGAATAACTAATGCAACAGGTGCAGGCTATGGCCACCGCCATCAATCAACTAGCCTAACAAGTGGCTACGCAGAAAAGTGGCCAACTACCTGCACCACAGTTTCCTCAGTCGAGCCGCCGGTTCCCCTTCCAGAGAAATTTTGGGGGGAGCGGTCGTAGTTTTCAAATTTCAAGAATTCATGCAAGCTTTACTTCTGCCTGCGGCCCAACTCCTCTAGGTCTGAGACACAACGAGTGGGCCTAGTCATCTCGCTCCTTCAAGGTGACCCACAGACCTGGGCTTTTGGACTGGCACCTTACAGTCAATCTACGCCTTCTTTGCCGCCATGGAGGTCCTGTATACAGACCCTGACCGGGCTTCTACAGCAGACTCTAAGTTATGGAGTTTAAAACAAGGAAAGCGGTCGGCGAAGAATACAGCGCCGAGTTCCGACGATTGGCCATCGACTCCCAATGGAACAATCCAGCCCTGTGCAGTCAGTTCAGAATCGGGCTCTCAGAAAGTATTAAGGATACCCTAGTGAATTTTCTGCAGCCAAAATGGCCTTGATGAGTACATGCAGCTGGCCATCAGAGTGGATAGACTGCTCAGAGAGAGACGGTGGAGGGAACTCATCTAGGCGATCAGGTACCACTCCCTCATATAAATAGATTGCTTTTACCCGCTATGATCTCTTGGGGACCTTCCAAGATGTCTGTCACCACCTTCATTGGTAGTGGGGCGGCCGGCAACTTCATGGATAGGTCGCTTGCATCCACTTTAAATATCCCGTTGATCCCCTTAGAAAATTCACTTCGGGTCCTGGCTGTCAATAACGAACCAATTGTGGGAGGATTGGTTTCCTATAAAACCCCTTTTGTGATTTTAGTGGTGGGTTCCTCCCATGCCGAGAAAATTGAATTTTTTTTCTTAGAGAGCCCTGTATCTCCTATAGTACTAGGAGTTCCATGGTTAAAGATCCACAACCTGGTTGTTAATTGGGTATCTTGGGACTTGGTTAAATGGATCCCATCTTGTTTAGATCACTGTTTTTGTACCGTCCTAAGATCGACTCGTGTCTCTCTTGAGGGGTTACCGCCGGCCTATGCAGATTGGGCGGATGTTTTCTCAGAAAAATCCGCTGACTCTTTTCCTCTGCATAGGGCCTATGATTGTCCCATCAATCTGCTACCAGGTACCATGTCCCCTAGGAGGAAAATTTTCAATCACACCCGCTCAGAAGAGATAGCCATGAAAGAATACATTCCTGAGAATCTTAAGAAAGGATTTATCCATCCCTCTACCTCCCCTGCTGGTGCCGGGTTCTTCTTTGTCGAAAAAAAGGATAGTGGTTTACAGCCCTGTATCGATTATCGGGGACTAAACAAGATCACGGTAAAGAATAGGTATAACCTTTAATCAATGACCTCTTTAACCAAGTGTCTGGGGAACAGATTTTTTCTAAACTTGATCTTAGAGGGGCGTATAACCTCATTCGCATACGCCAGGGAGTTGAATGGAAGACAGACTTTAATGTAAAAGATGGGCACTATGAGTACTTGGTCATGCCTTTTGGTTTATGCAATGCTCCCGCGGTCTTCCAAGATTTTGTAAATGACATATTTCACGATTATTTGGGCCGATTTATGGTGGTTAATTTAGACAATATCCTTATCTTCTCCCGTTCACTACTGGAACACCACCAGCATGTAAAGGCAGTGTTGCAAAAATTACAGGAGAACAAGCTATATGCCAAAATTTCTAAATGTGTGTTCGAGGTTCCTGAAATTTCATTTTTGTGGTATCTGATCTCTAAGCAGGGGTTGATTATGGATCCCTCCAAGGTGTCCGCAGTATTGGAGTGGGAGCAACCAAGAACCCTTAAGGTGCTACAGAGGTTTCTAGGATTCGCCAACTTCTATAGACGGTTTATAAAGGGGTTCTCTTCTATAGTGGGCCCTTTAACAGGTCTAACTCGGAAAGGGGCTTTTGTTGAGTATTGGCCTCCCTCAGCAACAAGTGCCTTTCAGACTCTAAAAGAAACTTTTACATCAGCCCCAGTTTTAATCCACCCCAATATCAATCATCTGTTTCTTTTGGAAGTAGATGCCTCCGAACTTGGCGTGGGTGCGGTCCTCTCTCAGTAATCAGGTGATCCTGAGAGACTACATCCTTGTGCCTTCTTTTCGTGGAAATTCTCGCCTGCTAAACAAAATTACGATGTTGGGAATAGGGAACTGTTGGGTATTAAACTGGCCTTTGAGGAATGGCGACATTAGCTGGAAGGCTCTCTGTATCCCATTACTGTATATACCGATCACAAAAACTTAGAGAATATAGAATCAGCCAAAAGGCTCAACTCTCGCCAGGCTCGCTGGGCGCTCTTTTTCCCCCATTTTATTTTCATTCACACCTTTAAACCATGAGCAAAGAATACCAGAGCGGACGCCTTATCACGCAATCCTTCAGTGTAAGGATCGATTTGATCCCACAGAACCTATTTAACCTTTAGGTTGTGTAGTCGTTGCCCTTC
Organism: Gastrophryne carolinensis; assembly: GCA_027917425.1. Lineage (NCBI taxonomy): Eukaryota > Metazoa > Chordata > Amphibia > Anura > Microhylidae > Gastrophryne > Gastrophryne carolinensis. Next base: position 14,422,215 of record CM051234.1, on the reverse strand, counting down.
TCCCTGATTTGTCTAGCTTGCTAATTCCGTACTAGGTTGATGCTCTTTTGGGGAAACCCCCTGGATGTCAGTTTGTTTCACCTCAGTTGCGTCTCTCCATCCTACAAGAATTTCATGACGCCAAGACCGCAGGTCACTTAGGGTTTCGGAAAACACTGGCTCTCGGCAAGCGCCATGTATGGTGGCCTACAATCAGACGCGATGTGAGCGCCTTTGTCGAAGCATATTCTGTATGTAGTCCTAATAAGGCAATCCATGGATCTCCAGCAGGATTGTTAGTACCACTGGAGATTCCCGGAGAACCTTGGACCCACATATCCATGGATTTCATTGTTGATCTGCCACAGTCTCAGTGTAATGCCGTAATCTGGGTAGTGGTCGATCGCTTCAGTAAGATGGCGCATTTAATTCCCCTGGTAAAGCTTCCGTCTGCACCGGAGCTGGTGCAACTGTTCATTAAGCACGTTTTTCGTCTCCATTGTATACCCCAGAATATGTTTCGGATTTGGGGGTTCAGTTTGTATCCCACTTCTGGAAAGCGCTTTGTACACGATTGGGTATTAAGGTGTCTCTTTCCTCAGCCTATCATCCCCAGTCTAACGGGCAGACTGAGAGGGTGAATCAGTGTTTGGAACAATACTTGCGCTGCTTTGTGTCTGATCGTCAAGAACAGTGGGTGGAATTTATTGAGTTTGCGGAACTCACCTTTAATAATGCGCCTAGCGAATCGACTTAGTTTTTGCTGTTTTTCTGTAATTATGGCAAGAATCCCAAGGCCTCTTCTCTCTCTGGCCCTTCTTCCAATTTGCCGGCCTAGTAGGAATAGTTACGAGAGAGAATGAATGTATGGTCTGAGGCACAAGGGAACATTAGAAAAGCCTCGGCGAGGTATAAAGTGTTCGCCGATCGACATAGGTCACAAGAACCACTGTTTCAGGTGGGAGATTTGGTCTGGGTATCCACCAGAAATATTGCTCTTCGAAAAACCCTCGCCGAAGTCGGCCCCTAAGTATATCGGCCCCTTTATGATCACTAATACACTAAACAATGTTACCTTTAAAGTTAAGCTTCCCCCGTCCACGAAAATTCGGAGTACATTTCAGGTATCACTGTTAAAATCCGCCAGGAATGGTCAGGTGTCATCTCCCCCTCCAGTTGTGGTGGAGAATGAACCTGAGTTCGAGATTAACAGAATTCTCGACTCTTGATTGGTTCAGAATTAGTTACACTATTTAATAGATTGGAAGGGTTTTGGTCCTGAGGAGAGGTGTTGGATTCCGGCTAGGGATGTACATGCCAATTCTTGATTAAGGAATTCCATAGAAGCAATCCTGACAAACATAGGAAGGGTTTTGAGGCCCCTCGTGAAGGGGGGGTAGTGTCACGGACAACTCACCTTCCCGCCGGTTCCGCGGCGTCTGCAGGCGGCGCAGGCTCTGGCGTCTGTCTGCTTCCGTCCCCCCTCGGTGGCCGCGTCTCCGGCGGGCTGCGTCAGAGCGAGCAGGGACGAGCAGACACGCCACCTCTCCTCCTCTCTCCTCTCTTTCTTCTCTGACAGCTCGTGCGCGAGCGCGAGCATGTCTGTCTTATGACCTCCGGTGGCGCTGCAGTCAGCGCGCCCGCTGGAGGCTGGTTTAAGGTAGGCTAATGAGCCCTTACATTTAAGGTGGACCAATAGGTACAACCTTCACTGGGCAAAAACGCCCTTTTGAGAATTAAACTGGGCAATCAGCCCAAGGTTATTGTGCGCATCAATTACCTTTGCTCCCTCCTGTCCAATCCCATCAGTTCCCCTCCAATAAAACTTGGTTCCCCACAGTGGTTCATTGCCCGTGATAGCGTGCTGCTGGGTGTGATTATCTGTATCTGAACTTCCCGTTATGGATCTTGCTGTGTATTGACCATCCTGTGATTGCCGCCTGGACCGACCATTGCCTGTTTCCGACTACGATTTGCCTGCTCCCTTGTACTGCGTACCCGTGACCTCCCAGCTTGACCCTTGGCTCGACTATTGACTATTCTTCCATCTCATCCTTTGGTGCCGTGCTTGATTGGACTGATCTCCCGTGTATGACCCCTGCTTGCCCGACCTCACCCAGTCTCATTTCTAGTTAATCCGCCTTCCTCCCTGTGTGCCCGGGGAGGCATATAAAGCGTCACGGCAGACGGGGGCTTGACTATAGGTGAAGCTAACAGCGGAGATTGGGGCATCAGCACATTGGTGATAGAAGATATACAGCCAATAATTGCACCTGGCACACAAATCCTGCACCTCAGAGTTTATGTGATGCAACCTGACCGGAGTGAGTTTGCAAAGAAACTTTAGCTGTTTTAATTTATCAATAATGTACTAATTTATAAAAACGCTTCTGTGATCAAAAAATATTATTATTGCTGTGAATCTCAACAGTCCATTTTACTGTCTTTCACTGTATTAATACTAATCCTGTACATGGCATGTCATGTGTGTAACTTGTGTTATAACACTTGGCACTTCTCTGCTGTTCCATTTTCTTCTATGTCACACATATTCAGCATTAAGCAATATGTGGGAATTGAATAAAACACCCCTCACTGCGGCCCAGGTCAGGATGAGCCCTACCTGCCTTAAGTCGTTGGGCACAGACAACATCTGCATCCAGTCCGGCTGCCCACAGCCTGTCTGGCTGTCCTTGTCAGCCGCTGATGGCACACTTGGCCATCTCCACCACTCATATTTTCCCGGGGGTTTGCTATAAGCAAGCCATTCCCTGTCACTCTCTTCCTTCTCGTCACCATGGCTTCTTGCAGAGTTTAAAGCAGACAGATCATAGTCTGCCCTGGATGCAGTATGTGCCGTAGTAGGTGCTTAAAACATGACTGGCCATGAATGAAAATAAAAGTCTTTTAACTACCTTCCTCCACTTACCTCCTTCCATCATGGATTGCTGCTGTCGCAGGCTGTCCATCGCTGGAAGCTGGAAGTTATCGGTGGAAGCAGGGTGTCCCCTGCTATGGCTTTCATTACCGCTGAAGGTAGGGGGCTTTTCTACTGGTTGACTAAGCTGACATTAGCTCCCTCTGCCAGTATAAAAGGCTCCTCCATTCTGCTGGGAGGGAACTGTCAGAAGCTGGTACAGGGCAGAGAATCACTGTTCCTATATCATTCTAAAGCCACATATCTGATTTTAAAGTATCTTTACTAATCAAACATAACCCCCTCCTCTGCTTTTTGCTCTTCCAAACACACCATTGCCCTCTAAAATTAATAGCCAGTCATGCTTGTCATTTAATTCAGGTTCTGGTATGGCCACTATATCATATACCTCTGTATCATTCAATTACCAACTATCCAGCTTTATATTTTCTTGCAGTGGATAATGTAGATGTTCTGTTTTTTGTGGCCACAGTTTAATATCTTACGTCTCCTGAGAGATAACTTAGAATCTCTTAGATACTTTATTATCATTTAATACTATTAATTTCCCCTCATGTCTGGCTTTTATTCCCCAATGTATTAAACTAAAACTCCTTCTCACCTTCAAGCCATTCCTCAATTTCCTAACACTCATCATATTTTTCATTCTCATGTGAAATTAAGATTTTGGTTTTTTTATCTCTCGTTGTAATAGACAGTGAAAACTGCAAAAGATGTCCCAATGAAGAGTGGCCAGATGAGAAGAAAGTGAAATGCATTCCAAAAACATTTGAGTTCCTTTCATATGAAGAGGACATTCTGACTCCATCCATTGCTGCTTTTTCACTTGTAGGCTCTGTGATCACAGCGCTTGTACTTATAGTGTTTATCTCATTTTGGGACTCTCCAGTAGTTAAAGCCAATAACAGGACTGTGAGCATTATTCTCCTGACCTCCATCTTGCTGAGCTTCCTCTCTGTCTTCTTGTTCCTCGGTCGTCCTGTAAATATAACCTGCATGCTGAGACAAGTGTCATTTGGGATCTTCTTCACCATCTCTGTTTCCTGTGTTTTGGCCAAGACTATCATCGTCTGTATTGCTTTTAAAGTCACAAAACCCAACAGCTACTGGAGTAAATTGGTTGGCATGAAGCTGGGCATTCATGTTGTCCTCATATGTTCCTCTGTCCAAGTCCTGATTTGTGTTATTTGGCTGTTAGTGTCTCCTCCGTACCAAGAATATGATATGTTCTCTCATCTTGGGAAGATCATCATCCAGTGTAATGAAGGGTCAGTTACTGGCTTCTACTCGTTGTTGGGTTATTTGGGGTTTCTGGCTGCTGTGAGCTTTGTTCTGGCTTTCATGGTAAGGACATTACCGGACATTTTTAATGAGGCCAAGTACATCACGTTCAGCATGCTGGTGTTCTGCAGTGTCTGGATTGCCATGATCCCGGCCTATCTGAGCACCAGAGGGAAATACATGGTGGCTGTGGAGATATTCGCCATACTGGCATCCAGTGCTGGATTATTGAGTTGCATATTTTCCCCTAAATTATACATTATTGTCATAAAACCAGAGAGGAACAGTAGACTGCGTATAAAACGAAGTATTAAGTATTGATAGCAGATTTTAAAATTGGTTTACAATCACATACTTGAATGGAGAAGGGGAAAGGCTGGGTCATCTGGTATCTCTCTGTCCATCAGTCAAAAATAACATGCAGATGCTCCCCCTCCCTGAAACATACATAACCTCTCCTCTCCCTTTTTAAAGGAATGTGTAATTTCTTGTGATTCTAGAAAGATATCAACTTTGTAATATAAGACATTTTGGCAAAAACTGGAATGCATTAAAACAGCTGTATTAAATATACTGTATTTTTCGCCATATAAGATGCACTCATTTCCCCAAAGTGGGGGTAAAATGTCAGTGCATCTTATTGGACTAATGTCCTGAAAAAAAGGTATACTTACACGAGTCTTGCACCCCCGCCACAGCCATCGGGAGGCCAGCTGATGGAGGAGTAGGGGGTGGACAGGTAGGGTAAATGAGCTCTGTCCGCTGTCCCCACTCTGGCTTCCTGTGCCGCCACTGCTTCTTTAGGTGGCGCGCGCTGACACAAACACTCAGGTCTGTGTAGTAGGTGGCCATGGCCTGTATCCTAAACCATTGTCCTTAGTGGACGCTGACACAGGCCACATCCATTAGCTAAACAGACCTGGGTGTGTGCATGCTGGCCCGAGGAGTAGTGGCAGCTTATTTTCCTCCTCCAAATACTAGGTGCATCTTATGGGTAGGTGCGTCTTCTAGGGCAAACAATACAGTAAATTTTTATTAAAATTTTTTTTTAATTCAGCTATGGTATATTAAGCCACGAAGTAATAAATAAACTCGTGCACTGACACAAACACTCGGGTCTGTGTTGCAGGTTGTCGTGGCCAGCGTCCCTGTCCATTGTCCTCAATGGGAGCTGACATTGGTGTGGGTGCGAATCTCATGTATATTATACCTTTTTTTTTCTTCTCTCCAGCGTCCAGGGGGGTGGTGATTCTGCCACATTGCATATCGGAATGTGAGGGGGGATTCCTCACTGCTAATGGGAATGGGATAGTGGAAATGTCACAGTAAATAAGGGGATGAGGGGAATGTCGCACTGCCTATGGGAAATGGGAGTGGAGAATGCCACACTGCCTATGAGATGGGGGGGAATGCCTCACTGCCTATATGGGAAATAGGAGGGGGAATGTCACACTGCCTATATGGGAAATAGGAGGGGGAATGCCACACTGCCTTTATGGGGAATGGGAAGGGGGAACACCGCACTGCCTATATGGGGAATAGGATGGGAGAAAGCCACACTGCCTTTATGGGGAATAGGAAGGGGGAACACCACACTGCCTATATGGGGAATGGGAGGGGGGAAAGCCACACTACCTTTATGGGGAATGGGAAGGGGGAAAGCCACACTGCCTATGGGGAATGGGAGGGAGGAATGCCACACTGCCTATGAGATGGGGGGAATGCCTCACTGCCTATATGGGGAATGGGAGGGGGGAATGCCTCACTGCCTATATGGGGAATAGGAGGGGGAATGCCACACTGCCTATATGGGGAATGGGAGGGGGGAATGCCACACTGCCTATATGGAGAATGGGAGGGGGGAATGCCACACTGCCTATATGGGGAATGGGAGGGGGGAATGACACACTGCCTATATGGAGAATGGGAGGGGGGAATGCCACACTGCCTATATGGGGAATAGGATGGGAGAAAGCCACACTGCCTATATGGGGAATGGGAGGGGGGAAAGCCACACTACCTTTATGGGGAATGGGAAGGGGTAAAGCCACACTGCCTATCTGGGGAATGGGGTGGGGAATGACACAGGGCCCATAGAGAATTGGATGATGGGAATGCCACACTGCCTATGGGGAATGGGAAGGGGGAAAGCCACACTGCCTATCTGGGGAATGGGGTGGGGAATGACACAGGGCCCATAGAGAATTGGATGATGGGAATGCCACACTGCCTATGGAGAATGGGATGGGGGAATGCCACACTCCTGTAATGGGGTGTTTTCTTATTTTCCTTCATCAAATACTAGGTGCTTCTTATGGGTAGGTGCGTCAAGTGTGACAAATACAGTATTTTTTTTTAATTCAACTATGGTATATTAAGGTTTATGGACCTCCCTATAAAAGAATGGTATCAAAATATAGAAAATCCATGAGGTAATAAATAAACTCATGTTTGTCTAATGTGTGTTTGTGTGTTTTTGTTAACCTGCAACTTTTTGAAATATGCATGCGCATGCATAGGTTTATGTGATGTATAATGTGCAAGTATTCAGAATGTGTAAGTAGACATTAGGGTTGATTCAGCATCGTAAGTATTTTTTTTGGTTGCTCTGTTTTTTCAGTAAACGCTTTTTCTCAGGATTTTTTTTCCCTTGGTGCAATTCAGCACCATGTTAAGCTAAACAATTTGACCATATGCAAAGATAAATATGGTGCTGAAAACTCATGAGAAAAAGTGTTTACTCACAAAAAACAAGATAAAAAAATACTAATTAATTTATCAATTATTGTTTATTTATATAGCGCCATCATCTTCCGTAGCGCTTTACAAAGTAGTAGTTACAGACAGGGTAGAAACATACGGTACATATAATATCTCATAGTACTGAATTAACTCTAATGTGTTTTGTGTTCAATCCATACTGGATGGATCAATCAATTCATCTGTTATAGTCGGCTTTAAACAACAAACCAATAAAATGTTCTTCCCAATTGGGGGCGTGGCTAGCTGCCTGGCTGGATGGTGAGCTACTCGCTAAACAGAACTTAGAAACATAGCCGGGTGACGGCAGAAGGAGAGCATACGGTCCATCTAGTCTGCCCTTATGTGTATACTGTATGTTCTCTTTATCTTAGGATAGATGGAGGCTTATCCCAGGCATTTTTAATTTCAGTGACTGTCGGTTTTCCAACCACCTCTGCCGGAAGTTTGTTTCAAGCATCTACTAATATTTTCTAATGTTGCTCCTGATCTTCCCCCCGACTAGCTTCAGGTTGTGCCCTTTTGTTCTATCATTAAGTTTCTTCTTAAAAACACTTCCCTCCTGAACCCTATTCCCTCCTGTCACATATATAAAGGTCTCCATCATGTCCCCTCTCTCCCTTCTTTCCTCCAGAACAAATTAGGTTCTTTAAGTCTCTTCTGAGGAGTTTTAAGTTTAAGCCCTTCTACCATTTCTGCTGCCGGCCTTTGAACCTGTTCTATTTGAATCATGTCTTGTTGCAGGGGAGGTCTCCAGAACTGCACACAGTATTCTAGCTGTGGCCTCAGCGAGGCCACCAACTTTGAAGGCTTTTGCGGCTTATTTTCTCCCATGCCTGTTCCTGGAATTTGTTCCCTGTTGTCTCAAGAGTCTGCTGGGAGTTAGAGGTAAAATAACTGTGAAGATATGGAGGCCAGTATCTAATGAGCCTGAGATGCACCTGACACCTAAGATGGCGGTGGCCTGCTGCGGGGGAGGAAATGTCATATTCAAGTCCATGTTGTGAGTTAATGTGTAGCCAGTGGTGAGCCCTTTTTTGCTTTTCTTCTTGACTGGGACTTCTGTGAGGGAGGGGATGAGTGTCACCGGTGTCCAGCTTCATTTGCGTGCCTGAATAGGAACTCCATAAAAGCCACCTCAGCGGCTGTGAAGGAAGCCTGGTAAAGTGATCAATATCCAGATTGTTTCCAAACAAGGAAGCTGGAAACTTCAAGTTTATTTTAAAGACAAGTTTATTATGAATAAGTGGGAAAGAGCAGGAAATAAAGATAAGATACTGAAACTAGCAGCACAGAAAGCCCTCAAATGATGAATGTGGCCAGTTCCTGCAATTTAAATCCCTCGCCAGTCACAGTAGATGAGCAGCATTATATCCCTGCACACACTTCTGACAAAGTTCTTACAGTTCCTAAATTTCAACATTTATTGGATAAAGCCTTAAAGCAGTGGTCCCCAACCTTTTTAGCACCAGCGATCGCTTTCATAGGAGGCAATTGTTCCAGGACCCAGTTGGGGTTGGGATAGGGTTGTGGGCGTGGTTGGTGCAGATATGGGCGGGCTGGGGCATACATGTGTCGGCCAGTCACAAATGCCTCTCAAGGGTACGCGTCTGGTTATTGAAATAGCGGTGCATCCATGGCCCGCACATGAGCCGTTGGATCGGGGGCCAGGTATGTTTTACTGAGGGGCAGGCACCAAGTGCTGACTAAATTTCTCTTTATAGTAGACTTACACTGAGCAATGGGGAAGAGGAGCGGAGCGGGGGCACTACCTTCACTTTAGGTTTTATTTACATGCATTACTGGCCTAAATGTGACCATTTGGACTGCAGGAGCCAAATTTTTGGGCCAAATGTTAAGGCTGACTGACTATAATGAGTTTTGTTCCTCAGTAACAAAGCATCCTGATTTGAATGCCCCGTTATGTGAAACCCCACATGTTCGCCCAGATAAAAATTACCTGAGAATCCAGGGGTTTTACACAGCGGGACATCCCAAATCGAGAGGATCCATTACTAAGAAAAAATACCCAGGACAGTGAAAATCCTGGGTGTTGTTCCTCTTTAAGATAGCCAGCCTGAGCCAGACTGCAATAAAATAGGGCCTAAAGTAGTGCCACTTCCAGGATGTGGCTGAAGTTCCTCTTTAAAAAGAGTGACTCCCAGTGCAGAGAAAGATTCACTGTGCTACTTACCTTGCCAATCTGTTTTTCCTCCAGGACGGCTCTGCAGCTTCTATTCACTGTGCATGTGAGTGAATGCGGTGAATGGAACCCCGGCGGCCCCACTGATGCCAGTTTGGCACGCAGTGCAATCACTTCAGCCATGGAGTGGGATTAAGAGCTGGTGGGAGGAGGACAGGAGAGGAAAGTAAAGGTGACTGGCACTGGGACATGCACAGACGTCCAAATGACAGCGCTGCACCAGTCTGGAGCCCCAATGTCGGCTCCAGTCACTGTCTGCTCTTCTGCACCCCTGACTAGGGCCATGCATTTGGTCTGCTTTAGGTGTGCATACACTGTCTCTCTCCAAGTTGAGGTCCATGGTGCCTCCTTGGTAAATACAGTTTAAAAACAAATCTCTTTTTCACCTGCCAAGCGATATTTTATGGCACATCTGTCTGTTTTAGCTGGGCTGTGCAAGTGTGTCATTTTTACTAAGTAAAATGTCTGGGAGAGGAAAGAGTGGGAAAGGACGTGGTAGAGGAAAAGACATTCCTACAATTCCTTCTGCCACTAAGGATGAGGAAGTTGGTGCCAGTACCAATACTGTGGTCAGCAGCCATGTACCCAGGCCCAGTAAAAGTAGCACCAGCCATTTTCCCAGGCCCAGCCATAGTAGTGGCTACATCCATTTGCCCAGGCCTGCCACTTCTAGTAGTAGCAGCAGCAGCAGCAGCAATGTACATAGTAGTAGTTGTAGCAGCAGTAGTATTGTACGTGGTAGTAGTAGCAACATCAGCAAGCCAGAGTTACCCATTCCCTCTAGCGAGCGTGTTATTTTGGACATAGGCTCGATTCAGAGAGACAAAAAAAGACTTTTGTTTTTGTGCCGTTTTCGTATTTTTTTCAAATTTTCCCGCTCTCGTATGAGTGTCCGAGCGGATCCATGCATGCATTGCTAACCTTCTGTAAAGTTTCCGTCCGTTCGTATGCAAGAGTACGAGTAAGAGGATGTCATTTTCCAGCGTGACTTTTCTGTTTCATTTTCTCAGGTTACAACGTAGGCTTTCGATTTTGTCCTTTTTTCATCGTCTCCTTCCACGAATCCTACAACGTAGGCTTTCGATTTTGTCCTTTTTTCATCGTCTCCTTCCACGAATCCTTTACGTTTCCCGATAGATTAGGTTTTCCTTTTTCAATAAATAATCGCCACCCTCACTTCTACTTCAATGTTTAGCTAAATCACTTAGCGCTATCCTCCATCTTCCCTTTTGGACCCTTAAAGCTCACCCCAACCACTTAGCACTATCCTCCATCTTCACTTTTGGACCCTTAAAACTTACCCCAACCACTTAGCACTCTCCTCTATCTTCCCTTTTGGACCCTTAAAACTTACCCAAACCATTTCCCGGTTAGGTTCTTCTACTATTTTAGGCCCCTAAAACTTCCCCAAACCACCTCCCGGTTAGGTTTTTCTTCCATTTTAGGCCCCTAAAACTTACCCAAACCCCTTGCCGGTTAGGTTCTCTTTCTATTTTAGGCCCCCAAAACTTACCCAAACCACTTCCTGGTTAGGTTATTCTTCCATTTTAGGCCCCTAAAACTTACCCAAACCACTTCCCAGTCATCTGAATCTTCATCTCTAAATATTTTATTTCACCCTTCATTTGGTGTTAATGTATTTGTGTAAAAAAATGACACTGAAACTTTTATTTTGGTTTTGTTTTTTTTAGTAGAAGCCCATTTTTTTTTGGGGGGGGGGTTAAAAAAAAAATAATTTTATACAAACATTTAAAAAAAAATTTAAAATGTTTAAAAATTTAAAAATGCTAAAACTATTTACATAAAATAAAACAGTGGCAGGACCCAGAACACTATTCTTCTTCTGTTGTCCCCAACGAGCCAACCAACCAATTATTTTGCCACAAATACATGTTTCTCATCTGTGGATGGAATGTTTGTTAGTTGCCAACCTAAATAAACACGCAATATGTCAGTCTGCTAAGTCATTACTCTAAGGAAGTGGGCAGGGGTCATTCTGCTCAGTCATTAATCTAAGGAAGTGGGCAGAGGTCATTCTGATCAGTCATTAATCTCAGGAAGTGGGCAGAGGTCATTCTGCTAATGTCATTGACTATGGCTTGATGTATCTGGGTGATCATGTCAATTACCACATACTGCAAAGAATGACATTACAACTTACTTGGTTGGTGGCCGACGGATGCCTCGTTGGGGACAACCCTACGTTCTGGGCCCTGCCACTGTTGTGAAGTAAAGGCTGTTGAGACATGGCAAACAGGGTCACTTATAATGTCTTAGTCAACATTAATAAAATGTCTCTTTCAATGTGTGTGTCACATCACTCACCTTCTCCCTGTGCCTCCTGGGCCAGATCTGCTGCATCCTTCACATCTTCACCCACTCCAGAAGCATCTAGAAAAACAGATTAAGGGAATCGCATGTATATGTGTGTGCGGTTACATGAAGAGTCACATACCAGAGGCTCCCGCATGCGTCACTGGGTATGACTCCCTGCCCACGCCGTGCCGCCCCTCCTCTGTGGAAAGGTCCAGGGGCTGGTCGGAGGACCCAACAGAGGAGGGGTAGGACCGTCGCCCTGGAGATCCACCACCTTCACTTCCAGCTGCAGATTCATGCAGCACTGGTCGGCCTGTGCGCCTCCAGGTGCGGCGGATTCGGTAATCCATTTCCAACACTAGAAAAGAAAAGCAATTATAAATAAATGCCTACCTTCTGGATGAGTTACGTCTGGCATGCAATCGCTATGTACTTACTAGGGAAATGGAGGTCAAAAAACCGCCGCACCCGGGGCATGTGCAGCCATTTCAGGTCCGACCAATGCTGCATGATCTGCGTGTGGGTGAAGGTGGTGTCAGTCTGATGTTGTATTTTCCCCATGATCTCCAGGGCGACGGTGCACTTCTCAAAAGAGATTCAAGGGACCTCAAGTATGGAGCACGGAAGAAAGAAAATAAACAACGTCATTACAGGTACATATATACTTTGTGGATTTGTCTTCTTCTTGTATTGGCACCATTTTGCTAAATGTGTACAACTATCTTTTTCAGCTTACAAACTGGTGGAGGATTCCCAACTAAACTGCAATTTACCCGAGCTGAGGAGATGGTGCTGGGCCTGCTACATCCTGTAGCCTTAGAGGGACACTCAGCCCGACAGGACACGGACATTCCGACTTTTCCTGCAGGTTAGTAATGTTAGTTTGTATGTGAAATGTGACCTACGTGTAAAATGAGGCTCAAAGCCATATATTAACACATGCCCCTATGGTTTGCCTTGTAGTGGAGGTAACAATTTTAACAGGGTGTGTTATGTCTGTAGACTCATCATTTGCTAATTTGCTTGCCCATACATGAGCTTTGAGAGTCTTTAGGAACACTATTGAGATGAGCAAATTACTGCCCGTCATGTATTTCGAGTCAGTTACATCAAACACTTCCATCTTTATGTGTAGGCCACTTGGGTTGGAGCTGTGCTTTGGTCTGAAAGACTTGATCTGGGTTGCTTGAAAGGTTGACCTAGAAAGAATGGCAACCAGCATAATCTGATGCCAAATGCTATTTACAAGCTGAGTGTGGTCCCCTAATGGGCTTTTAGGGATGTGTGAAGCCTCAGAACAGCCAGTACATGAATGTTTAGTTGGCTTAAGGTGACCAATGTGTATGTACTTGTTGACTAATACATCTAACAGATATCGGTATTCATAGTCAAGGTCAACTTGGTCCATTGGGGGAGTTGCCATTCATGCTTGGCCACGTAATTTAGTGATGCATATGTTTTATTAGTTATAAATATCGAATTTTACACAGAGCTATTTGAAAGTCCACAGTGATGCAAATCAATCCACACGTGTTCTTCTTAGGCTAGATAAAAATGCACTCACAAACAAACGGTTAAAAGTAGGCAGAATTAAAATACAGCTCCATTTTCAATGGTAGTTCTCACCACACAGATATCCAAAGCGCCATGTATTCCAATATAAGTATAATCAGCTTTTATACTTATATTGGAATACATGCCGCTTTGGATATCTGTGTGGTGAGAACTACCATTGAAAATGGAGCTGTATTTTAATTCTGCCTACTTTTAACCGTTTGTGAGTGCATTTTTATTCATTAAAAACAACCATTCATTTTTAGACATATTGCACTATATTTGTCTTTATATTTTTTATGGTCCTTTACTTCTAACCATCACTGTGGAGTTCCTGATAAGAGCAGAGCTCTGGAATAAGAGGCTGATGTTCTCTCCTGATAAGTGTATGCTTTAAATTCAATCTGTTGAAAGCATTGTTGGGGATGAGCTGGAGTGAATATGATGAGGACCAGGATATAATTCGAAACATCACATCTGTTTTAGCCTATCTATATTGGTAGCCCGGTAAGAGGCTTGAGAAATTGGTGGTGGATTATCTAGCCTAAGAAGAACACGTGTGGATTGATTTGCATCACTGTGGACTTTATAATAGCTCTGTGTAAAATTCGATATTTATAACTTGTAGATTTTAGTAGGAAGTGGAATCCTACATATCACACGTTGAGCTGTACTCTCTTAAAATCTAATATAGCCTTGAGCAGCGCGGTATTATACTTTTGTATATACATATGTTTTATTACACATCACCAATGCATAGTTGTGTGTTTACATGCATTTTTTCAACAATGCAGTCCAGCATCATCCCTCAGCTAGTGGTGAAGCCTCAGCCAGTTTGACCATGCCACCAACTTCCGTGCTACCTCGGACCCAGGATCCGATATATACGGTAAGTGACTTTTTCTGATTTTGCTTATGCATGTGACTAGAGATGAGCGAACTTTTGAAAAATTTGATTCGGCTGATTCGCTGAATTTTCCGGCAAAATTTGTTTTGGTCCGAATTTATTCGCAACGAATCGCTATTAAAAACGGCTATTTCTGAGCCTCCTAGAGCCTCAATAGGGTTGTAAACCATTCTGCCTTGCTGCAACACGCATAGGATGCGTGCTGGGTTAGTTAAATAATACTGTAAATAAATATCACATGCAGATCAGAGGCATCGCTAATAGAATCGCAGAGCGGCACAATTGCAGAGAGTTGAAGTGGCATCACTATAAGGGGCAGGAGCCCAAACATTGTTTTAAAGAGACACTGGAGTTGGCTGCAGGAGGCCGAAAATTGGATGAATCACACCCTGGAGTTGCAAGCAGCAGCAGGAGCACAAACATTGCTTTAAAGAGACACTGTAGTTGGCTGCAGGAGGCCAAAAATTGGATGAATCACACCCTGGAGTTGCAAGCAGCAGCAGGAGCACAAACATTGCTTTAAAGAGACACTGGAGTTGGCTGCAGGAGGCCAAAAATTGGATGAATCACACCCTGGAGTTTCAAGCAGCAGCAGCAGCAGCAGCAGGGGCCCAAACATAGCTTGAAAGAGACACTGGAGTTGCAAGCAGCAGCAGCAGCCCAAGCATTGGCTGAAAGAGACACTGGAGTTGGCAGCAGGAGCCCAAAATTGGATGAATCACACCCTGGAGTTGCAAGCAGCAGCAGCAGGAGCCCAAACATTGGCTGAAAGAGACACTGGAGTTGGCAGCAGGAGCCCAAAAATTGGATGAATCACACCCTGGAGTTGCAAGCAGCAGCAGGAGCCCAAACATTGGCTGAAGGAGACACTGGAGTTGGCAGCAGGAGCCCAAAAATTGGATGAATCACACCCTGGAGTTGAAAGCAGCAGCAGCAGGAGCCCAAACATTACTTTAAAGAGACACTGGAGTTGGCAGCAGGAGCCCAAAAATTGACTGACACACCCTGGAGTTGGCAGCAGCAGCAGCAGGAACCTAGAAATTGTCTGGAAGGCACCCTGAAGTTGGCAGCTGCAGGAGCACATACATTAGCTGGAAGGAAAACCCTGGAGTTGGCAGCAGCATAAGCAGGAGCCCAAACATTGCTTGAAAGACACCCTGGAGTTGGCAGCAGCAGCAGGAGGCCAAAAATTGGCTGAGAGAGACACTGGAGTTGGCAGCAGGAGCCCAAAAATTGGATGAATCACACCCTGGAGTTGCAACCAGCAGCAGGAGCCCGAACATTACTTTAAAGAGACACTGGAGTTGGCAGCAGGAGCCCAAAAATTGGATGAATCACACCCTGGAGTTGCAAGCAGCAGCAGGAGCCCAACATTGGCTGAAAGAGACACTGGAGTTTGCAGCAGGAGCCCAAAAAATTGGATGAATCACACCCTGGAGTTGCAAGCAGCAGCAGAAGCCCAAACATTACTTTAAAGAGACACTGGAGTTGGCAGCAGGAGCCCAAAAATTGGATGAATCACACCCTGGAGTTGCAAGCAGCAGCAGGAGCCCAGCATTGGCTGAAAGAGACACTGGAGTTTGCAGCAGGAGCCCAAAAAATTGGATGAATCCCACCCTGGAGTTGCAAGCAGCAGAAGGAGCCCAAACATTACTTTAAAGAGACACTGGAATATAGTGGTTTTAAGTCTAATAGGTTCCCCCTTATGAGAGGTACGAGACAGGGTTGCCCTCTGTCCCCCATCCTGTTCGCCCTGGTAATGGAGCCTCTGGCTCACCTAATAAGATGCTCCCCAGATATAAGTGGAATCCAGATTGGCGACTGTCATCATAAATTATGTTTATTTGCGGATGACGTGCTATTGATTATCTCTAACCCGCTTACTTCGCTTCCCAATCTTATGCGGATTCTTAGGGAGTTTGAGGCTGTTTCGGGCCTGCAAGTTACCACAAGCAAATCTAAAGCCTTGCATATCTCTATACCCCCGAATATTTGGGGTCAGTTGCAAGAATCTTTTAGTTTTCAATGGGAAACTAGGGCGCTTAAATATTTAGGGGTACAATTGACAAATAGGTATGATACTTTATTTAGAGCGAATTATTTTCCTCTCCGCCAGAAGCTTTTCAAGTTGCTGTCCGATTGGAAAGATTGTGGCCTTTCTTGGCTCGGAAAGATTGCGGCTATCAAAATGACGCTATTACAGAAATTTTTGTATTTAGCTAGGACTCTACCGGTTAGTATCCCTCCCTCTTTCTTAAACTTGCTACAAAGTAAGATCCTGGGTTTTATATGGGATGGTAAAAGATCGAGAGTCCAGAAGTCGGTGATGATGGGGTCTAAAGTTCAGGGCGGGATGGGGGTTCCAAATGTTACAAGATATTATCAGGCGGCTCAGTTGGCTCAGGTTCTCTCTTATCATGCTACGGGAGATGTTCCGTCTTGGGTTCAAGTGGAAGAGTCTGAATCATCTCCATTGCCAATAGAGGGTTTATTGTGGGTAGTTCCTAAAGCGAGGAAACATATCCAGAACCCGATTATCTTGCATTCCTTGAGGATATGGGACTCGCTTAAGTATTCCGGGGCTCTAGCTTCTGCCCATTTACCTTTGCTTCCATTATGGAATAATCCCATGTTCCCGCCAGCAGTTATGGATCCAGCAAGATTTTATAATTGGAAGAGGGCAGGAATTATGAAGTTAGAGGATTGTCTTATGGGTTCGGACATGATGACCTTTACACAACTTAGAGATAAAGTGCAGTTACAGGGAAAAGATTTCTTTGGGTACTTGCAGGTTAGTCATTTTGTGCATTCGATTTTGAGGGGTTCTTCTAGCCAGGGGGGGAGTTATCATTGTCATTTTTTGAAAAGCGATGCAAAACTGATCCTAGGGGCAGGGGAGCTATTTCTGAAATATATGAGCGGTTAATTAAAGGCAATAGTGATAGGGTCTTAGGTTATAGGAATAAATGGGAGAGAGATCTTGGGGAGAAAAGAGACTTACAGGAATGGCAGGGGATGTGGAAAGCCTCGTTCGGCGTAGCGGCCTCCACGGCTTCGATAGAAGCAAACCTTAAAGTACAGCTGAGATGGTACTTAGTCCCTAAACAGATAGGCCATTTTGCTGGATCTGACCAGGGGACCTGTTTTCGTGGGTGCCGGGTAGAGGGGTCTTTTTACCATATTTGGTGGGATTGTGCGGTGGTAAGGCGTTTTTGGGTTCAGATTTTTGCGGTAGTGAGTAACATTGTGGGTAAACATATTGCTTTAAATCCCTGGTATGCTCTCCTTAATAGCCCTGTTGAGGGTACCTCTAAATTGCAGAGATCTCTAATATATCATATGTTTACTTCGGCTAAAATGGTGATCGCTAGATCTTGGAAAGCAGGAACTTTAAATTTTTGGGAATTTCAGGCCAAGGTTGGTCAAATTATGGCAATGGAAAAATTATCCGCGCTACGTGACCAAGACTTGGAGAGATTTCGAGAGGTGTGGACTCCTTGGATACAAGATTATTTGCCAACAGATTTTGATAGGTCTCTATTGATGCTGTGATACAAATTACTTTTTTTTTTTTTTTCTTTTTTATTTTATAATTTTATTTTATTTATTATTTAATTATTATTTTATTTTGTTTTACCCCCTTCTTTCCCTCCCTTCTTCCTTGACTGTTAATCTCCCAGCGGTATGGTAGTATCGTTCTTATAGTTAGGAACAGAGGTATGTGATGAAAGCTTGTTATCTTCAAAACATGTGGGTAATTCCCTATACTTTATATAATGTTTGTGGGAAGATATTACTTTGCTGAGTTCATTATTGCTTTGTTAAACGTTGGATAATGGTGTGGGTAAAGTGTTATGTGATTGTTATTTGTCTTGGAAGTATGACAATGTTACTTCTGTATCCTCCTTTGCGGAAAGATTTAATAAAAAATTAATGATAAAAAAGAGACACTGGAGTTGGCAGCAGGAGCCCAAAAATTGGATGAATCACACCCGGGAGTTGCAAGCAGCAGCAGGAGCCCAACATTGGCTGAAAGAGACACTGGAGTTGGCAGCAGGAGCCCAAAAATTGGATGAATCACACCCTGGAGTTGCAAGCAGCAGCAGCAGGAGCCCAAACATTACTTTAAAGAGACACTGGAGTTGGCAGCAGGAGCCCAAAAATTGGATGAATCACACCCTGGAGTTGCAAGCAGCAGCAGCAGGATCCCAAACATTACTTTAAAGAGACACTGGAGTTGGCAGCAGGAGCCCAAAAATTGGATGAATCACACCCTGGAGTTGCAAGCAGCAGCAGCAGGAACCCAAACATTACTTTAAAGAGACACTGGAGTTGGCAGCAGGAGCCCAAAAATTGACTGACACACCCTGGAGTTGGCAGCAGCAGCAGCAGCAGGAACCTACAAATTGGCTGGAAGGCACCCTGAAGTTGGCAGCAGCAGGAGCACATACATTAGCTGGAAGGCACACCCTGGAGTTGGCAGCAGCATAAGCAGGAGCCCAAACATTGCTTGAAAGACACCCTGGAGTTGGCAGCAGCAGCAGGAGGCCAAAAATTGGCTGAGAGAGACACTGGAGTTGGCAGCAGGAGCCCAAAAATTGGATGAATCACACCCTGGAGTTGCAAGCAGCAACAGGAGCCCAAACATTGGCTGAAAGATACACTGGAGTTGGCAGCAGGAGCCCAAAAATTGGATGAATCACACCCTGGAGTTGCAAGCAGCAGCAGCAGAAGCCCAAACATTACTTTAAAGAGACACTGGAGTTGGCAGCAGGAGCCCAAAAATTGACTGACGCACCCTGGAGTTGGCAGCAGCAGCAGGAGGAACCTAGAAATTGGCTGGAAGGCACCCTGAAGTTGGCAGCAGCAGGAGCACATACATTAGCTGGAAGGCACACCCTGGAGTTGGCAGCAGCAGCAGCAGGAACCTAGAAATTGGCTGGAAGGTACACTGAAGTTGGCAGCAGCAGGAGCCCAAACATTAGCTGGAAGGCACACCCTGGAGTTGGCAGCAGCATAAGCAGGAGCCCAAACATTGCTTGAAAGACACCCTGTAGTTGGCAGCAGCAGCAGCAGCAGGAGGCCAAAAATTGGATGAATCACACCCTGGAGTTGCAAGCAGCAGCAGGAGCCCGAACATTACTTTAAAGAGACACTGGAGTTGGCAGCAGGAGCCCAAAAATTGGATGAATCACACCCTGGAGTTGCAAGCAGCAGCAGCAGAAGCCCAAACATTACTTTAAAGAGACACTGGAGTTGGCAGCAGGAGCCCAAAAATTGACTGACGACCCTGGAGTTGGCAGCAGCAGCAGGAGGAACCTAGAAATTGGCTGGAAGGCACCCTGAAGTTGGCAGCAGCAGGAGCACATACATTAGCTGGAAGGCACACCCTGGAGTTGGCAGCAGCAACAGCAGGAACCTAGAAATTGTCTGGAAGGTACCCTGAAGTTGGCAGCAGCAGGAGCCCAAACATTAGCTGGAAGGCACACCCTGGAGTTGGCAGCAGCATAAGCAGGAGCACAAACATTGCTTGAAAGACACCCTAGAGTTGGCAGCAGCAGCAGCAGCAGGAGGCCAAAAATTGGATGAATCACACCCTGGAGTTGCAAGCAGCAGCAGGAGCCCGAACATTACTTTAAAGAGACACTGGAGTTGGCAGCAAGAGCCCAAAAATTGGATGAATCACACCCTGGAGTTGCAAGCAGCAGCAGCAGGAGTCCAAACATTACTTTAAAGAGACACTGGAGTTGGCAGCAGGAGCCCAAAAATCGGATGAATCACACCCTGGAGTTGCAACCAGCAGCAGCAGGAGCCCAAACATTACTTTAAAGAGACACTGGAGTTGACAGCAGGAGCCCAAAAATTGACTGACACACCCTGGAGTTGGCAGCAGCAGCAGCAGGAACCTAGAAATTGTCTGGAAGGTACCCTGAAGTTGGCAGCAGCAGGAGCACATACATTAGCTGGAAGGCACACCCTGGAGTTGGCAGCAGCATAAGCAGGAGCCCAAACATTGCTTGAAAGACACCCTGGAGTTGGCAGCAGCAGCAGGAGGCCAAAAATTGGCTGAGAGAGACACTGGAGTTGGCAGCAGGAGCCCAAAAATTGGATGAATCCCACCCTGGAGTTTCAAGCAGCAGCAGGAGCCCGAACATTACTTTAAAGAGACACTGGAGTTGGCAGCAGGAGCCCAAAAATTGTATGAATCACACCCTGGAGTTGCAAGCAGCAGCAGGAGCCCAAACATTGGCTGAAAGAGACACTGGAGTTGGCAGCAGGAGCCCAAAAATTGGATGAATCACACCCTGGAGTTGCAAGCAGCAGCAGCAGGAGCCCAAACATTACTTTAAAGAGACACTGGAGTTGGCAGCAGGAGCCCAAAAATTGACTGACGCACCCTGGAGTTGGCAGCAGCAGGAACCTAGAAATTGTCTGGAAGGCACCCTGAAGTTGGCAGCAGCAGGAGCACATACATTAGCTGGAAGGCACACCCTGGAGTTGGCAGCAGCAGCAGCAGGAGCCTAGAAATTGGCTGGAAGGCACCCTGAAGTTGGCAGCAGCAGGAGCCCAAACATTAGCTGGAAGGCACACCCTGGAGTTGGCAGCAGCATAAGCAGGAGCCCAAACATTGCTTGAAAGACACCCTGGAGTTGGCAGCAGCAGCAGCAGGAGGCCAAAAATTGGATGAATCACACCCTGGAGTTGCAAGCAGCAGCAGGAGCCCGAACATTACTTTAAAGAGACACTGGAGTTGGCAGCAGGAGCCCAAAAATTGGATAAATCACACCCTGGAGTTGCAAGCAGCAGTAGCAGGAGCCCAAACATTACTTTAAAGAGACACTGGAGTTGGCAGCAGGAGCCCAAAAATTGGATGAATCACACCCGGGAGTTGCAAGCAGCAGCAGGAGCCCAACATTGGCTGAAAGAGACACTGGAGTTGGCAGCAGGAGCCCAAAAATTGGATGAATCACACCCTGGAGTTGCAAGCAGCAGCAGCAGGAGCCCAAACATTACTTTAAAGAGACACTGGAGTTGGCAGCAGGAGCCCAAAAATTGGATGAATCACACCCTGGAGTTGCAAGCAGCAGCAGCAGGATCCCAAACATTACTTTAAAGAGACACTGGAGTTGGCAGCAGGAGCCCAAAAATTGGATGAATCACACCCTGGAGTTGCAAGCAGCAGCAGCAGGAACCCAAACATTACTTTAAAGAGACACTGGAGTTGGCAGCAGGAGCCCAAAAATTGACTGACACACCCTGGAGTTGGCAGCAGCAGCAGCAGCAGGAACCTACAAATTGGCTGGAAGGCACCCTGAAGTTGGCAGCAGCAGGAGCACATACATTAGCTGGAAGGCACACCCTGGAGTTGGCAGCAGCATAAGCAGGAGCCCAAACATTGCTTGAAAGACACCCTGGAGTTGGCAGCAGCAGCAGGAGGCCAAAAATTGGCTGAGAGAGACACTGGAGTTGGCAGCAGGAGCCCAAAAATTGGATGAATCACACCCTGGAGTTGCAAGCAGCAACAGGAGCCCAAACATTGGCTGAAAGATACACTGGAGTTGGCAGCAGGAGCCCAAAAATTGGATGAATCACACCCTGGAGTTGCAAGCAGCAGCAGCAGAAGCCCAAACATTACTTTAAAGAGACACTGGAGTTGGCAGCAGGAGCCCAAAAATTGACTGACGCACCCTGGAGTTGGCAGCAGCAGCAGGAGGAACCTAGAAATTGGCTGGAAGGCACCCTGAAGTTGGCAGCAGCAGGAGCACATACATTAGCTGGAAGGCACACCCTGGAGTTGGCAGCAGCAGCAGCAGGAACCTAGAAATTGGCTGGAAGGTACACTGAAGTTGGCAGCAGCAGGAGCCCAAACATTAGCTGGAAGGCACACCCTGGAGTTGGCAGCAGCATAAGCAGGAGCCCAAACATTGCTTGAAAGACACCCTGTAGTTGGCAGCAGCAGCAGCAGCAGGAGGCCAAAAATTGGATGAATCACACCCTGGAGTTGCAAGCAGCAGCAGGAGCCCGAACATTACTTTAAAGAGACACTGGAGTTGGCAGCAGGAGCCCAAAAATTGGATGAATCACACCCTGGAGTTGCAAGCAGCAGCAGCAGAAGCCCAAACATTACTTTAAAGAGACACTGGAGTTGGCAGCAGGAGCCCAAAAATTGACTGACGACCCTGGAGTTGGCAGCAGCAGCAGGAGGAACCTAGAAATTGGCTGGAAGGCACCCTGAAGTTGGCAGCAGCAGGAGCACATACATTAGCTGGAAGGCACACCCTGGAGTTGGCAGCAGCAACAGCAGGAACCTAGAAATTGTCTGGAAGGTACCCTGAAGTTGGCAGCAGCAGGAGCCCAAACATTAGCTGGAAGGCACACCCTGGAGTTGGCAGCAGCATAAGCAGGAGCACAAACATTGCTTGAAAGACACCCTAGAGTTGGCAGCAGCAGCAGCAGCAGGAGGCCAAAAATTGGATGAATCACACCCTGGAGTTGCAAGCAGCAGCAGGAGCCCGAACATTACTTTAAAGAGACACTGGAGTTGGCAGCAAGAGCCCAAAAATTGGATGAATCACACCCTGGAGTTGCAAGCAGCAGCAGCAGGAGTCCAAACATTACTTTAAAGAGACACTGGAGTTGGCAGCAGGAGCCCAAAAATCGGATGAATCACACCCTGGAGTTGCAACCAGCAGCAGCAGGAGCCCAAACATTACTTTAAAGAGACACTGGAGTTGACAGCAGGAGCCCAAAAATTGACTGACACACCCTGGAGTTGGCAGCAGCAGCAGCAGGAACCTAGAAATTGTCTGGAAGGTACCCTGAAGTTGGCAGCAGCAGGAGCACATACATTAGCTGGAAGGCACACCCTGGAGTTGGCAGCAGCATAAGCAGGAGCCCAAACATTGCTTGAAAGACACCCTGGAGTTGGCAGCAGCAGCAGGAGGCCAAAAATTGGCTGAGAGAGACACTGGAGTTGGCAGCAGGAGCCCAAAAATTGGATGAATCCCACCCTGGAGTTTCAAGCAGCAGCAGGAGCCCGAACATTACTTTAAAGAGACACTGGAGTTGGCAGCAGGAGCCCAAAAATTGTATGAATCACACCCTGGAGTTGCAAGCAGCAGCAGGAGCCCAAACATTGGCTGAAAGAGACACTGGAGTTGGCAGCAGGAGCCCAAAAATTGGATGAATCACACCCTGGAGTTGCAAGCAGCAGCAGCAGGAGCCCAAACATTACTTTAAAGAGACACTGGAGTTGGCAGCAGGAGCCCAAAAATTGACTGACGCACCCTGGAGTTGGCAGCAGCAGGAACCTAGAAATTGTCTGGAAGGCACCCTGAAGTTGGCAGCAGCAGGAGCACATACATTAGCTGGAAGGCACACCCTGGAGTTGGCAGCAGCAGCAGCAGGAGCCTAGAAATTGGCTGGAAGGCACCCTGAAGTTGGCAGCAGCAGGAGCCCAAACATTAGCTGGAAGGCACACCCTGGAGTTGGCAGCAGCATAAGCAGGAGCCCAAACATTGCTTGAAAGACACCCTGGAGTTGGCAGCAGCAGCAGCAGGAGGCCAAAAATTGGATGAATCACACCCTGGAGTTGCAAGCAGCAGCAGGAGCCCGAACATTACTTTAAAGAGACACTGGAGTTGGCAGCAGGAGCCCAAAAATTGGATAAATCACACCCTGGAGTTGCAAGCAGCAGTAGCAGGAGCCCAAACATTACTTTAAAGAGACACTGGAGTTGGCAGCAGGAGCCCAAAAATTGGATGAATCACACCCTGGAGTTGCAAGCAGCAGCAGCAGGAGCCCAAACATTACTTTAAAGAGACACTGGAGTTGGCAGCAGGAGCCCAAAAATTGACTGACACACCCTGGAGTTGGCAGCAGCAGGAACCTAGAAATTGTCTGGAAGGTACCCTGAAGTTGGCAGCAGCAGGAGCACATAAATTAGCTGGAAGGCACACCCTGGAGTTGGCAGCAGCATAAGCAGGAGCCCAAACATTGCTTGAAAGACACCCTGGAGTTGGCAGCAGCAGCAGGAGGCCAAAAATTGGCTGAGAGAGACACTGGAGTTGGCAGCAGGAGCCCAAAAATTGGATGAATCACACCCTGGAGTTTCAAGCAGCAGCAGGAGCCCGAACATTACTTTAAAGAGACACTGGAGTTAGCAGCAGGAGCCCAAAAATTGGATGAATCACACCCTGGAGTTTCAAGCAGCAGCAGGAGCCCGAACATTACTTTAAAGAGACACTGGAGTTGGCAGCAGGAGCCCAAAAATTGGATGAATCACACCCTGGAGTTGCAAGCAGCAGCAGCAGGAGCCCAAACATTACTTTAAAGAGATACTGGAGTTGGCAGCAGGAGCCCAACAATTGGATGAATCACACCCTGGAATTGCAAGCAGCAGCAGCAGGAGGCCAAAAATTGGCTTAAAGGCACACCCTGAAGTTGGCATCAGCAGGAGGCCAAAAATTGGTTGGAAGGCACACCCTGAAGTTGGCATCAGCAGGAGCCCAAAAATTGACCTAAAGACAAATATTTTTTGCACCATTTGGAAAGTGTAAAACGTGGCACCATGCTGAATCAGGCATTGGTGGGTGGAAATCCTGGCTGATCCATCCCTGATTCATTTTGACAAAGGTGAGTCCCTCCTCATTTTTAGTTGACAGACGAGTTCTCCTTGCCGTAACTATGGCCCCCGCCGCACTAAACACCCGCTCAGATGGTACGCTACTTGCCGGGCAGGACAGCTTTTCCAGGGCAAACTCTGCTAGTTGCGGCCACAAATCAAGTTTGGCTGCCCAGAAGTCCAGCGGATCCTCAAGGTGTGTTGGCATGGTGTCACGCTCCGGGTACTACAGCAACCCACTTGGATAACTCCAGCCCTCCCAGTAAGACCTCAACCCCCAATCTCCGCAGCCAGCTTCACCTTTAGGAGCCCCCGCTTGCCGGGACGCAGAGAACGCCTGCCCGGGATCGGTTGCCCCCAGGACTTCAATGGCTCAAAGATTGGAGTCTTACTGTTCAGAGGCCTGGAGAACCCGCGGCTGGAAGTGGCGCCGAGCAGCCCTATAGCTGAGCGTGTAACGGAAGTCCAACAGGCTAGGAGTCAGCAACAGAAGTTCCGAGATGGCAGCGGTACAAAAGGATTGGGCAAGACGTGGTCGAGGATCAAGCAGAGGTCGGCAACGGGAGATCAAATCAGCGGTGGTCAAAACAGGCGAAGGTCGGCAACGGGAGATCAAATCAGCGGTGGTCAAAACAGGCGAAGGTCGGCAACGGGAGATCAAATCAGCGGTGGTCAAAACAGGCGAAGGTCGGCAACGGGAGATCAAAGTATTCTTTAGAGACAAGCAACTAAACTGGGTACAAGGCACTATCACAGGCAATTCCCAACTGAGGGGGAATTGCTTATATAGGGAAAGACAGAGAGGAAGGTGAGGGTGATTGGTGCACTATGATCACGGGGCTGATTGGGAGAGCCTGAGCGTAATAATCATTTATAGGGCTCATTGGCCCAGACAATGGAGGGGGGGGGAGGCGTAAGCCTCATGACACCTAGGGCTCATTGGCCCTTTAATCTGAACCAGGGGGCGTGCCAGTGCCCCCTGGCTTATCTACAGCCTCCGGCGGGCGCGCTGAGCACAGCGCCGCCGGAGGGAAAACAGACCTCGGGCACGCGCGCGCGCCCGGGAACAGACGACGCGCGCGCGAGGGGGGAGAGAGGCCGTGCTCGGCGCCGCCCGAGCAGACGCCGCACGGCGCGGCCGCCGGGCCGGAGCTGCTGGGGCCAGCCGGCCGCCAACGCTGGACCGGGGCCCAGGTAAGTGCCGATTACTGACACTACCCCCCCCTTCACGAGGGGCCTCCGGACCCTCACCCGGTTTTCCCGGATTATCACGGTGGAATTTCCGTACAAGAGCTTTGGCGTGAACATCCCTCGCAGCCACCCAACATCTTTCTTCTGGACCATAGCCAACCCAATCCACCAAGTATTGTAAAGAATTGCGCATCCTACGAGAATCCAAGATCTTATTTACTTCGTACTCGGGCTCATTATCCACAAGAATAGGTGCAGGACCAGCAAGAGGCGCATTCTTTGCCGGTTTTAACAGTGAAACGTGAAAAGAGTTGGGTATTTTCATAGTTGGCGGAAGTTGAACTTTAAAAGACACATTATTCAACCTTTTAATTATAGGAAAGGGGCCAATGAATTTTGGACCCAACTTGCAAGAAGGTTGACGGAGCGCAATATTTTTAGTGGAGACCCAAACAAGATCGCCTACTTGAAGAGTAGGTTCCCGTGATCTACGGCGATCAGCAAATTTCTTATATTTTAAACTAGTGGTTTTAAGAGTTTCCTGAACATGTGTCCAGATATTCTTCCGTTCTTGAAGCCACTCCTCCAACGCCGGCAAGTTGGAGGGTGAACCTGAAAGGGAAGAGGCTTTAGGATTTTTCCCTAGGTTACAATAAAAAGGCGATATCTTGGTACTCTCACTAGGCGCATTATTGTAAGCAAATTCGGCGAAATCAATAAATTCTGCCCATTGTTCTTGGGCATCAGAGACATAACACCTTAAGTACTGTTCCAGGGTTTGATTAGTTCTTTCCGTCTGCCCATTGGACTGGGGATGGTAGGCAGACGAAAGAGAGATCTGTATACCCAGCCGTGAACAGAAACATTTCCAAAAACGGGAAGTAAATTGGACGCCCCGATCGGAGACTATATTGGACGGAATACCATGAATACGAAAAATGTGTGAAGTAAATAGTCGAGAAAGCTCTGGTGCAGAAGGAAGCTTAGCCAAAGGAATGAAGTGTGCCATTTTACTAAAGCGATCAACGACCACCCAAATAACAGTTTTCCCGTGTGATAAAGGCAAATCTACAATAAAATCCATAGAAATATGAGTCCAAGGTTCGGCAGGGATTTCAAGAGGAACCAAACCGCCACTGGGAGCCTTATGAACCCCTTTACTTCGAGCGCAAACAGCACAAGCGTCGATAAAGGCAGTAATATCGCGTCTCATGGTTGGCCACCATACATGGCGACGGGCAAGCATAAAGGTTTTTCGGTTACCCACATGACCAGCAGTCTTAGCATCGTGAAACTCGCGAATTACATCTGAACGCAAATGTGACGGTACAAACTGGCATCCCAAGGGAACATCACTAGGAGACTGGTCTTGAAACGGCGCCAAGGTGTTAGAGAGATCAGGAAGTAATGCCCCGACCACACAACCCATGGGTAGAATTGGGTCACCAGTATCACCCCGATCCTTACATTCACCGAACATGCGAGATAGAGCATCCGCTTTAGTATTTTTTACACCCGGCTTGAACGTAATAATAAAATTAAAACGCGAGAAGAATAATGCCCAACGTGCTTGACGAGAGTTCAATCTCTTGGCAGACCCAATGTATTCAAGATTTTTGTGATCGGTATACACAGTTATAGGATGTAATGAACCCTCCAGCCAATGTCGCCATTCATCAAAAGCCAGTTTAATAGCTAATAGTTCCCTATTACCGACATCATAATTTTGCTCCGCGGTACTGAATTTACGTGAAAAATAAGCGCAAGGATGAAGACGTTCAGGGTTACCAGAATATTGCGACAAAACTGCCCCCACTCCCAGCTCAGAAGCGTCCACTTCTACAATGAAGGCCTTACGAATATCTGGGTGAATTAACACTGGTGCCGAAGTGAAGGCCCGTTTCAAGGTCAGGAAGGCCTCACAGACAGAGGGAGACCAGTTGGCAGTAAAGGCCCCCTTGCGGGTAAGATTGGTAAGAGGTGCAACAACATGAGAGAAGCCCTTGATGAACCGCCGATAAAAATTGGCAAAACCTAGAAAACGCTGCAATTCTTTTAAGGTCTTGGGTTGGACCCAATCCTGAACCGCTGAAACTTTCCCCGCATCCATCTCTAGACCCTGGTTGGTAATAATGTACCCTAAGAAAGGAACGGTGGTGACTTCAAAAACGCATTTAGATAGTTTAGCAAATAAATTGTTCTCTCTTAATTTTTGTAGTACCAACTTAACATGGCGTCTGTGCTCTAACAAGGAATTAGAAAAAATGAGAATATCGTCTAAGTATATGACCACAAATCTACCGAGATACTCTCTGAAAATATCGTTAACAAAATCTTGAAAGACGGCTGGCGCGTTACAAAGACCAAAAGGCATGACCAGGTACTCGTAATGGCCGTCTTTCACATTAAATGCGGTTTTCCACTCGTCCCCCTGTCGGATGCGAATAAGATTGTAAGCCCCTCTTAAATCCAACTTGGAAAAAATTTGGGACCCAGTGAGTTGATTGAACAGATCCCCGATCAAGGGCAAGGGGTATCGGTTCTTTACAGTGATTTTATTCAAGGCTCGATAATCTATGCATGGTCTCAAGCCGCCATCTTTTTTCTCTACAAAAAAGAATCCAGCCCCGGCAGGTGAGGTAGAGGGGCGAATAAATCCCTTCTTTAAATTTTCGGTGATGTACTCCCTCATTGCTTGCTCTTCAGGCAGGGTAAGATTATAAATCTTTCCCCTCGGGGGAATCGTGCCAGGCAGCAAGTCAATAGGGCAGTCATAAGACCGATGTGGAGGAAGGGTATCCGCCGAACGTTCAGAAAAGACATCAACCCAGTCAGCGTATGGTTGAGGTAATCCCTGAGGTAAAATTTGCATACTTCTAAGGCCTGTAGTAAAGCAGTGACTTTTACAATGGTCACTCCACTTGATCAATTCTCCAACCCGCCAATCTATCACCGGGTTGTGGAGTTGTAACCAAGGGTATCCCAAAACCACCGGAGTCTCTGGACAGTCGAAGATAAAAAATTCTAAAAACTCAGAGTGAGAAGAGCCAACAATTAACCGAAGAGGTGGGGTCTTGGTGTTTATAGGCCCCCCCTGGATGGCCTTCCCATTGATGGCCAATACTTGTAGGGATCTTTCAAGAGGGACTAACGGAATACCTAAAAGGGAGATCATGCTCCTATCCAGAAAGTTTCCCGCCGCACCGCTGTCGATAAAGGCGGAAACTGTTTGCTTGGAAGAACCCCAAGATAAGTCAATGGGTACTAACATCTTATTTTGGCGAGAGTTGCAAAGTGACTCACCCAGATCAGTACTCTCTACCTGGTCTGGGTGCGGAAGTTTTCCGCCGGTTTCCCCTTGTTGGGACAGGACCCTGCGAAATGTCCCGAGTTCCCACAATATAGGCATAACCCATTGGACCGCCTACGCTGCTTTTCCTCTTGGGATAACCGGGTTCTCCCTAATTGCATGGGTTCTTCCTGTGAAGGAGATGAGGTACTTTCCCCACGGGTAGCGGGGGAACTAAGACTCTGGGAAGACCTGAAGGACGTGGGAGCCCTGGCTCTCTCCCTAGCCCTCTCTCTAAGACGCCTGTCTATTTTAATGGAGACCTGCATTAATTGGTCTAGGTCTGCGGGTGGAGGAAAATTTACCAAAGCATCCTTGATGCTTTCCGACAGCCCCACCCTGAACTGACTACACAAAGCGGGATCATTCCACCTTGATTCGACGGCCCAGCGGCGGAATTCAGCACTATAATCTTCAGCCGAATTCCGTCCTTGTCTCAAGGCCCGAAGCCTATTTTCTGCCGTAGATTGTTGATCAGGGTCAGCATATAAGACGCCCATAGCAGTAAAGAATGCTGTAACGGATTGTAGGGCAGAATCATGAGATGGCAAACTGAACGCCCAGGACTGCGGGTCTCCTTGAAGCAAAGAAATGACTAGGCCTACTCGTTGGGATTCTGTGCCTGAGGAGATGGGTCTCAGCTTGAAATACAGTTCGCAGGCATTCTTAAAATTGGAGAATCTAGCTCGTTCTCCAAAGAATTTTTCCGGCAATGGAATCTTTGGTTCTGAGATATGAGGTGGTACAGAGGATGCCGGTAACTGTCGAGATTCTTGAGTGGCCACTCTTTGAGCGAGCTGGTTTATCGCCGTAGCCATAGCTTGTACCTGCTGTACCAGGTCATCCATCTTTGTGGCCTGTGATAATGTCACGCTCCGGGTACTACAGCAACCCACTTGGATAACTCCAGCCCTCCCAGTAAGACCTCAACCCCCAATCTCCGCAGCCAGCTTCACCTTTAGGAGCCCCCGCTTGCCGGGACGCAGAGAACGCCTGCCCGGGATCGGTTGCCCCCAGGACTTCAATGGCTCAAAGATTGGAGTCTTACTGTTCAGAGGCCTGGAGAACCCGCGGCTGGAAGTGGCGCCGAGCAGCCCTATAGCTGAGCGTGTAACGGAAGTCCAACAGGCTAGGAGTCAGCAACAGAAGTTCCGAGATGGCAGCGGTACAAAAGGATTGGGCAAGACGTGGTCGAGGATCAAGCAGAGGTCGGCAACGGGAGATCAAATCAGCGGTGGTCAAAACAGGCGAAGGTCGGCAACGGGAGATCAAATCAGCGGTGGTCAAAACAGGCGAAGGTCGGCAACGGGAGATCAAATCAGCGGTGGTCAAAACAGGCGAAGGTCGGCAACGGGAGATCAAAGTATTCTTTAGAGACAAGCAACTAAACTGGGTACAAGGCACTATCACAGGCAATTCCCAACTGAGGGGGAATTGCTTATATAGGGAAAGACAGAGAGGAAGGTGAGGGTGATTGGTGCACTATGATCACGGGGCTGATTGGGAGAGCCTGAGCGTAATAATCATTTATAGGGCTCATTGGCCCAGACAATGGAGGGGGGGGGAGGCGTAAGCCTCATGACACCTAGGGCTCATTGGCCCTTTAATCTGAACCAGGGGGCGTGCCAGTGCCCCCTGGCTTATCTACAGCCTCCGGCGGGCGCGCTGAGCACAGCGCCGCCGGAGGGAAAACAGACCTCGGGCACGCGCGCGCGCCCGGGAACAGACGACGCGCGCGCGAGGGGGGAGAGAGGCCGTGCTCGGCGCCGCCCGAGCAGACGCCGCACGGCGCGGCCGCCGGGCCGGAGCTGCTGGGGCCAGCCGGCCGCCAACGCTGGACCGGGGCCCAGGTAAGTGCCGATTACTGACACATGGTCATGTCAAGGTATGACATGACCTGCTGGTTGAGGTCCTGCTCCAGGTCTTCCTGCTGCTCATGAGTAGCCTCACTATGCAGGTGTAGAAAGCTACTCATTAGTGACTGAAGACTGAGGTTGCTGCTGATGGAGCTGCTGCTGCTGCTCCTGCCAACCCCCCCAGCAGCCATGGCAGTGGAAGGTGAGCGCAGAGGTCCCCTCGAGTCAGACCTGCGAGAGTATGGGCCAATGCGCAGATAGGCATCGGCCAACTGCCTACGTAGAATGTCTTTGTAGTAGTTCAGTTTGTCCTCCCTCTCGGTGGGTTTAAAAAATGCCCCCATTTTGTGCCGGAAGCGAGGGTCCAATAAGGTGGACAGCCAGAAGTCATCTCGCCGACAAATGGAAACAATTCTGGGGTCACTACGCAAGCACGTGAGCATGCTTCCTGCCATTTGCGCAAGTGACTCGGATGGACTACCTGTCTCCATCTCCACTGCAGACTGCCACGGTGTGTCCGGGTCCTCTGTCTCGCCTTCCTCAAAACCCTCTAGCTCCTCTGGCTGCTCCTGCTCATCCTCTCCTGTCTGCTGACTAGATAAACCAGCCATTTCGCCAAGCCTAAACTGTGCTTCACTGTGCCCCTCCTCCTCCTCTTCCTCCTCCTCCTCCTCCAGTTCAGCTCCAACGGGGTTCATGTGGCCGTAAGATGTAGACGCCATGTCTCCAGTGCCCTGACCAGCCATGGTTTCCAACATGTGCTGTAGTACATGAAGCAGTGGAATCACGTTGTTCATCCTGTAATCCTGCCGACTGACAAAAAAAGTGGCTTCCTCAAAGGGCCTGAGCAAATGACAGGTGTCACGTATGAGCTGCCACTGGTTGACATTGAAGTTACACAGGGGAGTCCCCCTATCCGCTTGGATCATCAGGAAATCCGTGATGGCTTTTCTCTGTTCATATAATCGGTCCAACATGTGAAGGGTGGAATTCCAACGGGTGGAAACATCGCAAATCAGACTATGTTGGAGGATACTGTTCTGACGCTGTAGCTGAAGAAGGGTGTGTTTGGCGGTGTATGAGTGGCTGAAGTGCATGCAAAGTTTCCTTGAAGTTGTTAAGATGTCTTGCATATGGGGGGAACACTTCAGAAACCGCTTGACAACCAGATTGAAGACGTGAGCCATGCAGGGGGCATGGGTCAGGCTTCCTTGGCGCAGCGCAGACAAAATGTTCTTCCCATTGTCGGTAACCATGATTCCCATTTTAATTTTTCTTGGAGTAAGCCATGTTTGGATTTCCTGATGAATACATTTAAGCAGTTCCTCCCCTGTGTGACTCCTTTCACCAAGACAAACCATGTGAAGCACTGCGTGACACCTCCGTGCCCTGCACACATGGTAGACTGGAGGGGCACTGAGACTTGAGCCTACAGTGGAGGGTGAGGAGATGGCGGAGGATGAGGAGGCCGAGTCGCACAGTGTCACAGGCCCAACGGGCAGGGAGCGCAGAGGCTGAAGCTGCGTGATCTGTCCAAGTTGCTGCTGCTGCAAAGGGACCACATTCACCCAGTGGGCCGTAAACGACATGTACTGTCCCTGACCGTAGTTACAGCTCCAGACGTCGGCGCTGCCATGCACTTTGCTACACACCGACAGGCTCAAGGACTGGCCCACCTTCTGTTCAACAAAAGTGTGCAGCTTTGGGACTCTCCACCTCGGCACAAGCCATCAGTTCTCTGAATGGTGCAGAGTCCACCACCTGAAAAGGGAGCGACTGCAGCACCAGCAACGTGGACAGGAGCACATTCAGCTTCTGTGCCGTAGGATGAGTGGGCGCATACTGCTGTCTCTTGGACATGGCTTCGCTGATGGATTGCTGGCGGGATGCATGACTTGCAGGAGGAGGAGGAGGAGGAGGAGCAGGAGCGACAGAGGATGGGTATGATGCACAGCTGCCTTCGGCTGAGGTGCTGGAGCCTTGGCTGGCAGAAATTGGGAGCGGCGTGCCACTTGGTGAGGAAGCAGACTGGACCACCCCTTGGGAGCCTCGTTTCTCCCAGGTCGCTTTATGGTGACGCATCATATGTTGACGCAGGGCCGTGGTGCCAACATTTGGGCCCTGGCCATGCTTCACCTTCTGCCTACATATCTTGCATGTGGCCATGTTACCCTCCTGCGGATGCTTCAGGAAAGACTGCCACACTGCCGAGTAGCTACTTTTCCCACCAACAGGCCTCACTGATTCGCTGCTATTGTCGCCAACTCCAGGAACCCCTGCCCCACTACCTCCCGATAAGGTAGCCTGCCGCGCAGCAGGTGCTCTACCCCGGCCCCGGCCCCGTTTGGCTCCAGGCTTTACAATTGTGCCCCCATGCTGACTGCCAACCATGTTGCCTACACCTTGCTGCCTCAGCTGCTGACTCCGGGGCAACCTGCGCCCCTCTTCTCCTGATGATGACGATTAAGCCCCTTCATCACCCGGCTCCCAAGTACGATCGGCTTCATCATCATCATCACCGAGTTGTGGCTGTACGTCACTGATGTTCGTGGATTGGTCAACAGTGTCTGGCGCAGGAGCTCGCAACACCCACGACACTGTCCACATCACTATTTGTCTGCCTAGCTAAAGAAGCCACCTCCATTTCTTGGCTGGGCAGTAGCTGCTGACTGTCCTCTATCTGATCGTCCTCCTCACTAAAGAGTGGAGCTGAACCCAAAGCATAGGATACGTCGCTGGGGGAGGGAACGGTGCAGGACAGAGGCAATGGGAGGACAGGGACTGCTCTCGGGGCATGCCAACTCAGGGTTGTGTCAGAGGAACCTACCGACCCTAGACTGGGGGTCTCAGACATAACTTGTGATGATGTTGATGAGCGCGTTAACCAATCTACCACGGCAGATGCGTTACTGGTGGAGACACGACTGCTAGCAGATACTGGCAGATCAGGTCTCTCACCGTGACTCCTGCTGCCACTCGCCCCTAGTCTGCTGCGACCTTTGCCTGCTGAATCTTGGCCTCTGCCACTCCTCTTTGAACATCCTGGAACTTGTCTGCCTGACATTTTTATGTATTTGCTTATTTAGTATAAACAGATAGGGTTCAAGGTGCAGCTTTGGGGTGCCTTGCTGCCTGGTTTTTTAAAAGCAGTCAATAACAAGTGCAAACTGAAGTAGCTTAATAAAGCAGCTGATGCTGATCAATGCTTATGTTGTATAACAGATAGGGTGCAAGGTGCAGCTTTGGGGTGCCCTGCGGCCTGGTTTATTGAAAGCAGTCAAAAACAAGTGCAAACTGAAGTAGCTTAAAAAAGCAGCTGATGCTGATCAACGCTTATGTTGTATAACAGATAGGGTGCAAGGTGCAGCTTTGGGGTGCCCTGCGGCCTGGTTTATTGAAAGCAGTCAAAAACAAGTGCAAACTGAAGTAGCTTAATAAAGCAGCTGATGCTGATCAACGCTTATGTTGTATACCAGATAGGGTGCAAGGTGCAGCTTTGGGGTGCCCTGCGGCCTGGTTTATTGAAAGCAGTCAAAAACAAGTGCAAACTGAAGTAGCTTAATAAAGCAGCTGATGCTGATCAACGCTTATGTTGTATACCAGATAGGGTGCAAGGTGCAGCTTTGGGGTGCCCTGCGGCCTGGTTTATTGAAAGCAGTCAAAAACAAGTGCAAACTGAAGTAGCTTAATAAGGCAGCTGATGCTGATCAACGCTTATGTTGTATAACAGATAGGGTTCAAGGTGCAGCTTTGGGGTGCCCTTGCGGCCTGGTTTATTAAAAGCAGTCAAAAACAAGTGCAAACTGAAGTAGCTTAATAAAGCAGCTGATGCTGATCAACACTTATTTAGTACAAACAGATAGGGTTCAAGGTGCAGCTTTGGGGTGCCCTGCGGCCTGGTTTATTAAAAGCAGTCAAAAACAAGTGCAAACTGAAGTAGCTTAATAAAGCAGCTGATGCTGATCAACGCTTATGTTGTATAACAGATAGGGTTAAAATAGCTTAACATATAGGGTTAATTAGCATGTGCCTTGGGATGCCCGTGTGGCCTGATATATTTTAAGCTGAACAAAAAGTAACAATAATCCAAGTATGAGAAATGCTTTAGCTTAACAGATAGGGTTAAAATAGCATGTGCCTTGGGATGCCCATGTGGCCTGGTATATTTCAAGCTGAACAAAAAGTAACAATAATCCAAGTATGAGAAATGCTTTAGCTTAACATATAGGGTTAATTAGCATGTGCCTTGGGATGCCCGTGTGGCCTGGTATATTTCAAGCTGAACAAAAAGTAACAATAATCCAAGTATGAGAAATGCTTTTGTTTAACAGATAGGGTTAAATAGCATGTGCCTTGGGATGCCAGTGTAGCGTAATGTATTTTAAGCTGAGCAGAAACTTTTAACACTAATCCAAGTATGAGAAATAATTTTGACCTTCTTTACAGCGCCATACTTTGAAAAAAAATCCTTAATTTCATGCCGATCAATCCAAAGGTCAATGCCCCCAACAAAAATTGTGTTCGGCATACGTTTTCCTTCTGGAAGGACGTAACCTTTAGTTTACATGGTTGTGGTAGGTTATATTACAAATTGGGATACCCCATGCAGCAGTGTCATTGAAAGAGACAGATTGTAATGCAGACCATACGCAAGCAGAGAAACTCAGGCTGCAACAGGCCTCTTTAGTTTACATGGTTGGGGTAGGTTATCTTACAAATTGGGATACCCCACTGTATATGAAACCGAATATAATGCACACCCAACAGTGGACAATCAGCCTCCAAGAGGCCTGCTTAGTTTAAATAAGAGAGCTGCTTAGCTTAAATAAGAGAGGTAGGTTATGTTATGTTACAGAATGGGATACCCCCAAGCAGGCTTTAGAACAGTATATATGCACAGCAACAGTGGATAAGCAGCCAAATTACTTTACATAAGTGTGCAGCTTAGTGAAGATCAAGAGGGGTATGGTATGTTACAGAATGAGATGCCCCCACAGCAGACCTTAGATCAGTATATATGCACAGTAAAAGTGTCTAAGCAGGCTCCAACAGGCCAAAGTACTTTAAATAAGTGTGCAGCTTAGTGAAGAACAAGAGGGATATGGTATGTTACAGAATGGGATGCCCCCACAGCAGACCTGAGATCAGTATATATGCACACAGCAACAGTGGATAAGCAGGCTCCAACAGGCCAAATTACTTTAAATAAGTGTGCAGCTTAGTGAAGAACAAGAGGGGTATGGTATGTTGCAGAATGGGATGCCCCCACAGCAGACCTGAGATCAGTATATATGCACAATAAAAGTGTCTAAGCAGGCTCCAACAGGCCAAATTACTTTAAATAAGTGTGCAGCTTAGAGGAAATACAGAGGCTAATGTGATGTTACAGAATGGGATGCCCACACAGCAGACCTGAGATCAGTATATATGCACAGTAAAAGTGTCTAAGCAGGCTCCAACAGGCCAAATAAGTGTGCAGCTTAGTGAAGATCAAGAGGGGTATGGTATGTTACAGAATGGGATACCCCCAAGCAGGCTTTAGAACAGTATATATGCACAGCAAGAGTGGATAAGCAGGCTCCAACAGGCCAAATTACTTTAAATAAGTGTGCAGCTTAGTGAAGATCAAGAGGGGTATGGTATGTTACAGAATGGGATACCCCCAAGCAGGCTTTAGAACAGTATATATGCACAGCAACAGTGGATAAGCAGGCTCCAACAGGCCAAATTACTTTAAATAAGTGTGCAGCTTAGTGAAGATCAAGAGGGGTATGGTATGTTACAGAATGGGATACCCCCAAGCAGGCTTTAGAACAGTATATATGCACAGCAACAGTGGATAAGCAGGCTCCAACAGGGCAAATTACTTTAAATAAGTGTGCAGCTTAGAGGAAATACAGAGGCTAATGTGATGTTACAGAATGGGATGCCCCCACAGCAGACCTGAGATCAGTATATATGCACAGCAACAGTGGATAAGCAGGCTGCAACAGGCCAAATTACTTTAAATAGGTGTGCAGCTTAGAGGAAATACAGAGGCTAATGAGATCTTACAAAATGGTAATGTTCCCATAGCAGACTTGAGATCAGTTCAGTATATATGCACATCAAAAGTGTATAAGCAGCCTGAAACAGCTAACAAAGCCAGTCAGCCAGCCAGTAACACTCAGGCTGGATGAAAAAAAAAAAATCTCCCTGTCACTGCCTCCGATTTTTCCAAACTTTCCCTGCTTCTCGCTGACTTCCTGCCTGTCTCCTGCCTGTCTACTGGCTGTCCCTGGCTCTCTAACTATCTCTCCCTGAATACAGCAGTGTCCTGTCTCTCACGAATGCAATAGAGAAATGAACAAAAGCAAGATGTCCGCCGCCTTATATAGCGCTGTGACGTCACCGGGCTTGCTGGCTGCTGATAGGCTGCATGTGACTGCCCCAGCATGCACTGGAGCGGGGTAGATGTCTGGACATGTCCCGTCCGCCATCTGAGAATGCCTGTAATGTAAATGAATGGATGTTAAAGAAAAACTTCGAGCGATCGAAGCACGGGGAAATTCGGATTCGATCCGAATCAATTTTTTCATGAAATTCGGATCGAATCCGGGTTCGTCCGGATCGATTCCCTCATCCCTACATGTGACTTACATATGTATTGCCCAAACTAAACCTTTATTTTTTACATGTCCCAACAGACCCACACACTGATGGAGGAAATCCAGGAGCTGGAGGAGGTTGGAACCTTCATGGGACCTTCTGTACAGCCCCCCCGGGACAGAATCTGCAACTGTCCCAAGAGGTTTCTCCACCAAATCCTCAGCAGCAGAGTGAAGCTGGCTGCATGCTGCCAGCCCATCAAGGGCAGCATGCAGAGACTGAGCTTACAGTCCCCAGTGTTAGCTCTGCTGCTGAGGATTTGCCAAGCAGACCTGTGGCTGTTGGTGGACCTAGAGGCTGTCACGCTCACGGTACTCTAATGTCACGCTCGGGGTACGAAGCAGGGGTCGGCAGCGGAGATCAGGCAGAGAATGGTCGGTTCAGGCAGGGGTCGACAACGAAGATCAGACAGAGAATGGTCGGTTCAGGCAGGGGTCGGCAACGAAGATCAGACAGAGAATGGTCGGTTCAGGCAGGGGTCGGCAACGGAGATCAGACAAAGAATGGTTCAAAAGACAAACTAGGTACAAGGCGCTATCACAGGCCCTGAGTAACTGATGGGGTGAACCTTTATAGAAACCAGGTATGATTGGAGATGGGGGAACTGGGTGTGTGATTGGTGCTTACTATAACTCTGATAAACATTGGTTCACAACCACAAAGGGCGTATAGCCCAGAACCTCCCTTGGGCTCATTGGCCCATACCCAGAACTAGGGGTGTGTCTGCCCTCATAGCGTTTGGCCACATTGGCCCTTTTATTTCAATCTCCGGCGGGCACGCTGTGCGCGGAGGGCATATAGGTCATGTGCTCGCACACACAAGAAGCGGGGACGCGGAGGAGAGGAAGGAGGGCGACCGTGCTTGGCGCCACACGAGCCGCCGCCGCTCGGCGCGGCCGCCGAGCAGGAACTGTTGTGGCCGGCCGCCCGGAGACGGCACTGGAACAGGGCCCAGGTAAGTGAGTTCTGACAGAGGCCCATCATCTGCACGCCCCACAACTCGGGGAATTGGGAGGCGTAGTCAGCTACCTCGCCCAGTTTCCCAGGGGAGGGGCGCGCCGATGATGGAGTCAGCATGGCACCATGAGAGGCGGTTATTTCGCCTACAAAATCAAAGAAACCACGAGCATCTTCATGGGCAATTAGAGACATTAAATAACACCTTAAACTCCATGCTGACTGAATTTAGGTCCAACAACAGCCACATGGCCACCTTAACTAACAATCTCAGTGCCATAATGGCACTGGATCGAACTACCAATAGAAACATGTTGGAACAGTTGCAGATTCTGAATGCCACACAGGTCCAGGTGAGGGCCTGCTCAAAGGGCCCCAACCTGGGTTTTATGGGCATCCCCCATTTTAAGGCCTATTTGGCCTGTAACTGCTCCACATCTTTGCTCTACATCCCCACTGTATTGACCTGTGTGGTGAGCCATACCAATATACCCTTTTGGTATGGCTTTGCTTGTATGCTTTGGATTTGTGCCCATATAGCTCATTAGAGTGCTGAGGTAGCCCACTAGCCAATGCCGGAGGTCAATCCTCACTGAACCTACCACTCAAGCTGTTGCGCTGCAGGCTTGGGCCTAATTACATTGGTTTTGGCTCCTCCTGTTTGTAGGCATGATTGGGGGACATTCTGGCCTGGCAAACTACTACCTTGACCCCTGGCTGAGATTGAACAGGACTTGGATTGGGACTGGGGGTTCTTGTTTGGGTGGGCCACTAAGTAACAGGTGTAGATGTGGCATAGGTATGGCTGCTTTGCACCTGTGCCTGTGGCAAATGTGGCCAAGCAGCAGAGGGTGTATCTGTGGCCCTATTTTGCTCAAAAATCTGGACCTGCCAATGCTTGGCACATATGTGTTTGTTTTGAAATTTTGTATGAAACTTTGGCCTGGAGAACCTTACTTTGAAACTCCTGCCTGTGGCCAATAGCTAAGTGGCATAATTTGCCAAAAATGACATTTGTTGTTTGACCATGTATTTACATGAATATGGGAGTGACCATCAACTCCAATGTTTGCTTTTCAAATAAACACCATACATTTTTACTTAACCTGTTGTTGACTAAGTTGATCAAAGTATAGTTTTGAAAGGATGCACACCAAACACAATAGCTCAATTCATGCTCAATAAAGTGTATTATATACAAGAAGTGCAAGACAGTTACACATCATAAAAAGGATACATAGCGGTTGACTCCATAAATGTATAAGTGGACCATAATCCTCAGGAGACTGCTGTACCTCATATAAAGCAGAAATTATTATCAGTAACCATACACAGTAAATAATATAGCTAAGCCTAGGTAACAGAGATTACCAGAAGTATGCAAGATATCCTAGAGGTGCTGCTTTAGGTCCTCCTGAGGGTTATATGTGGTGGCTGACTGTTTGTACACCGTTAGGGTAATAACAGGAATTACACAAGAAAATAAAGATATCAACATATTCATAGGTCTAAATACAGTCAGTTAGTCCCACCAAGCATGACAGTTAAGCAAAAGTGCCACAAGTATCAATGGACAATGACAATACAGTGTGCGCAGTATACCCGAAATCTCAGAGTGGATCACTTAAGAAAGGTGCCAACGTTTCAGGGCCTTCAGCCCTTTTCTCAAGGCAGCGATAGCTAATGCATGTGTTACCTTGTTCTTAAGTAGTTTGTGCTGCGTCTCCCCCTGGCCGGCCAGTGTGTCGTTGCGGAAGCGCGCGTCTGGCGACTTCCGCTACGTCACATCCGGTGACGGTTCCCCGGCCTTCGGTCGGCCCCAGCTGATTGGCTGAAACTACTGCCAATCCTCTGACGTCAGCCTCGGGCGCACGGGGCAGCCGTCGTGCCGGAGCTTTGAGTATGAAAGCTTTATTTATAAACAAGCAGAGAACAAAATGTCTTTGAAAAAAGCTTCATGTTGAAAGCGAGGAGCATTCAGTTTTGATACAGCACTCATGTTGAGGGGGAGCTCTCAGTAAGATGCTGCGTTGTAGCCACACTAATTAAAATTAAAATTATTGGGTGGTGTTTTTAGCACCTGGACTGCAACCCTGGTATGTGGTTGCTACACCCAGCTATGCACCAAGAGAACCACCTTGCCCTAAACAGTCCCTGCATAGTGCATCTGTGCATAGTGCAAATAGTGGCATTATTTCCATCCTGCCCTCCTAGACACTTGGGCCCCTGAATTTCTATCCCCGATTGGACTGACTGCTTATACACTTGTGACCCTGAATAACTAAACCTATGCATAATCATGTGCAAATGCAGGCATTTGGTGTACTTACATGCATGATAGTGTCCTGCTGGTGCGGGTGAACAGCAAGGGTGTTATTCTTGAAGTAGGTCTCTTCGACATCTGACGTGCCCCAGTGAATCTGGATGGATATGTCAGGACTTTGGTGTGTAGGCATTAGGAAAGCATAAATTGTGAAAGCCATACACTGACGTGTGGCGAAGGCAACACTCCACTACTGCAGTTTCCATTGTGCATCGAATCACCATCCACACAGTGCAGATGCAATCTAAAGTCAGATAAATACTGTTTGAGTTTGGATGGCACCAACCAGTCAATATAAATGTGGTGCAGAGCTCTGAAACTGGCTCAACCCCAGTTCCCCATCGAGTGGTTTCAGAGACTTATGCTTGCACACACCCAATAAGTATATGAAAATATATTTATTAATTTCAGAATGTTCAATACACAAAAAAAGACAATGTTAAAAAACATATAAGATATGTAATATCCTAATCTGCCATAGGGGGGGCGAGATGATATCTAGCTGCCTGAAGAACACAAGGCAACAAGGGGGAATCCCACACTTCCCCAAAGGTTAACAAGGGCACACAAAATAAGTGGCACCACCCTCAAAAGTATAAGAAAATATCTAAATTGTATTATTTAGATATGTTAAAAAGACATAATGACACTTACACAAGTAAACAATATAAAGAAACAAAGACACAAAAGTCATAATAAAAAAGTGTCCCTTAATTCAAATGGCAATATATAAGCCACCGGTGCCCCCTAGTGTCTTTGTTTGTTTATGTTGTTTACTTGTGTAAGTGTCATTATGTCTTTTTAACATACCGTATTTTTCGCCATATAAGACGCACTTATTTTCCCCCAAAAGTGGGGGGAAATGCTAGTGCGCCTTATCGGGCGAATGTAAAAAAAATAATAATAAAATACAAATTAAACTCACCCGTTCCCGGGGCCCCCGAGTTGCCTGCCTCACAGCAGGAGGCCAGAATAAGACAGAAGAGCGGTGGGCTCTGTCCCCGCCACTGCTATTGCTGAGGCAGTGATAGCAGCGGCAGAGACGGAGGCAGCGCCTGCCTCTCCGCTATCATCTGCTGCCCTCCAGCTGCTGCCTCTTCCGGCAAGGGCAGGAGTGAACAGCCGGGTCCGTGCAGCAGGTGGGTGTGGCCTGCATCGCTTAGGCACAGGCCACGCCCACTCGCTGCACGGACCTGGCTGTTTACTGCTGCCCTTGCCGGAAGAGGCAGCAGAGAAGACGAGAGGAAGGAGCGGCTGTCCCTGTCCCCGACGCTCCTTCTTACTGGCCGGGCTGCGCAGACACCCGGCTCTATAGAACGGGTGGGCGTGGTCTGCGACACGATGCACGCAGACGCGGTGCAGGCCACGCCCACCCGATTCACGGGGCCGGGTGTCTGCGCGCCCCGGCTAGTAAGGAGCAGCGGCGGGGACGCACCTCCATTTTCAACGCGGGAGCGCCAGTAACATGTGAGTTTATTTTTTTTCTTTGTTATTTGGTGCCTATGGGGAACGGGGAGGGGGGAGGGTGTAAAACTGCTTCTATGGGGAATATGAGGGGGGTGCCACACTGCCTATATGGGGAATATGAGGGGGGTGCCACATTGCCTATATGGGGAATATGAGGGGGTGCCACATTGCCTATATGGGGAATAGGAGGGGGGTGCCACATTGCCTATATAGGGAATAGGAGGGGGTGCCACATTGCCTATATGGGGAATAGGAGGGGGTGCCACATTTCCTATATGGGGAATAGGATGGGGTGCCACATTGCCTATATGGGGAATAGGAGGGGGGTGCCACGTTGCCTATATTGGGAATAGAAGGGGGAATGCCACACTGCCTATATGGGGAATAGAAGGGGGGAATGCCACACTGCCTATATGGGGAATGGGAGGGGGAATGCCACACTGCCTATGGGGAATGGGAGGGGGAATGCCACACTGCCTATGGGGAATGGGAGGGGGAATGCCACACTGCCTATGGGGAATGGGAGGGGGAATGCCACACTGCCTACGGGGAATGGGAGGGGGAATGCCACACTGCCTATGGGGAATGGGATGGGTGGAATGCCACACTGCCTATGGGAATGGGATGGGGGGAATTCCACTCTGCCTATGAGAAGGGGGAATGACACACTGGCTATTGGGAATGGGAAGGGGATTACTGCAATTGGAGGATACTGCACTTTGCTTATTATTTGGTTAAAAATATTATTTTTCTTATTTTCCTCCCCAAAATCCTGGGTGCGTCTTATATGCCGGTGCGTCTTATAGGGCGAAAAATGTGGTGTGGAAATAATAAAATTGAGATATTTTCTTATACTTTTGAGGGTGGTGCCACTTATTTTGTGTGTCCTTGGTAACCTTTGGGGAAGTGTGGGATTCCCCCTTGTTGCCTTGTGTTTGAATTTCCGTTGCTGGGGGCAGTATGCACACCATTACATACTTTGATTAGCTGGGAACATTGTATATGGCAAAAAGGCTAGTGCTGCCCATTTAGCGTGTCTAAATTTTGGTAGCTGCCTGAAGAACAAATAATAAATGTGTACAAATTAAAGCATAGCATGATGCCAAGCTTATTCATTAAAAATTTAATAATTAATAATTTTTGCATCTAAAGTGCTTAGTGCCTTCACCTAAAGTGCATCAATCTTAGGAAATCCTCCATATTATCCTCATATTGAACCCGCATAATAAACTATATACCTATTCATCAAGGCCAAATCATAAAGAAAAAATGTTACCTAACTCATGTGCATATGTTTGAAAGACACCTTGTCTCATTACGCGTGGGCTTTCTCGGGGGGGGGGGGGGGGTCGCTGGGCGGCTGGTTGATGTATTTCCGCGCTCCAAGCTGGAGTGCGGGTGATGCCATTTCCGGGCGGAGTGTGTCCGTCGCCAGCCGGTCTTTGATTGGCGCTGCGTGGAAAACGTAGGCAGGTGGGTATTTAACCAATACCCACAGCACCTTCTGCCGTGCACTCTGCCTTGAGGAAGAGACACCTTGTCTTGTAACGCGTGGGCTTTCTCGGGGGGGGGGGTCGCTTGCTGCTCTTTGGTACATATGCGCATGAGTTAAGTAACGTTTTTTCTTTATGATTTGGCCTTGATGAATAGGTATATGGTTTATTATGCGGGTTCGATATGAGGATAATATGGAGGATTTCCTAAGATTGATGCACTTTAGGTGATGCCACTAAGCACTTTAGATGCAAATATTATTAATTACTGCATTAATATTATTAATTATTATTTTCTAATGAATAAGCTTGGCAGCATGATGCTTTAATTTGTACACATTTATTATTTGTTCTTCAGGAAGCTAGGTATAATCTTGCCCCCTATGGCAGATTATTATATGTTCTTTAATCATTGTCTTTTTTAGTGTATTGTACATTCTGAAATGAATAGATATATTTTCAGATACGTATTGGTTGTGTGCAAGCATAAGTCT
This sequence comes from Gastrophryne carolinensis, assembly GCA_027917425.1. Taxonomy (NCBI): domain Eukaryota; kingdom Metazoa; phylum Chordata; class Amphibia; order Anura; family Microhylidae; genus Gastrophryne; species Gastrophryne carolinensis. Next base: position 14,377,875 of record CM051234.1, on the reverse strand, counting down.
CTGAAACCACTCCATGGGGAATTTTGGGCATCCCCAATTTTTGTATTAGCAGCGTATTCGTTGAGCCAGTTACAGAGCTCTGCACCACATTTATATTGATTGGTTGGTGCAATCCAAACTCAAACAGTATTTCACAAACTATTGAATAATGTAAATTAGGGCCATACTTTCTTAGTTGTGAAACATAACTAGTAATGCAAATAATTTGCTTGATAATCACTTTGACTTTATCCTATTTATTGGATTATTGAAACTTCATTTGTAATTCTGTGTAAAGGTTTTCTATAAAGTCTCGCAGGGACCATCGCTGTATAGGATATTTCTGGTCAGAGAAGAGATGTGATAGCAGCTGCCTGACTCCGCTCCCTCCTCCTGCTCTCCAGACGGGAGCGATCAATACACAGTAATCATAACTTGCTGTATAATTACAAGAAGGGAGTGTAGTGACAATAGAAATAAGATGTCAGCACCTGTCGCTCTCTGTCGCTCCCCCTCCCTTCCACTGAGAAGAGTCACAAGCCAAGATAAACGGGGAGGCCGATTTATTAATAGCGCCAGGTAGCGACAGATGAGCGACAGTAGCGTGATTTTCACAGCGCCGGCTAGTATTCGCTGTGCTTGGCCGTTGTTCGGCTGTTGACAGCGACTCAGTCAGTGTGCGGTAATGTTGAATACGGGGTTAGGAGTCGCTATTTGACAGGTTCCGCGCTGTATGGGAGCGCATGACAGCGAATGGCCATAGCGAGCGGCTCCCAGCATATTCATTAACAAATCACGCTCAAAAAATTCTCGCGCTGTGAAATGCTTGTTTAAACCCCAGAGCGCTGGCGGCGATGGGTTAAAAGTAGTTTTTTAACCCCCAAACAACCATATTTTTGTTAAAAAAAATAAACATGTTTTTATAAACATTTTGTAATATGAATACATTAATATCACACCTGTAATATCAATTCTGCACAAATTTACCTTTACCTTAAAAAAAATCTAACATTGCAGAAGTGGTCACAGAATTTTTGACATTTAAAAAAAAAAAAAAAAAAAAAAAACATTAATATCAATTAATTATGAATATTTAAAGATTTCTCCATTGAAATGCATTGGAGAGCGCCAGGTAGCGAGAGGTCATACCTGGCGCTGTGATGGGATTAGCAGCGGCGCTGTTCGCTGAAGTCTGCAACATGATGAATCCCGCGCTAGCTGGCGCTCTCGCCGGCGCTAGCCTCATTTAGCCTGACGTTCTGGAGTCGGTAGCCGCCGATAGCTGGCGCTACCTGGCGCTAGTGAGACACTACCTGGCGCTATCCCTTGATAAATAAGGCCCATAGATTACATTGATAGAGTGATGCCAGTGTTATAATAATTGCAGCAGCTCGCAGTAAAGCGCGTGTTTTCATTTAGACTCTGAGAAGCGACACTCGCACGAACTCACAGCAATGTGAAAAATGTAACGTTAAACAACTCAATACAAAACATTCCAAAGTTCAGTGTGGGACGAAGCAAACATTGCCGCACAATATATCGTTTTAAGATAAAATACTTTTAAAAACAATAATAGTGTTTTGTAATGCAAATTATAATAATTTGAAGAGCACCGGACCTCAGGCCAATAGGGGCTGGTATATCACCTGGATTACCAGCCCTTATGTCTAGTGCTCTGAGGGCTGGGGGGCCTATTCTTTAAAGGAGCACTATCACAAAACTATATAATTTTAAATATCCATATAAACATGTTGGCTAATAAAAGGAAGGGTCATTTATACACCCCAAGTAAATAAAACTCCCACCAAGCTTGTGGTTTATTCTCTCATGGTAGGAATAAAATCCAGGGGTGACAGAGCCATTAACAGAAAGAAAAACAAGGCTGGCTGGATATTTCTTGATGCCAGGTGTATTGTGTGACCCCCTCCTCCTGCCATCCCGCATATTTACAGGTACTGACACTGGACTTCAGGCATTTTGGCATTTCCTTCTCCCCAGTCTTCCTCCAGACTCTGGCACCTTGATTCCCGAATGACTTGCAAAATTTGCTTTCATCAGAAAAAAGTACTTGGGACCACTGAGCAACAGTCCAGTGCTGCTTCTCTGTAGCCCAGGCCAGGCGCTTCTGCCGCTGTTTCTGGTTCAAAAGTGGCTTGACCTGGGGAATGCGGCACCTGTAGCCCATTTCCTGCACATGCCTGTGCACGGTGGCTCTGGATGTTTCTACTCCAGACTCAGTCCACTGCTTCCGCAGGTCCCCCAAGGTCTGGAATCAGTCCTTCTCCACAATCTTCCTTAGGGTCCGGTCACCTCTTCTCGTTGTGCAGCGTTTCCTGCCACATTTTCTCCTTCCCACAGACTTTCCATTGAGGTGCCTTGATACAGCACTCTGGGAACAGCCTATTTGTTCAGAAATTTCTTTCTGGGTCTTACCCTCTTGCTTGAGGGTGTCAATGATGGCCTTCTGGACAGCAGTCAGGTCGGCAGTCTTACCCATGATGGCGGTTTTGAGTAATGAACCAGCTGGGCTTTTTTAAAAGCCTCAGGAATCTTTTGCAGGTGTTTAGAGTTAATTAGTTGATTCAGATGATTAGGTTAATAGCTCGTTTAGAGAATCTTTTCATGATATGCTAATTTTTTGAGATAGGATTTTGGGGTTTTCATGAGCTGTATGGCAAAATCATCAGTATTAAAACAAAAAAAGACCTGAAAAATTTCAGTTGGTGTGCAATGAATCTCAAATATATGAAAGTTTAATTTTTATCATTTCATTATGGAAAATAATGAACTTTAGCACTATATGCTAATTTTTGGAGAAGGACCTGTATATGGATTTTTATCATTAGGTCATTTTTTCACGATAGGGCTCCTTTATGTAAAAAAATAAATGGCAACAATTCAACTTAAATATTGCTGATATTTGGGTAGTTGGACCATTTGAAATTTGAATACCAGGGTCAAATTCCACCTAAATATCTCCAGTAGGCCCAAGGACACAGGTCAGGTTCTCTCCCGGCGATTCCCATACTTTGGGCCTATGCTGATGAGCACTGGGTCCTTGTGCAAGAGAACTGGTGGGGATGCATGCAATCAGTAGGGGGTATCTGCAAGCCATCCAGCATCATGTGACTTGTCAGCCTTCCTACCTAATGAACTAATATAATGAGTTCTTACAAAAAGTAAAAAAAAACACTGACACCAACTTAGAAAAAACAAATAAATTTCAATAATACAAAGTACTCACTCCTGATCGCTTCATCCTTTTCCAGCTGAACCACTCCTGTGATGCTGGCAGTAGCACATTGCTCCCCTATCTGAGCATACTGGGAAGAAAGCCCTGCCACCTTGAAGGGGGCCTTTTATATAACAGAGTTGTGGCTCCCCCATGTGACTGTCCATCACTGTCAAGGGGAAAAGCATGGATGGGATTCTGCAAAGCCACTGGCCTGGAGGAGAATGGCTCCTGGCATTGGATAATGAAGAGGTGAGTATTGTGTGATATAGACTAATCAATATGTTTTCTATGTCAGTGTAGATGGATAGCTAGCCAATGGTCAGCCATTTTCCGGCATGTCGGTGGGTGCCTTGCCTATACCCCCCACTGGCCAGGTGGTGCGTAAGAGCCTGGTTCCTCTTGGTAAGAGCCTAGAGATTTTCCAGGGTTGCCCCCACTCCTGGAAGACCACCAGATATGTGCCAAAGTGCATAGCGGAAGTTAACTTGCTAGGACCAGAGGCTGTCCACTTGGCCTTTTAATCCTGAGTTAGTTAGGTATACTGTTTATGCGGTAATATATCATTAATATGTATCATGACGTAGGAGCGACTAGTTTTAAACATTTTGGTGCACATAGATTGGTACAATAGAAGAAGTTAAGGCTTATCTTTAATCATCTTGAAATAAATGTTACATTTTATTGAACTTTTAAATAGTAATGAGTGAACCCAAACCGCAAAATTTGTGTCTGTGCCATACTTTGCAAGCTTGGGTCCCCAAACCTGAATACAGGGTTCAGCGTTAAGTCTCTGTTTGAGTTTGGTGTTTCACCGAACCCGGAAATCTGGTTGATGGGTTCCCCATCAAACAGCTTTTAGCCCCTAGCAGCCCAATGTGGGCATGGCTGTTATTGGCTAGGTGGGACACATGTCTGTTAGAAAAGGAGAAGCAGCTGGAGTGAAGGACAATTAGGGAGCTAGATAAAAATGTAAATATTGTCCTTTTAACCCTTTAAACACCTCAACCCTCTATCAATCTGGCTGGGGCTTCTCTTCACGCAGGGGGGATCCGATCCCCCTTGGGATTCTTCCTCCTTCTGGATTGGGCCTGATACAGCCCCCCTGCTTCTACCATCACTGCCAAAAATGAAAACTACACACAAGAACGTTACAGAATTTTCTTCTAGAGCAGTGGAACAAGCAACAGGACTCACTGGATCAGCTAGTCCAATTACTTCCGAGTATCCTAGAGGATCTCAGATGGACAGATCCTGGAGTACTAGGGAAAGGAGACAAACCAATCCAGTAGTGATCACAACAGATGTAAACATTTGGGGTTAGGGAGCCCACTTGGATGTGTCACCAGGTTCAGGGAAAGTGGCCAAAGCCTCTAGCAGCCAAGTCCTCAAATTTCAGGGGTGGTCAAGATGGCACTAAATCAATTTCTGCCAGTTATAGCAGGCAGAGATGTACAGGTATGGTCAGACAATGCCTCCATGGTAGCCTATCTAAACCATCAGGGAGGGACAAGATCCTCAGCTCTAATGAACCTGTCAAAATCACTTACAGTAGCAGGTCCAGTCAATTTCAGCACTTTATCTGAAGGGAAACCTCAGTACTCTACCAGACTATTTAAGTCGAGTTAGGGTTCAGCAGACAGAATGGTGTCTGAACCAACCAAGAATGGTGTCTGAACCAAGCAAATTAAGTCTGCCACAAGTGATCCGCAAAATTACACAAGAAAAAGCCAGCATTATCCTCATAGCTCCATTTTGGCCAAAAAGAGCGTGCCTCACAGAACTAAGAAGAATAGTAAAGAAGGTTCCATGGCGACAGACATTCCAAATATAATTTATCAGGACGTCATTCTTCATTGGAATCCATCAAAGCTTTTGCTTACAGCGTGGATCCTGAAGGGACCATCCGAAGAAATAAGGGCTGCTCTTCTAGAGTGATTGAAACTCTTCCGGCCATAAACTCCATTTATGCCCTTATTCATCAAGCGATAGCGCCAGGCAGTGTCTGACGAGCGCCAGGTAGCGGCAGCTAACGGCGACTACCGACTCAAGTACGCCCGGCGGCGGTCACAATGACGCATTTATCAAGCAAAATGAGGCTAGCGCCGGCGAGAGCGACGGCTAGCGCGGCATTCATCATGAAGCCGCCTGGACTGAACAGCGCCGCTGCAAATTCCCTCACAGCGCCAGGTATGAGCTGTCGCTCCCTGGCGATGTCCAATGCATTTCAATGGAGCAATCTATAATTATTCATAATTAATTGGTATTAATTTTTTTTTTTTTTTTTAATGTCCAAAAATTGGAGACCACTTCTGCAATGTTAGGATTTATTTTTAAGTAAAAAAAAAAATTAAAAAAAATATGTGCAGAATTGATCTAACAGGTCTGAGATTAATGTATTCATATTACAAAATGATTCTAAAAACATGTATAATGTTACATTCAAAAAATATGGTTGTTTAGGGGTTAAAAACTAGTTAATACACATCGCCGCCAGCGCTCTGGGGTTTAAACAAGGAATGGACAGCGACAGCACATTCGGAGCGTGATTTTTTGATGAATATGAAGCTAGCCGTTCGCTCTGGCCATTCGTTGTCAGGCGCTCACATACAACGCTGGACCTGTGAAACAGCGACCCCCCAGCCCGTATTCAACATTACCGCACACCGACTGAGTCGCTGTCATCAAGCTAATGCCGGCCAAGCACAGCGAATACTGGCTGGCGCTGAAAAAATCACGCTACAGTCGCTCATCTGTCGCTACCTGGCGCTATTGATGAATCGGCCTCCCCGTGCCATTCAGGCCATCTAAAAAAGTGGGTCCACATGTCAGGACATGTCCCATGGGGTAAAGAATCCTGGTAAGGCATCACATGCAGCCTATCAGCAGCCAGCCCCCCGGTGATGTCATCTTGCTGGCGCTTATTTCAGTGGTTTATTGTGACAAGAACGGGATAGGGAGAGAAGGAGAGAGAGAAAGAGCCAGGGAGAGAAAGAGACAGGAAGAGACTGGATGACAGTCTACAGTGTGTACAGTGTGTTTGCATTTGGTTTTATGCCCAGGTCTTGAAAGCCTAGTTAGTGTTAAAGGCCACACTTGGCCAAAAATATCCACCTCTTGCTTTTGTACCAAAACCTTGTTTTAAAGCGTGCTGTAACATATTTAACTGGCCCTCACCGGGGGCATCCCATTTAAGGGCATCTGAGAGTTTTTGCATCTGGTTATATGCCCAGGTCTTAAAAGCCTAGTTAGTGGTAAAGGCCACACACCTAGCCAAAAATATCCACCTCTTGCTGTTGTACCAAAACCTTGTTTTAAAGCTTGCTGTAATGTATGCCTCAACTGGGCATCTCTTTATAAGGGCATCTGAGAGTTTTTGCATTTTTTTTTTTTTTTATGCCCAGGTCGTAAAAGCCTAGTTAGTGTTAAAGGCCACACACCTAGGTGGCCCTGGTCCTCTGCCCATCACTGGAGCATCCCATTTATGGGCATTTTGAATTTGGCTTGATGCCCATGTGTATAAACCTAGTTAGTGTTAAAGGCCACACACCTAGCCAAAAATTTCCACCTCTTACTGTTGTACCAAAACCTCATTTTAAAGCTTGCTGTAACATATTTAACTGGCCCTCACAGGGGCATCTCTTTTCAAGGGCATCTGAGAGTTTTTGCATTTTTTATGCCCAGGTCTTGAAGGCTAAGTGTTTAAATCCACCCACCTAGATGGCCCTGGCGCTCTGGTCCTCACCGGAGCATCCCATTTAGGGGAATTTGGATTTGGTTTTATGCACGAGTCTTGAAAGCCTAGTTAGTGTTAAAGGCCACACACCTAGCCAAAAATATCTACCTCTTGCTGTTATACCAAAACCTTATTTTAAAGCTTGCTGTAATGCATTAAACTGGTCCTCACCAGGGCATCCCTTTTAAGGAGATCTGAGTTTTTACATTTGGTTTTATGCCCAGATCTTAAGAGCCTAGTTAGTGTTAAAGGCCACACACCTAGCCAAAACCTTGTTTTAAAGCTTTCTGTAATGTATTTAACTGGCCTAATCAGGGCATCCCATTGAGGTGCACCTGAGAGTTTTTGTATTTTGTTTTTTGCCCAGGTGTTGAAAGCCTAGTTAGTGCTAAAGGCCACACTGAACTACATACCTGCTTTTGTTCCAAAAAAACTTTTTTACATGTAGTGTAGCGTATTGTTTTCCTCTCATAAACTCACTAAGTATGTCAGGCAAAGAAGGGCCAGGATGTGCACAGTGGAGTGGCAGAGGCCTAAATTCATCAGGCAGAGGTGGCATCAGACTAGGGGCGAGTGGCAGCAGGAGTCGCAGTGAGAGGCCTGATCTCCCGGTATCAACTAGCGATCGTGCCTCGACCAGCAACGCATCTGCCGTCATCGATTGGTTAACACGGTCATGCACTTCCTAACAAGTGACATCTGACACCCCAAGGCAACAGTCGGTAGGTTCCTCGGACAAAAGCCTCAGCTGGCAGGGCCCAGAAGTCCCTGTTCTCCCATTGCCTCGGTCCTATGCCGTTCCCTCCCCCAGCGATGTATCTTATGCTTTGGGTTCAGCTCCACTATTCAGCGAGGATGATCTGTTAGAGGACAGTCAGCGGTTACTGCCCAGCCAAGAGGTGGAGGAGACATCCGCTGCTTCCATCAATAGGCAGCCAATTAGTAATGAGGAGAGTGGCGTGGGAGGTGGTGTTGCGAGCATTCTGGCTACTGCAGCATACACTATTGAGGAACCTGAGGAGGACATCAGTGATGTGCAGACACAACTTCATAATGATGAAGCTGATCGCACTTGGGAGCCAGGTGCAGAAGGGGCTACATCATCATCAGGAGAAGAGGGTCGCAAGTTGCCCGTCAGTCAGCAGCTGAGGCAGCAAGGTGATAGCATGGTTGGCCATCAGCATGGTTGCAGAATTGGAAAGTCTGGAGGCAAACATGCCTGGGGCCAGGATAGACCACGTGCTACACAGCAGGTTACCTTCCCGGGAGGTAGTGGAACAGGGATTCCTGGAGTCGACTGTTGGTGGGAAAATCAGCTACTCGTGGTGTGGCAGTTTTGCATCAAGCATCCACAGGAGGGTAACATGGCCACAAGATGTGTAGGCAGAATGAGAAGCTTGGCCGGGGCCCCAATGTTAGAATTACGGCAATATGTCAACATATGCAGTGTCACCATAAAGCAGCCTGGGAGAACCGAGGCTCCTAAGTGGTGGTCCTCCTGCTGCATCACCCAGTGGCACGCCTCTCCCAGTTTCAACGGTGTGTCATATACCCTGCTCCTCCTAATACGAGTGAGTCATTCCATCTGCAATCCATCGGCGAAGCCATGTCCAAGAGACAACAGCATGCACCCATTCATCCAATGGAGCAGAAGCTAAATGTGCTCCTGTCCAAGTTGCTGGTGCTGCAGTTCCTCCCTTTTCAGGTGGTGGACTCTGCACCTTTCAGAACTGATGGCTTGTGCCGAGTTGAGGTGGAATGTTCCATGCTGTCATTTCTTTGCGAAGGCAGTACCAGCCCTGCATAATTTTGTGGGCCAGTCCTTGAGCCTGTCAGTGTGTACCAAAGTGCAAGGCAGCACCGATGTCTGGAGCTGAAACTACAGTCAGGAACAATACATGTCCTTTACGGCCCAGTGGGTGAATGTGGTTTCTGCACAGCTACAACAGCATGCTGCCAACTCCAGGGTGTGTTTTTCAAGCAATAAATTGTCTCCTCATGCTGCTGCCAAATCCAGTGTGTCTTTCGGACAATATATGGGCTCCTCATGCTGCTGCCAACTACAGGGTTTGTCATTCAGGCAATAAATGGTCTCCTTATGCTGCTGCTAACTCCAGTGTGTCTTTCAGGCAATATATGAGCTCCTCATGCCAACACCAGGCTGTGTATTTCAGTCAAAATATGGGCTCCTCAGGCTGCAGCCAAATCCAGGGTGTGTCTTTCAGGCAATATATGGCCTCCTCATGCTTCTGCCAAATCCAGTGTGTCTTTCAGTCATATATGGGCTCCTCATGCTGCTGCCAACTCCAGGGTGTGTCTTTCAGGCAATAAATGGTCTTCCCTTGCTACTACCAAATCCAGTGTGTCTTTCAGACAATGGCCTTGATTCACTAAAGGTAGAAAAAAAAAATTAGCGCTTGGAAAATACATTTGCATGCGAGAATTTTTAAAACCTAGGAGCGATTCACAAAGGCAGTTGAATTAAATTCGTGTGTGCGAATTTGCGGGTGAATTTTTTTCGTGTGCAGATGAAAATCACTTTACAACTTGAAAACTCAGTGAAAAAGTGCACGAATTTTCCATACCCAAATGCTGTGTGTGAGAATTTTTTCTACTGCTTCCTAATTTGTAGAAAAGCAGTATGATCCCTTGTTGCTCTTTGCTTTTTTGGGGTTTTTTTTTTTGCTTTGTGTTTCTGGAATTTCTAATTGATGTTAATTGTTAATATTTAATTATGTTTAATTTTGCACTTTGCATTGGTTCGGTGCATCACTTTTTGGTGATGGTGGTTTAGGTGCCTTTTTGGCAGTGTTGCTTTGCATTGCTTTACATCTATTGTTATTGTACCGATTTATTTGGGTGGTTTGTAGATTAACAGTTCTTAGCTTTGACTTTGCTCTGTGGATCCATTAATATACAAATGTGAGTGTTGCCATGAGTGTCATCATTAGCATAGATATTGGTTTGGTCTCCCCATCATATAGGCCTGATGTACTTACATTTCCAACCACATTAAAGGTTTCTGTTGCATCCAGGGCCAGCTCCAGAGTCCCAGCGGGCCCCCTGTGTCACGTCACTTGTGCGGCTCTGTGAATCCCCCTGGGATGACCGGTATACTCACCACACATGTTAAAGTGCACCAAAACCCGGGATTTTGACTATCTTGGGTTCTGGTCCTTGCCCCCAGGTCGCTGAAACTCACTTATTCCCGGTCCTACAGCGCATGCGCAGCCACTTATCCAATCAGCGAGCTCGGATCTGCTGACGTCACATTGTCTAAGGCAAGCGGCTCAGAGCGTACTGACACGCGCATCTCCTGCTACCCTCTAACAGGGAGCGTGCCCGCATCAGCCATTTACAGATGCCTGGCGCGGGCACGCCCCCTGCTAGAGGGATAGCGGAAATGCAGCTCACGCATGCCTCGTTGGACCAAGAAAGAAGGTAAGTATGTGGCCGACCTGGAGGGTTTCACACAGTGGGGCATCTTGATTTTAAATATCCTGGGTTTTGGTACTCAAATTGGGATGACCCACTATGTGAACCCCCCCGGTTTGCCTGTAAAACATACTTGACTGCCAACCCAAAGACACATGTGCAAGTGTGCAGGCAGTCAGTACACTTGGCTCTATTCTGCTTTGCTCAGTTGTAGAGAGGTCTCATCGGCTAAGGCCCCAATGAAGGCAAGTGCACCGATAACTGCATCCCTGTTAGCTTCCAGCTGGGTGCATGCCTGTCCAGCTATTCACAAATTATTAATTGGAGGCCCCAAGGAGAGGGAATCAGGTGGCCCTGGAGTCTTATAGACTTCATGGACGCTTCTGGTCCACTTTAATGCAGGGCATAGAATTCTGTTTGTCCACAGAGCATGGCATAGAGAGCAGGGAATGAACAGCATCCCCGGTTTCCCTCCGACTGATGTGTGTGCTCCAGCACCCAGGTTGTCTGTCTGAGCTCCCGCCCGAACATAAACTGTGGTAAACCGGGGATGAGCTGTGGGACCACAGGCAAGATGAGTATACAGGTAATCCCTAAGGGTTTTACACAGCGGGATGCCCCATGGATAGGGATTTGGCCGCATTAGGAGTTTGTTAGACTGCAGAGCCAGCTGGGTTTGGGTCCACTTTAACAACAATCTCAAATATTCCACTGTACACTGGCTTTCTCCCATGGCATCTTGAGTTAGGATATTATGCTGTGTGAACCCCCCCAGAATATCACTATTCACTTACCTCTGCTTCGTTCCTATGGCGCATGCGCAGGCTCTCCTCCAATGCGAGGCATCTGCCGTGGCTCTTGTTGACTTCAATGGAAAGCGCATGATAGCGTATCCCCCCTGTGGCATGTGCTTGCTCCTGCCCTAGCCAATCATATAGGCTGAGATAGGAGCGGGTGCCACTGGGGATGCATCAGCGCGCACTCCCCATTAAAGTCAATGAGAGCCATTTGTTGAATGACATAGTCATGGCAGACAGCTGTCATTGGACGAAAGCCCGGGCATGCGCCGCTGGAACGAGGAAGAGCTGAGTGAATAGCCACATTCTGAGGGGAATTTACCCACGGGGCATTGCGGGTTTTGTTCCACTTTAAAGTGGACCAATCACCAGGATTTTCACTATCCTTGCCCTACGGGCATCCTGATGTCCTGCTGTTACAAACCCCCTGATCTCCCACTCCAGTCATCTTTCTGCTGTTTCCACGGTGCATGAGCTTATCCAATTAGTGATTTATGCCGTGCATACTAATGAAAGGCATAAAGCCATTGTTTTGGATTCAGCGTCGGCATAGGGAGCAGGGTTCCATGTGGAGTGCACGTTACCATGCATTTGGACTGTCTGAATGGATGGATGTGGGAGCGCACACATCAACAGGAATACTGGGGAGCCTTTTATTTATTTTTTTTATAAGTTTTTATTTTGCTTTTGAATATAAACTGGCAAGACATTACACTACACTACAAGTCAAACAATACAGTTCAATTGGACAACTTATCTACTTAGACACACATTCACACCCCATTCATTCCCGAGGCCCGGGGAAAGGAAAGAGACCACCGGCAATATTACCAGACCAGCTCAACAGCCGCCAGTATGAATTGACACGCCTAGGTAGGGGGCACCACTACGTGGCTTCGTAAACTCTAATTCCCCAAATAAGGGGAGGAACAACTCCTACCAGTCCGATCATCTGTAGGCCCATATTCTATTCCTATCTCGGTTTGGCAAAGGTTCTTACGGAGTATCACTCACACGCCTCAAGCATCATCTGCCACAGTCTCCGAGCACTGCAACCAAGGCCCCCAGACCCTCTCGAACTTTTGTGGAATCCCACGGGCAGTATAGGTTAGTTTATACATGGCCATTTTCTGGTTTATGAGCTTCTTCCAGGCCAACAGGGACGGGGTCGCCGGGTGCCTCCAATTCAGCAAAATACACTTTCTAACATAAAATAATAAGAATCTCAGTAGAACCCTCACTGAACTTAGATCTGTGATTGGTTCCGTCACCCCCAGGAGACACAATGCCATTGAGCCCCTTACATGGAACCCCACTACTTTGCCCACTACCCTCATTACTGAAGACCAGTAGCGATCCAGTACTACACAAGACCATACCGCATACTCCCACGTTGCTCTACCATTCCCACATCGCGGGCACAGGTCACTATCCACCAGTCCCATCCTGTACAGTGGTATCGGTGTGATGTACGCCTGATGGATCCATTTGGTCTGAATAAACCTATCTCTGGCCTCCACCACCGATGTGTGAATATTATCCCATACTTCTTCCCAGTCCTCTCTATCCAGACCATGGTCTAGCCCCTGCCACTTCGCCATCACTGCCTCCCGGGGGGAAAGCAGGGTGCCTTGCCACGCCTTATATATAGTCGAGGTGGGTTTCTCTAAACTGCTCTGCCTGACTACGCTCTCTATTAGTGCTTCTGCGATCACTGGGCCCTCGCCAGGGAATTGGGTCCTCAGTGCGTGCCTAAGTTGTAGGTATTGAAAAAAACTTCTTGGGGACAACTGGAACCTCCCGCACACCTTCTCAAATGACATAAGGATCCCGGAACAGTAGAACTGGCTCAGCGAGTGGGCACCGCGCCTCTCCCAGAAGCTTGTATCCTGCATAGTCAGCAACTCAGGTAGCTTCTGATTGTTCCACAAAGGGGTAAATGGTGAAACGCACTTAACCACACTCATCCCTTCCTCTAGCCTGATGACCCTGTCCCAGACCTGACACACCACCCTCATACACCCTGTCAGAACTGGGTCATTTTCCGTGCCTCTATATACCAGGCTGGACACCTTGTCTCCAGATCCCATCAAGGCCACCTCCAACGATGTCACCGGATTATCCATAGGGGGGCATACCCACCAGCACGCATACACCAGTTGCGCTGCGTAAAAGTACAGAAGCATGTTCGGGACAGCCAGCCCACCTTTCGACACCGGGGCTTTCATGATTTCTCTATTTAACCTTGGTGATGACTGGCCCCATATGAAGCTGAATATGGTCGTGTCCAACTCCCTGAAATGCGACCATGGCAGCAGCACTGGGGAGGCCTGGTATAGGTACAGTAATTTAGGTAGAAAAATCATTTTAAAAATATTAATTCTGCCCATGACCGATAGGGGCAGCTACGCCCAGAGCCGTACCTTACTCTTTAACTGCGCCACCACAGGAGAAATATTCAGATCTGTGAACTTACTAGGGTGCCGGCTGATCACTATCCCCAGATATTTAAAATGGTTGACCACTAGGGATGAGCGAATCGATCCGGACGAACCCGGATTCGATCCGAATTTCAGGAAAAATTCGATTCGGATCGAATCCGAATTTCCCCGCGATTCGATCACTCGAAGTTTTCCTTTAACATCCATTCATTTACATTACAGGCATTCTAAGATGGCGGGCGGGACATGTCTGGACATGTATCCCGCGCCAGTGCAAGCTGGGGCAGTCACATGCAGCCTATCAGCAGCCAGCAAGCCCGGTGACGTCACACAGCGGTATTTAACGGCGGCCATCTTGCTTTTCCTCATTTCTCTATTGCATTCGTGACAGACAGACAGAACGCTGTGTAGCTGAGGCAGTTAGACAGGCTGGAGACAGGCTGGAGACAGGGACAGACAGGGACAGGCTGGAGACAGGCAGGAGACAGGCAGGAGACAGACAGGAGACAGACAGAAAGCCAGGGAAAGGTAGGAAAAACGGAGCTGGCTGACAGGGAGAATTTTTTTTTTTCATCCAGCCTTTGTTAGCGTTTTCAGGCTGCTTATAGTAACTAACTGTGCATATATACTGAACTGATCTTAAGTCTGCTGTGAGGCATCCCATTCTGTGACTAAAGCAGCCTCTATTTAATAGCATAATAAACATTTGCACTTATTCTCATAGAAATCAGGCCTGATAAAGACACTTTTGCTGTGCATGCTCTCTGGTTTTTGTGGCACTGGCATCCCATTCCGTGACTAAAGCAGCCTCTATTTAATAGCATAATAAACATTTGCACTTATTCTCATAGAAATCAGGCCTGATAAAGACACTTTTGCTGTGCATGCTCTCTGGTTTTTGTGGCACTGGCATCCCATTCTGTGACTAAAGCAGCCTCTATTTAATAGCATAATAAACATTTGCACTTATTCTCATAGAAATCAGGCCTGATAAAGACACTTTTGCTGTGCATGCTCTCTGGTTTTTGTGGCACTGGCATCCCATTCTGTGACTAAAGCAGCCTCTATTTAATAGCATAATAAACATTTGCACTTATTCTCATAGAAATCAGGCCTGATAAAGACACTTTTGCTGGCCAAAGCCCTACTGGACCCTGCCAGGTCGATTCCTGCCCGGGGCATCCCATTCTGTGACTACAGCAGCCTCTGTTTAAGACCATATAAGCATTTGCTCTTATCATATTTGAAATTAGCCTGATAAAGACACTTTTGCTGGCCAAAGCCCTACTGGACCCTGCCAGGTCCATTCCTGCCCAGGGCATCCCATTCTGTGACTAAAGCAGCCTCTGTTTAAGACCATATAAGCATTTGCTCTTATTATATTTATATTATAAGACACTTTTGCTGGGCATAGGCTTACTGCTGCCTGCCAGGTGCACTTCTGTTGAGGCATCCCATTCTGTAACATAGCATACCCCTCTTTATTTACACTAAGCAGCTCTCTTATTTACACTAAGCAGGCCTGTTGGAGGCTGAGTGTTACTGCTCACTTTTGGTGTGCATTATATTCTGTTTTATATAGACCCACTGCTGCCTGGGGGTTCTTAAAATATCACCTACTACCACGCCAGTTAGACTATGTCGGGCAGACAAGTGCCTGGAAGTGAAAAGAGGAGTGGCAGAGGCCAAGATTCCGCAGGCAGAGCTCGCATCAGACTGGGGGCCAGTAGCAGCAGGAGTCACGCTGAGAGACCTAATCTGCCAGTATCTGCTAGCGGTCGGGTCTCCACCAGTAACGCATCTGCCGTGGTAGATTGGCTGACGCGCTCATCAACAACATCATCACAACTTACATCTGAGACCCCCAGTCTAGGGTCGGTAGGTTCCTCTGACACAACCCTGAGTTGGCATGCCCCGAGAGCAGTCCCTGTCCTCCCATTGCCTCTGTCCTACGCCGTTCCCTCCCCCAGCGACGTATCCTATGCTTTGGGTTCAGCTCCACTCTTTAGTGAGGAGGACGATCAGATACAGGAGGACAGTCAGCAGCTACTGCCCAGCCAAGAAATGGAGGTGGCTTCTTTAGCTAGGCAGACAAATAGTGATGTGGACAGTGTCGTGGGTGCTGCGAGCGTTCCAGCTCCTGCGCCAGACACTGTTGACGAATCCACGAACATCAGTGACGTACAGCCACAACCCGGTGATGATGATGATGATGACGATGAAGCCGATCGCACTTGGGAGCCGGGTGATGAAGGGGCTTCATCGTCATCATCAGGAGAAGAGGGGCGCAGGTTGCCCCGGAGTCAGCAGCTGAGGCAGCAAGGTGGTAGCAGTCAGCATGGGGGCACAATTCCAAAGGCTGGAGCCGGCCGGGGCCGGGGCCGGGGTAGAGCACCTGCTGTGCGGCAGTCTACCTTATCGGGAGGTAGTGGAGCAGGGGTTCCTGGAGTTGGCAACAGCAGCAGTGAATCAGTGAGGCCAGGGGGTGGGAAAAGTAGCTACTCGGCAGTGTGGCAGTTTTTCCTGAGGCATCCGCAGGAGGGTAACATGGCCACATGCAAGATATGTAGGCAAAAGGTGAAGCGTGGCCAGGGTCCAAATGTTGGCACCACGGCCCTGCGTCAACATATGATGCGTCACCATAAAACGACCTGGGAGAACCGAGGCTCCCAAGGGGTGGTCCAGTCTGCTTCCTCACCAAGTGAGCTCCCAATTTCTGCCAGCCAAGGCTCCAGCACCTCAGCCGAAGGCAGCTGTGCGTCACACCCATCCTCTGTCGCTCCTGCTCCTCCTCCTCCTCCTCCAAGTCATGCATCCCGCCAGCAATCCATCAGCGAAGCCATGTCCAAGAGACAGCAGTATGCGCCCACTCATCCTACGGCGCAGAAGCTGAATGTGCTCCTGTCCAAGTTGCTGGTGCTGCAGTCGCTCCCTTTTCAGGTGGTGGAATCTGCACCTTTCAGAGAACTGATGGCTTGTGCCGAGCCGAGGTGGAGAGTCCCAAGCCGTCATTTCTTTGCCAAGAAGGCAGTACCAGCGCTGCACACTTTTGTTGAACAGAAGGTGGGCCAGTCCTTGAGCCTGTCGGTGTGTAGCAAAATACATGGCAGCGCCGACATCTGGAGCTGTAACTACGGTCAGGGGCAGTACATGTCGTTTACGGCCCACTGGGTGAATGTGGTCCCTTTGCAGCAGCAACTTGGACAGGTCACGCCGCTTCGGCCTCCGCGCTCTCTGCCCATTGGGCCTGTGACACCGTGCGACTCGGCCTCCTCATCCTCCGCCATCTCCTCACCCTCCACTGTAGGCTCAAGTCTCAGTGCCCCTCCAGTCTACCATGTGTGCAGGGCACGGAGGTGTCACGCAGTGCTTCACATGGTTTGTCTTGGCGAACTGAGTCACACAGGGGAGGAACTGCTTAAATGTATTCATCAGGAAATCCAAACATGGCTTACTCCGAGAAAACTTAAAATGGGAATCATGGTTACCGACAATGGGAAGAACATTTTGTCTGCGCTGCGCCAAGGAAGCCTGACCCATGCCCCCTGCATGGCTCACGTCTTCAATCTGGTTGTCAAGCGGTTTCTGAAGTGTTCCCCCCATCTGCAGGACATCCTAACAACTTCACGGAAACTTTGCATGCACTTCAGCCACTCCTACACCGCCAAACACACCCTTCTTGAGCTACAGCGTCAGAATGGTATCCCCCAACATAGTCTGATTTGCGATGTTTCCACCCGTTGGAATTCCACCCTTCACATGTTGGACCGATTATATGAACAGAGAAAAGCCATCACGGATTTCCTGATGATCCAAGCAGATAGGGGGACTCCCCTGTGTAACTTCAATGTCAACCAGTGGCAGCTCATACGTGACACCTGCCGTTTGCTCAGGCCCTTTGAGGAAGCCACTTTATTTGTCAGTCGGCAGGATTACGGGATGAACGACGTGATTCCACTGCTTCATGTACTACAGCACATGTTGGAAACCATGGCTGGTCAGGGCACTGGAGACATGGCGTTTACATCTTACGGCCACATGAACCCCGTTGGAGCTGAACTGGAGGAGGAGGAGGAGGAAGAGGAGGAGGAGGAGTTGCCCAGCGAAACACAGTTTAGGCTTGGCGAAATGGCTGGTTTATCTAGTCAGCGGACAGGAGAGGAGGAGCAGGAGCAGCCAGAGGAGCTAGAGGTTTTTGAGGAAGGAGAGACAGAGGACCCGGGCACACCGTGGCAGTATGCAGTGGAGATGGAGACAGGTAGTCCATCCGAGTCACTTGCGCAAATGGCACGAAGCATGCTCACATGCTTGCGTAGTGACCCCAGAATTGTTTCCATCTGTCGGCGGGATGACTTCTGGCTGTCCACCTTATTGGACCCTCGCTTCCGGCACAAAATGGGGGCATTTTTTAAACCCACCGAGAGGGAGGACAAACTCAACTACTACAAAGACATTCTACGTAGGCAGTTGGCCGATGCCTATCTGCGCCATGGTCCATACTCTCGCAGGTCTGACTCGAGGGGACCTCTGCGCTCACCTTCCACTGCCATGGCCGCTGGGGGGGTTGGCAGCAGCAGCAGCAGAAGCTCCATCAGCAGCAGCAGCCTCAGTCTTCAGTCGCTAATGAGTAGCTTTCTACACCCGCATAGTGAGGCTACTCATGAGCAGCAGGAAGACCTGGAGCAGGACCTGAACCAGCAGGTCATGTCATACTTTGACATGACCATGCCAACACACCTTGAGGATCCGCTGGACTTCTGGGCAGCCAAACTTGATTTGTGGCCGCAACTAGCAGAGTTTGCCCTGGAAAAGCTGTCCTGCCCGGCAAGTAGCGTGCCATCTGAGCGGGTGTTTAGTGCGGCGGGGGCCATAGTTACGGCGAGGAGAACTCGTCTGTCAACTAAAAATGTGGAGAGACTCACCTTTGTCAAAATGAATCAGGGATGGATCAGCCAGGATTTCCACCCACCAATGCCTGATGCATGCGACTAGATTCAGCATGGTGCCACGTTTTACACTTTACAAATGGTGCAAAACATATTTATGTCTTTAGGCCATTTTTTGGGCTCCTGCTGCTGCTACTGCCAACTTCTGCCAACTCCAGGGTGTGATTCATCCAATTTTTGGGCTCCTGAAGCCAACTCCAGTGTATATTTGGGCTCCTGCTGCTACTACTGTCAACTCCTGCCAACTCCAGGGTGTGATTCATCCAATTTTTGGGCTCCTGAGGCCAACTCCAGTGTATATTTGGGCTCCTGCTGCTGCTACTGTCAACTCCTGCCAACTCCAGGGTGTGATTCATCCAATTTTTGGGCTCCTGAAGCCAACTCCAGTGTATATTTGGGCTCCTGCTGCTACTACTGCCAACTTCTGCCAACTCCAGGGTGTGATTCATCCAATTTTTGGGCTCCTGAAGCCAACTCCAGTGTATATTTGGGCTCCTGCTGCTGCTGCTGCCAACTTCTGCCAACTCCAGGGTGTGATTCATCCAATTTTTGGGCTCCTGAAGCCAACTCCAGTGTATATTTGGGCTCCTGCTGCTGCTGCTGCCAACTTCTGCCAACTCCAGGGTGTGATTCATCCAATTTTTGGGCTCCTGAGGCCAACTCCAGTGTATATTTGGGCTCCTGCTGCTGCTACTGTCAACTCCTGCCAACTCCAGGGTGTGATTCATCCAATTTTTGGGCTCCTGAAGCCAACTCCAGTGTATATTTGGGCTCCTGCTGCTGCTGCTGCCAACTTCTGCCAACTCCAGGGTGTGATTCATCCAATTTTTGGGCTCCTGAAGCCAACTCCAGTGTATATTTGGGCTCCTGCTGCTGCTGCTGCCAACTTCTGCCAACTCCAGGGTGTGATTCATCCAATTTTTGGGCTCCTGAAGCCAACTCCAGTGTATATTTGGGCTCCTGCTGCTGCTGCTGCCAACTTCTGCCAACTCCAGGGTGTGATTCATCCAATTTTTGGGCTCCTGAAGCCAACTCCAGTGTATATTTGGGCTCCTGCTGCTACTACTGTCAACTCCTGCCAACTCCAGGGTGTGATTCATCCAATTTTTGGGCTCCTGAGGCCAACTCCAGTGTATATTTGGGCTCCTGCTGCTGCTGCTGCCAACTTCTGCCAACTCCAGGGTGTGATTCATCCAATTTTTGGGCTCCTGAGGCCAACTCCAGTGTATATTTGGGCTTCTGCTGCTGCTACTGTCAACTCCTGCCAACTCCAGGGTGTGATTCATCCAATTTTTGGGCTCCTGAAGCCAACTCCAGTGTATATTTGGGCTCCTGCTGCTGCTGCTGCTGCCAACTTCTGCCAACTCCAGGGTGTGATTCATCCAATTTTTGGGCTCCTGAAGCCAACTCCAGTGTATATTTGGGCTCCTGCTGCTGCTGCTGCCAACTTCTGCCAACTCCAGGGTGTGATTCATCCAATTTTTGGGCTCCTGAAGCCAACTCCAGTGTATATTTGGGCTCCTGCTGCTGCTGCTGCCAACTTCTGCCAACTCCAGGGTGTGATTCATCCAATTTTTGGGCTCCTGAAGCCAACTCCAGTGTATATTTGGGCTCCTGCTGCTACTACTGTCAACTCCTGCCAACTCCAGGGTGTGATTCATCCAATTTTTGGGCTCCTGAGGCCAACTCCAGTGTATATTTGGGCTCCTGCTGCTGCTGCTGCCAACTTCTGCCAACTCCAGGGTGTGATTCATCCAATTTTTGGGCTCCTGAGGCCAACTCCAGTGTATATTTGGGCTCCTGCTGCTGCTACTGTCAACTCCTGCCAACTCCAGGGTGTGATTCATCCAATTTTTGTGCTCCTGAAGCCAACTCCAGTGTATATTTGGGCTCCTGCTGCTGCTGCTGCTGCCAACTTCTGCCAACTCCAGGGTGTGATTCATCCAATTTTTGGGCTCCTGAAGCCAACTCCAGTGTATATTTGGGCTCCTGCTGCTGCTGCTGCCAACTTCTGCCAACTCCAGGGTGTGATTCATCCAATTTTTGGGCTCCTGAAGCCAACTCCAGTGTATATTTGGGCTCCTGCTGCTACTACTGTCAACTCCTGCCAACTCCAGGGTGTGATTCATCCAATTTTTGGGCTCCTGAGGCCAACTCCAGTGTATATTTGGGCTCCTGCTGCTGCTGCTGCCAACTTCTGCCAACTCCAGGGTGTGATTCATCCAATTTTTGGGCTCCTGAGGCCAACTCCAGTGTATATTTGGGCTCCTGCTGCTGCTACTGTCAACTCCTGCCAACTCCAGGGTGTGATTCATCCAATTTTTGGGCTCCTGAAGCCAACTCCAGTGTATATTTGGGCTCCTGCTGCTGCTGCTGCTGCCAACTTCTGCCAACTCCAGGGTGTGATTCATCCAATTTTTGGGCTCCTGAAGCCAACTCCAGTGTATATTTGGGCTCCTGCTGCTGCTACTGTCAACTCCTGCCAACTCCAGGGTGTGATTCATCCAATTTTTGGGCTCCTGAGGCCAACTCCAGTGTATATTTGGGCTCCTGCTGCTGCTACTGTCAACTCCTGCCAACTCCAGGGTGTGATTCATCCAATTTTTGGGCTCCTGAAGCCAACTCCAGTGTATATTTGGGCTCCTGCTGCTGCTACTGCCAACTTCTGCCAACTCCAGGGTGTGATTCATCCAATTTTTGGGCTCCTGAAGCCAACTCCAGTGTATATTTGGGCTCCTGCTGCTGCTGCTGCCAACTTCTGCCAACTCCAGGGTGTGATTCATCCAATTTTTGGGCTCCTGAGGCCAACTCCAGTGTATATTTGGGCTCCTGCTGCTACTACTGTCAACTCCTGCCAACTCCAGGGTGTGATTCATCCAATTTTTGGGCTCCTGAGGCCAACTCCAGTGTATATTTGGGCTCCTGCTGCTACTACTGTCAACTCCTGCCAACTCCAGGGTGTGATTCATCCAATTTTTGGGCTCCTGAGGCCAACTCCAGTGTATATTTGGGCTCCTGCTGCTGCTGCTGCCAACTTCTGCCAACTCCAGGGTGTGATTCATCCAATTTTTGGGCTCCTGAGGCCAACTCCAGTGTATATTTGGGCTCCTGCTGCTGCTACTGTCAACTCCTGCCAACTCCAGGGTGTGATTCATCCAATTTTTGGGCTCCTGAAGCCAACTCCAGTGTATATTTGGGCTCCTGCTGCTGCTGCCAACTTCTGCCAACTCCAGGGTGTGATTCATCCAATTTTTGGGCTCCTGAGGCCAACTCCAGTGTATATTTGGGCTCCTTCTGCCCCTCATAGTGATGCCACTTCAACTCTCTGCAATTGTGCCGCTCTGCGATTCTATTAGCGATGCCTCTGATCTGCATGTGATATTTCTTCAAAGTATTATTTAACAAACCCAGCACGCATCCTGTGCGTGTTACAGCAAGGCTGAATGGTTTACAACCCTATTGAGGCTGTAGGAGGCTCAGAAATAGCCGTTTTTAATAGCGATTCGTCGCGAATTTATTCGGGTCGAAACGATTTTTGTCGGAAAATTCGGCGAATCAGTCGAATCGAATTTTTCAAAAGTTCGCTCATCTCTATTGACCACTTTCAAACGTGACCTGGGCGAGAGAACTAAGCTATCCATCCCGTCCACCGGCATTAGGCTGGATTTATCCCAGTTGATTTTAAGTCCTGAGAATTTCCCGAATTCTGCAATGGAGTCAAGCAAGGCATCCAGGGAGTCGAGACCATCAGCCAGGTATACCAGCGTGTCGTCAGCATATAGAGATATTTTTTCCTCAATCCCACCCACCCTCCACCCTGCAATAAGAGCTGACTGCCTGATCATTATCACCAGGGGTTCGATAGCCAGGGCGAACAGCAGCGGCGAAAGTGGACAACCCTGTCTAGTGCCCCTACTCAGAGGGAATGGGTCAGAGTAGACACCATTAGCTCACACCCTGGCCATCGGGCCCCGGTACAACAACTTAACATATTTAATAAAGGCGTCCGGAAGCCCGAATCTAGCCAAGACCTCCCACAAATAGGGCCAGTCAACTGAGTCAAAGGCCTTCTCATTATCCAATGCGACGACCACCCTGCTACCCCAGTTCTCGTGAGTAATTTGAAGATTGGAAAACAGTCTATGAAGGTTTATATGCGTGGTTCGTCCCGGCATGAAACCAGATTGATCGGGTCCAATTAATTGGAGAATAACCTTGTTCAATCTGGCTGCCAGTATTTTCGCCAAAACCTTTGCATCCTGATTCAAGAACGATATGGGTCTGTACGATGCACACAAGTCCGACGGTTTGCCCTCCTTATGTATCAGCACTATGTGTGCCTCCGAGTAGGAGTCCGGGAGGCCACCTACGCCCCCCGCCCCTCTCAATACCTCCTGCAACTTCGGAGCAATGATCTCACTAATTTGCTTAAACCATTCGACAGGCAGCCCATCCGGCCCAGGAGCCCTCATATTAGGAATAGAGCCAATCGCACGCCTGACTTCCTCTAGAGTGATGGGGCCACCCAGGGACTCACTATCCTCCGGGGATAAAACTGGGAGGTCAATGTCATTCAGATATCCAGCTAACTCCCCTGCAGTATAGTTCACCCTGGATGAATACAATTCCGCACAGTATGAGCGGAACTGACCCACTATATCTTCCCCTGTTGTTACCGATCCATTCCCTACAGAAATAGCGGCAATAGTATGAGGCACTTGTTCTGCTCTGGCCAGATACGCCAGGGCTTTCCCATTCTTGTCCCCTTTATCAAACACATTGCTCTGTTTGACTAGTAGGGATTTTTTGGCAGCGTCAGTCAGAAGAAGATTATATTCTCTCTTTAGGTTCCGTAAAGTTAAGTAAACCTCCTGGTCCCCTGTAGCTGCATATTCAACCTCCACCCTGGCCATTTTGTTCTCGAGGTCGGCAATTTCCTTACCCCTCTCGAACCTGTCCGCCTTGATGGCACTGATGGCACTACCCCTGGTTACCGCCTTGAAGGTGTCCCAAGCTATCTCTCTACTTGTTTCGCCCGAATTGCATTCCCAGTAAGAATCCATTGCTCCCCTCAAATTCTCCCTGACCCCTACACGATCCAGCCACAGGGGGTTAAGGGCCCAGCCGACTAAGCTCCTTCCCACATTGGACAGCCTAATTGTCAGATGTAAAGGAGAGTGATCAGAAATACCCCTAGATAGGTAGTCGCAGGCCCCGACTCTAGGGAGGAGCTGCGGTGATACCATGGCCAGGTCAATTCTAGAAAAGGTTCTGTGTGTACCCGAGTGACAGGAATACGCCCTAACCCCAGGGTTCCTCCACCTCCACACCTCTACCAGACCCAGCGTTTCCACCCATGTTGCCAGTCTGGTCTTGGGGCCCCCTCCTCCCCCCATCTTATCCAGGGTCCTATCCATCACCAGATTAAAATCCCCGATCAATATCAGTGGGTTAGGTGGGTAGTCCATCACCTTCCCCACAATACGCTGCAACAGCTGTATGTCCGCTGGAGGAGGAACATACAGGCCCACCATAATGACATCCGCATCAAACATCTTGCCGTGTAGCAGTGCAAAGCAACCTTCTGGATCCACATACATAGAGTGCAGTGTAAATTGAGTAGCTTTAGATATTAATACAGAGACCCCTCTGGAGTAGGACGAGAGCAAGGAGTGATAAGAGTGCGAGATC
This sequence comes from Gastrophryne carolinensis, assembly GCA_027917425.1. Taxonomy (NCBI): domain Eukaryota; kingdom Metazoa; phylum Chordata; class Amphibia; order Anura; family Microhylidae; genus Gastrophryne; species Gastrophryne carolinensis. The sequence goes on along the minus strand of CM051234.1, from coordinate 14,353,618 downwards.
CATGGGCGCCTCAGAGCCAAGACTCGTTGGCCCACCAGATGGGTTTCTTGCAGCACAACCACCTGGGGTTTGTATCTCTTAATGTATTGGAATACTGTAGTCCGCTTGACCTTATTGTTAAGCCCGTGGACATTCCATGAAAGAATCTTACACTCCATCACCCCTGTTAGTTTTATGGAATTCCCCCCCCCCCAGGAGGGTCTGCCCCCCACACCCCAGCGTCGCCCGATCCCCCCCCCTGGACCTTGCGCTACCAACGAACAGCCACCCACACAGACAAAGGACAGATAACACAGATAAACAAATTTTACAGCATAACATTACCCCTCCCTGCCACCAATCCCAACTTCCCCACCCACACCCACCCGGCTCTACCATCCCAAACTTTGGTGAGCTTCGACTCCCCCCCCCCAAACAACAAAAAAAACCCTCTAAAGCAACTTAGGTGATAGTGAGTTGCTGAATGGAAAGCGAGGCCTCACTCAGCAGGGTCTTCCTCCCAATCTCTGACCGGCACACCACCCGTCGTGGGCTCCCAGGGCTTTAAAGGGAGGGACTAAGGGCACGGGGGGTCACAGAGCAACATAATAAGGGGGGGGAAGGGTTGCAAGCAGAGGAAAGACTTCAGGGGAAGGGAGGTAGGGGGAACCATGGGAGCCCATGACTATGAACGGCATCACCCGCCAGCATCGTATAAATTCACCACCGGGACGGGAGCAGCATTAACTTCAACTATCAAAAAATGTTCAAACCAATAAACAGGACCCCCACAGGGCCAACCGGACCGCCAGCGTGCCAGCCGATGCCAGCAGGGACCCAACCAACCCAGCTGCAGTGCAAGTCCCCGGCAGAGAACCAGACAATCAGGTAGCCGGCAGCCACTTCCAGAATCCACCGCCGCTTATCATGGCCCAGGGAGGGAGTCCAGCCAGCCGTTAGTATCTTCGGCTGAGATGAAGAATCTCGTCGTTTCCCCGTCCTGGAACAACATGGCATATTTTATCTTTTTCCGTCAGAGTCTTTCACGAACCCCATTAAAGGTACGCCTCTGCCTCTGGACCTCCGATGTAAAGTCCGGGAAAAAGGACAAGCGGGTATTGTAGTACATCACCGACCCTTTCACCCAAGCCACGGACAGGATGGCATCCCGATCTCTGTAGTGGAGAACTTTGATGATAAATGGTTGCGGAGATGCCCCGGGTGGGAGAGGTTTCATGGGGATCCTGTGTGCCCTCTCCACAGTGAAGAATTTTGTAAGGCCCACCGGCACCAATAATTCCTGCATGAGAGACTCTATGAACTGCTCCGGGGATGACCCCTCCGACTCCCCCGGAAGGCCCAGTATTCTAATATTGTTCCTCCGGTTCCGATTTTCAGAGTCCTCAGCCCTCTCAATCAGCGTAGCCACCTGTCTCCGTAGGACCGCCACCTCCCCAGTTTGGGCGGACATTCTATCCTCTACTTCTCCAACTCGTCTTTCCACCTCTCCTGTTCGATCATGGATTTTGTCCAAGTCATGGCGAAAGTAGTTAAATTGTTCTTGCAAGCTGTCTAATTTAGTAGTTAGGATATTCTGACATGAGGAGATGGCCGCCATGATAGCCATAGTATCAGGATTGGATGATGGCTCCTGCCCTGCCCCACTCGGGGTCTCCATTGTTTGGGTGCTACAGGAGGCGAACATAGATTTACGTTTTTTATTGCCACCCATTGGTGGCTTCAGCAGGATAGTAGTGGGGCTGTTGTCTGCACAGCACTGTCAGTCTCAGCAGACTTAGTTAACAATCGGAGGGGGAGGGTGGCAGCAGTGGATGGGATCAATGAGAGGGGGATTGTACCTCACTGTAGTTGCCAGAGCTCCCAGCACACTTTAGGCAGTCTGGGGATTAGCGCTTCTCCTCCAGGCCCAGAGTTCTCACCCCAGCCCTAAGATGGCGATCACTCACAGAGGTCCCGCCCCTCCACCCGGATAAAATGGGGCTGACGCCTGCCTCTCTATCCTCACTCCCCTTTGCCGTACCTCCAGCTCCAGCGGCCGCCCGTCGCTCCCCGCAGCAGAACTCCAGCCTCCTGCGGTGTTTCAGCACGGCCCCAGCTGTCACACACGCTGCAGCAGCCGCTCGGCCGTCGGCTTGTCAGGTCTGGCCAGCGCTCAGTGTCCTCTTCACTCCCCGCAGTCAGCGCGGGGGGAGTGCAGCACAGATGTCGGCTCAGGTCATGCCGACGGGTCCAGCAGCCCAGGGGACAGGAATCGCCACTTGCCGCCCGGGAATTTCACTCAGCATGGGGTAAGTTATAAAAAGTTTCAGGAGCCCCGCTTACATGCGACTTCTCAGGCCGCCATCTTAGCCACGCCCCGGGGAGCCTTTTAGACTCCAGAGCCTTCCATGGTGGCGACTGGTCCAGTTTAAAGAGGAAGAGTCGCCTGGGCAGCCATGGGGTCTAAAAGATCACCAAATAAGGGCCAAAGACTTAGGCCCTTATTTAAGAAGGGATAGCGTCACGTAATGGCTGGTTAATGAGAGTTAGCGACTGGTGAAAGGCGGACACGGAACGCAATTACACATTTATCATGCAGAATCTGTTTAGCGACTGGGATAACGCCATGTAGCGTCCGATTCATCATTTTCACAGCCTCAGCGAACAGCGCTGGCGTTCAGCCTTGCACAGCGCCAGGTATGACCTTTTGCTACCTGTCGCTCTCCTATACATTTCAATGGACAATCCTTTTCTTCTCTTTAAACAGGGATTTGTTTTTTTAATTTTTTTTCAAAAAATCTCAAAAAATGCTGTGACCTCTTCTGGCATTGAAAACGCTGTTTTTGGACAAATTTTGAATTTTTCAGATATTTCTGCAGAAATGACATTACAGGTCTGGCATTAAAGTGTTCATGTTACAATGTTGTTACAATGTAATTCCATATGTTTTTGCTTTGCTGCTAGTGGATAGATGCTGAAAAACACACTTTAATCACACCGCCTCCTGCGCACTGGGCTTCAAACAAGCATTTTTCAGCGCCAGAGTTTTGTGAGGCTGTTTTTTTGCTGAATATGGAGTGAGTCGGTCCCTATGACCAGTCGCTAACATACGCTCCCATACAGCGCTGTACTGGTCAAATAGTGACTCCTCACAATGTATTCAACATTACTGCACAGCGACTGAGTCACTATAAACTAGCGACCCACGGCCGAGCACAGCGACTATTAGCGGGTGCTCTGAAAATGCCGCTACAGACGCTCATCTGTCGCTACCTGACGCTAATGATGAACCAGCCTGCACGACAAGGTGGCGTCAGCGGCCCCCGAGCACGCTGATTGGACGAGCGGCTGTGCATGTGCCGTAGGGCCGGGAAGAAGTGAGTTGGCATCGGCGATCTGGAGGGGGTTTTACACAGCGGAGCACACACGATCAGGGTGCCCCAGGGGAAAGGACCAAAACCCAGTATAGTAAAAATCCTGGGTTTTGGTCCACTTTAACCCCTAAATGTTTTTTTTATATTTTGGGGTGGTCATTTTTCTGTCTGCTATATTTATGTTGTCATGGCTTTAGGTATTGTTTACATCACTTACATATATCAAGTTATGCAGCGGCATGCAATGTGGTAAATAAAACATTGCACATGTTACTGCACATGATTTATTTTATATAAATGTTTTTGCCAATATTTGTATAATAAATAATAAATATAATAATAATATTATATTAAATATAATAATACATTTTACAAAATTTCATGTTTATAGGCCTCCTTATGGTGTACTATGGGCTTTTTTTGCAGGTATAGTGGATAGAAGAACTCCATGGTGGAAGTCAGAAAACAGACTTTTCTCCTCCTGAAAGTTGCTGTAAAAAATTCGAGTGAAACACTTGAATTTAACTCATGTGTGGAGCCAATCCATGGCACCTGAATCACTAGAATTGTTTTTCGCTTGTAAATTCTACATAAATTATTTTCGCAAATCGAATTATTTCAATTTCTCTCACTCAAATTGAATTAGCAAAAACGAAAGTAAAACTTTGTTGAATCGCGCGTAGAATTTGCGCGTGCAAAATTTGAATTTGACCTTTAATGAATCAAGCCCAATATATGGGCTCCTCATGCTGCTGCCAACTACATGGTGTGTATTTCAGGCAATAAATGGTCTCCTCATGCTGCTGCCAACTCCAGTGTGTCTTTCAGGAAATATATGGGCTCCTCGTGCTGCTGTCAACTCCATGGTGTGTATTTCAGACAATATATGGGCTGCTCATGCCAAAACCAGGGTATGTCTTTCAGTCAAAATATGGGCTCCTCAGGTTGCATCCAACTCCAGGTGTGTCTTTCAGGCAATATATGTGCTCCTAATGCTGCTGCTAACTCCAGGGTGTGTCTTTCAGGTGATACATGGGCTCATCATGCTGCTGCCAACTCCAGGGTTTGTCTTTAAGACAATATATGGTCTTTGCTTGGAATATGACCACACCATAGGTTGTTTTACATTTCTAATAAGTTTAATTTATTTTGCTCACTTTAAAACAAAGATTTGAATAAAGCTCCATATATTTACAATCCTTCTTTAACACATATAAAGTACATGGATAAATTGCATCAAAATTATTGCACCTTCCCATTTCTTATAGTTGATTCATTTGTGACTGGCAAACACATTTTGCCTTTTCCAGGCTTTGTCAATGCCCTTTGTGCGGAGAAAAATAAATATTGTAAGCTTATTGTAAAAGTGGATACCTCTAAACAGTCAAATGTTGGTTCTACATCGAATAAATAGCTACATAAAAAAATTACCTCATAAGACTTATTATTAAAATTTCATTCACTGTCTTCAGATATCAGCATAATTTATATTATACTAGCCTTGAAAATGTTTCCTAGTGGGTCGCTGGCCCTTTAAGATAACACACAATAATTGAGTGCCCAAGTTTGTATATATGGGTCTAAGTCTCGCAAAAGTCATTGGTTACCTTCTTTATGTGTTGATGCCTATAATGGCAGGAAAAATATCCATCTGATTTTATATTCCTAGGATCTCCTTATATAAGGCACTTTGAAAATCTATAAGACATTAGGGCAAAAAAAGGGAGTGCTTGATGCATAATAGTATTTTAGTGGTTTTAATCCCAGGTTGAGCCAAGTTACTACTACATAGTACACAGTGTTGCTTACCTTGTTGTGTATTATGAATGTGGGGGCAGCCGTGGCGTGAGGGGCAGAGTTCCCGCGGGGTAAGATATGGCTGGGCCGCCACACCCCCCCGTCCCCGCGGGCTCCGTGATCGTCTGTTGCGGGGCTGTTTTCCTGACGCCACACCAGTACTGCCTGTTTATGCTGTAACATATTTTGATCCTTTTTGGAATGCTTTCTAAACTTTGGGTGACTTTGCAATTGCATTACCTCATATCGGACCCTTTTGTATTTATTCTATGCTATTTGGATTGCACTTGACCTAAACTGAATTCATAATCTATATTGCGGTTATTCTTTACTTATATACTAATACATCCAAATTGGGCTCATGGGACACAACCCAGAAACCCAAGCAACAGGAGCACCAAAACAGTCAAAATACAATTTCATTTATTAAGAGTCAAATTTGATCAAGAAGAACAAAAAACACAACAGACAATATACAATATACAAGACCAACACATTAAAAAACACTACATGTCCCCAAATTACATCCAGTGTTGCAATCGCAACAAATTTTTCCTGGGAAACTCCTAAAGTATCAACACGTACAGTGAATACCCTGTAAAAACTAATCTTTTTGTGCCGGCACAAAAAAACCTAGCCTCAAATACTCAGTTCAACTATATACAATAAAGTGACAGTGCATGATAAACATAGCATCAATTCATATAGAAGGCAGTGTATAAAAAATCTTGCTAACCCTGATATACAATAAGTGCAAACATATATAAAGTGACTAAGTGCAAGAAATGTATAACAATAATAAATTATTGGTCCATGAACAATACTATTCTGGACACACAGTGAACACCTATTATTATTAATAATAGATGTTCACTGTGTGTCCAGAATAGTATTGGTCATGGACACATAGCACAAGTTACAGAATAACCAAATCAAGACAGTTAGTTATAAGCGAATAAAGAGACACAATACTGAGCCTGGCAATGGGTAGGTCACGTGCAGTAAGGAGCGGGGAGCTAGCAGCGGGGACACCTTCGATCGCGGCCGCCCGTGCCGCTTCGCTGGGTGAGTAAAGTATAACTAAAATTTCTTGCTTTAATTACCTGTGAGCGTTCAAATGAAGTAAGTTTCGCGCCATCCAGCAGGTGTTGCTGGAACGCAGCTGCGTGTCAGGCCCAGTCCCGCGCAGCAGATATGACGTCACCCGTAACCGGACGTGACGCCACACGATCATACATATTCATAACGATGTTTTCATTCAGAGGGGGCAGGACCTGTTTTCAGGGACAGGCGAACATATGTCGCCTATCATATATGCCCCTATGTGCATCATGCTGGGCTCTATGTCTACATCCATGCTAAAACATGAGGGCTTTGTTTCATTCTACAGCGCTGGTGGCGCACTACTATGACGTCGCCCCGCGTGGGCACTCACGCCGGGACCAGACAGAGCCCGGCAGGCACACCATCTAGGCACACCATCTGTTTTTTGTTCTTCTTGATCAAATTTGACTCTTAATAAATGAAATTGTATTTTGACTGTTTTGGCGCTCCTGTTGCTTGGGTTTCTGGGTTGTGTCCCATGAGCCCAATTTGGATGTAGTGTTATAATACTTACAGTGCAGCACAGTCTCATTAATTGTGTGCGGTGCACCACTTTGGTTGATTTTACTTATATACTAAAGTAATGGCATGATGAATACATGTTGATCTATGTAAATCTGTTTTGTTTATTGGGCAACCATTGTCTACAGCCATATGGAGATATTATTGTATATAATTTACTTACTATTAATACACAATTGAATTGCAAATTATAAACCCTTGTAGTAGGTGTGCTTTTTTAAATTATAATTATTTTTATGGTTATGGTTGGATCTATTTGGGGAATAGAAAGATCTTGTTGAAAACTCCTATGCACCCATAAATAGGAACTTATTTTATGTCATGGTGTGCCGGCTTGCTGAATTAACTTTTTTCTATATAGGGGGGCAGCAAGCCACCTGCTGACATGGATCCCCTCCCTTCCAGCGATGCTTTTTTGTGATGCCCCTCCTAGGCTAAAGCTTACCAACTTGATGCGCCAAGCATAGGTACTGGTTGCCCATGGCTCAAGTTACTATCTGTCCCTGGTCCTAGTAATTTCCAGCCCTATGCACTTCAGCACAGGTCTGAGGCCCTTCCCTGGGAGAACACCCAGGTCCTTTGGATGCAGAGAGAAAGGGGTGAGAGATATGGGTAAGCCACCTACTGGCCTTTGAACTGTTACAGAGGTCCTATGGATCCCTTACTAGTTCACTGGTAGTAAAGTAAATCAAACACGATAAATATTTCAATTTATTAAATGTGACTGTACTAACCAAACCTCCCATCCCTTACCAGCACCTCGTCCAATGCCAGAGACATAAGTAGTTGCCCACCTGTATCTGTAGTTGAGGGGGTCACAGGTTTCCTCTCCATCTACTTTGACATCACACCAAGGATAATGGCAGGCCTCCTGAGAGGAAAGACTAAATACCAAAATGTTGGATTCCCATACATGCGACTAATTACATCACTGGACGGGAAGGTACATCAAGGGAATACCACAGAAAATCAGTCACATATGGCGATGACTTTATCTATGCTATAGGAACTTCCAATCCTGGTGGCTAGCATTATCCCTGGCAAACCTGGGTCTACCTGAGTGAAATATGCAGGTAGGGTGACTGTTAAAGTCCCTGTACGTCAACACACTAACTTCCTCCCGCCTTATTCTCCCTGTGATCTGTGTAAAATAAGCAATTTCAAAGCATCTTAAAATCTCCTATTATAAGTAAATACCCTATGTATTCTATCATAAATTAAATGCCTGTGCACTACCAACTAGCAACATCTATGGCATACCACTAGCCAAATTATTAGCACTGACATACACACAAAAACAAGACTACTTGTGGGACTGGCACAAAGGCTATCATTAGAACATTGCCACTCAAGACAATTTTATTTGATTATCAAAATAGATTGTGGCACATATCAATATGAATCCATTCCATGACAAACATAAAAACACATACACTATGAGTTACAATATACGCCCCGCCCCCATGCAGCCCTTTCAGCCACACTGCCAACCACACTCTTCCACGGGTCTTCGCCGTTCTGTTGGCTGTTCGTGAAGAAGCTCTATGTAGAGTGTTGTGTCCCAACAACAAAACAATGATATGAGCACGCTCTTGCACTTTTCATATGTGGATGATTATCCAGCTTGTCCCGTAGCAGCAATATTTAAATGTAATTGGGCGAAAGCCTCCACATAGCCTAAATGCCTCTTTGTGCCTTCTCCCGCACTTCCCAAGCTTAACTTTGCTGGGACTGTGCGACATTGAGTTTTTGATGGTCAGGGATTTCAATATCCCGGTCTTGTACACGTTCCTGAAGATACATAAATGCCCCTCTGCACCACCGGGTAGGCCCATCATATCGGGGAATGGAGGCCCGTTGGAAGGCATTGCCAAATTTGTGGATGAAAATTTAAAACCACTTGTAAGGGTATTACCATCCTTCGTGCTGGATAATAGCGATGTCCTCCGCAAGTTGAGATCTTTTGAACTAGAGGGTGATTGGCTTTTAGCCAGCATTGATGTAGAAAGCCTCTATACCTCCTTCCCCCATGTGGTGGGCCTGGAAGCGGTATCTTGGTTTTTGGAGGAACTTGGTCCCTGTGACGCTGCATATAATGAATTTGCAGTAGAACTCTTGGTGTTCTTGTTGGAGAATAATTTTTTTAGGTTTCACAGGGACTACTATCACCAGATACGTGGCACAGCCATGGGGGCCGCCTGTGCTCTATCGTACGCCTACCTGCACCAGGGTCGGTGGGAGAGTCTTGAGGTGTTCAGATGGGTGGCTCTCTGGCTGCGCTACATTGATGATATCCTGGTGGTGTGGAGGGGCCCCAAGGGGAATTTGAGCGATGTGTGGATCATCTTAATTGTAATGAGCGAAACATTCACCTACTTGTAAAATTGGTCCCCACCAATTGGAGTTTCTGGATTTGCTAATTAGACGAGATGGGAGTAGATTAAGCACAACTTACTACCGGAAGCCAAAGGCAGTTAACATCCTGTTACATTTCTCAAGCCGGCACTGTTGGGATGGGTTTATGGTTTATGGGACACTAATGCCGCACAGTCCCAGCAAAGTTAAGCTTGGGAAGCTCGGGAGAAAGCACAAAGAGGCATTTAGGCGGCTATGTGGAGTCTTTCGCCCAATTACATTTGAATATTGCTGCTGCGGGAAAAGCTGGATAATCATCCACATATGGAAAGTGCGAGAGCATGCTCATATCATCGTTTTTTTATTGGGACACAACACTCTACATACAGCTTCTTCACAAACGGCCAACAGAACGGTAAAGACCCGGGAAAGAGTGTGGTTGGCAGTGTGGCTAAGAAGACTGCATAAGGGGGGCCCCCGTATATTTTAACTCACAGTGTATGTGTTTTTATGTTTGTCATGGAATGGATTCATATTGATATGTGCCACAATCTATTTTGATAGTCAAATAAAATTGTCTTGAGTGGCAATGTTGGAATGATAGCCTTTGTGCCAGTCCCACAAGTAGCCTTATTTTTGTGTATATGTCTACCCCTAAGTGAAACTGCTTTCTTCACTTCAATTGGCTGAGCTAGGAAATGTACATGTCCTGATACAGCTTTATGTGTGCTTAGCATGCTCTGGTTTAGAATCTCGAAGAGTTTTCACCCAAAAAAGACCCCCTGAATCACACAAATGAGTACTTTTGGCTTGATTTTTCCATTGGAGGACTTGCTATGAAACCAAAAACCACGTAAAAACTAAAGAGATTTCACACAAAAAATCTCGCAAAAAAAAGGCTTTGATGGATCAGATGAGGGGGAAAATCACAGGAAAAATGAGTGAGAATGGGGATCTGAATCAACCCTCAAGTCAGTACACCAAGGTCAGGGGTGCACCTGTAATAATGCCAGTAGTTTCCAAACTATGGTACTAGTACCACTGGTGTCACTCCACTAAACTCTATTAAAAGGCACTGGATGGGAAATTGGGGGACACGAATCACAGCAGGCAAACTACTGCTCCAATAATGTATACCAGGTGGTAAAGTCAAAAAGCTGCAAGAGTGGAGCATATTGCTGGCACAAGAGCTTGAATTGTTGAGCCAGTACAGACCTCCTGCCTCCCTGTGAACTCTGTAATAGTGATGGCAAGGGTGTTACTTGAGATAACTGCAAAATTGGTGATACTACATGACAAAAGGTTGGGAAAAGTTAATCTAGAGTAGAGATTAGTGAACTGGTTCGTCAAAACCCAAGTCCCCCCCCTCCCGAATTTCAAGAAAAATTTGATTTGGCACGAAACCAAATTTTCCTTGAAATTCACTGGCACCTTGGGCAGTGGATAAAAAAAAAGTCACCACCATCCTCACTTCAAGGTCATGCTTGGATCCGTGCAGGGGAGGAGTGGGGAGCCGGCTGCACTGTCAGCTGTGCAAGTCAACTTGTGCCCGCAGCTAGCCACTGGACCAGAATGAAGGGGAAGCCGGCATGTAGGCAAGTGTCTGTGCAATACACACAGCATGTTGGGAGCGGGGGAGGCCGGCCACCCTGTCATCTGTGCAAGTCAGCTTTCATTGCGCACTGACACGGTGGCCGGCCTCCCCCACTCCTACCGTGCTGTGTGTAATGCCAGCTTCCCCATCATTCTGGCTGGGGGCGCAAGTTGGCTTACACAGCTGACAGTGCAGCCGACTCCCCATTTCTCCCCTGCACGGGGGAGTGTGAGATGGCTGCACTTTCTCCTGTGCAAGCCAACTTGTGCCCGCGGTCTGCGCTAGAAAGACGTGGAAGCCGGCATGTAGGTAAGTGTCTGTGCAATACACACAGAACGGTGGGAGCGGGGGAGGCTGGTCGCACTGTCAGTGTGCGGCGGAAGCCTATTTGCATGGCTAACAGTGCGCCTGGCCTCCTCCGCTCCCACCTTGCTGTGTGTATCGCACATTCCACTACAGATGAGTGATTCTCAAAGGTTTGATTCGAAAAACCTGAATTTCTTCGAGAAATTTGGCAAATCGTCCGAATTTAATTTTAAGGAAGTTTGCTTATCTCTAATCTAGAGGAAATCAGGGTCAGCACTTGCTAAACTCTTTTTTTTTAATACATGCCACAAAACTCAATACATGCACCCCAACTGGCTCTTCCCTGGCTGCCCGGCCTGAACATCATTGACTCCTTCCATGTCTGGCTCGCATCCCCTGTCATCGGTCACAGGAGCGCTACCACAACCTCTCCATTCACCACAATGGAGGAGAAATGTCAGGTCTCAGCACACCCCCTCCATTGCAATAAATTGAGAGGTTGTGGTAGCACTTCTGTGACTGACGGCGGGTTGCGAGCCCAACACACATAACCTGACTCCATATTCGGAGGGGTATTTTTGGTGGGTGCTCTGATCCAGCAATAAGACAAGTTGCTGATTGCAGGACTCAGAATAATCATCTGTGTGTGACAAAAGGTAAGTACCCCTTTTTTATTGGGTGGTCAATCACTTTAACCTCTAGACTTTAATCTAAGAAGCTGTCTGACAAGTGAGATTGTATCTCTTCAGAAGTTTTTCCATCCTTTCAAAACTAATTTTCTATTGATAATGATAAAGAATGTATAACCTGGTGATACTTGGGATATAATTTTATACTTGATTGAATATTAATGACTTTTCAAGGTTCAGTTTGTGGGTTTGCCAAATTTTTCCAAAAAATGTTCGTTTTGGACTAAAATACCAAAACGCATGAAAAACACCATCTGACTGCCCTAAAAGTCCTGTAAAACATTCTAAAGTCACCTATGACTATTTCCCAAAAAAAATGTTTAGTGGGTAATTAGCATATGAATAGCCCACAGTCCACGTTATTTGTGTGAAGTTTAAAGCAAACCTAAAATCTGTAGGGGAGAAGCAACAGGATTGACATCCTCGAAAGTGAAAAGCAAAGGTAGATTGCAAGCCCTCAAAAGATTATCCCATTTTTAGGGGGGGGGGGGGTAGCAACATGATTAAATTTGCTGGAAATTAAAGAAGCACTGGCTTTTTACAAGTCATCAATATTTGCCCATTTTGGGCATCATAATGTTGGTCTGTGGTTGTGTAGGTGTAAGAAGGTTCCAGAGGTATAAAATGTTTATGATATCAATTATTAATGAATTATTATTAAATCACTAATATTACTGAAAAATAGGTAACTTGGATGAATGGAGTCTGTGGATTTTTACCTGGTTATTATGATTCTGATCCAGGGCTGGCTGATGCACATATAATATAATATAGGGTTTATTTTGGTGAATTGCCTCAATGTTCATTGTGTATATATATGTATGTATGTGTATATATATATGTGTATGTGTATATATGTATATATGCACAGTAATGTTATTACTTTTACTTCAACTATTTAACTGAAACCATATGTTTGTACTACATGACTGCTTCTTTGCAATAGGAGGACAGTTGGAGGTGGAGAGATTTAGGAATAACATTTAAGGAGGAGAATGTGGGGGAAGGGTTCACTCTTCTCTTCTCTTGGGTCTCTTTGCTTTGGGTCTCTGAACGGACAACATGTGAGACATGTAAGAGATCGCCATATAGGCAGAATGGTGGGGGTTGGGAGGAAGACAAAAGACTCTAGTTTGAATTAACCTAAGAATGATTGCTGCATTTTCCTATGGACACTGCTTACAATTCTGTATATTGTAACTTCATATCATATTTACACCATTCATATTATTATTTCCCTGTAATGTAACCAGCTCTATTTTATATTAAATCCATTTATTGATTTTTGGTTTCGGCCAATACCTTGCTTAAATTACTATAGCTGAGATCAGATTCTGGATGGCCCAAAACAGTCTTTGTTAAGGAAAACCAGGAAAAGAAATATCACAAATAATGATATTTTACAGTAGGCCTGGCTGAAATGGATGGCAACCAGGAAAAAAAGATTTGTTGTGACTTTTTAAATGTAATTCAGAGCAGAGCAGTGCTTATCCCAAATGGCAGAACGATACGGTTTAGCAGAACAGCACAGGAAAGATTCCAGGCAGATTAGATTGCAGGTATCTGAGCCCCTCAGAAAAGAAAGCACGAAGGTTTTGCTGTGCTATTTTCCTTCACAACCAAATAACTGTCCCTACTCCCAACAGCTCCTAACAGCCATCCCCTTTATGTACTGTTAGAATTTATACTTCCTTAAAGTCCAGTCTTGGGTCACCTCCACTGTCCTGCATCCCTCTCCTAGCTTTGAGGCAGGACAAAGAAAAAAAATCCTTACCTCGCCCTGTATCCAGTGTCATTCCCTGGCACTTTGGGTCCTTGGTGCCGTCATATTAATGGGTAAACACAGAGTGGCTTTTCCCTACTCACCTGAATGGGCAGACAGGAGTATGCACAGAGAGGGGTGTGTCGCTCTGTGCAGCAGCCACCCATGCCCATGGGAACACCGTGGGATCCATGCAAGGTAAGGTTTTTTTTTTGTCAGCTTCCATCCTGCCCCACCTCCAGGGAATGGAGGCAGAGCAAGGTTGGTGTCCTGAGACTGGTCTTCAACTTTAAGCAAGAATGAACCAATGAAGTAAGAAACAATATTCAGTTAATTAATATCCCCCACAGTATTTCTGTAGTGCTAATTAGAGATCATCGAATAGGTGCAAAAACAAATCGCTGAATTTCGCCAATAAATTTGAGTTCCTCTGAATTGGATTTTTAATAAATAACTAATTAATATTTATATTACGGTAATTAAGAAATTAAAAAAAAAAGGTTTGCCTCCATCCTCGTTTTAGCTCATCTAGTGGGCTTTGGCATTTACAGTGGGATGGGAGCGGAGGGCTGCCGCAGGGGTGGATAGTTAGAAATCATCAATCTGGAGAAGGGGCTATAGATTTCCCAGGCAAAACTAAAAAAGTCTACTTGCCCCCCACCCTAAAAACAGGAGCCTTTTATATTTGACCCCACAGAACCTACAGTTCTGGCCAAGGGCACACTGCTTTAACCCCCCTTGCATTCTGTGCAGGTCGTGTACAGGGGTGGACTAGGGTCCAAAATGTTACTGGCAGAAAGGTCTGCTAAATAGGATGGAAAGATAGGAATGGATGGGGCAGAGCTGGGGGGCAGGAATGAATGGGGAAGAGCTGGGGGGACAAGAATGGATGGGGCAGAGCTGGGGGGGGGCAGGAATGAATGGGGAAGAGCTGGGGGGCCATGTAATGACACTTCCCACCCGATGGGCAGTGCTTCATCTTGCAATGTTAGGTGCTTCTGCTGGTGCTGCTATCACGACCATCGACTGGATGACTTATGCCCTAGCGGCTCAGAGAGCCTGCAGTTGCTGCTTGTGCGGCTACTGCTACCTACCTGCAATGGCTGTTATAGGCCATAGGGGCCAAGATTGACCACTTCTGCTACTGGTGCTGCTACTGTTACCCTCCTCCACTGGCTGTCATAGGCATTATGTGTTCAGAGAGACAGCTGCTGACACTACCCCTCTCCATTTGAAGTTCCAAGGGCTCATAGAGACAGCTGCTGCTGCTAATATCCTTCAATGGCCTATTAAAGGCCGGAGCTGAGTAAATGTCATTTTTTTATTTATCTCACAGTAAATGCTGGTGGTGGCTGAAGCGGCTGGTGGCGCCCTATTCCGGGCCCTCTCCTGAAGACGGAGGAGCCGTGGGTGGATCGAAGAACCCCCCGGGTAAGAGGAAACCCGGCCCAATCAAACAAGGGGTGAGTGTTTTTTTTCTTTACATTTTTTTAAGGGTAGCAGGGGGAAAGCCAGGCAGATAGATTCTACATGCTTGGCACTTAAAAGGAGTGGAAGTGAGTATGTAGAAACTATGTGCTTGGCACTGAAAGGGTTAAAAATACAGCATATGAATACAATAATAGCATACGAAAAAAACAAAAGAAATGCAAACATGACCATTCGAATGTTCGGTTGCAGAAAAAATATTTTGCCCAGGACAGCACTACAAAAATTTTCTTCCTGCCATACCTGGCAATAGCTAGCAAGACCAACTGCAGCAGATGTAGCACTCTCTGCTGTGGCAGTTTGGTGTGTTAGGGTCCACCCCTTGTGTGGAGAGAGCTGGTTGCACAGACATAGATCAGTTGCAGACACTACTCTTCTCCAGAATTGTTAAAAAGACACGTAGCGGCTGCTTTTATATACATTGCACCTGGGGTTAGAGGCGGCACTGTGCTCCACAGTCGAATGCAGCATGCCGGTGCATCAGAGACGTGAGGACATGCTGCTGGGGTCAGAAGTTGTGAAGTGACCAGGCCAGTTAGAAGGGGCACCACCCAGACACTACTATCTGGCACCTGTCAGAGCAGAGTAAATAGGCTTGGAGGGCCGCATCCAGCCCCTGGGCCTTGAGTTTGACACATGGGCTCGGAGAGACTGCTTCTGCTGCATGTACCCTTCTTCACTGGCTGTCATAAATACTACGGTTCAGAGAGACTGCTGCTGGTGCTGGCAATGCTGCTGCTTCCATAGGACTCATGGGCCCAAATAGACTGCTGCTGGTGCTGTTCCTGAAACCCTTCCCCACTGGCTGCTTAAAGCCCTGGGGGCACAGAGAGACTGCTGCTTTAGCTGGTGCTGCTGCTGTTACCCTCCCCCACTGCTGTCTTATTCTTATGTTACTGCTAGTATCCTTCTGTAATGGCTTTCATAGGCCTTAGGGCCTTAGAGAGACTGCTGGTGGAGGCACTGCTAACCTTCTGCAATGGCTGTCATAAGCCATAAGAGCTCAGATAGACAGCTGCTGCTGCTACTACTGTTACCTTATGGACTCAGAGAGACAACTGCTGCTGATACATTTCTTCATGTGCGGTCATAGATCTTATGGGCCCTGGAGCTGCTGCTGATACTCTTGTCCACTGGCTGTCATAAACCCGGGGGGCTCAGAGAGACTGCTGGTACTACTGGTGCTGCTGCTGTTACCCTCCTTTACTGAGATTGTTGCTGCCTCATTCTGGTGTTGGCGTTGCTTCCCTCCTGCAATAGCTCTCATAGGTCAGGGTCCTAGAAGTACCTGCTTCTGACGCTGCTGTTACCCTCATCCCCTGGCTGTCTTATGCCCTAGTGGCTCAGAGAGACTGGTGCTGCTGCTACTGCTCTTACCCTCCAGCAATGGCTGCCATAGGCCCTAAGAGCTCAGATAGACCACTGCTGCTGCTGGTGCTGCTACTATAAATCTCAGAGAGACAGCTACTTCTGCTACTCTCCTCTATTGGCTCTCACAGGACCTAAGGGCTCAAAGATACTGCTGCTGCTGCTGCTAATCTCCTTCACTGGCTGTCAAAGGCCTCAGGGCCTTAGGGCTAGACTACTTCTGCTGTTACCCTGCTCCATGTACTCTTATAGGCCCTAGGGGTTCAAAGAGACTGCTGCTGCTGTTTCTGCCCTCCTCTACCATATACCATAGGCCATAGGTTCTCATAGAGACTGCTGCTTGTGTTGATTCTGCTGTTACCACCATCCACTGGATGTATAATGCCCTAGACTGCTGCTGGTGCTGCTACCCTCCTTCATAGGCCCTAGCAGTTTAGAGAGACCGTCTCTGCTGATGTTACCCTGCTCCATGGCTTTAGGCACTCAGAGAGACTGCTCCTGCTTCTGCTACCATCCTCCTCTGGCTGTCATATGCACTATGGGTTCAGAGAGTGCCTCTGCTGCTGCTACCCTCCTGCTGCTTCTTCTGCAGGTACACCCCCACTGGCTGTCATGTGGGCTCAGAGAGGCTGCTGCTACTGTTACCTTCCTCCATTGGTTGTCGTAGGCCCTAGAGGCCTAAGTCCTAGTGTCTCAGAGAGACTGCTTCTGCTGGTGATGATGACCTCATCTACATGCTAACAAAGGTTCTAGGTGCTGAGAGACTAGTGTCGCTGCTGCTACCCCCTCCACTAGCTGTCATAGGCCATAGTAGACCAGAGAGACTGCTACTGCTGGTACTGCTGCTGATACCCTCCTCCACTGGCTGTCATAGGCCCTAGGGGCTCAGATAGACTGCTGATTACCATCTCAATCAGCTGAGGTATGCCCTAGGGGCTTAGAGAGACTATTGTTGCCGGTGCTGCTGCTACTGCCAGCATTCTAAACCAGCTGCCATAGGCCCTATGGGCCCAGAGAGGCTTCTGTTGGTGCTGCTACCATTCTCCACTGGCTTTCATAGGCTTTAGAAGCTCAAAGAGACTGCTACTGCTGTATATCCCTCCTCCACTGGCTGCCAAGGGCTCTAGTGGATCAGCTAAACTGCTGCAGGTGCTACTGTTATCCTCCTCCACTGGTTTTTATTGGTCATATGGGCTCAGAACAAGCTGCTGCTGCTGATACCCTCCTCCTTTGGCTGTCAAAGGCCTTAGGGGCTCAGAGAGACTGCTGCTGCTGCTACTTCTGCTGCTGCTACCATCCTCCACTAGCTGTCATAGGCCCTAGGGGCCCAGAGAGACTGCAGCTGCTGATGTTAACCTTCCCTACTGACTTTCCTAGGTCATAGGGGATAAGAGAGACTGTTGCTACCTCTGCTACTACCCTCCTCCACTGGCTGTCATGGGCCCTAGGGGCCAAGAGAGACTGCAGCTGCTGTTGTTAACCTTCCCTACTGGTGCCCTTTTCTCTAAATTCATATGGCTGGGGAAAACTCCAAGAATAAACAGGAAGACTCTAGCTAGGACAAGAGACAGCGGCGGGATAGGTCTTCCTGATCCGAACCTCTACTATGCCGCCACACACCTAACTAGGATAGTAGATTGGTGTAGCCACTCGCAGCATAATCAGTGGGTTCAGATAGAGCAGGGAGGCTCACCACACCCCCTAGTGTTGCTCCCCTGGTTGGTAAGGCAGGCACTAAATACAGAACTGAAACACCCTACAATTGGAGCATCACTAAAAATTTGCCACAAAATACTTCCCGTTGGAGGGGGTGTCACTGGCCTTCTCTCCTATGTTCCCGATCCTGGGAAACCTGGAGTTTCCCCCCGGGGCAAGGGGGGTGGCGGAAAGATGCATGGGGAAGGGTGTTTGCAGGATTAGGCACTTCTGTAACCGAGACGGCTGGGAATCCCTAGATGCAATTGCGGAGGCAGGAGAGCTTCCGAGATGGGGCAACTGGCAGCAAATTCAACTAAACCACTTCCTGTCCACCCTGAAGCAGCAGGCCCGACAGTTGAGAGAACTCACGTTGTTTGAGAGGCTTTGTGAGGAAAAAGGGCCTATCCAACACGGGCTGTCATTTTCCTATAAAATCTTGGTGAACCCACAGGACCAGGATCCTTTGCTGTCCATTTCAAAATGGGAAAGGGAGCTGGGAGTCGCCTTTTCAGCCGAACATAGGAAGCAAATTATTTGCCTAGCACACAAAACAGCTACTTGTACTAGGTACAAGGAGTGTAATTATAAAGTCCTCACAAGGTGGTACAGGGTCCCCACACTACTACATAAATGGTTTCCCGCTGTCCCCCCCACGTGCTGGCGGTGTAATGGAGACAGAGGTAATCTACACATTTTCTGAAAGTGCCCTAAGTTGACTAACTTTTGGGCCAAGATCAGGGATACAATGTAGTGTATGACGGACTGGGAGGTCCCCAAGGACCCGGCCTTCTTCCTCCTTCACCACTAGGAGCTACCCTCCAAAGGGATCTGTTCTTAGTCAGATAGTGAACGCCGCAAAGGCATGTATCCCCTCGCTCTGGAAGAGTCAAACACCCCCCAGCATCTCTTTGTGGCTGAGTAAAGTGGCAGAGATTGAGAGGTTTGAGGGCCTAATCGCAGCGCAAAATGAATCCTCAGAAGATCACCACCTTAAAGCGGACCTTCACCCTGATTAAGAGTCCATCTTATATGTTTCCCACATCCTGTACATACAGATTGCTCACATTAAAAATCATCCTACCTGCATCCACTGCATGTTATGAGCCTTTAAACATCCAAGATGGCGGGTTATGGAACATCAGGCAGCCTGCAAACAGGGAATGCCGTCTGACAGTGCTGCTCTGCATTCTGGGATTGCTGACCTTTTCCTGACCCCAGCTCTGCTCTGTCTGAGAAAAGCACAGCTATAACCCGCCCCCTGTACTTTATTCCTTTCTCCTCTCCTCAGTAAGTGTGATGGCAGTGCCTGTATCCTAAAGTCCTTAACAGAGTCGCAGCCCAGTGGGGTAAAGAATAATAAATAAGTTATTAAAAACGTAAAATATATTAATATTTTCATTTTTTAAGGGTTTACGACCTCACAGGATTTTAAAGTGGACCAACACCCAGGATTTTGACTATCCTGGGTATTGGTCCACTTCCACGGGGCACCCCGATCGTGGGTGCCACGCTGTGTGAAACCCCACAGAAAAAGAAATAAAGCCCCGAAAACTTACCTGACCCCGCTCCCACGTTACCCGCTAGTCCAATTGCTGCTGACGGACAACGAGCGGTAGCGACGGACAAGCTGAGCGCGGGCCGCCGCCGCCTCCCACGCATCCCTCCTACAGGGGCGATCGGGGTGCCCCGCAGTCAGGGAGCCGATCGGTCCGGGCCGATCGGGGGAGGGTGTTGGTCTACTTTAAGATGTTATTAGAGACCAGTCAATAATGGGTATGGGTTCAAAGTCTCTAACTTCTCCACTCTGACCTGTATTTATCTTTTTCCTCTTCTCCCTTTCGTCTACCTGCTTCCCTCTACTTCCCCACCTCCCCCCCCGTCCCTGTCCTTTTGTTTCACAGTTCCACAGCAGAGGTGTCAGCGCCAGACCCCCCCCCCCCCAAAAAAAAAAAAAAGTGATTGGTGTTGAGATCCCCAGTTCGACTCGGGTGAGGGGGCACCCCGGGGGAGTCAATCTGGCCTGCGGAGGATATTGATAGGACGGCTCTCTACAACTATGACCTTTGGTTGGGCACTGTAACTGACCCCCTCCCTCATGCTGAATGTAACAGTTGGTTCGGGTGGGGATAGCCTGGCTGAGACGAGATTTTTATGATTAGGTGACAGTCTGATCCTGTATATTCTAGACAATGCTGTGCACATACTGTATGTGGAATGTCCTTCTTTATTTGTACGACTGTTGTGAACATTTTTGATAATGATAAAGAATATATACATATAAAAAAAAAAAAAAACTTCCCTACTGACTTTCCTAGGTCATAGGGGATCAGAGAGACTGTTGCTACCTCTGCTGCTACCCTCCTCCCCCAGTCTGTCATAGGCCCTAGGGGCTAATAGAGTTAATTGTTGCAGCTGCTGCTGCTACTGCTAGATTTCTAAGTTGGCATCCATAAGCCCTAGGAGCTCAGAGAGACTAAGGCCGGTGCTGCTACTCTTCTCTGCTTTCATAGGCCTTAGCGGCTTTACAGAGACTGCCATTGCTGCATAGCCCTCCACCACTGGCTGTCATAGGCCTAGGGGCTCAGATAAACTGCTGCTGCTGCAGGTATCCTCATCCACTGGCTGTTATAGGCCCTAGGGGCTCAACTAGACTGATGCTGCTGCAGGTATCCTCATCCACTGGCTGTTATAGGCCCTAGGGGCTCAACTAGACTGATGCTGCTGCAGGTATCCTCATCCACTGGCTGTTATAGGCCCTAGGGGCTCAACTAAACTGATGCTGCTGCAGGTATCCTCATCCACTGGCTGTCATAGGCCTAGGGGCTCAGATAAACTGCTGCTGCTGCAGGTATCCTCATCCACTGGCTGTTATAGGCCCTAGGGGCTCAGATAAACTGATGCTGCTGCAGGTATCCTCATCCACTGGCTGTCATAGGCCCTATGGGCTCAAAAAGAATCATGCTGGTGCTGCTGCTATCACCCTCTTCCATTGGCTGTTATAGGCCCTAGGGGCTCAACTAGACTGATGCTGCTGCAGGTATCCTCATCCACTGGCTGTCATAGGCCCTATGGGCTCAAAAAGAATCATGCTGGTGCTGCTGCTATCACCCTCTTCCATTGGCTGTTGTAGGCCCTAGGGGATGATATACTGCTTCTGCTGCTGGTGCTCCTGCTGTTACCCTCCTCCACTGCCTGTCAAAGGCCCTAGAGGCCTAGAGAGAAAGCTGTTTCTGTCACTGCTACCCTCCTCCACTGGCTGTCATAGGTCCTAGTGGCTCGTAGAGATGCTGCTGGTGTTGATTACCTCTTCTTGCTACCCCCTAAACTGGCTGTTATAGGCCCTAGGGGTTTAGAAAGAGCAACTGCTGCTGTTGCCCTTCTCCCCTGGCTGTCTTATGCCCTAGGGGCTCAGAGAAATGGCTGCTTTTGCTGCTTTTCTCCTCCTGCACTGGCTGTCATAGGTCCTAGGGGTCAGAAACACAGCTGCTGCTGCTTCTGTTGTAAACTTCCTCCACTGGATGCCTGGCCATTGGCCCTTTGGGGCCTCAAGCACTGGTGAATCCACCCTCAAATGTCCCCAGTATGAAAAAAGAAGACAACAGCGATGAAGACAAAGACTTGGCAAGGAACATAGAAGACCCATTGGAAACAAGGCGAATGAGGCCTCACGAGGGGAAGGAGGCAGGAGACGTGGTAAGTAGTCATACTTAGACCATTATTTATTTGTTGTGCTGTGTTTTTTTATAACACTGTTGATGAACTGATAAGCCCACAATGATATCCACTTGATTACCCGCACCCTCTCTCGGACTCCATATGGCGGGGAGCAAGATGATGGGAGCGCAGCGCAGGGTTCTTTCCTCCAGTCCCAGTGAATTGCCTGAGGCCCGATGGATGATTTTTTATCGTTTAACAGCGATTTGTTAAAAAATTAAATTCGGACGAACACAACATTTCTTGGAGAAATTCAGCAAATCGTCCGAATTGAAATTTCGCCCATCTCTACATTTTATGAATAATTTAGGGAATCGCTGCTCTCCTTATAGGTGTCTAAACAACCACTAATCCTCTGCTGAAATGGCGAGGACAGGAGAAACTTTTCTTTTAATAAAAAATCTAAATCTTCTACAGAATTGTGTTCAGTCCTTTGTGGTATCAATTATAAAAGTAAAAATACAAACTGAAAAAAAAATATAATCTTCTACAAACATCTCGCAGAGGGAGATCTATATTTGACACAACTCGGCTTTATAAACTGCCAGTAACTGCGCTGAATAACACACTGACACTGATTGCGTGAAGACCCGCACAGCCATCATGGACTAACCCTCCATCCCTGCACCATGGAGGGCCCAGCACAGCACATTGTCACCATTGTCATCTCTGCTGTTCTCTGTCTGATCGTCCTGCTGCCTCCATCCTGCGCAATCGCACACAGCTCATCATCACAGTGCGAACTGTCTTCAGAAACACCTGCCATTCACTACCATTATTACAGGCCTGGAGATGTTCTCATCGGAGGATTGTTCAGTGTGCACTGGCCAATGCATGTGTTGCTCACCTTTGAAAGATCTGGGTCCAGATTCATTTGTGTTAGGTAAGTAGTTTCTATGCCTAAACTTCCAATAGTTAAAAAGTATGATCACATAATTATATTTATCATTTACGTGTCTTAGAGGGAATAGAATAGTTTAGAGGCACTCGCTACTTAGGTAAAGTCCAAAGCAAGTTTGTCCAGCGTATCCATAAAATTCTATATAACCTTTATTGAAGACTCATTAAAATCCAGATCCATCAAATCGGGTGTACATGGGCTGAGGCATGAAGGCAGGAAAACGTTACGCGTTTCAGGCCCGGGTAGGCCCTTAATCATACGGTATGGTATATAGGTTATATAGAATTTTATGGATACGCTGGACAAACTTGCTTTGGACTTTACTTATGTTTGGAGGAGTTGATGCAGGATCTCCCCTGTCCGTGCGCATATAAGGTTGGTGAGCTGGCTAAACACATATCACATCACTCGCTACTTAGGGCCTTATTTATCAAGGAATAGCGCCAGGTAGTGTCTCACTAGCGCCATGTAGCGCCAGCTATCGGCGGCTACCGACTCCAGAACGCCAGGCTGCGAACACAATCACGCATTTATCACGCTAAATGAGGCTAGCGCCGGCGAGAGCGTCAGCTAGCGCGGGATTCATCATGTTGCAGACTTCAGCGAACAGCGCCGCTGCTAATCCCATCACAGCGCCAGGTATGACCTCTCGCTACCTGGCGCTCTCCAATGCATTTCAATGGAGCAATCTTTAAATATTCATAATTAATTGATATTAATGTTTTTTGTTTTTTTTTTAAATGTCAAAAATTCTGTGACCACTTCTGCAATGTTAGTTTTTTTTTTTTAAGGTAATAAAATTAAAAAAAAAAAAAATTTGTGCAGAATTGATATTACAGGTCTGATATTAATGTATTCAATGAATATTACAAATTCATTTATTATAATTCATATTACAAATTGTTTATAAAAACATGTTTATTTTTTTTTTTTAACAAAAATATGGTTGTTTGGGGGTTAAAAAACTACTTTTAACCCATCGCCGCCAGCGCTCTGGGGTTTAAACAAGCATTTCACAGCGTGAGAATTTTTTGAGCGTGATTTGTTAATGAATATGCTGGGAGCCGTTCGCTATGGCCATTCGCTGTCATGCGCTCCCATACAGCGCGGAACCAGTCAAACAGCGACTCCTAACCCCGTATTCAACTTTTCCGTACACCGACTGAGTCGCTGTCAACAGCCGAACAACGGCCAAGTACAGCGAATACTAGCGGGCGCTGTGTAAATCACGCTACTGTCACTCATCTGTTGCTACCTGGCGCTATTAATAAATCGGCCTCATAGAGAACTGCTCAGATACTCTACTTTAAAATTGCCTTAAATGCTGAATAATGTTATGACGACTCCCCCCCCCACCTTCCAGATGTAAATTCTCTCTGTGAGTCCTCTTCCTGCGTTCAACAGATCAGTTGTTGCACGCTGAATGCTGCGTCCCAGCGGATCTTCTGTTGCTGTAAGCGACTTTGCTCGGACTCTCCCAGCAAAGGAGCAGATGGCGTCTGGAACTCAGCATGCAGCAGGTGCTGTGCTGAACTTTAGAAACACGACTCACTGTGATTAAAGTCCTGACTTACTAGCGCTAAGCTCGGCCACTTTGGTCTGGCATAGATCGCCACAGCATGCATGGCAGATGAAGCAATATCACTACACTATTGTTGCCCCGGGGGCTCACACACACTCAAGCAATTCCCTGTTTATTACTATGCACCTCATTTACAAAGTTCACTGGTTTTAGCTCGTTTGTGCTGCCTTCAGTGCGCTGTGTGCTCCGCAGCTTGGGAACATTAGAGCTAAAGTTATAATTCTAGCGAACAGAGGAATAACTCTAGCATTGAGAAATGACCATTAGATGGCACTTCACATCATTTTGCTGCACCTTCTCCTGGACGGAAGACTTCAATGCATCACAAGCTGTCGAACTGCTGTGGCTTATTAAGAGGCCGATTCATTAATAGCGGCAGGTAGCGACAGTTGAGCGACTGCAGCAGTATTTTCACAGCGCCCGCTAGTAGTCGCTGTGCTTGGCCGTTGTTCGGTTGTTGGTAGCGACGCAGTCGGTGTGGCGTAATGTTGAATACAAGGTGACGAGTCGCAATTTGACAAGTTCCGCGATGTATGGGTGCGCATGATAGCGACTGGTCAGAGCGACCGGCTCCCTCCATATTCATCAAAAAATCACGCTCAAAAAATTCTCGCGCTGTGAAATGCATGTTTAAACCCCAGAGCGCTGGCGGCGATGTGTTAAAAGTAGTTTTTTAACCCCCAAACAACCATATTTTTGGAAACCAAAAAAAAAAGGTTTAAAAAGAATTTAGTAACATGAATACAATAATATCAGACCTGTAATATCAATTCTGCACAATTTTTTTTTTTTTTTAACTTAAAAAAATTATCTAACATAAAGTGGTCACAGAATTTTTCACATAAAAAAAAAAAAAATGCTAACAATTAATTATGAATATTTAAAGATTGCTCCATTGAAATGCATTGGAGAGCGCCAGGTAGCGAGAGGTCATACCTGTCGCTGTTCAAGGTCGGACGCTGGCGCTGTGGGCTGAGGCTGGAATAATGATGAATGAGTCGCTATATGGCGCTATCTCAGTCGCTAAGCAGGATCGGCTTGATAAACGTGTGATTGTGGTGGGGAGCCGGCGTTCTCGTGGCGGGGGCCCGTCATTACCGGCCGCTCACCAGTCGCTACCTGTCGCTATTCCTTCATAAATAAGGGCCTTAGTTATCAAAAAGTCTTACTGATAAAAAACATTTGCAGCCTAGGTGATCTAGTGCTGTTCTCATTATATATATGTGTGCAGTGTCTCAGAAGTGTCTTGGTTTTTAGAACAGCCTTAGATAATGTAAAAGGTAATGTGACAACAGTGTGAACTAAAACACACCTGACATTAATTCCAAAGGAGTTCCCTGGTAAAGAACTGCTAAAGTTTTTGGATTTCAAATGGGCATACTTGGCTGCATAAGGCAGATTTTGAGGCCGATTCATTAATAGCGCCAGGTAGCGACAGATGAGCGACAGTAGCGTGATTTTCACAGCGCCCGCTAGTATTCGCTGTGCTTGGCCGTTGTTCGCTTGTTGACAGCAACTCAGTCGGTGTGCGGTAATGTTGAATACGGGGTTAGGAGTCGCTGTTTCACAGGTTCCGCGCTGTATGGGAGCGCATGACAGCGAATGGCCATAGCGAACGGCTCCCAGCATATTCATTAACAAATCACGCTCAAAAAATTATCGCTCTGTGAAATGCTTGTTTAAACCCCAGAGCGCTGGCGGCGATGGGTTAAAAGTAGTTTTTTAACCCCCAAACAACCATATTTTTTAAATTAAAAATTAAACAAGTTTTTCTAAACATTTTGTAATATGAATACATTAATATCAGACCTGTAATATCAATTCTGCACAAATTTTTTTTTAATTTTTTTTTACCTTAAAAAACAAATCTAACATTGAAGTGGTCACAGAATTTTTGACAGTTAAATAAAAAAAAAAACATTAATATCAATTAATTATGAATATTTAAAGATTTCTCCATTGAAATGCATTGGAGAGCGCCAGGAAGCGACAGGTCATACCTGGCGCTGTGATGGGATTAGCAGCGGCGCTGTTCGTTGCAGTCCGCTACATGATGAATCCCGCGCTAGCTGACGCTCTCGTCGGCGCTAGCCTCATTTAGCGTGATAAATGCGTGATTGTGTCCGCCGCCTGGCGTTCTGGAGTCGGTAGCCGCCGATAGCTGGCGCTACCTGGCGCTAGTGAGACACTACCTGGCGCTATGATAAATAAGGCCGTTTGTTTGGTATGGCAAATATGTGCAAACACTTGTATATGTCGGCCCTATGTGCTGGGCGCAGGTCGGGGGGCTTGCCTCTTTTTTTGCTGCACAGTGAGGTTTTCTCCTATGATGGAAGGTTATTAATTATATTATTACATATGTTTGATATAATTTTTTATTTAAGCTAAAATCCTTTACATTTTTTTTCCAGTGTGTAGGTTTATGAGGATTTTTGTAACAGTTCTGGGAGAGAAATTACATTTTTTTTTAATATAAATATATATATATATATATATATTCTTGTCTATGTGGCTCTGGTTCTGTGTGAAGAACGAATGTGTACATTGTATGCAAGTTTGTCTCGGGCAGGCTGATTTATTAATAGCGGCAGGTAGCGACAGATGAGCGCCTGTAGCGGCATTTTCAGAGCGCCTGCTAGTAGTCACTGTGCTCGGCCGTAGGTCGCTGTTCAGTAATGTTGAATACATTGTGAGGAGTCGTTATTTGACCAGTACAGCGCTGTATGGGAGCGCATGTTAGCGACTGCTCATAGCGACCGACTCACACCATATTCAGCAAAAAAACAGCCTTACTAATCTCTGGCGCTGAAAAATGCTTCTCTGAAGCCCAGAGCGCTGGAGGCGGTGTGTTTAAAGTGGACCATCACCCTCCCGTGAACGGCCCGGGAATCTATAAGATTCCCGGGCCGATCACCTCCCTCCCCGCGGGACATCCGAGATCGGGATGTCCTGCGGGGTTAAACCCCCCCAAACACCCCAAATCCCCTTACCTCTAGACGTGCGCGCGCCCGCGCCGGCCGTCTGTGAATGGCCGGCGCGGGCGCGCGCGCGTCACTCTTGGGAGGCGGCGGCGGAGGAGCCGCTTGTCCGCGGCTGTCAAATCCCTTGTCCGTCGGTGCTGGGAGCGGGTAGAGGTGAGTTTTTCGGGTGATCGGGGGGGGTTTCACACAGCGGGGCACCCCGATCGGGGTGTCAAAATCCTGGGTGTTGGTCCACTTTAAAGTCTGTTTCTCAGCATCTATCCACCAGTAACAAAGCGAAAACATATGGAATTACATTGTAGCAACATTGTAACATGAACACTTTAATGGCAGAGCTGTGATGTCATTTCTGAAGGAATTTTTAAAAAATCAAAAAAATGTGAAAAAAACTGCTTATTCAATGTCAGGAGAGGTCACAGAATTATTTGTGATTTTTTGCCAAAAAAAAAAAACAAAAACCCGGTTTAAAGAGAAGAAAAGGTTCGTCCATTGAAATGTATGGGAGAGCGTCAGGTAGCGAGAGGTCATACCTGGCGCTGTGCAAGGCTGAACGCTGGCGCTGTTCGCTGAGGCTGTGAAAATGATGAATCAGAGGCTACATGGCGCTATCCCAGTCGCTAAACAGATTCTGCTTAAAGTGGACCAACACCCTGAGGTGATCGGCCCAGGAATCTATAAGATTCCCGGGCCGATCACCTCACACACCGCGGGACATCCGAGATCGGGATGTCCCGTGGGGTGAACCCCCCCAAACCACCTACCTTGCCTCCCTCACGCCCCTCTAGGCGTGCGCGCGCCCGCACCGGCCGTCTCTGAATGGCCGGCGTGGGCGCGCACACGTCAAGAGTGACGCGCGGGAGGCGCCGACGGGCAAGCTGCTTGTCCGTCGCTGTCAATCAGCGCGGCGCGGCCATGTGGGAGCGGGGAGAGGTGAGTTTTGGGGGCTTTCTGGGGGGTTTCACACAGCGGGGCACCCCCGATGGGGTGCCCCGGGGAAGTGGACCAATACCCAGGATAGTCAAAATCCTGGGTGTTGGTCCACTTTAATAAATGTGGAATTGCGTGCCGTGTCCAGCGTTCACCAGTCGCTACCTGTCGCTACCTCACATTAACCAGGCGCTACCTGACGCTATCCCTTCTTAAATAAGGGCCTTTGTCTTGCTGGTCATTTAATATTTGTTTTTGATTGTTTTATTTTTTCCCCTCAAATTGGTTGAGCTCCACAAACTATACTGACTACAATGATACTTCTGTTTTACAATATCATAGGCTAAGGAGGGGTTTCATCTTCTTGTTATAAGTTATACGGCAGAATGATCGATTTGTTGACTATAGTACTATTCGACTATTTTACCTTAATAACTAACTAAGGCCCTTATTTATGAAGGAATAGCGACAGGTAGCGACTGGTGAGCGGCCGGTAATGACGGGCACCGCCACGAGAACGCCGGCTCCCCACCACAATCACACATTTATCAAGCCGATCCTGCTTAGCGACTGAGATAGCGTCATATAGCGACTCATTCATCATTATTCCAGCCTCAGCCCACAGCGCCAGTGTCCGACCTTGAACAGCGACAGGTATGACCTCTCGCTACCTGGCGCTCTCCAATGCATTTCAATGGAACAATCTTTAAATATTCATAATTAATTGTTATTATTTTTTTTTTTTTTTATGTGAAAAATTCTGTGACCACTTCTGCCATTTTCGATAATTTTTTTAAGGTTAAAAAAAAAAAAATTGTACAGAATTGATATTACAGGTCTGATATTAATGTATTCATATTACTAAATTATTTTAAAAATTTGTTTTTTTTGGTTTCCAAAAATATGGTTGTTTGGGGGTTAAAAAACTACTTTTAACCCATCGCCGCCAGCGCTCTGGGGTTTAAACAAGCGTTTCACAGCGCGAGAATTTTTTGAGCGTGATTTTTTAATGAATATGGTGGGAGCCGGTCGCTAGGGCCAGTCGCTATCATGCGCTCCCATACAGCGCGGAACCTGTCAAATAGCGACTCCTCACCCAATATTCAACATTACGGCAAACCGACTGAGTCGCTGTCAACAACCGAACAACGGCCAAGCACAGCGACTACTAGCGGGCGCTCTGAAAATGCCGCTACAGTGGCTCAACTGTCGCTACCTGGCGCTATTAATGAATCGGCCTCTTATTCTTAACCTGTTTTCATTAAATTATAAATGTGATCTGTAAGCGCATTTCTTATGGCGATGATTTGTTAATTAATTAGGCCCACACCATTTTTTCAGTTGTTTTTCAGCTGTTTTATTTTATGTCATACGGGGAGGCCGATTCATTAATAGCGCCAGGTAGCGCCAGATGAGCGACTGTAGCGTGATTTTTTCAGCGCCAGCCAGTATTCGCTGTGCTTGGCCGGCGTTAGCTTGATGACAGCGACTCAGTCGGTGTGCGGTAATGTTGAATACGGGCTGGGGGGTCGCTGTTTCACAGGTCCAGCATTGTATGTGAGCGCCTGACAACGAATGGCCAGAGCGAACGGCTAGCTTCATATTCATTAACAAATCACGCTCCGATTGTGCTGGCGCTGTCCATTCCTTGTTTAAACCCCAGAGCGCTGGCGGCGATGTGTATTAACTAGTTTTTAACCCCTAAACAACCATATTTTTTGAATGTAACATTATACATGTTTTTAGAATCATTTTGTAATATGAATACATTAATCTCAGACCTGTTAGATCAATTCTGCACAAATTTTTTTTTAAATTTTTTTTTACTTAAAAATAAATCCTAACATTGCAGAAGTGGTCTCCGAATTTTTGACATTAAAAAAAAAAAAAAATAATTAATACCAATTAATTATGATTAATTATAGATTGCTCCATTGAAATGCATTGGACATCGCCAGGGAGCGACAGCTCATACCTGGCGCTGTGAGGGAATTTGTAGCGGCGCTGTTCGGTCCAGGCGGCTTCATGATGAATGCCGCGCTAGCCGTCGCTCTCGCCGGCGCTAGCCTCATTTTGCTTGATAAATGCGTCATTGTGACCTCCGCCGGGCGTACTTGAGTCGGTAGTCGCCGTTAGCTGCCGCTACCTGGCGCTCGTCAGACACTACCTGGCGCTAGCCCGTGATAAATAAGGGCCTTATTATTGAAATCTATTAATACCTAAAAGAACATATTTTATAGACCTTTATTTTTAACATGTTCTATTTGATTCCCTTTAACTCATACAGATATTATATTCACACAACTACACTAGATGCATTTTCTTCGAAGCTTTTAATACACAGCAATTATTGGAATGGCAGTTTACAGGCAATATTTCTGGCTGCAGGGTATCGGGTCAGGATTTTGTCATCTGTAATAAACTCTTTTATATTTAATCATATCTTTCTGTATTATTATTATTATTATTATTTATTCATATAGCACTATCATAGTCTGTAGCTCAGTAAAATGAAGATATTACAGAAAGGGTAATACAAATATAGCACAACAATGACAACAATGAATAGGATTCACACAATATTAGTCAGTCAGATGTAAAAGAGAAATAGCTAAACACAAGAATTACATAGGAGAGCCCTGCCCTCAAGTTTCAAATTGAAATCCATGTGCGTTCGATGTTTGGGCCAGACCCATATAAAAGGCGAGGTCCATTTCTGCTAGTGACATTTGTAGCGCTGACACACGGCCTTATTTATCAAGGGCTAGCGCCAGGTAGTGTCTGACGAGCGCCAGGTACCGCCAGCTATCGGCGGCTACCGAATCAAGTACGCCCGGCGGCGGTCACAATGACGCATTTATCACGCTAAATGAGGCTAGCGCCGGCGAGAGCGTCAGCTAGCGCGGGATTCATCATGTAGCCGACTGCAACGAACAGCGCCGCTGCTAATCCCATCACAGCGCCAGGTATGACCTGCCGCTCCCTGGCGTGGTCCAATGCATTTCAATGGAGCAATCTTTAAATAATCATAATTAATTGATATTACTGTTTTTTTTTTTTTTTTTTTTTTATGTCAAAAATTCTGTGACCACTTCTGCAATGTTAGGATTTTTTTTTAAGTAAAAAAAAAAAAAAAAATTTTGCAGAATTGATATTACAGGTCTGATATTCATGTATTCATATTACAAAATGTTTAGAAAAACTTGTATAATTTTTACATTAAAAAAAAAATGGTTGTTTGGGGGTTAAAAACTACTTTACACACATCGCCGCCAGCGCTCTGGGGTTTAAACAAGAAATTCACAGTGCGAGAAATTTTTGAGCGTGATTTGTTAATGAATCTGCAGCAAGCCGTTCGCTCTGGCCATTCGCTGTCAGGCGCACCCATACAACGCGGAACCTGTGAAACAGCGACCCCTAACCCCGTATTCAACATTACCGCACACCGACTGAGTCGCTGTCAACAAGCAAACCCCGGCCAAGCACAGCGAATACTAGCGGGCGCTGTGAAAATCACGCTACTGGCGCTCATCTGTCGCTACCTGGCGCTATTAATGAATCGGCCTCCCCGATAGGGAGAGATTCCTACTGCACTGAGTGTGGGATAGATATGCTCAATTGTTTTAAAACTGCCCTTTACAGGGCAAACTATAGTCAGGGATTGCCGATGGTATGAGGCTGCACTAATACAACTGGCTTGTCACTCCTGGGGTCTGGGTGCCTCCTTATACCACAAGTAGCTCTAAGCGCCGGGGCAAGTGTGTGTTCCCTTATACCACAACTAGCTGTAAAGACTAGGGTCAGTATGTAACTATATACCACAACAAGCTGTAAATAATGAGGTGTTTGTGTACTATTTTACCACAACTAGCTGTGAAGACTGGGGTGAGTATGTACTCTTAGAGGCCGATTTATTAATAGCGCCAGGTAGCGACAGATGAGCGACAGTAGCGTGATTTTCACAGCGCCCGCTAGTATTCGCTGTGCTTGGCCGTTGTTCGGCTGTTGACAGCGACTCAGTCGGTGTGCGGTAATGTTGAATACGGGGTTAGGAGTCGCTGTTTGACAGGTTCCGCGCTGTATGGGAGCGCATGGCAGCGAATGGCCATAGCGAACGGCTCCCAGCATATTCATTAACAAATCACGCTCAAGAAATTCTCGCGCTGTAAAATGCATGTTTAAACCCCAGAGCGCTGGCGGCGATGGGTTAAAAGTAGTTTTTTAACCCCCAACCATTTTTTTGTTAAAAAAAAATAAACATGTTTTTATAAACATTTTGTAATATGAATACATTAATATCAGACCTGTAATATCAATTCTGCACAAATTTTTATCTTTTATTTTTATTACCTTAAAAAAAAAAATCTAACATTGCAGAAGTGGTCACAGAATTTTTGACATTTAGAAAAAAAAAAAAATCATTAATATCAATTAATTATGAATATTTAAAGATTTCTCCTTTGAAATGCATTGGAGAGCGCCA
This sequence comes from Gastrophryne carolinensis, assembly GCA_027917425.1. Lineage (NCBI taxonomy): Eukaryota > Metazoa > Chordata > Amphibia > Anura > Microhylidae > Gastrophryne > Gastrophryne carolinensis. The sequence continues at coordinate 14,320,994 of CM051234.1, read as the reverse complement.
GGTAGCGAGAGGTCATACCTGGCGCTGTGATGGGATTAGCAGCGGCGCTGTTCGCTGAAGTCTGCAACATGATGAATCCCGCGCTAGCTGACGCTCTCGCCGGTGCTAGCCTCATTTAGCGCGATAAAGGCGTGATTGTGTTCGCAGCCTGGCGTTCTGGAGTCGGTAGCCGCCGATAGCTGGCGCTACCTGGCGCTAGTGAGACACTACCTGGCGCTATCCCTTGATAAATAAGGCCCTTATACCACAAATAGCTGTAAAAACTGGAGTGAGTGTGTACAAGTATAACAAAACTAGCTGAAAAACTGGGGTTGAGTGTGTTCCATTATACCACTACTAGCTGTATAGACTGGGGTTAGTGTGCACCCTAATACAACAACTAGCTGTAAACACTGGGGTGATGGTGTAAACTTAAACCACAAGTATCTGTAAAACCTGGAGTGAGTGTGTACCATTATACAACTGCTAGCTGTAAAGACTTGGGTTATTGTGTATCTGTATAACACAAACAGTTGAAAAAAAGGGTGATTGTGTACCCTTTAATACAAAAAGCTGTAAATACTGGGGTGAGTGTGTACCCGTACACCACAATTAGCTGTAAAAACTGGGGTGATGGTACACCTTTATACCACAACTGGCTGTGAAGACTGGGTTGGGTGTGTACCCTTAGACCACAATGAGCTGTAAATACTGGGATGATTGTGTACTCTTATACCACAAATCACTGTAAAGACTGGGGTGAGTGTTTACCCTTATACCACAACTAGCTGTAAAGAAAGGAGTTATTGTGTACCATTTTACCACAACTACATGTAAAGACTGGGGTGATTGTGTACGCTATTCTGCAGTTAGTTGTAAATAATGGGGTGAGTGTGTACCATTTCACCACAACTAGCTGTAAGCACTGGAGTTAGTGTGTACTCTCATACCACAACTACCTGTAAACACTGGGGTGATTGTGTACCCTAATAGCACAGTTAACTGTAAACACTGGGCTGATGGTGTACCCTATATCACAATTAGCTGCAAAGAATGGGTTGATTGTGTACCATTTTACCACAACTAGCAGAAAGCACTGGGGTGATGGTCTAACCTTATACCACAACTAGCTGTAAAGACTGGGGCTAGTGTGTACTCTTCTACCACAACTAGCTGCGGTGAGTGTGTACCATTATACCACTACTAGCTGTAAGGACTGGGGTGAGTGTGTACCCTTTTACCACAACTATCTATAAAGACTGGGGTGATTGTGAAGTCTTATACCACAACTAGCTGTAAAGAATGGAGTGAGTGTGTACACTTATATCACAACTAGCTGAAAAACTTGTGTATGTGTGTACCATTATACCACTACTAGCTGTAAATACTGGGGTTAGTGTGTACCCTTATATCACAACTAGCTGTAAAGACTGGGGTAAGTGTGTATCATTATACCACTACTAGCTGTAAAGACTATGCTTAGTGCGTGCCTTTATACCACAACTCGCTGTAAAGACTGGGGTGATTGTGAACCCTTATATCACAACCAGCTGTATAGACTTGGGTATGTGTTTACCCTTATACCACAACTATCTATAAAGACTGGGGTGATTGTGAAGTCTTATATGAATGTAGTGGTGGCTGGGACTGAAGCTGGAAGCACTGTGGTGCAGATCTTTCCACCACTCAGAATTCCAGGACATCAGGTGGTACCTCCTGTAGCCTCCTTCTCCTACTCTGCTTCCTCCTCTGCTTCCTTCTCAAGCAATCAGCACAGCCCCTACACCACCAATTTGAGCACTGCTATGGGGAAACAGCAGCATGTGGTGCTAAAACTCATCTGTCTGGGCAAAAGACCCCACACCACCCAGGTGCTGTGGACTGGCATCTTTGACCAAACAGATGAATGTTGGTCCTGAAGTCTGGCAAGATGATGTGCGACAATTGTCGGAACCTTGTAGAAGCCTTGGGCTGAGGTGGGTTGACACACATCCTGTGCCCGACGTATGTGCTCAACTTGGTGGTGCAGAGCTTCTCGGCCCTTTATCCAGGGATGCCTGCACTGCTGCATAAAGTGCATAGTGAGTGCGCCCACCCTGCTGCCGCTCACTTGTCTGCATTACAGAGGTATTTCGGCCTTCCCACCCACCGTCTCTTATGTGACTTGCACACCAGGTGGATTTCCATGTTGTACATGCTGGAAAGGGTGTGTGAGTAGCAGCAGGCGATGGTGGAGTTCCAGCTCCAAAACGCCCAAGTGAGTATAAGTGCAGCCCAGCAGCACTTCACCAACAGTGGGTGGGACATGAGGGACAGCTGCGTGGTGCTGCAGTATTGACGCCATAGTCAGCGCTACGATCCCCATTCTCTGCTGCTGGAAAAAATGCTCAATCAAAGTAAATGTGGGCACTGCTGACAATCAATAAAATAGGATAAATTGGGGGGTGCTCCCCTAGACTCCCCAACCACATATCACCAAACCAACACACTGGGTCTAGAAATGGGGCACAACTCACCCAAATTTAAAAATTGAATACATTTATTGATCAGACAGAATTTCTCAACACCATCGCTTCTGGACCAAATGTTAAAACATAGAAGCTATGCAAGATAAGTAGGGATGAGCGAATCGGTTATAACAAACCTGAATTCGCTCCGAATTTCAGGGAAAATTCGATTCAGCACGAACCCGAATTTTTAGTGGTTCGTGCTGACCGAATTTTCCCTGAAATAAAAAAAAAAAATGCCGGCATGGTGGGAGCGGGGAGACCGGCTGCGCTGTCAGATGTCATTAGAGGACGCGTCATCAGAGGAATCCGCTTCCGCCGCCCGCTGACAGCGCAGCCGGCCTCCCCGCTCCCACCAGAGATGAGCGATTCGTTAAAGTTCGATTCGGACGAACCCGAATTTCTTTGAGAAATTCGGCGAATCGCACGAATCGAATTTTTGAGAAGTTCGCTCATCTCTAAAGATAAGCAATATAAGTGGTAAGGCAAACGAAGATAACTCCAGCCGGAATTAAAATATAACTTTTACTTGATAGATTAAAAACAGTCCAGGTACATCCAACCATGTGCTGTAGGCAGATTCCCCCTAAACACCCTCCACCACACGTGACGCGTTTCAGGCTTCAAATGAGCCCTTACTCACAATATAAGTGGTAAGGCTCAAAAATATTTCTCCTAAAATGGAATTATTAACTCATGAAAAGCCAACAAATAATAAAGTGTCCTAGTGCTATATACTGTGAAGGAGAGTACATCCTCTCCCCCACTAAAGTGCATAAACACAAAATGCCAATAGTGAAAAATTACAACGATACAAAAATCAAAATGATAAAAATATGTGCTGTCTATATCGTTGATAATAACATTATCAAAATATCCCCATCAAACAAAATTCAATCAATAATTAATAAGCAGGCAAAAGCCAAAGTGCAAACATAGGAGGCTTCAGTCCCAACTGGGCTGGGACCCAACACACCCTGTTTATTTGAATATGAATCGCATAGGCCATATGGGAGACAGGTCTCTCAATAGAAACCAAAGAAGATGGTAAAGAATACTGCCCTATTTGAGATCACCACAAAATGGTCCTGGACGGTAGTGACTGCACACTCTACATGTTGTACCACCTGCCCACAGCTTCTCCAGAGGTAGAGTGTTAGCTCCTGGCGGAACACGTGAGGGTGCAGTCATACCAACCCAGGACCATTTTGTGCTGATCGCAAATAGGCCAGTATTTTTTTTCGCTGGGCACATACATTACAAATGCACTAGGAGCCTCAGTTGTGAGCCGTCAGTGCTTGGCAATACCCCGGCAATACCCCTCAGCGCCAATGTACTCCTGTGTTTGCAAAATCTATGAAGACAAAAACACGTTGCACCGATACATCCGCCTGCCTGAGTCAAATTTATCAATTGCGCCATTTTCTATGTGGTGACCAGTAAAACGTGTGCCAGTAAAATGCACACTCACCGCCACTGCCTGGGGTCCACAAACCACCTGGGGCCCCTGAAGTTAATTAGTGTTGTCCCCTCCTTATGTTTCTGAAATTCTGCAGTCTGAAGCATTGGAAATCTTGTTACGTTTTAAGAAATTTATTGGTAACAATTAGTTGTAAAAATATAAAAGTAAAATAAAAATAAAATAAAGTCGGCAGCAGCGGCTACGGAAAATACAGTTGTTCCAGAGAGCCGCAGCAGCGGCGGCTAAAACACAGACTACAGTGCAGCAGGAGCGGCTGTATTTTCCGTACCCGCCACAGGAGCAGATAAAACAAAAACAACCAGATTTCGGGGAATAGAACCTCTTGGACTCCTTATCCATACTTTGTTTTATATTTAATTTACTTTCTACTAATTATTACCAATAAATTGCTTAAAACGGAACAAGGTTTCCAGCCCTTCAAGCTGCAGGAATTCAGAAACATAAGGAGGAGACAACACTTACGGCCTTATTTATCAAGGGCTAGCGCCAGGTAGTGTCTGACTAGCGCCAGGTAGCGCCAGCTATCGGCGGCTACCAACTCCAGAACGCCAGGCGGCGGACACAATCACGCATTTATCAGGCTAAATGAGGCTAGCGCCGGCGAGAGCGTCAGCTAGCGCGGGATTCATCATGTAGCCGACTGCAACAAACAGCGCCGCTGCTAATCCCATCACAGCGCCAGGTATGACCTGTCGCTCCCTGGCGCTCTCCAATGCATTTTAATGGAGCAATCTTTAAATAGTCATAATTAATTGTTTTTAAGGTTTTTTTTTTTTTTTTTTTTTAAATGGCAAAAATTCTGTGACCACTTCGGCAATGTTATATATTTTTTTAAAGGTTAAAAAAAAAAAAAAAAAAAAAATATGTGCAGAATTGATATTACAGGTCTGATATTAATGTATTCATATTACAAAATGTTTATAAAAACTTGTTTATTATTTTTTACCCAAAATAATGTTGTTTGGGGGTTAAAAAACTACTTTTAACACATCGCCGCCAGCGCTCTGGGGTTTAAACATGCATTTTACAGCGCGCAAATTTTTTGAGCGTGATTTGATAATGAATATGCTGGAAGCCGTTCGCTCTGGCCATTCGCTGTCAGGCGCACCCATACAGCGCGGAACCTGTCAAACAGCGACTCCTAACCACGTATTCAACATTACCGCACACCGACTGAGTCGTTGTCAACAAGCGAACTACGGCCAAGCACAGCGAATACTAGCGGGCGCTGTGAAAATCACGCTACTGGCGCTCATCTGTCGCTACCTGGCGCTATTAATAAATCGGCCTCTAATTATCTTCAGGGCCCCCAGGTGGTTTGCAAATCCCCGGCCGTGGCGGTGAGTGTGCATTTTACTGGCATCTGATAACCTAATCGGGAAGGGTTGTCTATATAATTTGCACAATAACATGACTCATTTGTGATCAATAACCTGGTTAATACTTGTGTAAAAAAAAAAACAGCTACGATGCTCAAGTGGTTATTAATTCTTTCATCTTTAACCCTAACAGCACACAATAAACTAATAGCATCCATCATTTTGCTGGTTAAACGTCTTTTTCCTCTCACATGCACAATCAGAGCGCACCTGATACATTATTACTTTCTAATTAAGGGCATCCAACCCCAAACAGGCTCCATTTATTTACAATCCATACTACAATATTTGAGTTTGGCCACTCAAATCAGGCGCAGCCAAACAGATTTTCTTCCAGCGCTGGCCTACACTGATTTGTTGGGCATTTAGATAGGCTGGGGGTAGCAGCGTATCGCAGACTGAATGGAGATGGGCTATGAGGCTGCTCATGCTTCTATTGGCTGGAGCTCCATACTGATTATACATCAGTATGCGTGGCACCAGGGCCGCGTCAGCACCTGGCAAGGCGGGGCAGCTGCCAGGGGCCCTCACTCTCTGGGGGGCCCACTGACAGGGCCAGCCTTTGGCGTGTGCGATGGCGCTTGACCAGCGGTGGACTGGGAGGGCACTGCCGCAGCTGGTGCCTACATCTCCTCGAATGGCAGTGAAGGAAGTGCTGGGTTTTTCTCTGCTTTTATGTTGCCCACCCAGCTGATTTCCTATCCCAGTCTGTGATACCCTACTGTGTGAAACCCCCTGGGATTGCTGGCATACCCACTATGCAAGCAATTCTACCCCTGGGTTTTGGTCCGCTTAACAGCGGCATCATAATTTGGGATGTCCCTGTTTGTGAAGTAACTCAACAGAAACTCAAACTGGCAACCCCACAGTGCATTCACCAGTTTGAGAAAAGTAATGAAAAAAAGGGGGGGTGGTGTCACACAGGGGCATTCAAAATCAGGAGAATCTAGATTTGCTTAGTCTCTGAGATCAGGATTAAAGGGGTTTGGTGCGCTTCAAAGTAGACCAAATAGCAACCAAAGTAGTGGTCCAAATAGCATGATCCTTAGGGGGGTATCCAGATTTGGGACATCTCTTGGGTATGTGACGCAACTCTTCACCACAAAGGGGCCCACTGAGACCATGCCGCCCAAGGGCCTGCATACAGCTGGAGCCGGCCCTGCGTGGCACATGCCACTGATTGGATGAGAGCCTGTGTCTGTGCCGTGGGGAGGGTGGAAAGGTGCGTTTTTAGGGATACACAGGGTTCACACAGCAAAGTGGACCAAAAACCAGGATGGTCAAAATCCTGGGTTTTGGTCCACTTTAAGAGGAAGTTGTAAGGCAGTGTTTCCCAACCCTTGCCTGGAGAGCCACCAACAGGTCATACTTTGCATATCTGCACCACCCCAAACATATAGATAGATAGAAAGATAGATAGATATGGATAGATACAGATATGTGAGATGACAACTGCTTTTCATTTTTACAGACCAATTGCAAAGATATTTGCCGACCTCGTGACATTTACATTTGTGGTTGAAACTATGAATAGAAACAAGATTTTACCCAACATGACTTTGGGTTATTTTATATGTGACAACTGTGGAGACGCGACACAGACTGTGTATAATATTCTGCAAACTCTGTCTGGATACAAGAAGGAGGCTCCGAACTATTCGTGCAGCAATGAGGGTGAGGTCATCGGCTTTGTGGGCAGTAATTTCGCTATGGCAGAGTTAATCAGAACATTAGGCTACTCACAGGTAAGAGGGCACCTTATGCAATCTTTTATAATACATCACCGAGAGGGACCCTCAAACCTGCAGCACCTACGCGCCCATAGCTACCATGCCACTTCCAAAGGGTGAAGGTCCCTGCAGGTGCTGGGGGTTTGACGGTGCTGCGGGTTCAAGGGTCCCTCTGGGTGATGTATTATTGAAGATTGCATAATTATTATTGGTCCTTGTATTATCTATTGTTATTGCACATGTGGTTATTTATAGATATTTATGGAGATTTCATTGCTGGCTATTTCGGGATAGCTTGTGGCATGTTGCACCTTATTTTTCTACTTTGGTTTTAAACTACGTGTGCACGTTCTTTTCGCCCCTAGCGACGTCACTCTGGGCTGCCTGTGTGAGGTGAAATCCCCTCCCTGGGTTCCTGTCCAAAGAGCCCATGTACTTCTTTAGGGACATTTAATACCCAGAATAAAAAAACTCCAGAAGAAGCGATAAATACTATGTATAAAATAACCCCTATGCTTTCAAGTAAGTGCACTCATAATACCTTTCAATAAAGTATGTGGAAAACGAAATTATACAATATAAACTTATTCTACAATTTATGTTTTGTAGTGTATATAAATGGTGTACTGATGAAGCACATTTAGTGCAAAACGCATTTACGCCTAAAGGGTAGAAATCCTTTGCTACAACTGTGGACTTCTTGCTACAATCTGAATACTTGCTACATAACTGAACCAACAAAGAGATGTACAAGAAATAAATGAAAAATGGAACACTAAGATACAGTTTGTTGTAATCATAATTTTTTAATCATTTAATTTTTACTTTTTCTTTTTGTAAAATGAATGCTATATGTGCAATATGTACCAAATGTTAACGCTAAACATTTGAAAATACCCCAATTTTTGTACCCCCACCTAATCCAATCAGTGAAAGGGTGAGGGATAGAAACCCCTCTCCCATACATGACACGGGTTTCACAACCTTGAAAAGACACAATAAAGGAGCTGACTTCCTCCCCCCCAAAAAAATTGAGGGAATCACAACTTGGTGATATTCGCTCTTTTCCTCCCCCCCCCAAACCTGTTTTTCCGTGTTGCATGTGTAGATTTTACATCAGAGTGGTGCGGTCGGTTGGGGTCAGCTAGTTGTTCTGATCTTTATGAGTGTATTCAATTTGTGTCCTTGCACGCCTGGTGTGGCGAATTTACGTTTTGTGGTGCAGCTCTCCTTGTTTCTTGGTTTTTTACTTAGATTTGGTCCACGATTAAAAAACGTACAGTGGTGGGGTTACCTATTGGCTTGTACGGAAACCATCTGAACTGCCCTGCATCCCTCATCACTGCCCACCGTGCAAACCCATCATTGGGCGGTTATGTGGGGGAGAGGAATGACAGACAGTAACGAGGCAATGTATGTGGATATGTGCAACCCCTTGTTGAAAATTGTGATGTTAGCACTGGTGAAAAGAATACTGTTTGGGTGCAGAGGTCCATTTAGGGTGGAGGTCACCTAAGGAGAAGCCTGTCTTTAGTTAAAATTAACTCAGATCCAAAACCTACGTGTTATTTTTATTTATTTCCTCTCTATCACAAAGATTATTTTTATTTAAGGGTAGCATGTGTTTAGAAGCACCTTAGACCTTAAGGGAACCAGCATGGAATGGGTTTGTCTACCTTGGGGAGCAACAGGGTCTGGTGCCTCTTCAAAATTTTTGATCCTCAATTCTTTCCAATCTTCGCCTTATATTTAGGACAGTGTAATGGTGTTTTTAGAGATGAGCGAACTTTTGAAAAATTCGATTCAACTGATTTGCCGAATTTTCTGACAAAAATCGATTCGACCTGAATTTATTCGCGATGAATCGCTATTAAAAAGGGCTATTTCTGAGCCTCCTAGAGCCTCAATAGGGTTGTAAACCATTCTGCCTTGCTGTAACACGCAGAGGATGCGTGCTGGGTTAGTGAAATAATACTGTAAATAATTATCACATGCAGATCAGAGGCATCGCTAATAGAATCGCAGAGCGGCAGAATTGCAGAGAGTTGAGGTGGCATCACTATAAGGGGCCCCTATAGTGTCTGAAAAACACACCCTGGAGGTGGCAGCAGCAGGAGGTCAAAAATTAGCTGAACCACACCCTGGAGTTGCAAGCAGCAGCAGCAGGAGCCCAAACATTGCTTTAAAGAGACACTGGAGTTGGCTACAGGAGCCCAAAATTGGATGAATCACACACTGGATTTGCAAGCAGCAGCAGGAGCCCAAACATTGCTTTAAAGAGACACTGGAGTTGGCTGCAGGAGCCCAAAATTGGATGAATCACACACTGGAGTTGCAAGCAGCAGCAGCAGCAGGAGCACAAACATTGCTTTAAAGAGACACTGGAGTTGGCTGCAGGAGCCCAAAAATTGGATGAATCACACCCTGGAGTTGCAAGCAGCAGCAGGAGCCCAAACATTGCTTTAAAGAGACATTGGAGTTGGCTGCAGGAGCCCAAAAATTGGATGAATCACACCCTGGAGTTGCAAGCAGCAGCAGCAGCAGGAGCACAAACATAGCTTGAAAGAGACACTGCAGTTAGCTGCAGGAGCCCAAAAATTGGATGAATCACACCCTGGAGTTGCAAGCAGCAGCAGGAGCCCAAACATAGCTTGAAAGACACGCTGGAGTTGGCAGCAGGAGCCCAAAAATTGGCCTAAAGACACACCCTGGGGTTGGCAGCAGCAGGAGCCCAAACATTGGCTGAAAGAGACACTGGAGTTGGCAGCAGCAGGAGCCAAAACATAGCTTGAAAGAGACACTGGAGTTGGCTGCAGGAGCCCAAAAATTGAATGAAAAACACACCGTGAAGTTGCAAGCAGCAGCAGCAGGAGCCCAAACATAGCTTGAAAGAGACACTGGAGTTGGCAGCAGGAACCCAAAAATTGGCCTAAAGACACACTGCAGTTGGCAGCAGCAGCAGGAGGACAAAATTTGGCTGAAAGGCACACCCTGAAGTTGGCATCAGCAGGAGCCCAAAAATTGGCTGAATGACACCCTGTAGTTGCAAGCAGCAGCAGCAGCCCAAACATAGCTTAAAAGACACACTGGCGTTGGCAGCAGGAGCCCAAAAATAAGCTGAATTACACCCTGGAGTTGCAAGCAGCAGCAGCTGAAGGAGCCCAAACATTGCTTTAAAGAGACACTGGAGTTGGCTGCAGGAGCCCAAAAATTGGATGAATCACACCCTGGAGTTGCAAGCAGCAGCAGCAGGAGCCCAAACATTGCTTTAAAGAGACACTGGATTTGGCTGCAGGAGCCCAAAAATTGGCTAAATCACACCCTGGAGTTGCAAGCAGCAGCAGCAGGAGCCCAAACATATCTTGAAAGACACACTGGAGTTGGCAGCAGGAGCCCAAAAATTGGCCTAAAGACACACCCTGGAGTTGGCAGCAGCAGCAGGAGCCCGAACATAGCTTGAAAGACACACTGGAGTTGGCTGCAGGAGCCCAAAAATTGGATGAATCACACCCTGGAGTTGCAAGCAGCAGCAGGAGCCCAAACATTGCTTTAAAGAGACACTGGATTTGGCTGCAGGAACCCAAAAACCCAAGAGCCCAAGAACATCTTGTCTGCGCTGCGACAAGGAAGCCTGAGCCATGCATCCTGCCATGGCACACGTGTTCAATCTAGATGTCAAGACAACTAACAATGCGAAGGAAACTTTGCATGCACTTCAGGCACTCCTACACCGCCAAGCACACCCTTCTTGAGCTTCAGCGTCAGAACGGTGTCCCCCAGCATAGTCTGATTTGCGATGTTTCCACCCATTGGAATTCCACCCTCCATATGCAGGATCGACTATAGGAACAGAGAAAAGCCATCACTGATTTCTTGATGATCCAAACAGATAGGGAGACTCCCCTGTGTAACTTCAATGTAAACCAGTGGAAGCTCATATGTGACACCTGCCATTTGCTCAGGCCCTTTGAGGAAGCTACTTTATTAGTCAGTCGCCAGGACTATGAGATGAACGACTGGTCAGGGCAATAGAGACATGGCGCATACATTTCACAGCCACATGAAGCCTGTGGGGGCTGAAGTGGAGGAGGAGGAGGTGGGGCACAGCGAAGCACAGTTTAGGTTTGACAAAATGACCATTTTATCTAGTCATCTGACAGGAGAGGAGGAGCAGGAGCAGCCAAAGGAGCTAGAGGGTTGTGAGGAAGGCGAGACAGAGGACACAGACACACCGTGGCAGTTTGCAGTGGAGATGGAGACAGGTAGTCCCTCCGAGTCACTTGCACAAATGGCACGATGCATGCTCACGTGCTTGCGTAGTGACCACAGAATTGTCTCCTTTTGTCAGCGGGATGACTTCTGGCTCTCCACCTTATTGGACCCTCGCTTCTGGCACAAAATGGGGGCATTTTTTACACCCACTGAGCGGGAGGACAAACTGACCTACTACAGAGACATGCTATATAGTCAGTTGGGCGATGTCTATCTGCGCCATGGTCCATACTCTCGCAGGTCTGACTCGGGGGGACCTCTGCGCTCACCTTCCACTGCCATGGCTGCTGGGGGGTGGCAGCAGCACAAGCAGCTCCATCAGCAGCAGCATCAGTCTTCAGTCGCTAATGAGTAGCTTTCTACACCCGCATAGTGAGGCTACTCATGAGGAGCAGGAAGACCTGGAGCAGGACCTGAACCAGCAGGTCATGTCATACCCTGACATGACCATGCCAACACACCTTGAGGATCCGCTGGACTTCTGGGAAGCCAAACTTGACTTGTGGCCGCAACTAGCAGAGTTTGCCCTGGAAAAGCTGTCCTGCCCGGCCAGTAGTTGATTTAGATGGCAACTGGACTGCTCTTTATTATGCTGCAAAATGGCAAATTTACCCCACAATATAAGCTATTGCCCCTCCGATTTACACAGGGGCTGCTCTATATTATGCTGCAATATGGCAAATTTACCTCACAGTATAAGCTATTGCCCCTCAGATTTACACAGGGGCTGCTCTATATAATGCTGCAAAATGGCAAATTTACCTCACTATATAAGCTAATGCCCCTCAGATTTACACAGGGGCTGCTCAATATTGTGCTGCAAAATGGCAAATTTACCTCACTATATAAGCTAATGCCCCTCAGATTTACACAGAGGCTGCTCTATATTATGCTGCAAAATGGCAAATTTACCTCACAATATAAGCTATTGCCCCTCAGATTTACACAGGGGCTGCTCAATATTTTGCTGCAAAATGGCAAATTTACCTCACAATATAAGCTATTGCCCCTCAGATTTACACAGGGGCTGCTCTATATTATGCTGCAAAATGGCAAATTTACCTCACAGTATAAGCTATTGCCCCTCAGATTTACATAGGGGCTGCTCTATATTATGCTGCAAAATTGAAAATGTACCTCACAGTATAAGCTATTGCCCCTCAGATTGACAAAGGCAGACCAAAACCAATTCAAAATGCAATACTTTGATTAAGCTGAGGAAGGATGAACAAGCATATTTAGTATAACAGATAGGCTGCTAAGTGCAAGTTTGGGATGCCCTGCAGCCTAGTGTTTTGGCAGCAGGACAAAAACCAATTCAAAATGCAATACTTTGATTAAGCTGAGGAAGGATCAACAAGCGTATTTAGTATAACAGATAGGCTGCCTAATGCAGGTTTGGGATGCCCTGCGGCCTGGTGTTTTTTTTTGTTAAAGGCAGACCAAAAGCCAATTCAAAATGAAAAACTTTGATTCAGCTGAGGAAGGATCAACAAGCGTATTTAGTATAACAGATAGGCTGCTAAGTGCAGGTTTGGGATACCCAGGTGGGCTGGTGTTTTTTTTTTTGTTAAAGGCAGACCAAAAAATATTTAAACTAATCCAGTTATATTATGATGAATGCTTGTGTGTAACAGATAGGGTTAAATAAGCCACTGAATAGATGGCATGCACAGTGGCAAGGCAGATTTACAGCACAAAGAACTGAAATTGAATTGAAAACTGATCTGGCTAATGAAAAAAAAAAATTTTCACTGTCACTTCTAAGCTGTCCCTGGCTGGATGGTTCCGGTTTTTCCCTATCTTTCTCTATCTTTCTCTATCTTTCCCTGGCTCTGCCTACCTCTCTGTCTGCCTCTCTGACTCTCCCTACCTATCTCTAACTCTCTGTCCCTGTCTCTAACGATCTGTGCTCTGGCCGCAATGCAAGGCTGAAATGCGCACAAGCAAGATGGCCGCCGCTTTATATAGCACGGTGACGTCACCGGGCTTCCTGGCTGCTGATAGGCTGCATGTGACTTACCCTATAATTGAAATAAATGGAGTTTAAAGGAAAACTTTGATCGATCGAATCGCTGGGAAATTCGGATTCGTTCAGAATCGAATTTTCCATGAAATTCGGAACGAATCCGGGTTCGTCCGGATCGATTCGCTCATCCCTAGTTGTCTTGTTTAACCATCTTCCTTCTAATTTTTGGATATTAATGTATATAGTTGGGGTTGGCTTGAGGTTTTAGGGTAAGAATGGGGTGAGCTTGGGCCTGATGCTCTAGTTCTAGTTGTTTATGATGCCCATTCGGAAAACATTATTTATGTATAGTCATATGGATTTAACATTGGGTGCCAAGTTTATGAGGGATCAAAGGAAACCTTGAACCTTAATGGGTGGGGGGTGTTGTCTGGTTTCTTTTGTGGTTCACTTTTTGAGAAAATATTTCAGTTTGGTTTATATCTTATTTTACATGGTTAATAATACCATAAATAGATATTTATGCAGGCTGTCCACTCTAAATTCACCTGTAAATCTTTCTAAAGCCTTCAGGCATTTCAAGTGAATATGTTTCCAGGAGACAGATTTCTCTCCACCACCTCAGCCCCTAGGTACTTTAATGTACATTATCACCAGGTGTAATTAGCCTCTGCTAAGACTTAACAATGTGGTATAGGTATAACTTTGATAAAAAGGTCCCCTTTGTTTATTTAAACCAGATCTCTGATACAGAGACTAGATATTTGCTATTACATGGGAAAATCATGGACCAGGAGATCACAATTCTGTCTTACTATCCACCAAATGTGAAGAAGCCCCTTCTTTTGCAGATTTTCTGATATTGTAAAAGAATATGGTGGTGGCTTGATCCTCCTCTCTGGTGACTCCACTAACATAATTCCGCAGCACGCACTAGGAGGAAGGAGCTGACAAGTCCACGTCATATAACTCTGCCCCTCTTAACCTGTGAACCAATCAGCTTGCACTAGCTATCTCCTAGGCAACGGAATCGTGGCCCCGTGCGCCCCCCTTCCCCAAACTCCATGGCGTCTGCGATAGCCAAGTTGGGGTTGGCTGGCCGGCAGGTGACGCCGCTGGCTGGTGATGTCACGGGTCGGCCCGGAAAAGCCCGCCATTAGGTCCGTATTAAAATACCCTCCCCGCAGCCTCTCACTAGCATCGCTCTTCAGCCTCCCTGAGGAAAAAGCCAGCGGGGTCTGAAACATTGGAGTTTGTGCCTGCTCAAGCTGTAATGTATCTACTTTCCTTCCAAATTCGCTTTAACTTTGGTTTCTGGACGATTGCTTTTGAAAGCCTGACTTGGACATTCATGCTCATTTAGCTGTACGCTGTCTATTAGAACTAACGTTTACTGAATGCTTTGGTGGCCATTTAGTATATTACAGCAGACCTTTCTCATTGGTACTACACTGAATGCATGATTTTCTGTGAATTTTGCGATTTGAACAACTATTACCCTAATGTGTGTGTGTTTGATATTTATGTGATATATTGTATATATATATTTTTTGTCACGTATAATACACGAATCAATTGAATCTAAAAAAACCTTGGTAGTAGGTGTGCTTTTCCTCAACAATAGTTTTAATTGTGTTTTTTTTGGATTTAATTCTGTTGGATACTTTGGAGCACCCAGTTACAGATGCGGGTATGCGAAAATAATTGACACTATGGGTCCTCAGAGGTCCATTTTAGTGGTCCTTTAACCCTTTTAGTGCCAGCTATGTGAGTCTCACATAGCTGACTTTAAACCCCCACAGGCCAGGTCTTCTCTTGACCCGGGGGGCATCCCCCCCCCCCCCCCCCCCGGGGCTCTTCTTGCTTCAGGAGGGCGCCCGAAATAGTTTCTCACCTGCGGCTGCTATGCCTTCCCCATTGACAATGTGGCATTCCCCTCACCTGACCCCATAATGGCAGGGTGGCATCCCCCCATTCCCATAGACAGTGTGGCATTCCTCCCATCCCATTCCCCATAGACAGTGTGGCATATCCCTCCTACTTTTCTGCATAGGCAATGTGGCATTCCCCTATCCCATCCCCATAGGCAGTGTGGCATTTCCCCCTCCCATGTCCCATAGGTTAGTGTGGCATTTCCTCACATATGCATCGCTTCCGATGTCCGTCCACGCTGCATGTCTCCACCGATGCCTTTTCTCTGGCAGCATCTGCACACACAGGGCAAACACACCGCTTCGTTCAGCGGGTGTGGCCAAATTCCCACCCGCTTAATGAAGCCCGGTGTGTACGTTGTGTGTGCTGGAGAAGAAGCAACGGCAGCCAGGACAATGTGGACTGCGGGGTAGCGTGAATGGGGGGGACATTGGGAGCGATGGATGTAAGTTTACATTTTTTGTTGTTTTTTTTACATTTACCCGATATGATGCACTGACACCTCCCCTTTTGGGAAAAATAAGGCCCTTATTCATCAAGCGATAGCGCCAGGTAGTGTCTGACGAGCGCCAGGTAGCCTAACGGCGACTACTGACTCAAGTACGCCCGGCGGCGGTCACAATGACGCATTTATCAAGCAAAATGAGGCTAGCGCCGGCGAGAGCGACGGCTAGCGCGGCATTCATCATGAAGCCGCCTGGACTGAACAGCGCCGCTGCAAATTCCCTCACAGCGCCAGGTATGAGCTGTCGCTCCCTGGCGATGTCCAATGCATTTCAATGGAGCAATCTATAATTATTCATAAATAATTGGTTTTTTTTTTTTGGTTTTTTTTTAATGTCAAAAAATCGGAGACCACTTCTGCAATGTTAGGATTTATTTTTAAGTCAAAAAAAAAAAAAAAAAATATGTGCAGAATTGATCTAACAGGTCTGAGATTAATGTATTCATATTACAAAATGATTCTAAAAACATGTATAATGTTACATTCAAAAAATATGGTTGTTTAGGGGTTAAAAACTAGTTAATACACATCGCCGCCAGCGCTCTGGGGTTTAAACAAGGAATGGACAGCGACAGCACATTCGGAGCGTGATTTGTTGATGAATATGAAGCTAGCCGTTCGCTCTGGCCATTCGTTGTCAGGCGCTCACATACAACGCTGGACCTGTGAAACAGCGACCCCCCAGCCCCTATTCAACATTACCGCACACCGACTGAGTCGCTGTCATCAAGCTAATGCCGGCCAAGCACAGCGAATACTGGCTGGCGCTGAAAAAATCACGCTACAGTCGCTCATCTGTTGCTACCTGGCGCTATTGATGAATCGGCCTCCCCGTGTGTCTTATAGGACAAAAAATACGGTATGTTCATCAAGTTCAACCAAGGGATAACAACTAATAGTAACTGGTAATGTTACATTCTGCTATAAAGGCATCTAATCTTTTTTGAAGCTGACTGCTGTTGATGCTGTAACAAACTTCTGTGGGAGGCTATTCCACAAATTTATAGTTCTCAGGCTAAAAAATGATTGTAACCTCTGGAGATTTAATCTTTTTTTTCGAGACAGAGGTAATGCTACTTGGCATTGAAAAGTGAATATTAGCTTCTATTTCATTGGTATCTCACTCAAAAAAGTGTCCTTTTATGGTCCTGGGGCTTTTGTGCTGTGCTTTATGTGGTGTTTTGGATCAGGATCCTTGCTCCATACAATTTGGGACTGCTCCACAAAAAGATATGTAATGAGGTCAAAAATAGAATCAACAACACTATTTTTGACAAAAAGGAAACATCCATCCTATTGGACCGCCTAATTAAGTTCCGTAAGACCAGGAAGCCTTAGCAGAGCTATACTGACATTTTGAGCTATTCAGAAGATCTTTTGAACACCATCGCATTAGAGGTCAGTGTTAAGGTATTGCTTTGTTGGTATCTGGTCCTGGAGAGCCTTTTCCCACACATTAATGAGATAATGTACCTAATAATGCTTTGTCAGCACTATGTTAAAGCTTTTATTTTTGCCCTACACATATGTATAATTAAGCTTTGCCTCACATAAGGTGTGCAGCCATTATCAAATTCCCGAATAGGTATTTAGCTACAGATCAAACAATCTTCAAAATGACTATATAATGTATCTATTAAAATTAAGAATAGATTACCGCGCTATATTATAACTATTCCCATAAGCTCCTTCTTTTTTACAAGGTAGCACTGCTCGACGTGTTAGAAATCTGAATATCCCACAGATCTTAGTACTGATTAACTCTAATGGTATGACACAGAGCAGTTAGATTAACGTCCATCAACTTAATTAGTCATTAGAACATTGTGACATGAATAGAAAAGTCCCACTGGTATCCCTTAGATTCAAGCGCGGTGTAGCCGTGGCTGAGATATTCTTCAAATCACCAATACGCGTGCCCACCACCTCTTAGGTTATGCGCTTACCAGAAGGGGATTTGGTTAATCGCCTTAATTATACTTTATGTTTCCAAACAGATTCCTCTTGTGTAGGATTAAAATATTTCCTTTGCGAACTCCTCTTAAAATAAATGCATCACACTCTGCTCCTTCTTTAAAAATACCTGGGTGGTATACATGTGCCTTCACAAGGGCTCGTTTAGGGTTCCACCATATAAAAACAAAGAAGGAGATAGAGGGATCTAGCGCAATATGTTTTTAATATTAGATTAAAAATTTTCTAATTAATCTAAATTAATCTAATATTAAAAACATATTGCGCTAGATCCCTCTATCTCCTTCTTTGTTTTTATATGGTGGAACCCTAAACGAGCCCTTGTGAAGGCACATGTATACCACCCAGGTATTTTTAAAGAAGGAGCAGAGTGTGATGCATTTATTTTAAGAGGAGTTCGCAAAGGAAATATTTTAATCCTACACAAGAGGAATCTGTTTGGAAACATAAAGTATAATTAAGGCGATTAACCAAATCCCCTTCTGGTAAGCGCATAACCTAAGAGGTGGTGGGCACGCGTATTGGTGATTTGAAGAATATCTCAGCCACGGCTACACCGCGCTTGAATCTAAGGGATACCAGTGGGACTTTTCTATTCATGTCACAATGTTCTAATGACTAATTAAGTTGATGGACGTTAATCTAACTGCTCTGTGTCATACCATTAGAGTTATATAATGTATCGAGGCTATGCAAACGCAAATCTGCAACTACCTTTTATTTTCTGTGTGTGTTTATGATTCTATTTTTTTATATATGTTTAAAATTTTGAACATGAGTGACTCAATGCAGCACCAGGAGAAAAAGTGTGCCACTCTCAGGAGAGAAAACTGCCATTCACTTAAAAGTAGTGCACCTTTTCTCAAGATGCTGAATAGTCTATTGCCAGGGAACTGTGGGGTGTGGGGGGGGGGGGGCAGTAGGTTAGCTAGGTACAAAATATTAATTATATTTACATTTTGAGCTGTGAGGAGATTAATGACATATAAGGGCTGAAACCTGCGAGACCTATGTTTGCATGGATGAGAAAATAGTAGCATCTGCATGCGGAATGGTCGGGAATATCTGTGGGAAAGGCAGATATGTGAGAACACATGTATCTATTAGCCGATATGCTTATGGATATACAATTCGACACGTGCTTTTTATGCTAAGCAGATCTATAAGCATCTACAGTATGCAAAAAGTTCTTTACTGTTTTTAGACTGTATTATGTTTTCTTTATTTGATCTTATTGTCATATGTATTATTTATGTCAATTCTAACTTGTCTTTCCTTTCACCCCTTTTTTTTAAATGATTTAATCAATTAATGTTAAATGTTTATGTGTTACGTGTATTGATATTTGTTTCACAATAAATTGTTTTCTGATGTGTATTTGTTTCTCTAAAGTATCTATCTCTTAATTGTTATTTCTGTTTTCTAAATTCTAGTGGTCTTTTAAAATACTTTTGTATGAAGAGTCCCTCTCAACTCAGCCAACATCCCCCCTGAAATGTACCTAGCTAAACTATTGCCCCCCCAACAGTTCCCTGGCAATATACCATTGAGCATCTGGAGAAAAAGTGCTCTACTTAATGAATGGCAGTTTTCTCTCCTGAAAGTAGCGCACTTTTTCTCCCGGTGCTGCATTCAGTCCCTCCTGTTCAAAATGTAAAACATATATAAAGCAATAGAACCATATACACACACACACACAAAATAAAAGGTAGATGCAGATTTGCGTTTGCATAGCCTAGGTACTTTAGGTAGTCATTTTGAAGATTGTTTGATCTGTAGCTAAATACCTATTAGGGAATTTCAGAGTTCCTGCGTGAGGCTAAGCTTAATTATACATATGTGTTGGGCAGAAATAAAAGCTTTAACATAGTGCTGACAAAGCATCATTAGGTACATTATCTCATTAATGTGTGGATATCCGGTATCCACCAAAAGTGTGCAATAATTGTTTTAGTTGCTGTTAAGATGTGCTTGATAAGACCAAATAGAAGGGTTTCAGGTTAAGTTAAGGCACAGCACATGCTGTTGGGCTCAGCTTCAGGCCTGTGGCCTTATTTATAATAATGTAAACCCTCATCCAGAATTGCCCAACCACCCTGCAATCCCACCAAATATGCAAGTGGGACCCTGGGAGATGACAACCCCTAAAGCATTCTGGAGGGTGGGAGGAAAAGAATTTATGTATCCTCTCCGGGACCAGATACCACTGAAGCAATACCTTAACACTGACCTTTAATGCAATGGTGTTAGAAAATCCTGTGAGCAAGATTTTCCGAATAGCTTTCCATTCATTGTCAGAAAAGGACAAGTCCAAGGCCCACTTATCAGTATACGTTGAAAGGAGGGCCGAAAATGCATCACTAAGCCAATTGTAGACTAAGGAGATAGCTCACCTCCCCAGAGGGTTTGCTCCGTAGCTATTTACCTATTAGGGAATTTGAGATGGGCAGCAAAACATATGTGAGGCAAAGCCTAATTATACGTATGTTTTGGACATAAATAAGAGCATTAACATGCTGACAAAGTATCATTAGGCACATACGTACATTAGAAAAACAATTACAAACACAGTAACACTTTTTGAGCATTCATTCCCAACCTTACCGTGTAAGATGGATCGAGCCCACTATCTACACTAATAGACACTATGAAATCAAGAGAGAAAAAGAAAAAAAATAGAGAAAAAATTAGAAAGAACAAGAGAAAGTAAAGCCTCATCCAGAATTGCCCAACCACCCTTCAATCCCACCAAATACGCATGTGGGACCCTGAGAGAGGACAGCCCCTAAAGCATTCTGGAGGGTGAGAGGAAAATAATTTATGTATCCTTTCGGTGTTAAGCAATACCTTAACACTGACCTCTAATGTGTTGGTGTTCAAAAATCCTGTGAGCAAGATCTTCCGAATAGCTTTCCATTCACTGTTAGAAAAGGACGAGTTAAGGGCAGAGGCCCATTTATCAGTATACATTGGAAGGAAGGCCGAAAAAATGCATCACTAAGCCAATTGTAGACTAACAAGACAGCTCACCTCCCCAGAGGGTTGTCCTGGCACAATTTCTCAAATGCCAAGAGGCAAAATGGGGTGGTACCTATCTTGTTATTTGTCTTAAAATAGTGGCTAATATGAAAGAGGTGAAAAATCTCTGGGAATATCCCTGGTGGACCCGAGACAAGAAAAACGTATAGCCTCATTTGTCAGGGATAGTTCTTTAATCATCATCCTGTTATCTCTCCACCAGGGATATGAGATCGATTCTGAAATACCAGGGGGAAATTCCAGATTTCCTAAGATAGAGAGCAAGGGGCAGCGTGCTGACATTAATAACCCAAGGGTCTTTTATGGCTTCCAGACCCAGAGTAAGTGTAGTTGGACAGGATTTTAAATAGATTTATAGGCAGAAGGGTATAGCCATAATACATTTTAGATATAGATGGGGATGCAGTAGGACTCCCTAATGTCAACCCAAAGGGGCCTGGACACTTGTAAGGCTGAAATCTTTGCAACCTGGCAAGTGCAGTAGTTTTGTGACAATTTAGGGACACCCAGCCCTCACAATGCCTTGGCCCTATCATTGCTTGTGCTACGCGAGACCTCTGGCTTCCCAATATGAATTTGTTCATGGCAGATTGGAGACCTTTCAAGACAGCGGCAGAAATCGCTACTGGCAGCACAGTAATTCTTCCCAAGACTGAGTTTGGCTCAACTCGTTAACGGGGACTGAAGGGTTTTAACATCAATGGATAATTGGCCAAATAAAGAGAATTGTAATCATTAGTCAAATAGACGGCTAAGTATTTAATGGACAGTTGCTGCCATTGGAAATCAAAAAATGCTTTAATAGAATTCACCACTATTCAGAAGAGAGATGTTTTGGGCTTGGGATTTGGCAGGTAATTTGGAGCCCTGATTAAATGGTGAATTTGTTCAGCATCGCAAACAGGTTCGGCAGTGATGTTAATGGATCAGTAACCACCATCAAAATATCATCAGTAAAGAGCGATAGTTTGAGCTCATATCCAGCAACCCTATATCCTGCCACATCTACATTCATCTCAATAGCAAGGCCAAACAAAAGGGGGGATAGGGTGTATCCCTGCCTGATTCCCCTACCTATTGCGAAGCTTTCAGAATGATAGCCAGAATACTTTAGAAGCGCTCCCGAGCGCGAGTATAAGGATAGAATCCAGTTAATAAATTTAGAGCCTAATCCCCATTTCCTCAGAATTAAATTAAGTAATCCCAAGCAACAGTATCAAATTCCTTACAAATGTCTAAGGCCAGTATCATTGCTTGCGGCCTTTCCTTTTTTGCATGATACACTAGGTTTATAATGTTCCGGATGTTATATACTGCTTGACACTGTGGTATAAAACCGACATCCTCTTCAGAGATCAAAGAAGTAATGTATATATTAAGGCGGGAAGCAGGAATCTTGACCAGGATCTTGATATCGACATTCAATAAGGAAATGGGTCTAAAATTGGACAAGGATGCCAATTCCTTACAGCATTCAAAGCCAGGACCAGGTGAGGAGATGAGCTTTAAGCAAATTTTTTATAATTTGTTATAATAATGTGCAGTAAATCTGGGCCTGGTTGCTTGCCTATTAAGGGCCTCTTGCACTATAGCTAATTCAGTGGGTCTGTCTAAAGATTCTGGCCTCACAAGGAAGGGAAGTAGGTGTATTTGAGAAAATAAGTCCATCCCCACTTTCTCATCTAAGGGAGTCTTATGGAGATCTTCAAAATGCTTATGGAAAGTCACCACAACTTTCAGATGGTTGCTGGATATCAGTGGTTTTAATATGAATTAGTTTAGGTTTCAGATGCCTCTTAATTAGAGATGAGCGAACCGGTTCGGACGAACCGGAATTCGCTCCGAATTTCAGGAAATATTCGATTCGGCACGAACCCGAATATTTTGTGGTTCGTGCCGATCGAATTTTTCCTGAAATTAAAAAAAAAAAATGCCGGCATGGTGGGAGTGGGCCGGCCGGCCCGCTCCCACCATGCCGGCATTTTAAAAAAAAGGCAAACACTTACCTGCAGGTCCGGAGCGTGGAGGCCTGCGCCGCTCTCAGCTGTCATCTGAGGGCGCGTCATCATGAAGGGCCCTGCTCCCACCATGCCGGCAAAAATGCTTTTTTTTTTTTTTTTTTTTTTTTAAATGCCGGCATGGTGGGAGCGGGCCGGCCGGCTCCCACCATGCCGGCATTTTTGATGGGGAACTTCGTAAAAGCTCGATTCGGCCGACCCCGAATTTCTTTGTGAAATTCGGCGAATCGGCCGAATCGAACTTTTCAAAAGTTCGCTCATCTCTACTCTTAATCTCCTAGCCAAGATGGTGTTAGGTTTATTGTTAGCTTGGTACAATTTGAATCTAGACTGTTTAATTTGGCATTCGGCCTCAACAGATATGCAAAGGTTTTGCTTGGGTAAGAGACACCCTATTTTCTTTTGATGCATTCTCTTTGAAGGCCCCTAAAGTAGTATAGTATTTAGCTGTCAGATCTAGCACTTTTTCATAGATGGATTACTTACGATATGCCTCTTGGATAAGGATCCCCCTAACTACTGATTTGTGGGTCTCCCACAATATGGTATTAGATTCAACTGAACCTGAATTACATAGGAAGAAATCCTCCATCTCAGTTCCATTCCATATGAGGAGGCCTCTGCATCATAGAAGTCAAATCTAAGGCCACTAGATCAGGGGAGTAGCTAGGGGGATGCGGGGGGGGGGGGCATGTGCTCCAGGTACAGCAAGTCAGGGGGGTGCCAAAGGGGCATCTGACAACAGGTGGGGGCGCCATTTTGAATCTTTGCCCCGGGTGCCACAAAGCCTATCTACCCCTCTGCACTAGATCATGATCCAACCATACAATGAGGATTATACTGGTTTTAACAAGGTGTGGTAGGAAGGATTTCTGAAGAAAAATATGATCAATCCTATTATATACGTTATAAGGATAAGAGCAGTGAGTAAACTCCTGTAGGGTTGGGTGCATCTCTCTCTAAAATCTACCAATTGATGCTGGCTCAGTAAGGCTTGAAAAGATTAGAATATGAAAAAATCCTCAAAGAAAGCGCATTGATTTTTGGTTAAGAGAGTAATATACTGCAATAGTAATTGGTGAATCTTGTATGGAGCCCACTAAAATCAAGTACCCCCCTCCTCATCCCTTACCTCATGCTCCGGAGAAAACTGGACTGATCGTTTAAAAGCGAGATATTTAGAAGTGCATTTCCAGGAAGCCTATGATGATGCTTAGAAAGAGTGCATTTGTCTAAGGGCTTTAACACGTTTCTGGGACCCCCTGGAAACCTTGGACATATGGGAGACTAATTTGACAATCATCATAACAACTGTCCTGTTACGGGAATTAAACAAGATGAAGGAACTCATAATGAGAAAAGGAGACAGAGAGAGAACCCTAGTAGTGCAATGCAAAACAACCATAACAAATAAAGGCAGAAAATCGTCAAGACCTACTATTGTAGGCGCGACATCAGGAATAGGGGAAAAGAGTCCCCCTGGAGGGGGCACAAACGAATGACTACCTTTTCTCTGAATTCCAAGGGAAAAAAGGAGCACAGAGTGAGCATGTTTTTAATACCTGGAGTCCTGGCCCAACAATCATATACCTAAGCTAAAAAACAGATCTAAAATAAACAGTTTCATAACAATCAAATACATTTTACACAATAAGAGAGTGAAAAAGGGATGGGGCACATATCTAAACAAATATAAACATAAAGACCCATATATCTGGCAACCCGTACTGCCACGGAAATGGGAATAAATAACCCAATCACCCATGTACACATAGTTGGGGGGATAATATACTGAGCATTCTGCCATTTATGACTACTGTAAAGCAATAAACAATAACAGGAAGAGGTATTCTGGCCAACATAAACCCCGCTCAAACAAATGTGATAGCCGTAGGCAGTGTGCTTTGCTAGCTGGTGACTTATCAGATCTGCGTACTAATGCTGGGCTGATATTGCTCTTGTAGAGATGCTGTGCCAGTATTAACGCTTCTCTTTGGCAGCTGGATGCCCAGGGATGGTAGTTTCAGGCCCACGGCTTACATAACATATTCATAACATAAATGAGGAAAGCCTCATTTGGCCGCCATGGTCACATGGTAGCCGGCAGCCTTCACTGTGTATCCTGGTGCCATAAACCATGTGACCGGTGTCGGTAACCAAGTGACCCCGGTCAATTACCGGGCTCCAGTTCTCCAGAGGATTGATCTGAAAGGTAAGATTTCTTTATTTGAAATGGTTTATTTGCTGTCAAATGCGATTGGGCAGGCTGCAGCAATACCCCATAGACTTCTATGGGGGGGTTGTTCTG
Source organism: Gastrophryne carolinensis (assembly GCA_027917425.1). Classification (NCBI taxonomy): domain Eukaryota; kingdom Metazoa; phylum Chordata; class Amphibia; order Anura; family Microhylidae; genus Gastrophryne; species Gastrophryne carolinensis. The sequence continues at coordinate 14,295,899 of CM051234.1, read as the reverse complement.
GTTTAATGATTGTAAGCATAAAGTAATAGAAGAAGGAGTTCTGTATGTATTAAAGCTTGTTATATTTAGTATTAACCACACTTAAGATTGTATCTACATTTATTATTATTTACAATTGCCAAATGTATCCCCTTTTTGTATTATGCATGCATCCACTAAATGTTATAGAGTAGTTTGTCCCTTTACCTTGCAAGAAATAAGTCGGTGAATTCCTCCCAGCAGCGAGCCTAATATCAGCTAATGTAATGTAAGTGAAAAAGAAGCCTGACCCTTAACCTCCCTGGCGTTATGATTATATGTGCAATTTTGTACAAAAAATGTTACCATTACGTTTAAATCTGCCGCCCAGTTCCGCCCCCATGAGCCTCTGCGGCTCATCAGTCAGAGGGACACATGTGCCGGGGCTCTCACCTGCGATCACAGCGGGGACATCGCTGGATCGCAGGGAAAAGGTAAGGAGACTGCTCCTCTGCCTAATCTACCCCGAGCGTGACTCGGGGTTACCGCTACTTGCAGCGAAAATTAACCCCGAGTCACCGCCAGGGAGGTTAAAACAGAATTCCATATATCTATTAAGTTGGGGTCAATGGGATGCTCCCTGTATCTCTAGTGACATGGATCTGTGCTCCACCTTGTACTTGATGGCAGTTTTTTCTTAAACACAGTTTTTCACCCTGATGTGTTTCACCTAAGCTTCATAAGAGAGTAGAAAGTATTCATCGTGCTGTATTGCTGGATAGATAACTTGTACTGTAGTTAGGGTAGTATGTATGTGAAGGTGTGTGGTTCAAGTGAACCTCTGTAGGGTTGGGTGGTTCGAGTGAACCTGTGGCTATAAGGTAGCATCGTTGGAGGGGCCACTGTCCGAAAAATCTGGTGGGTGCTGGAGGGGTATGCTTTAAGTATGTATTTGATTACAGGTCCTGCAGGGTAAGGTTTTTTTCCCTCTATCTATCCTGGGTGCAATGGGTCAGGCGTCCCATCTGTGGGGTGTCACGCTTCAGTGGTGACAAAGCATGCTATATTTCTTCGTATCTTGTGTAGATTAATAATATTATTATTATTATTTATATAGTGCCATCTTCTTCTGTAGCGCTGTACAAGGTACAAACCAATGTGATAGCAAGAGACAATATGAAAGAGAGCCCTGCCCTTGTGAGCTTAAAGTCTAAAGGATAGGGGTGGAGACAATAAGGGGCAGGAAGTGCAAGTAGTAGGGCTTGAGTTTGGCGGCACGTACCAGTTGAAGGTCATGCTTAAGCCAGGTTATATGCTTGTCTGAAGAGGTGATATTTATTCAAAGCACTTCTGCAGAATCCATCCTCTGTGGCTATTCTGTCACTCAACAGTGTACTGAAATTGCGCTAACCAGAACATGTATATCTAATACACCCCAAGGTGTGGCCAGGGGTTTTCTGATACAGTGGTTTATTCTGATTCTTGCAAGCAGCTAAATTGGAAGACAGATTAGACCCCCTGCCCTGACTAAAAGGCAGCTGATTGCTTGCTCAGGTCAAAAAGAAGGCATTCTTTGAAAGGTTAGTAACTTTGCCGTAGGTGAGCCAAAATTAGCAAGCAATATTTGCATTGAATGCAACTGCAACCTCAATTTGAAGCTCTTTACTAATTACACCCAACAAGAATAAGATTACCTCAGTCCCTGTTCCAGCACCTGGCATTGTCCTCATCCTCCAGCGGGCGGGACAAAAGACCCACATCCTGTGCCGCACACTGGGCTACAGTCATTTTGCTCCCTGCAGCAGGGAGGGGCTTTTATACAAGAGAGGCCAGAAGCCCAGTGTGAGGAGACCGCAGCCAGCTGGAGGATGAGGTCCCCCCATCTCAGTAAAATTAGCCCAGGCACCAGCTATGGGGAGCTGGTAAACCGTGGGAACAAAGAGGCCAATCCCTGAGTTTTACCAGCGCATGTAGCCCTCAGCGGCTGTGTGCCCTTCAGCAAACCCCTGGGCTTTGGGGATGCAGGTGTGTGTGTGGGGGGGGGGGGGTTATGGCAAGTCACCCTTGCTGGCTTTGCAGCCCCTCTTGCCTTTGAAATGGAATAGATCCCTCAAGGACCCCTTACCAATTCACAAATAGTTAAATGTAAACACACACACACAATGAAAAAATATTTCAATATTTTATTTTTCTCCCATACTTACCGCCAATAACTAATGTTCTGTGCTGTCCACTGCTGCTTCTGGCAGCCAGAGAGATTGGCAGAAGCTGGCTTCTAACATCTTGCTCTCTGCTGCAGGGAGGGGCCTTTCATACCGGCAGAGTGAGCTGACATCAGCTCACTCGGTTGTATAAAAGCACCCTTCGGCGCTAGGGAGTGAGAAGCTGGAAGCTGAGCTGGGGCGGTGAATTCTGCAGAGAGCGGCTCAGGACAGTAACCTGGGACATCGACTGGTGGACAGCAAGAGAGCAGACAAGTTTTGACTTTTTAAGGATTTCTGGAAACAGAATAATCTCCAGTTCTAAGAGTTTGGTTCGCCCATCTCTAGTATTGATATTAGTTCTTCTTTAATTACTACAGCAGCTTAAACATAATAGCATAACATTGTTTCTTCTAGATCAGCTATGGAGCCCTCGATCCTGTTTCAAACATTCATAATACAAAATCCTATTTCAATATTGCTCACAACAATCATGACATTGAAGCCCTTGCTTCATTCATTCAAGTTTTTGGCTGGAACTGGATCGGAATTGTGATGACATCTGATGACAGGGCAGAATCAAAGCTACGAGAAGTGACACAAATATTTAACATGAATGGGATTTGCATCGCCTATGTCATTAAACTCTCTGCTGAACTGCAGAGAAACCAGGAAAAAATAAAAAATGTAATTCAGAAATCCTCAGCTAGAGTGATACTATTCTTTGGAAATTATATAGGTGAATATTTGCCTAATTTAGATTTTATCCTAGCAAATTGTACGCTTATAATTCATGAATCGTGGGTTAGTAATTTTATCTTTACAAAGGAGTTTAGACACATGGTTAATGGAAGTTTTATTCTGACATCTAGTACAAGACCAATTGCGGGCCTGATAACAGCTTTATATAATGTGTCCAGAAGTAAGCAACATGACAACCCTATACTGGAGAGTATCTACTACTATTATTTCGGTTGTACTGATATAGACCCTAGCAGAAAAAAAATATATCAGTTGTATTCTCGTCTTCCTGAAAAAGCCTGTCCTGATAATAAATATAAGTTGGGTCATCTACTGACCGACATTAATTTCCCAAGTTACTACTACCTAAACAGTGCCATAACTATTCTGAGTTACGCTGTGCATTTAATGCAAATACAGGAGCCATCCAGTGCACACAGATATAGAAATAAGGTAAGGTAGTAATAAACAAAAATTGCTATAAGTTTAATGCACATCTGAGAAAATGAGTTTCTTAGAAAGTGGTGAGACCAATCAGCAGAGACTTTGTTTCATCTTCTTCCTGGAATTAGTTTACTATTTCACACAGGTTTGACAGTTGGAAGGAAAAACTCCATAAAGACATTTACACAGCCCCCCCCCCCCCCACACCAAAATGTGAGACTCTGAAACTACAAAGTATATTGGGCAGTTTCAGGCTTTAAGAAATTGTCCTATGCATTGGGCCTCAAAAGATGTCCTTGCTGCTTTACCTATTATGTGGTCTAATTCTTCCACTGCCGCTCTCTCAGCCAAGGTTATGCGGATCACCCACTTTAATAGTCAATGTGAATTAGCACCAAATATCACTGGTTCCGGGAAGTTGAGCCTTGTGCTCAGGGCAACGAGATTTGTGAAATTTCATTGCAAGGTATGGTCAAGGTGAAAGGATTACTTCAGTTTGCTAATTGTCACTGAAGGAAGCCTGGGCCTCAAGGTCCAGGCATGTGGTTTGGCCTTATTTTTTGTACCTACATATGGTAGACCAGGGCGCAGAGGCTGAGCAGCTGGTCCCCAGCCCTGAACTTTACCATCCCGCATAGACCATATGGGCCGCGGGATCTTCTACACCTCCCTGGCCTTTGAGGATGCAGGTAATGGGGTGGGGATGTTTACTAGCCCCTCCTGCCCTGTGAATTGTTATAGGGGTGTCAATGACCCCTTGGGACTAGTTTACAAAGGGATTTAAAGTAAAACACAAACATAAAAAGTATTTCTCTTCCATTTCACTTCAGGCCATCAGATAATTCAGATACACATGGGTTAACTTCTTTGCCGAAGGGCGTGGACTGCAAGAACAAAGGTTTGCCTCCCGGCTTATATACTTCAGTTTCATTCTTGCAGTTGGAACTGGACTGCGAATGTGTACCTGGAACTAATCTCTTCCATTTATTTTTTGTTTTTATGATTTAACTTAGGAAGCGTGGGCATTTTACCCAGACTGTCTTCCTGGCCCTTATATCCCACTGATCTGGATGGACCAAATGCCTCCTCAGCTATGCTGTATGCGGATCAGGATGGTAAGGGTTTCGCCTTGAGGTGCCACTTTGTTTTTTTAGGAAGTAGTCACATCTGGGCTTCAATTCCGCTTTAAGGAAGAGGCAGACACAGGTTTTCATCTGGCGAGTCTGCAGGGGGGTCCAGGGGAATAATTTTCCTTTTTTTATTGCTTTTCCCACAATTTTATACATTGTGTATTGCACTTAAGGGGACGGGTCCTTTGAGCAAGGGTTAAGGTGGCAGGAAGAGACAGAGGAGCTCTTCTGCTGGTACAGCAAGGGAAGTTTGCTGCCTCTGGTTTTTTCTTCAGCTAGGCTGGCTTCCATTTCTCTCTCTGGCTTGCAGCGCTCATCTTTCTCGTGACCGGGGTCGCTTCTCTGGTCATGCCGCCGCTTAACCCTTTAAATGCCAGTCACGTAAAATTTACGTGGTTGCCTCTCCGTCACTTAAGTGCCAGCCATGTAAAATTTACGAGCCTGGCATTTACCCCTGCTAGTGGGCTAAAAAAAATAAATAAATACTCACCCGACCCCTCGTTGGATCCGGCCGGGTCTCCTCTTTAATTTGGTGCCATCCGATCCCCCGTGGGGGGTCGGATGGCTCCAGGAGAGCCCCTGGAATAGGCCGCCCACCCCCGCTTCTGCAGCAGCAGCTGCTAACTGTAAAAAAAAAAAAAAAAAAATGACATTCACTTACCTGCATGTGCGCTGGCTCCCGCTGTCCCTCCTCCTCACCTGGGGGGCCTCCGATCCCCCCCCAGGACTTACCGATCTTCAGGAGAGAGCCCGGGAGGCTCTCTCCTCCTCGATGGCGGCCGCCATCTTGCCACTAAGCCCCGCCCCCTTGGGGTGGGGCTAATGACGTCATCCCAGCCCGATCACCGGCTCTAGCCTTCTCAGCTGTCAGATGCCGGTGATCGGTGCCCTGGAAGGAGGTGGCAGGAGATCCTCTGATCTCCTGCCTCCTCCTTCTCTGGATGCCGATCACCGGCATCTGTCATCAGAGCGGCGAGGGACAAGAGCTTGCAATCGGAGGTACAGTGTGTTGTTTTTTTTTTTACCAGTTAACCCTTTGTGAGCTGGTAAGGGGTCCATGAGACCCCTTATACCAGCTCACAAGGCTCTGGGTCTGGCAAGTCACCTGCGCCAAGCTGGTGACTTGCCATTAACCCCCAGCCCCCCATTACCTGCCTCCCCAACGGCCAGGGGGGGGCAGAAGGGCCCGGGCCACTTAGTGGCTATGTGGGCTAGTAGCCTGCAGGGCCAGGGGCCACCAACGCTGGCCCCTGCGCCCTGTTCTACAAGCCCCCATAGCTGGCCCGGGTCGGTAATGCTGGGTAGGGGGGACCCTACGTCATTTTTTTGGGGATTTTTAAGGGTTTTTAACCCTTAAAATTCCCCAAAAAAATGGGGTCCCCCTCCCTGGGAGGGGGAACCCTATGTCATTTTTTTTTTTAATTAACCCTTTTGTGTTCTGTCATCCAGCAGCTATAAAAGGCTTCTAGCAAGTGAGAAGAAGCCAGTGATCGCCGAGGGACAGAGTGCTCCAGGATGGATGGGAGGTAAGTATTAAAAAAAAAAATATATATATATATTTTTTCTCTTTGTGTGTCTGTGTTTTTTTTACATTTAACCCCTTGTGAACTGGTAAGGGGTCCATGAGACCCCTATACCAGTTCTCAAGGCTGGGGGGATGGCAAGTCACCGGCTCTAGCCTGTGACTTGCCATTAACCCCCGGCACCCCCATTACCTGCCTCCCCAAAGGCCGGGGGGGGCAGAAGAGCCCGTGGCCACGGGCTATGCGGGCTTGTAGCCTGCAGGGCCAGGGGCCACAAAAGCTGGCCCCTGCGTCCTGTTCCTACAAGCCCTGCATAGCTGGTCCCGGGCTGGTTACTTTGGGTAAGGTGGGCCCCATGTAATTTTTTTTCTCGATTTAACCCTTTGTAGTGTGGATGGTAGTTGTATTTTATTTGTAAATGTTAAAAATTACTTGTTTCAGTTAGGGGGGTCTCCTGGGCAGGAACAGGGGGCAACCGATAAATATGTGGTACCGTTCTCATCGGTAGAAATGGGGCTTTCACATGCAATATGGTTTTCCCTAATAAAATACATTTTTTATTTAAAATAAAGGAGGCAATTTTCTAAAAAAAATGTTTTTTTTTTTTTTTTTACTTAATAATAAATAAAATTAATAATAAATAAAATTTACAAACAAGACATTTCATGTTAAAGCCTAAACTCTGCTGCAATATATATATATATATCATTTTCCTGAAAATTCCAGCAAAAATGTCGCAAAACATGGCGCAAAATGGGGAAAAATGACCTGTCAACAGAGGCTGACAAAATCTCAAGTATGCTGGCAATTAAAAGGGTTAATAGTACCTCTGCATGTTGGGTATTGTTCTGTTCGGGGGACCTTGCGCTTTCAGACTTAGCTTGTTTTTTTTCTTGTTTGCATATTTATATTTTAGGGAAACCCTGCGCAACCAAAGAATTCTTTGAGGGATCAATTCCAGATGAGCCCACTACAACAAGCTGGGTACGCTTAGAAAGCTTAACATGTGTACTTTCAGGGAATATATGGTTTATGGGGGATATTCCAAATGTAAAGGGTTGTTTTGGTTGAAAAATCGCAAGGTGTGCACTTTGTCTGCAGAGCTGAAATTTTCAAGAAAAATTACCGTTATGCTCATGCTTTACTTTGGGGTGTTTGGCAACTCTTCCCTTGACAGTAGGAGCACAAAGTGGGACTGCCAGCACAGACCCTGGAGCCCACCAACTCAGCCGCTCAAGAGACACACCAAATATAATTATTTACAAAAACGTTAGTTAATGGCCCAAATCTATCTTAAAAACAATTAAAAACATGATAGCTGGCAGGGGTGTTCAATGGACTACTTTACAAAATACTTTACAAAATATTAAATTAATCCCAGTGCATTATATATAGAAATTCAATCAATATTAACACCGAATATGAATTAACAAAAATAATCAAAGTTTATTTGTATATGCCCATGAGTTTCTCCAAGAAATTGTGCAGATAGAGAGTGCTAAAAAAGCCTCAAAAAGGAGAAAAAGTGCGTATAATAAAAACTAAGATCAAAGAATAAAAGGTCAAATATGGCCAAGAGGTGTGTATCAATAGAAGGCCATGATAACCATGACCTAAAGTGCAGAGTGCTAGAAAGTGCAAAGTGCTGTAAACAGCAGAGAACTTCAGGGCATATACAACCTGTTAGCACAAATAACACCAATTTAGAAAAATGTCCAAACACCAAATATCAAAACATCTAGAAGCAATCTACATTACCGCATAATATGAGGTCCTAGTTCACCACCATACCCAGCATGCCCGTACCGCTGACGCGTTGCGTGGCAATGGATCTCTGCCCCTTCATCAGAGTGACTCTCTGGTCATGGTTATCATGGCCTTCTATTGATACACACCTCTTGGCCATATTTGACCTTTTATTCTTTGAAATTGGGGTTTCACATGCAATAAGATTTTATTGACAAACTTACATTTTTTATTACAAAAAAACACTACAAATTGTAAAAAATAGATTTTTTTTTTATTTTTTTGCACATATTTCGCCAAAAAATATTGAAAATACACCTAAAAATTACAAACAAGACATTTCATGTTAAAGCTCAGACTCTTCTGAAAAAAACAATATATCATTTTCCTGGGAAATCCCTTCAAAAATCACATTTGAACATGGGGAGCGCAAAATAGTGCAAAATGGTCTGGCAACAGAGTGTGACAAAAACTCCAGGTAGGCTGGCAGCGAAAGGGTTAATTCCGCTGTGGCTTGCAGGTTTGGCCGGCTCCCTCCATTGGTGGGTCTTCTGCCATGGCCGTATACTGCGCCTCTTCGCCCGGATGTGGGGGCTGCTTCAGGGACTTGGACCGGCGGTAGGGCCGTTCCCTGAACTGCTGCTGTGGCAACCTTCAAGCGGATCCAAATGGTTATGTGATATGTTTTGATATTTAATGTTATAATTTTATTATTAACATGATTATTATTATTATTATTTGTATTAGTATTGTTATTATTATTATAGACATAGAAACATAAAAACATAGAAGGTTGACGGCAGTAGGAGCTAGTCTAGCCTTATGTAACTGTATGTACTCTTTATCTTAGGATAGTGTTGACTGTTGATTTTTCAACTACTCTTTCTGTAAAATAATATTTTCTAACATTGCTCCTGATCTTCCCACTGACTAGCTTCAGGTTATTTATGTTGGTTTTTATTTTTTGTTTTGTAGATTGTGGGAAAAGTAAAGCAATAATTGATGTGGTTCACCCCTAAGGTCTCAGAGTAGTCACTTGTGACTATCGAGGCCTGTTATATACTTTGGTGTTACACTCTCTGGGAGTTTTAGGCTGTATTATTTGCATCATGACAGAGGCATCTGGGGTAATTGGATCAGGTCCCTTAGCAGATGGGTTCACTCCATATTCAGTATGCATGCAAGTGCCATTGGATGAGGACAGCACTATTTGTAGAGATTGTGCTACAGTAGTAGTTGCTAAATATGGGAGACAGATGTCTCCTCCATCAAGGATTCACTGGATTCAATATCCTTTCACTGGGCCCTCAGACCCCAGTGTTGTGAGGATAACCAGGTCAATAGTATTCTTCGGGAGATTGCGGAGAGGTTAGATCATTTTGAAAGTTGATCGGATCCACTGGCTTCAAAGAAAGCATTAGAGAAAAGGGAGCATTTAATTTCCTCTGATGTGGAAGAGGATGCTTTTTGCTTCTGTAGTCTCCCAGGATGAATTATCAGAGGGGGAAGTTATCTCCAATAGGGAAGGAAGTGAAGGGGGCTCTCAGGTTAGAGTACAGATGGAAGGTCTGATTTGTTCCATTTTAGAAAGTTTTCCTATCTTATCCAAAAGGAATGACAGGAGCCGGGTATTCTTCTGCCCATTCCTAGAGTATTAAATGCTAATCCTTTTTTCTCAGATCAAATTGATTCACGGTCTTGCCCTCCTGTGGTGGATGCTTCAGTTTCTGGTCTTTCTACGACTTCTGTTATGCCATCATCTGATCCCCAAGTGATCCAGGAGATAAGCGCAAAGATTAGGTGGCACGTCATACTTTTTCTATTGTAGGAATGACCTTACGGGCCAACCTGTGGCACATCCATAGCATCCTTGGCGAGCACAAAATTGTTAAAACAACTGGATTCTAAGACTTGTTCAGGTCACTCATGGAAGGCATACTCCCAGTTGATTAAGACCAGTATGGATATTAACTGGTATGTCATCTCTGCTATGAATGATTTGAATAGCTTGAGTACCAGAGGTTTAGATCTGTTAGTAGCTTTTAAGGCATTCATTATGGCTAAAGGAAGGGTCAACAGATGCTGCCTCAAAGAAGAATTGATGGGGCTCCCTTTTCAGGGTGGACGTCAGTTTGGGGAGTGCTTGGATGACATGGTAAAGGAAACTCCAGAGGTAAGTCTACTAAACTTCCACAGGGAAGGGTTTTTCCATTTTCTCGCAGGTCATTTAATCTTCAGCCCTTTCGTGGGGGTAGAGTTTCTGCCTCTTTGGGATACCAAAAAGAATTTTGAAATATACCAGAGTGCCAGGATAGGGTAAGAGGATTCTGGCAGCACAAGGAAAAATCTGTTTCAAAGCCCTCTCAGACATGAAGAGATGCCCTCGCCTTTGAGGGGGAACTGCTTCAACAAACATTTACTATAGGGTTTTTGGCGAGTATTAATGCTTAGTGTAAATAAGAAGTTTCACTTGGAGAATTTTTTTTCAGAGATTCTATGATGAGTAGTAAGCTAAAAGATTGTTTTGTTTGGTATAGATTAATCTTCATTTAAAATTATAGGTTAATACCTGGGATCTTGCTCTGAAATGGCTTATTATTACAGCAGATCATCCCTGTCTGCTAGATTATTATATTGATTCCTTGGATGCCTAGTGGAGGTTGTATATATATAAATAGTTTATCAGCATCGAAATAAAAATAATAAAAGGAAAAATACATGGAGAGAGGTACAGAGGAGTTTGTTTCTTGTCCTCCCCTTTGTCTCCAACAAAAATATAGGGATGTCTAATTCCTTCTGAGTGGCTGGGTCTACTGCTTTTCAATTACTAAATTGTGGAAGTAAAGCCAGAAGTATATAGGCCAGGAGGAGCCACACCTTTGTTCTTGCAGTCCACGCCCTTTTGCTCTTTCATTAGGAAAGGCCGGTAACAGGTGTGTGCCTAGCTAGAGGAATGTCGGAGATGCGACCATGGCACAGATATTTAGCGAGGGTTCAATTGCGGTTTCACATAGAGGGCCATCCCAATTCAAGATCCACCGTAAAGAGGTAGACCACCTACCTACAAGTAGTAAAGACTCAAGGGGGTGGTCATCTCTCTTTAAGAGAAGTTTAAAGGTTTTTCCTGACCTGCAGTGTGTCCGGGGATGGATGAGTGCACAGAATGGGAGGTGCTCCGGTGTCGGGCAGTGGCCTGCTAGAATCTGATTATGGTCTTTCTGAAGGGAACTCTTTTAGACCTGCATTCTCTACCATTAGCTCACAGGTTTTATTTAAAATATAACTTTCAGTTGCAGAAATACATCAGAAGACTTTACTTCACGAAAGATCAAGATGGGAATTTATATCCTCAGAGAGATTTATTTCCTTCATTATTCTTAATAAGATGGAAACTATTGAACATTTTTCCGCTTGAAGTTGAGCAAACGTATATGGCCGCATTTAGCCCATTTTCCAAAGGTACAATCAATATGCAACTGAATCCAGAAATACTAACCTGGATGAAGAGGGAGGTAAGATTTTCTACATTAAGCGTCCATCATTAGGATTATCAGTATATCACATAAAGGTCAATTCAGAACCATGCGAGAATGCATTCTAATTTCAGGTTCTCTTGATTCAGCAGGCACCTTTTTTTAAAGAATTCAAGAATTTTGGAATCCTCCCTGGTGGGCCATCCTCATTTGCGATGCCCCTCTGTGTGTATCCCCCAAGATTGGAAAAATACCTCTAATTTTCGAAAAAATTATTGAAATGAAATACTCACCTCTTTCTGGTTCTCACATGGGTCGCTCAGCCCAGTGGTGGCCCAGGGAAATCTGAAAGCAGCGAGTGCTGTTGGTCTTATCCCCACCACTGCATCTAGCTGTGTATGCACCCACACTGGACATTCCAAAAAGCATGCCGCAAGTGAACCCACAGCTAGAGGTCTGCTGGGGATGCGGGTGTGGCACCGAGACATTTCAAGGGCTCCAGGAGGTGAGAAATTCCAGATCTGTGGGGTTTCACACAATGGGGCATTCCAGTTTGAGATGCACCATAATGAGGGAGACCAGGGGTTACTCCATTTTATTTACAAGAATTATCACACAAGCTAATGCTCAAGCAAGTATACTTGTTTTTATTCTTCCCCAAATTCATTTACGATCCCATTATTCAGGGGCCACAATTCACCAGAGAGGCTATTGAGGTGCTAAATTGGCATGAGAATTCCCTCCATTCTTTTGCTGAATCTGTTGACAGACCATTTTTCTCTATTTTGAACTATACATGTTCAGTTGTGATTTTTGAAGGGATTTCCAGGTATTTCCCAGGAAAGTTATATATTGTTTTGTTTAGCAAAGTCTGGGCTTTAACAGGAAACGTTGCTGTGTTGTTTGGCCTTGTTTTAGTGTATTCCCAATATTTTGGGGTAAAATATGTGCAAAAAGAATCTATTTTTTTACAATGTTTTAAAATGTTTTTTATGAAATTATATTGCATGTAAAAGCCCCATTTCTCCCAGTTACAGTGGAACCACATATGTACACAAAAAACACATGTATTGGTAGACACCCTTTCCCACCCAGGAGACTCCCCTAAAATGAAACAGTGCTTTCGGAAATGTTCAGATACAATACAGCTGCTATGCGCACCTTGCAGTTTTCCCAGAAAAGCAACCCTTTACATTTGAAATACCCCTGACACACTAGATATTCTCTGGTACACACCTCAAGCTTTATAGGCGCACCAGGCTTGTTGACATGGGCACAGTTTTCTGGAAGTAATCCCTCGATTAATTACTTGGTTGCACAGAACTTCCCTAAAAATCAGAATTAAAAAACTGAATCAAAGGCAACTTTTTCTAAAAAAATAATATGCATGTGATCTCTAGTTATGTTTGGTTATGTTGCTATATACTCACCAATACTGGGTGTGACCAGCAGGGGACTCCACTATGATAACAAGAAAAAATGAGTTAAATCTGAAAAAGCAAGGTTCTCCGAACAGAACAATAACCAACATGCATAGCTACATTCGAGGGTAGGGTAGCCAAACACCCCAAAGTAAAGCATGTGTGTAACATTAATTTTACTTGAAAATTTCAGTTCTGCATACAAAGTGTGCACCTTGCAATTTTCAGCCAAAACAACCCTTTACATTTTTATTACATTTTTACATATTTCCTGAAAGTACACACATTTGACTTTCTAGGCGTACCCAGCTTGTTGTGGGCTAATCATTAGGAATTCTTTGGTTGCACAGGGTTTACCTAAAAATGTATACAAAAAAGTAGAATAGAAAATACATTCCTAAAATATGAACAGAACAATACCAGCATAGATATTTTTAACCCTTTTAACTGCCAGCTTACTTGAGATGTTGTCACCCTCTGTTGACAGGTCATTTTTCATCAGTTTGTGATATAAAAAGTAAAAATTATGTTTTTTTTTTAGTATGTTTTGGTTTTTATTAAAGTTTACATCATATAATGGAACAGTACAGGACAATAGTACAGAAAAGATAAAAGATCAAAGACATGTCCTCCGCTATGTCCACGGGCTCACGTATATTAACAACATACCATAATTAGTATACACACCCCCCGGTCCACCACCCACCTGCCCGCCCCCAGCTCCACCTTTGTAGATGAGATGCCTGATTGCACCACCAATCAACACGATATGTAATACTTCAATTGTGGAGTTAACACCCCCATCCCCTCAGTCTCCTCCAAACCAGACCCGCCAACCAGATGCCTCTTCCTCACTGAGACCAAGGTGGCGCAGAACCCCCTTTTTGCCATGGGAGAGAGGACCGGGAAGCAAGGACAGCAGGGCCACTTGCGGGGAGTTCCGTACCAATTCCCCTGTGATGTTGTTATATGTAGAGAAGACCCTTTCCCATAGGGCCTTGATTGATGGGCAGCTCCACCAAATATAGACCATGTTACCTTGCCCCACCAGGCATCTCCAGCATCTATCAGAACATGAGGTGTCAAACTTGCTTAGATCGGCTGGGCACCTGTACCACCGGGATAGAACTTTGAAGTTCCTTTCCTGAGCTACACTCGGAACTGCTAGTTTGTGGGCAAACAAGTATATTTTGGTAAGTTCCTCCCTAGAAACAGATATCCCCAACTCCTCCCATTTCTGTATGAATCTTGGTGGGGAATCATGCACTGCACCCAATAAAGTTCGATATAGGACAGCGATTGCATGGTCACTGGGAGGTGCTTGTGTGAGAACCTGCTCCAATGGCATCAGTGGCAGTCTTCCCCGCTCCACCAGACCCTGGGTCATCACAAAAGCACTCAATTGCCTATAGAGAAACCATGAGACATACCGTCCCGGGACTTTTTCCCTTATCTCATCTAATGTGGGGAGTCCATTCGGTGTCAAGATACTACCCATAGTCACACTGGTTGAGGCCTCCCATGCCAAGAAGCCCCTGGCCCGCACCCCTGGCGCAAAGGAGCAATTGTCAAAGAGAGGGGTCAGAGGACCCGGTCTATTGATTATGGTGCTTTGTCTGGTCATCTTATTCCATACCAGAAGGAATTGCCCCGCCAGAAATGGAAGCGATTCCTTTACTTTAACTATAACTACAATCCACGCTATAAATTGTTAAATAAAAAACATGTTAAAACTTTAAAATTAAACATTTTAAAAAATGCTGCAGTGTCCCCCCTTCCCAGCAAAACCAGCCCAGACACCAGCTAAGGGGGCTTGCAGAACAGGGTGCAAAGGACAGCTTCAGTGGTCCCCAACTCTGAAAGCTACAAGCCTGTGTAGCCTATATGGGCTGTGGGCTCTTCTGCCCCCCCTGGGCTTATAAAGGCAGGTAATGGCTAATGGAAAGTCTTCCACTTGCCACAGACTTGCCAAGTCCCCTAAGCCTTGTGAACTGGAGTAAGGGTTGCATGGATGCTTTACCAGTTCACAAAGGACACCGTGCCTCTGATCGCCAGCTCCTGTGTCCCACGCTGATGTCAATTACAGATGCAATGATCGTTGGGAGGGGGGAGGCAGGGGATTTCTCCAATGATAACTGCATCTGAAACTGTCATGCCAGGAGCTTTACAATGTCAGTGGGATTACGTCATCCACCCCGCCCCAAAAAAGGCGGCGCAAGTGGAGGTGGTGGCATTGGCGGCTGAAGCAGGGGGTCTGTTCTGGACACTCTCCTGAAGATTGAAGAGCCCTGCAAGGGTGGGGAATGAAGGCCTCCCAGGTGAAGATGAGACTCGGCCAGAGGGATCATGCATGGAGGTTACTGTCCTTTTTTTTGTCAGCGGCACAGTGGACGTGGAGGGGGGAAGCCCTATTCCAGGCCCACTCCTTAAACCAGCAGAGCATGGGGGGGTTGGAGGCCCCCCGGATGAAGAGGAGACACTTTTTTTTGGCCGCTAGTAGGGAGGAATATTAAATATACGTTTCATTAGCAAATGCAGTATTGTATAATTACCATACTTTTCGCCATATAAGACGCAAAATTGGGGGGGATGTCAGTGATTCTTATTGGGCAAATGTAAAAAAAAGAAAAAATACCAAAAAGTATAAAAATTATATACTTACAAGAGCCTTGCGCTGTGGCCACCGGGAGGCCAGCCAGTGAAAGAGCAGCAGGCTGGGAAATGGCAGGGTAACTGAACCCTGTCTGCTGTCCCTGCTCTGCCCACTGCTAGAACCGCCACTGCTTCTGGGGCCTGCACCCACAAACACAAACACTAGGGTCTGTGCAGCGGATGGGCGTGGCCTGCAACCGCATCCATTATCCTCAATGGACGCTGACCCTGGTCACTCCCACCGGCTGCATGAACCGTGTGTGTATGCGCACCGTCCTGAGAAATAGCAGCGGTGTCAGCAGTGGCCATAGCCGGCCCACCCCTCTTTTATTGGCTGGCCTCTCGGTGGCTGCAGCATGAGGCTCTTGTAAGTATATATTTTTTTTCTTCTCTCAAGCACCAGGGTGGGGTGGGGGACTCACACTGCATATGGGAAATGGGGTGGGGGGATGCCACACTGCCTAAGGGAATGGAATAGGGGGTGCCACACTGCATACGGGAATGGATGGGGGAATGCCACACTGCCTATGGAAATGGGATGGGGGAATGCCACACTGTCTATGGTAATGGGAAGGGGTGGCACACTGCCTATGGGAATGGGATGGGGGAATGCCACACTGCCTATAGGAATGTGTTGGGGGAAATGCCACAATGCCTATGAGATGGGGGCAATGCCACACTGGCTATGGTAATCATATGTGGAGAATGCCACACTACATATGGGAAATTCAAGGGGGGAATGCCACACTGCCTATGGGAATGGGATGGTGGGAATTCCACACTGCCTATGGGAATGGGTTGAGGGGGGTGTCACACTGTCTATGGGGAAAAATGGGAGAATGCCACACTGCCTATGGGGAATGTGAGAGGGGAATGTCACACTGCCTATGGTAATGTGATGGGGGAATGGTACACTGTCTATGGGAACGGGATGGGGAGAATGCCACACTGCCTATGGGAATGGGATGGGGGTATGCCACACTGTCCATGGAAATGGTATGGGGGCGTGGTGTTTTAGCACAACATTTTGTTTAGAATATTTTTTCTTCCATTTTCCTCCTCAAAATACTATGTGCATCTTATGGGCAGGTGCTTCTTATAGGGCGAGATATATAGCAATTAAAAAAGAAAAAGGGAAAATAAACAGAGGTATTAGAGTCAGGTCATAACATATAGCACATGTTAGACATAAATACTAAAACACATAAAACAATATTACATTTCTATAAATAAAAATCAACAAATAGGTAACAAATGGTAGGCAGGAGAAATAGGTACAGTCAGCTGAACCTATTACTTCAGGTTGCTGCGATGGTCGCCGTTCCTTTTCACAGCATCCCAGCCGTGTTCCTGCCTGGACTGCCTATAACTCATGCAGAATGGCAGGTCCTCCAGTGCAGCTTTCTCATTGCAGCCCACTGGCTGATCTGAGAACACCATTCGGTGGGGAAATCGACCACTTGTAATGGGGATGGTCTATTTTAAATGCGCAATGGTGCAAGAGATCTCCAACATATTTCTAGACTGCTTTCACACATGCGGGATTGTCTTGCATGTGTCCTCTGATTCATATGAAAAAGATGAGAATTCTCAAGTGTGAGATCACTTTTGCACAGGACCGAGTGGGAGTATGCTGGCCATAGTACTATGCCCTATGTGCAAGTATTTACAGGTTGGTCATTTTGCCTGTCAAATCTCTTTTCTGTTCTTACACAGATTATTGCACAATGTGCACATTTTTTACTTTGTATGTGCAATTGCTAATTTGTCTCGATGTCTTATATATAACTTGATATGTGCGGTGAGTCCGTATTAAGTCAGCTACACAAATACAGACAATATAGGTACTTTCCGTCTCACCTCGGTGAAGTGGGCAAGACGGTACTTTCCAAAAACACAAAGTATCATTTCTTAAAAAAACTGAGGTGGGTGCGTCACTGCAGTTAAGTAACTTCGCCGAATGTGTGTGGGCTAGAGTTACAGACAAAACCACAACTTCTGCAATATTCAGCAAATAAAGCATTTCCTATTATATATCTTATTTTATGGTAAATATGCATCTTAAAGCATTACTCTAAGCTTCTATATATTTGAGCCTATATACCTGAACCAGCAGAGTATAAGGGCTTACACATTTAATCCCCTCTTTAAATAATTTTAATTCATTATAAGGATTTATCTTATTGCCGTTCTCTTGCCTTTAGGTAATTCACATAGACCTGTGAGGGATCGGTCTTACTAGAAGCTATCAAGCAGAGGAGGATTTTGAATATACCATAAACCAGAATTCCCATAATGAGGACCGCACCTATTGTAATTCCCAAGTTTTCCATCTAAAAAATCCTCCAAAGTTCCTGCAATCCCCAAAAGGACTCCAGTCTTGTGCAAAAGTCTTGGCCTCTTGTTGGATCTCCCTTACCTAATTTCTATGTCCCTTTATAACCTGATAGAAATCTGGCACATCTACTCTGGTGTTGTGAAACCAAGTGCAACATTTATAGTCTTCAGTCATTTCACAGAGACCATTGAGTGCAGCACTTATACTTTCTATGGCCAATTCATGTATTATGAGTTCCTTTCTAATGGATTTTTGCTCTTTGTTCAAAAAGGCTATATCCACAGAGTTGTCCTCAATCATGTTCTCTAGGAGACCAGTGTAATTATTAAGCCTGATCATCATACCAAAACCCCAACCCGTCCACGAGGGGAACCACGACCATGCCATGTAATTTTTAGTGAAGATTTCCCTTTTCCTTTTGGAAATTTCTCTTCTCATCCTCAAAGACTGAAGAGGGTGCTTAGGATGGGGACTAACCTCTATCTTGAAATCACTATGCTCTCCTGCAACCCCCAATGTCGGAATTTAATAAGCAATATAGCACCACCCTTTATCTTCTTTAGGGAACCATGGATAACATAGCTTTTCACAACAGATAAACATATTGTTTCCCAGGACAACCTTTTCACTTGAGACTCTCAGGGAGTCAACAGAATATTTATACTTGTTGTTTCCTCCCATAAGTATTTTATACAACAATTGGCCAAAACTCGTTGTCTGGTTCAGGGAATTGAGAACATTTGTGACTAAGGGACAGTCATATCAGTTATATTCAACTTACTTTCTGTGCATGCCTGTCCCCCTTTTGTATCCTTTGTAGAGTTATCAAGGAGTAGACACCAATCTGGATGATAAGGGTGAGCCATAATGGGGTATTTTATGGTACTATCTTCTGTACCAGTTAAGTTTGAAAATTTGACAGCAGTGATATTGGCTATTAAAGCAGTGAGGTTAATGGGAACAGCTATCAGAGGTATTCTTGCCAAGGAGGGATGAAGCTTACTACATATCCAGCACTTCTTACTTACTACATATCCAGTATGATGGGTACCAACTTAACTTTTAAAACATCGTATCGGAATGGGGGCCATTCCAACACACCTTAGCTAAAGGTCCTAGCACAGCATGGTCATAATGACAATGTAACAGTATCCACATTAGGGAGATTATCAGAAAAGACAGAATCATGGCAGTCCAGAAATGGTCCAAACTCAGCAACCAAGCTGAGGAATCTGCTTCTTCTTTGCTCCGGGCTCCTTGGGAATCGGATTGCCCTTGGTGGGTTCTCTTGGTAGAGCATCTGAATTCCTGTCTTTGTCCACTCTAGGTAGAGGGTCTGGTATCTTCTTTACTCGGGACGCGTGTATCCATGACTGGCAGTTTTACACGAGCACTGTGGTTCTTGTCACAGCAATCACTCTCGTCTCTGTCCCAAAAGGAAATTCCTGCTTCTTATTCTGGTTCAGCTGTTTCACCACTACTCGATCTCCAACCTGCAACGAGTGCAATGGAGCCTGTGAAAAGAAAGGAGAGGTCCGAGAGACTTTTTGTTCCAGAGTATCCAGGGTCACAATTAAATTCCTCACGTATTCATCCTGTATGACCTCTAAGGCCTTGATTCACACCCCCTTTCCTTCACTTTCACATGTGTTTGTGTGTTTTTGGTGTGTTTTTGCAGCCATTAACAGGATTTTCGTGTCTTTTTTCATGCGTATGTGCGTTTACGTTAACACGAATAAGCATATTCGATGAACATATTTTTTGTGTAAATAGTTCGCTTTCTCGGGAATGTTACATTATTGGAATGGGCTTGCGCATGATTCCAAGCCTTGATTGTTGATTCGAACATGGCCAATAAAACAAGGGTGTTTTCACTAAACTTACAGGGTGTATTTCCTGGTGAAAGTTGGCTGTCATTGTCTGAGTTGCAGTGTGATGGAGGCGGACTACGTGGAGGAATATGAGTGCCTGCAGCGACGCAACATCCTATGCATTTGCATGTCAGATCTCAAGTTGCATCAAGCACGTTTGAATATCACTCGCACGCATGACGTTGAGCTATTCAAGCTCACCCGATTGAACCGTGTTTCCCTTGAGAAACATTATAGTGAGTTGAGGCCATGGTTGGCCCCCACCACAAGGAAGGGGCATGCAATTGCAGGCATGACCAAATTGTTTGGTTGCCTTCAATTTTTAGCGAACGGCTCATTCCAGAGGCTGGGTGCCCTCTCCGTGGGCATGTCCCAGCCTACGCTGAGCCGCACACTAAACACGTTTCTGGATGGCATGGCTACCATGTTTCAAAATACATTTGTTTCCCTGACAAAGTGGTAGCCTGGAATGCGGTGAAGTTAGGCTTTTATGATATAGCCAATATGCCTAACGTCATGGGTGTGATCGACTGTACACACGTAGCGCTGGTGCCTCCAGCTGCGGATGAACATCTATATAGGTATGTGGTTTTTCTGCCCATCCTTCCATATATGTAACCTAATGTAGCCTTGCATTGTATATGTTAATATGAAGCTAAATCTAAATTTAAATCTACTTTGTATGTTAGCTGTTATATATGTGGTTTTTCCTAAAAAAATTAACTAATAATGACCCCTTACCAATGAGAAAGTTACATTTTAGATATATGTTTTGCAAATTGTTTTTTTCTTTTGCAATTACAGGAACAGAAAGATGTTTCATTCCATAAACGTCCAGTGTGTGGTCGGTCCAGACCTTCGCTTTCTCAGCGTCATGGCTGGATTTTCTGGGTCTACACGTGATGCCTATATTCTGTGGAATTCCAGTCTCTATGGGTGTTTTGAGACTGGAAACTAGTCTGGTGGTTGGCTACTGGGTAAGTGTTTATTAATAGCTGACTTGGGTTTGCAATGTGTAACTACTATAAATGTTGGAGTCCCCTGCCTCAACACATGATGTTCTTCCCCTCTGATTTACTGAGATCCAATGTAATTATTATATAGAGGGTAATTTTTCTTTTTTTTATAGGTGATTTGGGATTCACCCTTCTCCCGTGGCTAATGACCCCCATCCTGCGTCCCCAGACGAAGCCACAAGAAGTATATAATCGGGCCCATTGGAAGACCCGGGCTGTAGTTGAAAGGGCATTTGGCTTGCTGAAGAGTCGATTCCGCTGTCTCGACCATACGGGGGGACTCTGCAGTATGAGCCGGCCAAATTCTGCATAATTTTGCCATCATTGAGAAGGTGCCCCAATATATGGGGGTCTCTCCCTCTCCAGCACTTCTGGACATCCCGAAATTGCTTTATGTTGGCACCCAGTGCTCCTCTGCTCAGTCTGTCAGGGAGCACCTGATTTACACTCATTTCACTTAAAATGTATGTTATGTTTTTGTTACCAATATGTGTTATTTTATGTAACTTATTTGTTCTTTACCTTGGCAAAGTAAATTTTCATTCAAACAACTTATTGTTTTGGTTTTTGAGGAATTAGCCAAAACCAAAGTTAGTAAAGTTATAAATAATATTTTTACATAATTGGACATGATAGCCACTCATGAACAATTGGCTTTACATAACAACTCAAAATTGGCAATAGCTATTTACTGGTATGGTTGCTGCATAAAGTATGGGTGAAGAAGCATGAAGAACGGTCACCATCTGGGAAGGATTTGAATTAAGCATCTGCCACTGCTCTTCTCTCTGTCTATTGTTGTTCCAGCTTTCCTCCAGCAGGGCTTGCAGAGTATTATTCATTTGGTTGAGGTTATTAGCCATATTTTGGTGGAATCTTTCTGTGGTCTGGCGGAAGTTGCGGCTATCACTTCGCCAAGCTGACTCCTTCAGCTGCACACGCCTCACCAGGGTAAGATGGCGACGGTGCGGAGTTCGTTGTCCTCTTACCTGGGTTGGGACACGTGCAGCTGATGGGCCAGGGCTAGTCACATTTCCCGATGGTGATGCCAAATCCTCTGCAGTAGAGCTTGGCCATGTACCTGTTTGTTGGGTAGGCATTTGTTAATGACGACATTTAAATTAGAATGTGTGTGTGACATCACCCACCTTCTCCTTGCACCTCAGGTAGGCATCTGCTGGTGTTGCTGGTGCTGTTGTTGGGGCTGTGCCAGCAGAGGGCGTGCTTGACTCTGCTGCAGAGGATTTGTGGGAGGCTGGAGCTGGTGCAGTGGCAGCTGCTGTTGATGTATTTCAAGTTGGGGTGGCAGCGACATGTTGGCATCCTCCTCAAATGCATGGGTGGCTACCATAATGGGTGGTGTCTGTAGGGACAGAAATTACAGTATTTAGATATTTATTTCAAAATATCCTGTGGCCAATGGTCTTGCTTAACATGCATCACCAGGTAGGGAACATTACACTTACCAGATGTAATTGATCTGTAATAGCACTCCTTTGTAAAGGCTATTCTGCAGAAGTGGCCCCCGAGCCTCCAACTGTAGGTAGTTGTTGGCTACTCATTTGTACTATTGGTTGTGCTGAAATTACATTGTAATATACACACACATACCCTGTGGTTTGAAAAAAATTATATACATTTTTCCCACTAAAAAGATCATTCATTGAATTCGTTGAAATACTAACCTTCAGACTCAAGAATATAGTCCATCCTCCCTGCAGTGCCCTGAAGTGTTGATGGGTGAATTAAACCTTGCACCATTTCCTCGGAAGCAGTGAATAGGAGTTTAGATGGGTATCCACCTCTTACTTTCAACCTTAAACAATAACAAAATACAAAAATTAGTATCTCATACACCACATCAACCTGCCCACCCCAAACAACCATCTTTACCCAAGCAGCTTGTGCTTGTTAATCTTCTGACGAACGGCATACTTCAAGTCAGAAAATTACCTCTGAAGTTGCTCAACATCTTTACGCTCTGTCCCAGAGCAATTCACCTGCCTGATCTCCTCCCAAATTTCAATTTTTCTGGTCTTACTGGTTGCTTCAGATCTGCTCCCATATAATTCCTGGAAATGGTCGGAGAGACCAGTAGCCAAAGCCATATATTGGGGCTCACTAAATCGGCCACTCAAACTACAACGGTGCAGGTTTCTGTCAAATGATGACCTGTCTGCCTCATCCTGGCTAGTTGGCAAAATAGGTGACATCTGAGCCGGACTAGCGGATGAGGATGAATGAGACCTTTGGCTGGGAAATGAGTGGGCAGGACTTGCTTGGGGGCTGGGTGTCTTAGGTTGGCTGGCCCAGGAAGAATCAGCTATTGAGGCATGCAGTGACACAGGGATCTCTACAATTGATTCTGGCAAATTGCCTCTAACAGGAGAGGGTTTTTTTGGGAGCTATGGTGTTTAGACCTTCTCTGCCCCTTGCCCTTACTACACTTGCTGCCTTTAGATGTCTAAGTAAGGGGAGCATTGTGGCTGGTGGAGGATCCCTTAGGCTTCTCCTCCGCCGTGTACTGCTGCCAATTGGGCAATCTGGCACTCACAATAATAACGGGCCAAATTGGGGACTCCCAGGCCACCCTGCTGCTTGGCCCTATAGAGTGTCATATGGTCTACACGTGCTTACCTCAAAACAAATTTATTTAGATCCAACTGGAGACCTTTCAGGGCGGAGGCTGGAACAGCTATCGGCAATGCCCAAAAAATATAGAGCAATTTAGGGAGCTATGACATCTTTACTGCAGCAATCCTTCTCAGCCAAGAAAGGTTCAAGTCCAATTGACCAACAGAGACCACAGATTCTTAAGCAAACCGGGATAGTTAGTCCCATTGAGAGAATTATAGTCCGCTGTCTTCAATAGTGTTCAGTGTACTATCAGGGAAGGAAACATTGAACGCTTGCGACTTTGCTGAGTTAATTTGAAGGCCAGAGAGCCTTGTAAAGGTTTCTAAAGTTTTAAACAAATTTAGAAAGGATGTAATTGGATCTGTAACCACCATCAGGATATCATCGACAAACAACAACATTTTATGCTCGTACCCCCCTACCATGATACCAGCTACACTACTATTACTTTGGAGAGAGGTTTGATTGCTAGTGCAAATAATAAAGGAGAAAGGGGACATGCCTGCCTAGTGCCTCTGCCCAAAGTAAACCGGTCAGAGGCATAGCCAGAGTATCTGATGAATGCCCCCGGGTTCGAGTACAAGGACGATACCCAGTTAATAAAAAATGAACCTAGGCCCCACTTCCTCAAAATAAATTGTAGATAATCCCACACCTTTATAAACATCTAATGCTAACAACATAGCCTGTAGTCCTTCTACCTTAGCATGGTGGACTAAACTGACAACTTTCCGAATATTATCACCCGCCTGGCGTTGAGGTATGAATCCCACCTGGAAATCAAAGTATTGATATATCTAGTAAGATGCGCAGCTAGCATACAATGGCCATCTATGCATTAAAAATTAAAACGTTTGCCAGTATTTTTACATCAATGTTCAACAGGGAGATGGGCCCTTAGTTGGACCAGACTCAACATTAGGCTTAGTTATCATACTCACAGCCACCGTAAGTGACTCAGAGCTCCATGAGGCTCCATCTCTCAGGGCATTAAGAGCCAACACCTGGTGGGGAGACATCTTTAGAGTTTTTATAGCTTCCTGGACCTCTGCCAGCTCAACCGGGTTATCTATACGCAATTTAGCACTAGGGGGGAGAAGGGGGAGGTTGAGCTGACCAAATAGATTCTCTGCCAACCGCTCATTTAGTGTCATTTTGGGTTAATACAAATCTTCCAGATGTTTACAAAAGGTTGCCACCACCTTCGCTGGATTACTAGATAGGGTATCCTCCACTGTCCAAATACGCACTGGTTTAGATCTCTGTGCAACCCCTCTGAGTCTTATAGCAAGGAGGGTATTTGGTTTATTATTAACATGATACCATTTAAACCTTGACCGGTTTATTTCTCGCTCAGCTTCCCCAGAAAAACACAGATTAAGCTGATCACATACCTGATTGAACCGGATCCTATTCCGCTTTGATGGCAATCCTTAAAAGTGGTCGAGGCTAACAGTTTTTTCTTGTAATCAGACTTTCGCCGGGCAGACTCCTGTCCTCTGAGGGGGTCTCTGGGTCAGGGACGCCAGTTCTTCTGTGACCAGATCATGGTCCGACCACGCAATTGGGATGATAGTCGCATGGGATAACTGGGGCAAGGAGAATTGCTGCAGAAAGACATGGTCTATCCTTGTGAAAACCTGATGTGGGCAAGAATAGTTGGTGTAATCCCGTCTGGTAGGGTGGGACTTCCTCCACACATCAACCAACTTATATTGGTTTAAAAGAGCACGGAATGCTTTCCCTGAAAAGTTGGCTCAGCGGTTTGTCTGTCCAGAGTAGGGTACAGAATTTGGTTAAAGTCACCCGCTACAATAAGGAGCCCGTTCTCAGCTTGGTGCAATACCCTAAAGAACTCCTCAAGGAAAGCATTTCGGTTTTGGTTTGGAACATAGTAAGTAGCAAACGTGACCGGTAGGTCCTGAATCATACCCACCAGAATCAGGTAACGACCCAAAGAATCCCATACTACCTGTTCCAGGGAGAAGGGAACCGATCGCTTAAAAGCAATTAGAACTCCCTTCTGCTTGGTATCCGCAGTAGCCTTGTAGAACAGGGGATAGTCTGCACTAAGAAATGTAGGCGTGCATTTTTTTGTGAAAAGAGTCTCTTTTAAGCATACAATATCAGCATACAACAACCCCATTTGCCTAAAGGCTTTCACCCTCTTCTGGGGGGCTTTCAGACCCTGTACATTTAAAGAGACTAAATTAAGCACCATCATCCCACCACCAACAAACTTGCACGAAAAGAGGCCCGGGATCCCAGTGGGAAGATAGGAGAGAGTGGAAGAAAGAAGAAGAGAAACTTTTTGAAAGGACTACAAAAACCATAACTGAAAGGTAAAAACACCTTCCAAACTCTAAATTCCCACAGAGGCAGTGAGACCCCCCGCCTCATTGAGAATTGCATACCAAAATGATGGGACTTCCTACTGAAGACCACACAACCCGTTTGATAACTGCCCGCAAAATCCCAAATTCTGTCACGGAAAGTCCCAGGAAAACACCCCATCCAGCCTTAGCTATAAAAGGGTGAAGGGCAAGACCCCTAAAAATAAACACATGGATTCCTACCCATCATCCCTCCCCCACAGCTGGCATACCGAACTTGTGGACCAGCCCCGCCGCAGATTTCCCACTTGTCAGGGTGCTTCTCCAAGGTTCCCGCTTGTCCTTAGCCACCGGGGAACAGGAGAGCACTCTCTTCTTTTGCGGTGGAGCCGGTAAAGCAGCTGCATGGGCTTTCAAGCCCGCTGAAGTAAATGCAAGATCAAGTTCTTGTGGTGTAGAGGCCTCAAAGCGCTTGTCCAGGTAGTTAAAGAAGACCTTGAAGGGAAACCCCCTTTATATCTAATCTCGCTAGCCTGCAGGACCTGGAGCGACGATTTCATTGCCCACCTTCTGGCAATGGTTTTAGGGGAAAGGTCAGCGTATAGCTGGTATACAAAATTCTGGAACTTCAAATTGTCGTGATCCCCTGCTGCCGCCATAAGTTGTTGGTTGGTACGAAGAAAGGGCAGCTTTACCAGGTCATCTCCAAAGCTCTATGAATTCTAGCAAACTCCAGTTTCTCTATAGGAATGGATGGGACCAGCTCCTGGAACAAGGCCATAACCGTAGATTGCAAGTCCAGCACTGACTCCGGAATTCCTCTGATCCTGATGTTGGCCCTCCTAGATCTATTCTCAACATCCTTAAGCTTGTGCTGCAGGACAAAGTTTTCTTCCTTCACCACCTCCAGATCTGCACCCAACGTAGACATATCAGCCAGCTGTGCCGAGGATTGTTGCTCTAGATCTCCGATCCTTTGTCCCAGTTCCTTAATTTCTATTGAGAGAGTATTGGTGATCTGTGTCATAATATTTTGGGCGGTACATTCCCAAAGCACAAAGTATAATTTCTTAAAAAGCTGAGACGGACACGTCGCTGCGGTTAGGCGTCTTCGCCTAATGTGTGTGGGCTAGAGTAACAGACAAAACTACAGCTTCTGCAATATTCAGCAAATAAAGCATTTCTTATAATATATCTTATTTTATGCTAAATACTCTAAGCTTCTATATATTTGAGCCTATATACCTGAACCAGCAGCGCATAAGGGCTTCCACCTTCAGGGTTAATTTAAAGTCAATAAGCAGGTGCTTGGGAACTGGGTTCCCCTAGCAATAGACTAATGCCCATTTAAAGAGCAGCTATGCAATAGTGGTTAAGGAATCAATCTCACAGACTCATTTCCCAGCTGGATCATGACTGAAGTTATTTTTAAAGTGGAACATTGCAGGTATTGTGGAGTTAATAAAATCTCGCCAAACCTGGCTTGCTCGCCCCCTCTGCCCCTCTGGTTTATTATTTTACAACTTTAAACTTGTCTGGTCACATCGCACTACGGCATCCCTCAGTCCCGCGCCGTCTCCACCGGGCAGCGCCCTTGTTCTGTGCCGCCCCTCAAATCTTGCACATGATTGCACAGAACAATGCCAATGCATAGGCTTTAACAAGGCACCTAACCACCCCCTCACTTCCTCAGGCACGTATGCTCTGTCTCCTAATTTGTTCATCGGTGGGGTTCACTTGTGTGGTTGGTATCACTGCACAGATGGGTAAAAATTGGTGCACAAATCTCTATGTGTGCGTAAGTGTAAAATGGTTGTTGGTCTATCAAAAACTGCAATAAAAGGGCAGCAAGCATCACACCCAATGCCTGTCCCATGCCCCTCACCTCTATTTACTGCAGAGCTGGGTAACAGTGCTCCAAAGTTGGCCCACCTTTCAATTTCATTTTTGTGATGGTAGCATTACCATTCTTTTTCGAGGGTGGATGTGAACATCTAGCTCTCATTTTTTACCCTTGATAAATACCTTGCTGAGAGATTGATGACTCTTCACTGTTCATAATCTCTAGTGATTATAGTTGTTTTTCAAAAAATAGTATAACACTTACAATTCTCAAGATTTTACCCATGTTTTCAATTTTAGATTTATTTAAGATAACTTTTTTTTGCCCCATAAGACACCAACGTTGGGGGGAAATGTTAGTGCATTTTATGGTGCAAATGTGGGGGGCTTACATAACCAGCGCTACTGTGCCAACATTGGGGGGGGGGGGGGTGTTAGTGCATCTCATGGTGCGAATGTGGGGGCAGGAGCAACCTACATAACCAACACTCCTGTGCCAACATTGGGGGGGATGTAAGTGTGTCTTATGAGGTGAAGAAACTTGAATAATCGATGCTTTTGTGCCGCTGGGTGGAATGCCGCAGCCACTGGGCAGCCACACAATGGAAGTGGGGCAGCTGTTCCGTGCCTATGGGGCACTTACTGGAACATCAGATTGAACATCAAAAAAAAGCTTGCCCAGGCACTCTATATTAAACAGATAGAAATAATTAGCAGCAAGTTACCTAATCTCCTGCAAATATGTCCCAACCACACACGATAAAATAAATAAAAAGGAAGAAGTTAACTCACCGCTTGCGCTGTCCCAGAAGCGGTGGAGGCAGCTGTATCTGCCACCATCTTTGCGGTGCCAGCACACTCAGACACCTGGCCTGTCACAGTGGTGGGCATGGCCGACGCTCGAGCATCGGCCACACCCACCACTATACCGAGCCGGCTGTTTACTCTGTGTGCTGGCACCGCATAGAAGGTGGCAAATACAGTTGCCTCCATCGCTTCCTCTCTGCGGCGCCAGCACACGGAGTGAACACTCGGCATTATACAGCGATGGGCATGGCACACACCCACCACTGTATAGTCCAGGTGTCTCTGTCTGCTGGCGCTGTGGAGAAGTGGCAGAGACAGTGAGAGCTGTGGAGGCAGCTGTATCTGCCACTCGCACTGTCCCTGCCACTTCTCCACGGCCCCAGCAGACAGAGACCCCCGGACCCCCTGACAGCAGTGGGCGTGCCTGACACTCAAGTGATGGCCACGTCCACCACTATACCAAGCTGTGTGTCTGTGTGTGAAGATGGTGGTGACAATGGGGAGGATTAAAAGGTGAGTTTACTTTTATTTTTTTTTCTTACTTTTGTCTATATGGGGAATAGGAGGGATATGCCGCACTGCCGATATGGGAATGGGAGGGGGGAATGCCACACTGCCTATATGGGGAATAGTATAGGGGGGATGCCACACTGCCTATATGGGGAATGGGGGGATGGAATGCCACACTGCCTATATGGGGAATAGGAAGGGGTGAATGCCACACTGCCTATGGGAATTGGATGGGGCATCCCACACTGCTTATGGTAATGGAAGGGGGCATCCCACACTGCCTATGGGAATGGGAGGAGGGCATGCCACACTGCCTATATGGGGAATGGGAGGGGGGAATGCCACACTGCCTATATGGGAATGGGAAGGGGGAATGCCACACTTCCTATATGTAAATAGTATAGGAGGGATGCCACACTGCCTATATGGGGAATGGGGAGATGGAATGCCACACTGCCTATGGGAGGGGGGAGGCCACACTGCCTATGGGAATTGGATGGGGGTATCCAACACTGCTTATGGTAATGGAAGGGGACATCCCACACTGCCTATGGGAATGGGAGGAGGGCATGCCACACTGCCTATGGGAATAGGAAGACGCGCATGCTACACTGCCCAATAAGGATGGGATTGGAGAACACCACACTGCCCATGGGGGATAGGCTGGGGGAATGCCACACTGTCTGTAATGGGGTGTTTTAGCACAACATTTGGCTTAGAATATTTTTTTTTCTTATTTTCCTCCTCCAAATCCTAGGTGCATCTTATGTGCAGGTGCGTTTTATAGTATAAAAGATATGGTACTTATCATGTTTTTTATGCTGTCCAAGCATGTAGTCCTCCAATAATTTCAAGAACTAGTAGAATTGAACCTAATACATCTATCAAATAATATGGATAAGAAGAAATCTAGAGACAATCTGACTAAAGGAGAACATATGGCGCTTAAACAACTAAAAGCGAATAATAAACTCATCATAAGGAGTGCCGATAAAGGGGGGGCATTGTGCTTCTTGATAGCAAAGACTATGACTATGTATTAATGAGGCCTTGAGGCAACTAGGAGATACTGAAACCTATAAAAAATTAAAAAGTGATCCAACTAGGGAAATACAACTGGCTGTATAAAAATGTAAATGGGTGGTCAATCTGTTTAATTAAAATGGAAATGGCATTTTAGATAATTGTTTACTACCAAAAAGCGATTTTTATGTTTTTCGGATTTTTTTTAGGGCCACCAGTCGCGGTGCTCTCCACGCTGTTCTCCTGGGTACAGAAAGGTTCCTAACAATCGTATTCATTCCTGCTGCTATGACTGTGCCCCATGTTCTGAGGGAGAAGTCTCCAATGAAACAGGTAGGAAGGATTTCCATAGATAAGATCTTTATAAATCATTGATATCTATCTATCTATCTATCCATCGAGCAACCATGTAAGCTGCTATTTTTACATATAATCTGGGAACCTTTTAAATGGTGTTGTTCTTTGTTTTTGTGTCTGAGTTTCCAGATCATGACTGAGGCATCTTTTGGCCAAATGATATATATTTCAATATATTTTTATTTATCATGTTTTAAAAAATATTGTTTGAAAAAGCATATCGAAAAATCAGACAAGATAATATAATCTGCAAAAGTAAATGAATGCCTGATGGAATATTATTGCGGAAATATTTAGTGAGAGTGACACATTGTGTTGTCCATATAAATGGCTCTGCGAATGGTTTAGCAGTGGATTAAGGTACACAGATACTAGATAGTAAATGCCACACTGCCTATTGGGAATTGGATGGTAGAATACCACACTGTCCAAAGAGAATGGGGGTCGGGGGGTAAATGCCACACTGCCTATAGGGAATGGGATGGGGGAATGCCACACTGCCCATAGAGAATGGGGGTGGGGGGGGTAAATGCCACACTGCCTATGGGGAATGGGATGGGGGAATGCCACACTGCCCATAGAGAATGGGGGTGGGGGGGGTAAATGCCACACTGCCTATGGGGAATGGGATGGGGGAATGCCACACTGCCCATAGAGAATGGGAGGGGGTAAATGCCACACTGCCCATAGAGAATGGGAGGGGGTAAATACCACACTGCCTATGGGGAATGGGATGGGGGAATGCCACACTGCCCATAGAGAATGGGGGTGGGGGGTAAATGCCACGCTGCCCATAGAGAATGGGAGGGGGTAAATGCCACACTGCCTATAGGGAATGGGATGGGGGAATGCCACACTGCCTATGAAGAATGGGATGAGGGAATGCCAGACTCCTGAAATGTGTTGTTTTCTTATTTTCCTTCTTCAAATACTAGGTGCATCTTATGTGTAGGTGCATCTAGGCTGAAGAATAAGGCTTATGGACTTCCCTATTAAGGAATTGTATCAAAATATAAAAAAAATCCATGAGGTAATAAGTAAACTCATGTGTGTTTGTGTGTTTTTGTTAACCTGCAACTTTTGTAATATGTATGTACATGCATAAGTTTACGTGATGTATAATGTGTAAGTATCCAGAATGTGTAAGTAGACATTAGGGTTGATTCAGCACCATAAGTATTTTTTTTTTTGGTTGCTCTATTTTTTCTCATGATTTTTTCCCTTGGATAAATGTCAGCTCGCCTGATGAGGAAAATATACTCCATCCGTTTAAAGAGGGCAATAACTCAATATAACAAACATACAAAAGAAAAGAGGGACACTTAGAAAGGAGGGGGAAGTTAAGACATGAGTGAGATTATGGATTTACTTCCAGCAGTGCAGTGAATTTTAATGAGTTTGCAAAGTTGGTCCAATGGAGGCATTTTAAGTGGTATGCTTCTGAGTTGTTTTATTAATGCAGCTAGAATGCTTCCAAACCTTTCCATTTCTGCTATTTAACCACATGGAAATGCTGGGGGTAAAATATTGTGCAGGTATGGAGGTTTTTGTGGCATTGGATAGGTGGTCAGTGATAGATATTTTGTACATTTTTGAGGGTATCCCCAAGTGATGGAGAAGGAAAAAGGCAGGGTCGTCTCGTACTTCCCTGTCCGTCAGGGACCAGAATTTGACCACAAAATAGGACAAGTCCAAAAGATGTGGAGCAGGTCGCCATTCTCTTTGTTACTGTGCTAACAGAGGGGGAAGGAATTGGGGAACCAGTTGTTTAATAAAACTGGCACCCTATACCCCCTGGAGAGTATTTTATAGTTACACTCTCGGTAGCTAGTACACATGTTTTGTGTGTGAGAGCATAAGGGTCTCCTGTTCCTGAGGGCTATTTCGAATTTTGCAGATGAGTGACAAGCAGGGACAATTTTCGTCCCTGGATCTTTTAAGTGTTGAGAATTGCTTCCTAAGAGAGGATAGGAAGTGATTGATTTGCATCTTTTGCCATTGTCCTATTCGAAGATATCTTTGGGTTTGGCAATTTCATCAAGAGACTTCCAAGACCCATGTTTATGAAAATGAAAGACCCTATTCAAATTGTCCCTGTTGTACCCGTTCTGAAGGAGGGATTGCATATTACAGGAAAAAAAGGTGGAAAATCTGGAAGGAAAAATAATTAATAATACATAATTAATATAAAAAACTAAAAATAATCTAACTACATTAACCCAATGTCTCGAAGGGCCTACTATACTGAAAGGGATCTAATTCTTGTTAACTAACTAAAGTTACCAACCTTTTGAACTCATCACACTTACATCAAGTAAACCCAAGCAATGCCCCTCACGCCCATCGCCTGTCTCTGCCCAGACCCAGTTGTTGCTTTCAGGCCCCTTTATCACCACCAGTTCATCATTTGGTGGCGAACTCCATAGGAATCAAAGTGATAATGCTTGTTTATGTAAGTTTATAATCTGTCACTAATACATCAAGTGTGAAGGTTAGATATTAACTAATAATAATAATATTATATTACTATATATTATTAAACCACTAATACAATAATTAGTATTGGATAAATACCTAATACAATAGTTTTCATGTGAATTTAAATTAGTTTTATAATAATTTTTTGGTGGCTTCCCAAACACACCAGCCACTGTAGAGACACCACACATACACTCTGAGACAAATTCCATGCTGCCCTAAGCTTTTAAGTGTGTTTTCAGCTGGAATTTTGGTTTGGGAATAGCAAATTGCCCTGCAGCTGTTCACCCTCTGTCGAGCGCACCCTTTTCACCAGTAAATACCTCACATTTGAACTGGCAAACTGTGGTGAAGACACAGCAAAATGCCACCAGAAAGTTAGTTGCTCCCCCGTTTGCCAGCGCAAGATAGTGTAGATTGATGCATTAGTTCACACTCAAACCACAGATAGTGAACCTGGTCACAAACACGTGCCAGTGTAGTAAATCACACATTTGCTAATTACATATGTCAGCCCATATAGTGGGAAGGAGGAGCTTATCAATTAATTCTGAACCACATGAGGAGCCAAATATTTCTATAACCTTCCTTGTGTAAAAGAGTGACTGCTTTATTTTAACTCCTTGGGGCTTTAGCGCAGTCATCTCATCAACCAGACCAAGCCATGTAACTCTTATTGTTGCCTCCCTGGTTTGGAATATGAACACATTGAACACATTGTGTGATAAAAAGCACACAGCCCCACACAGGTGACTCAAAAATTGGAGTAAAAAGGAGGGGTTTGGGTTCCTAGAGAACTGGGCCGACTTCACAGTGGGCAACGGGTTCTTTGGCAGGGATGGGTTGCACCTCAATGGGTAGGGTGCATCTGTTCTGGGGGAGAGGATGGCTAAAAGGTTGGAGGAGTGTTTAAACTAAGCACTGGGGGGAGAGTAAAAGCAGCTACAAAGGGGAAGGTAGGAAAGTAAGTGACAGTGGGTGTAGACATGAAACTGGGGGTGGAGAGGGGGGAGGGGTTAGCACATCTATGAGGAAAAAGGGCAATATACAAAATTATCAAAATTATCATACGCATTTGAAATGTATGCTTACAAATGCTAGAAACTTGACTAATAAAATTGATGAACTAGAACTGATAATAACAGAACAACAATATGACATAGTGGGGGTAACAGAGACCTGGCTGGATGAAAGCTATGACTGGGCAGTAAATCTACAGAGCTACTGTGTGTTTAGGAGGGACCATAAGAAACGCAAAGGGGGTGGAGTCTGCTTAATTGTAAAATCCTCTCTACAACCCGCTCTGCGGGAGGATATATGTGAGGGGAATGACCATGTGGAGTCTGTATGGGTAGAAATACATAGAGGGAGAAACAAAAATAAAATACTGATGGGGTTTGCTACAAACCTCCAGACATTGGGTATGGATTAAACAGTAAAGTCTCAATCTTTGCAGATGATACTAAGCTGTGTAATGTAATTAAAACAAAAGAGGACAGCAGGCAGCTACAAACAGGTTTAGATAAATTGAAAGCATGGGCAGTTAAATGGCAAATGAAGTTTAACACAGATAAATGTAAGGTTATGCACATGGGAAGGAGAAATCTGTGTCATGATTACACACTAAATAAAGAAACACTTGGTAAAACAACAATGGAAAAGGACCTAGGGGTTTTAGTTAACAATAAGCTCAACTGTAGTAATCAATGCCAGGCAGCTGCTGCCAAGGCAAATAGGATCATGGGGTGCATCAGGAGGGGCATAGGTGCTCATGACCAGAGCATCATTTTACCCCTGTACAAGTCACTGGTCAGACCCCATATGGAATACTGTGTACAGTTCTGGGCATTGTGCTTAAGAAGGACATATCAGAACTGGAGTGCGTTTAGTGGGGGGCTAGAGTACCCTGAAAAATTGTCAAAGTTAGGTTTATTTAGTTTAGAAAAAATACGCTTGAGGGGTGATCTAATAACTATGTATAAATATATTCGAGGTCAATACAAAGATCTGTCCTACAATCTATTTATACCCCGGGGTGTAACTATAACCCGAGGACATCCACTAAGGTTAGAGGAAAGGGGCTTTCTCCACCGACATAGGAGGGGATTCTTCTCTGTAAGAGCAGTGAGACTATGGAACTCGCTGCCAGAGGAGGTAGTAATGATGGATACAGTAAAAACGTTCAAAAGTAGCCTTGATGCCTTCCTGGCATGTAATAACATTTCCAGCTATGGCTACTAGACCACTGGAAGGAGTTAAACAGGCTGAACTGGATGGACTAAAGTCTTTATTCAGCCTTACATACTATGTTACTATATTACTATGTTACTCGCACCTGGCACACAAATCCTGCACCTCAGAGTTTATGTGATGCAACCTGACCGGAGTGAGTTTGCAGAGAAACTTTAGCTGTTTAATTTATCAATAATTTACAAATTGATAAAAACGTTTCTGTGATAAAAAAATATTATTATAGCTACAGATGTCAACAGTCCATTTTACTGTCTTTCACTGTATTAATAGTAATCGTATACATGGCATGTCATGTGTGTAACTTATGTTATAACATTTATCAGTTCTCTGTTGTTCCACTTTCTTCTCACACATATTCAGCGTTAAGTAGTATGTGGGAATTGAATAAAACACACTTATTGCTGCGGCCCAGGTCAGGATGAACCCGGGAGCAGCCTTAAAGTGGACCAACACCCAGGGGTGATCGGCCCGGAAATCTATAAGATTCCCGGGCCGATCACCTCCCACCCCGCGGGACATCCGAGATCGGGATGTCCCGCGGGGTGAAACCCCCCAGAAACCCCAAAAAGACCTTACCTGATCCGCCGCCGCCGCCTCCCGCGCGCCCCTCCAGACGTGCGCGCGCCCGCGCCGGCCCTCTGTGAATGGCCGGCGCGGGCGCGCGGGCGCGCGGGCGCGCGGGCGCCGAGAGTGACGCGCGGGAGGCGGCGGCGGCGGAAGAGGCTTGTACGTTCTTGTCCCCCGCCTAGACGTTGGCGGGGATTGGCTGCGGCGTTCACGTGGGAGTGGGGAGAGGTGAGTTTTTGGGGGTTTCTGGGGGGTTTCACACAGCGGGGCACCCCCGATCGGGGGTCCGAAGTGGACCAAAACCCAGGATAGTCAAAATCCTGGGTGTTGGTCCACTTTAAGTCGTTGAGCACAGACAACATCTGCAGCCCGTCCGGCTGCCCACAGCCTATCTGTCTGTCCACGTTGGCCGCTGATGGCACACTTGCCCATCTCCACCACTTGTATTTTCTTGGGGTTGCTATAATCAAGCCATTCCCCATCACTCTCCTCCTTCCCATCACCATGGCTTCTTGCAGAGTTTACAGCAGACAGATCATAGTCTGCCCTGGATGTAGTATGTGCCGTGGTAGGTGATTAAAACTGGACTGGCCATGAATGAAAATAAAAGTCTTTTAATTGCCCCCCCCTCCACTTACTTCCTTCCATCATGGATCACTGCAGTCGCTCTGCCATTAAAAAAAGCCCCCTCTCTGTTGCTGGGAAGGAACTGTCAGAAGCTGGTACAGGGCAGAGAATCACTGTTTCTATATCAATCTAAAGCCACATATCTGATGTTAAAGTATCTTTACTAATCAAACAT
Source organism: Gastrophryne carolinensis (assembly GCA_027917425.1). Taxonomy (NCBI): domain Eukaryota; kingdom Metazoa; phylum Chordata; class Amphibia; order Anura; family Microhylidae; genus Gastrophryne; species Gastrophryne carolinensis. The sequence continues at coordinate 14,259,776 of CM051234.1, read as the reverse complement.
ACCCCCCTCCTCTGCTTTTGTCTCTTCCAAACACACCATAGCCATCCACAATTAATAGCCAGTCATGTCTGTCATTTAATTTGGGTTCTGGTATGGCCACTATCTCATATAACCTTGTATCATTCAATTACCAACTATCTTGCTTTGCATTTTCTTGCAGTGGATAATGCAGATTTTCTTTTTTTGTGGCCACAGTTTAATATCTTACATCTCCTGAGAGATAACATAGAATCTCAGACACTTTATTATCTTTTCATACTATTCATTTCCCCTCACGTCTGGCTTTTATGCCCCCAATGTATTAAACTAAAACTCCTTCTCACCATTCCTCAATTTCCTAACACTCATCATATTTTTCATTCTCATAAGTGGAATTTAGTTTTTTTTTTTTTTTTTATCTCTCGTTGTAATAGACAGTGAAAACTGCAAAAGATGTCCCAATGAAGAGTGGCCAGATGAGAAGAAAGTGAAATGCATTCCGAAAACATTTGAGTTCCTTTCATATGAAGAGGACATTCTGACTCCTTCCATTGCTGCTTTTTCACTTGTAGGCTCTGTAATCACAGCAATTGTACTTAAAGTGTTAATTTCATTTTGGGACTCTCCAGTAGTTAAAGCCAATAACAGGACTGTGAGCATCGTTCTCCTGACCTCCATCTTGCTGAGCTTCCTCTGTGTCTTCTTGTTCCTCGGTCGTCCTGTAGATATAACCTGCATGCTGAGACAAGTGTCATTTGGGATCTTCTTCACCATTTCTGTCGCCTGTGTTCTGGCCAAGACTATCACCGTCTGCATTGCTTTTAAAGTCACAAAACCCAACAGCTACTGGAGTAAATGGGTTGGCACGAAGCTGGGCATTCATGTTGTCCTCATATGTTCCTCTGTCCAAGTCCTGATTTGTGTTATTTGGCTGTTAGTGTCTCCTCCGTACCAAGAATATGACATGTTCTCTCATCTTGGGAAAATCATCATCCAGTGTAATGAAGGGTCAGTTACTGGCTTCTACTCGGTGTTGGGTTATATGGGGTTCCTGGCTGCTGTGAGTTTTGTTCTGGCTTTCATGGTGAGAACATTACCGGACAGTTTTAATGAGGCCAAGTACATCACGTTCAGCATGCTGGTGTTCTGCAGTGTCTGGATTGCCATGATCCCGGCCTATCTGAGCACCAGAGGGAAATACATGGTGGCCGTGGAGATATTCGCCATACTGGCATCCAGTGCTGGATTATTGAGTTGCATATTTTCTCCTAAATTATACATCATTGTCATAAAACCAGAGAGGAACAGTAAACTCCGTATAAAACGAAGTATTAAGTAGTGGAAGCAGGTTTTAGTATAAGTTTACAATCACATACTTTGGTATGAATGGAGAAGGAGGAAGGCTGGGTCATCTGGTATCTCTCTGTCCCTCAGACAGTGCATTGGGTTTTTAAATTAACACGCAGATGCTCCCCCTCCCCGAAACACACATAACCTCTCCTCTCCCTTTTTAAAGGGATGTGTAATTTCTTGTGATTCTAGAAAGATGTCAACTTTGTAATATATGACATTTTGGCAAACACTAGAATGCATTAAAACAGCTGTATTAAATATGTGCATTTTTTGCCCTATAAGACGCACTATTTTCACCAAAGTGGGGGTAAAATGTCAGTGCATCTTATTGGACGAATGTCCTGAAAAAAGGTATAAAGTCTCACACCCGCACCACAGCCATTGGGAGGCCAGCTGATGGAGGAGTAGGGGGTGGACAGGTAGGGTAAATGAGCTCTGTCCGCTGTCCCCACTCTGGCTTCCTGTGCCGCCACTGCTTCTCTAGGTGGAGCGCGCTGACACAAACACTCGGGTCTGTGTAGTAGGTGGCCATGGCCTGTATCCTCAACCATTGTCCTTAATGGACGCTGACACAGGCCACATCCATTAGCTAAACAGACGTGGGTGTGTGTTCACGCTGGCAGCAGTTCTTATTTTCCTCCTCCAAATACTAGGTGCGTCTTATGTGTAGGTGCGTCTTCTAGGGCAAACAATACAGTAAATGTTTTTTTAATTCAGCTATGGTATATTAAGGCTTATGGATGTCTGTCCCTATAAAGGAATTGTATCAATATATAGAAAAGCCATGAAGTAATAAATAAACTCATGTTTGTCTAATGTGTGTTTGTGTGTTTTTGTTAATCTGGGCTTCTGCCGCTGCCGCTGCCTCGGGCCAACACATGCTGACACAAACACTCGGGTCTGTGTAGTAGGTGGGCATGGCCAGCGTCCCTGTCCATTGTCCTCAATGGGAGCTGACACCGGCCACGTCGACCCGATGCACAGACATAGCGCCGACCAGAGAAGTAGAGGCGGCAGCCAGAGCAGGGAGAACTGGCAGGGTTCATTTATTCTGCCTGCCCACCCACTGCTCCTCCATCGGCTGGCCTTCCAGTGGCCATGGTGCGGGTGCAAGGCTGATGTAAGTATACCTTTTTTTTTCCTCTCTCCAGCATCCTGGGGAGGGGGGTGATTCTGCCACATTGCATATGGGAGTGGAAGGGGGGATTCCTCACTGCTAATGGGAATGGGATGGTGGAAATGCCTTAGTGAATAAGGGGATGGGGGGAATGTCACATTGCCTATGGGGAATGGGAATGGAGAATGCCACACTGCCCATGAGATGGGGGGAATGCCTCACTGCCTATGGGGAATGGAAGGGGGAAAGCCACACTGCCTATGGGGAATGGGAGGGGAAATGCCACACTGCCTATATAGGGAATTGGAGGAGGGATGCCAAACTGCTTATATGGGAAATGGGGGGGTTGTCCCACTGCCCATGGGGAATTGGAGGGGGAATGCCACACTGCCCATACGGAATGGGATGGGGGAATGTCACACTGACTGCAATGAAGTGTTTTTTTATTTTCCTTCTTCAAATACTAGGTGCGTCTTATGGGTAGGTGCTTCTAGGGTGAGAAATACAGTATTTTTTTTAATTCAACTCTGGTATATTAAGGTTTATGGAGGTCCCTATAAAGGAATTGTATCAAAATATAGAAAATCCAAGAGTTTATAAATAAAGTCATGTTTGCCTAATGTGTGTTTGTGTGTTTTTGTTAACCAGCAATTTTTTGTAATATGCATGTGCATGCATAGGTTTATGTGATGTATAATGTGTAAGTATTTAGAATATAAGTAGACATTAGGGTTGATTCAGCATCGTAACTATTATTTTTCAGTAAACACTTTTTCTCATGATTTTTTCCCTTGGTGCAATTCAGCACCATGCTTAGCTAAACAATTTGTTTGAACATATGCAAAGCTAAAAATGGGGCTGAATTTCAGCAAAAAAACTAATGAGAAAAGTGTTTACTCATAAAAAACAAGATTAGAAAAATATAGTACTGAATTAACTCTAATGTGTTTTGTGTTAAATCCAGACTGGATGGATCAATCAATTCATCTGATATAGTCGACTATAAATAATAAACCAATGAAATGTTCTTTAAATTTGGGGGCATGGCTAGCTGCCTGGCTGAATGGTGAGCTCCTCGCTGAACAAAACTTAGAAACATAAAGACATAGAAGGGTAATGGCAGAAGGAGAGCATACGGCCCATCTAGTCTGCCCTTATGTGTATACTGTGTGTTCTTTTTATCTTAGGCTGGATGGAGGCTTATCCCAGCCATGTTTAAATTCAGTGACTGACGATTTTCAACCACCTCTGCTGAAAGTTTGTTCCACGAATCTACTAATATTTTCTAACATTGCTCCTGATCTTCCCTCCGACTAGCTTCAGGTTGGGCCCCTTTGTTCTATTAATAAGTTTCTTCTTAAAAACACTTCCCTCCTCAACCTTATTACCTCCTGTCACATATATAAAGGTATCCATCATGTCCCCTCTCTCCCTTCTTTCCTCCAGACTGTACAAATTAAGTTCTTTAAGTCTCTTGTGATAAGTTTTAAGTTTAGGTCCTTCTACTATTTTTGCTGTCGGCCTTTGGACCCATTCTATTTGAATCATGTCTTGTTGCAGGTAAGGTCTCCAGAACTCACAAAGTATTCTAGCTGTGGCCTCAGCAAGGCCATCAACTTTGAAGGCGTCTTTGAGTCTACTGGGAAAGTTTGATGTAAAACAGAGCTGTGAAGATATGGAGGCCAGTATCTGATGAGCCTGAGATGCACCTGACAACTAAGGGATGAAACATGATATGCAAGTCCATGTTTTGAGTTAACTTGTAGCCAGTGGCTAGCCCTTTATTTTTTTTTCTTCTTGACCGGGACTCCTGTGAGGGAGGGGATGAACATGTAGGTTTGTGGGTGTGTTATTTCGGACAATGGGTGTGTTATTTCGGACAATGCATCCATTGTGGACTGGTTGACTCTCACTCATCTCAGGAAGACTCTGATGCAATGACTTTGAGCCAAGTTTCAGTGGATTCTTCCGCCACTACAGCTATACGTCACAGTAAAAGAAGCCTCTCTCCTCCATCATCTGTCTCTTTACTTCCTTCTCCTAGTGGGACAACAGCTTTTCTCAGCAGACCAGTTGCTATGGATAGTGATAAGGAGAATTTGTTTGAGGATAGTCAACTTTTGGAGTGTGTTATGGAGGCGGTGAGGGTGGAATCGGTGTCCGAGACCCATAGCTGTGGCAATGGGGGGAGGTGGTAGACATGGACATACTATTAATATGTCCAATATATATATGGACATATATTAAAAATCAGTTCAATCTGATTGTATCTGATCAAATATATTTTCAATTAAATTCAATTAGATATATTTATAATTTTAGTCAGCAGAAAATGCTAATTTTGCAAGCCAGAAAATGCAAGCCAGTGTATATAGATAGTTCATCTCATCTGACAAGCACAGACCAGCAAGGAGAAATGAACAGCTGTCCCTTTCAATTAAAAGTGTATAGACTTATGTCATGTATGTATTTAGATACATATGCTAATGTACGTAGTTTTAAGACTCGCTCAGTGATTGGCTCCAACCATGTCCTTAAATGTTTTCTCTGTTAAACTATAAAATATAACTCCAGGCCTAGTCCAGGACAGAGGACGGTAAAATCATGTGTGTGCCTGTATTCTTTAACCCTTCTAGTGCCAACTACGTGAGTCTCACGTAGCTGCCTCTCCATTCATTAAGTGCCAGCTACATGAGACTCACATAGCTGACTTTAGAGCCCCATAACAAAAAGTAAAAAAGATGCAGACTTACCTGATTCCTCTTTTGAAAGTGCCAGCGATTCTCTTCAATCATCACCTGTTTGATTTCCGCCCCCGGGCCTCTGATCTTCAGGAGGGGGCCCGGAATACCCCCCCCCCCCCCCCGCCATCTGAAAGAAAAAAAAAAATGACACAAACTCACCTGACAGCCCGATCGCCCTCCCCGGGTCTTCTCTTCACCAGGGGGGGGGCTCTGATCCCCCCCCCTGGACTTACCACGGCCCAGCAACGGCCCTCACCGTCCTCTTCGGCCGGTGCTGGCCCAGCCCCTAGCCCCCCCACTTGTGGGAGGAGCGGGATGACGTCATCTTGCTCCTCGTATACCGGCACCCGGCTCCGATCTGTCACTTGTCAGTAGCGATCGGAGCAGGGAGGGTGGGAGGCAGGGAGACTCTGATCTCCCTTCCTCCCACCCTCCCTGCTCCGATCGCTACCGACAAGTGTCATCTGCAGCGGCGCGGGACACTGGATGGGAGGTAAGTATAAGTGAAAAAAGAATAAATAAAGAATTTTGTCTCTGTGTTTTTTTTTTACTTAACCCTTTGTGAACTGGTAAGGGGTCCATGAGACCCCTTATACCAGTTCACAAGGCTCTGGGGCTGGCAATCACCTGCGGCTAGCGGGTGACTTGCCAAAACCCCCAGCCCCCCCATTACCTGCCTCCCCAAAGGCCAGGGGGGGCAGAAGGGCCCAGGCCACTTAGTGTCTATGTGAGCTAGTAGCCTGCAGGGCCAGGGGCCACCAACGCTGGCCCCTGCGCCCTGTTCTACAAGCCCCCATAGCTGGTCTGGGTCGGTAATGCTGGGTAAGGGGGACTCTACGTCATTTTTTTAACCCCTTACAACTATGCAATCATATTGCATAGTTGTATCCTATCTGAAATCTCCTAAACTGCTGTTTCAGTTTGGGGGAGTTTCCTGGGCAAGAAAGGGGTGTATACCAATACATATGTGGTACCGTTGTAACCGTGAGAAATAGGGCTTTCACGCGCAATAATACTTTATTAACAAACTTACATTCTTTATCACTAAAAAACACTACAAATTGTAAAAAATAGATTTTTTTAATTTTTTTGCACATATTTCACCCAAAAGTATTGAGAATACACTAAAAAAGGCCAAACAAGACATTTCAGGTTGAAGCCCAGACTCACACTCAGGCTGAAAAAAAAAACGATATATAATTTTCCTGGAAAATCCCTGGAAATCCCTTCAAAAATCAAGGTTGAACATGTGTAGCGCAAAAACTTGAAAAGTAGTCTGGCAACAGAGTGTGACAAAAAATCTAGGTAGGCTGGCACTCAAAGGGTTAAATGACATAATCAAGGAAAGATGGTAACAGACAGACAGAACCAGATCATCTGCAAAAAGGCACAGGGCTAGGTCTGCTGGTATGGTCTCTCAGGAGCAGGTGATGGCGATACTGATGCTGCTTTTGCAGACTCCAGAAAAAAGCCTGCCAGAGGAGGAGCAAAGTCACGTGGTGGTGTTAGAAAGGCTAGCTCTGTGCGGTACTCTGTCATGTGGCAAATCTTTAGTACGTTCCCAGAGAAAGAAAACTAGCACAGTGCCAGATCTGCAAGCAGAAATTTAGCCATAGCCAGGGCATAAATCTAGGAATAGGAACTACGGCTCTACATGGAGGGGCATCACAAAGCTGCGTTGGACAATCTAAATGCCTCCATTTCCAGGAAGCCAATCCTGTTGCTACCCCCTAAAATGGGATCATTTTTTGAGTGCTTGTCAGCATTAACCAGAGTTCTCCTGTCCTTTGGCCTAGTCAAATCTGTGCTTCTGCTAATACTACCACTACCAGCACCCCTGCTGCTGTCTACTAGCACCAGCCCTACAAAACCACCAAGGGTCTCCTGTCCCTCTGCCTAGTCTTTCAGTACTGCTAATGCCACTATTACCACCAACAGCACCTCTGCGACTACTAGCCTACACAACCACAGGTCTACACCGTAATGCACAAAATGGCCACATCTATCAAGGCTTGTAAAAAAAAGCCATTGTTTGGTCTTCAACTATGTTGTCACAATGCAAATCTCGCTGCTACTGCTGTAAAAATTGGATAATTTTCTGGGGGCTTGCAGACAACTCAAATGCTCAAATGCTAATTACTCCACTGAAACATGTTTTTATACAGCCTTGGGTGACTTCAGAGTGGTATAAAAGACTTTTAGGGCCATCAGTCATTGTTTTCCATGCATTTTTAGGCGATAGTTCGTCCCAAACTAGTTCAAACCGAGCCAAACTTTTTTAGGAAAAGTACAGCGGACAGCCGAACCAAACTTTTGAAAAGTTACATGCTGCTGCTTCCGCCTGTTGGTGAGGTAGCACAATGACTCAGCAGGGAGCGGACACCTGGTCAGACATGCTTGCAGCACAAGCATCCGAGCATACAGCTTACTATCTTCACCAGCATTTCTGAGAGCCTGTTTGGTTCCAACTCCGCTCCATATTGCCATGTTTGTTCATCATCATCACCACCACCAAAATTATGGCCACCATCATCATCATTGTCATCTTCGTGCCTCCTTCCCTATCCCTTCCTGTGATAAGTTGGCTGTTTCCATTACCAAATACACCTCCTGGGGTCTGATTTTCTCCTCCTCACCCTCCTCTACCTCTTCTTGTAGATCCAAAGAGCCAGGTTACAGACTTGATCCTTCCTCTGTCCCTTGCTGAATCATGGCCGTGAGCGTCATTCATTCTGCTGTTGTTCCTGCTGACATATCTTGTTGCCTCTTCAAAAGGCATGTGTCTCTGATCATATGCCAATGCCGGAGCTGAAAATCACACTGGCTGGAAAAGCTGGCCAATTGCTACCTGAAGAAATCATTTGCTGGTGGGTGGGAGGCGGTCCAACATATGGTGGAAATCCAGTGCATGGGAACATTGCAGATTAAGCGGTTTTCAAGACCATTCTGGTACTGCAAGTCTAGGAGAGCATGTTTGAAGGTATAGGATCGGCTATGGCGAACACATACCCTTCTGTACATGGCCAGAACATCCGCCAGACCAAAATATGTTTTTAAAAAGCGTTTGACGACCAGATTGATCACGTGCTCCAGGCATGGGGCATGTGTCATGCACCTAGACTCAGAGTAGCCACAATGTTCACTCCGTTATCTGCAACCACATTGCCCAATCTAAGTTAACGTGGAGACAGCCAGTGGGAGATTTCCTCATGCATGCATGCCAGCAACTCCTCGGCAGCATGACTTTTCTCGCCCAGGCTCAGCATGTGTAATACTGCATGGCAGTGCTGCACCTTGTAGTGATGAAAGGATAGAGGCGGAGGAGGAGGAGGAGGATAAGCTATACCCTGCTGCCTCCTGTCTGTTGAGGAGGAGGAGGAGGATAGGCACCAGGCGTCCAAGGCTGAAGCAGATCAGCACAATTGTGGAGGTGTTACTAATGCCTGACCTTGTTGCGTCGGAGCATCGTGCTGCACGAGGCTGACCCAGTGGGTCGTGACACACAAATATTGCCTTTGGCCGTAGCTCCAAGTATCTACTGTGGCATGCGCTGTGCTGAACACTGACAGCTGCATAAACAGCCCCACTTTCTCTTCTATGTAACTGTGCAAGACCGGGATGACTTTGTTACAGAAGATATGGTTACTGGGCCCACCCTATTAGCTGCTTGAAGGTGATGGACTCAACCAGGTGGTATGGCAGCGAATGCATCAATAACAACTTGGCGGGGCGAGCGTTCAGCCACACGACAACTGGATGACTGGACGTATATTCTTGTCTGGTGGATATAGATTATTATCTATTATGGATAACTGATGGGAGGGAGGGAGAGCACTAAAGACTGAGACTGTATTGCCTGTGGATGAGGCCTGGCTACTAGACAGATGACAGGTTATAGGAGCCGGACCATCAGCAGCAGCAGCAGGAGCAATAAGGTTTTGATGGGGCATTTGCGAGGCATTTTGATGTCTGTCTGCTCTCTGTTCCAGGCAGCCTTGTGATGCCACTCCAAGTGCCTATGTAGAGCTGTAGTTCCTAGATTTGTGTCCTGGCTATGGCTAACTTTCTGACTGCAGATCCAGCACTGTTCCAGGAGTACCTTACAGAGCTAGCCTTTCCAACTCCACCACCACCACCAGACTTTGCTCCTCCTCTGGCAGGCTTTTTTGGGCCGTTTTGCAGATGATCTGGCCGTACCTTGGCTTGGCTCTTTGTCGCTACCAGTGGCAGAAGTACCCACTTGCTCTGACAATGTCCCTTCCTTGTTACCTGGTTCCCAGGTCCTGTCCAAAGCTACATCATCATACTCCTCCTCCTAATCCCTGACACTTCCCTGTTTTGATGTATTATCAAGGTCTACTTGCCTCCCAACACCACAATCACCTTCATAACTGCCAGTATGTCCATGTCTACCACCGCCCCCCACTGCAACAACCATGTACCTAGGACACCGCTTTCACCCCCACCACCTCCACAACATTGTCAGAAAAAACATGTCCACTGGAGGAAATGGACAACACTGGCTGGGCCTGGGCAAATGGAGGGTGCTACTTTACTGGGCCTGGGCCCAGGATAGCTGACTACAGTGTTGGTACTGACATCAACATTCTTATCCTTCGAGGCAGAAGGAATTGCAGGGATGTCTTTTCTCACCCCTTTCTTTTCCAGACATTTTACTTAGTATTTAAAGTAGACCAAAACCCAGAATTTTGACTATGTTGGGTTTTGGGGCGGGTGCCCCGCTGTGTGTCTCCTCACCAAGAGCAATTCAACTCTTCCCAGTCCTACAGCACATGCGCGACCACTTGTCCAATCAGCACACTCGGACCTGCTGACGTAACATCGTCTAAGCCTTTGTCTAAGGCCAGTCGCTCAGAGCACGCTGGCAGCCACATCCCCCGCTTCCCTCTAACAGAGAGCACGCTGGCAACCGCATCCCCGGCTTTCCTCTAACAGGGAGCATGCCCACTCTAGAAATTTACAAATGACTGGCGCGGGCACGCGCCCTGCTAGAGGAATATCGGGGATACGGCCGAGGCTCGGGCATGCACTGTTGGATCGGGAAGTAAGGTAAGTGTATAGGGCCACCTGAGGGGTTTCACACAGTGGGGCATCCCGATTTTTGTTGCCCTGGGGGGAGGGAATAGATCGGCCCGGGAATCTTATAGAATCTTTTTTTTTTTTTACATGTAAATTTACGCTGGAAAAAATATGCCAACTCCAGGGTGTGATTCATCTAATTTTTGGGCTCCTGAAGCCAACCCCAGTGTCTCTTTAAAGTAATGTTTGGGCTCCTGCTGCTGCTGCCAACTCCAGGGTGTGATTCATCTATTTTTGGGCTCCTGAAGCCAACCCCAGTGTCTCTTTAAAGTAATATTTGGGCTCCTGCTGCTGCTGCTGCCAACTCCAGGGTGTGATTCATCCAATTTTTGGGCTCCTGAAGCCAACTCCAGTGTCTCTTTAAAGTAATGTTTTGGCTCCTGCTGCTGCTGCTGCCAACTCCAGGGTGTGATTCATCCAATTTTTGGGCTCCTGAAGCCAACTCCAGTGTCTCTTTAAAGTAATGTTTGGGCTCCTGCTGCTGCTGCCAACTCCAGGGTGTGATTCATTTAATCTTTGGGCTCCTGAAACCAACTCCAGTGTCTCTTTAAAGTAATTTTTTGGCTCCTGCTGCTGCCAACTCCAGGTTGTGAATCATCCAATTTTTGGGCTCCTGAAGCCAACCCCAGTGTCTCTTTAAAGTAATGTTTGGGCTCCTGCTGCTGCTGCCAACTCCAGGGTGTGATTCATCCAATCTTTGGGCTCCTGCTGCCAACTCCAGTGTCTCTTTAAAGTAATACTTGGGCTCCTGCTGCTGCTGCCAACTCCAGGGTGTGATTCATCCAATTTTTGGGCTCCTGAAGCCAACCCCAGTGTCTCTTTAAAGCAATATTTGGGCTCCTGCTGCTGCTGCTGCCAACTCCAGGGTGTGATTCATCCAATTTTTGGGCTCCTGAAGCCAACTCCAGTGTCTCTTTAAAGTAATGTTTGGGCTCCTGTTGCTGCTGCTGCCAACTCCAGGGTGTGAATCATCCAATTTATGGGCTCCTGAAGCCAACCCCAGTGTCTCTTTAAAGTAATGTTTGGGCTCCTGCTGCTGCTGCTGCCAACTCCAGGGTGTGATTCATCCAATTTTTGGGCTCCTGCTGCCAACTCCAGTGTCTCTTTAAAGTAATTTTTGGGCTCCTGCTGCTGCTGCCAACTCCAGGGTGTGAATCATCCAATTTTTGGGCTCCTGAAGCCAACTCCAGTGTCTCTTTAAAGTAATGTTTGGGCTCCTGCTGCTGCTGCTGCCAACTCCAGGGTGTGATTCATCCAATTTTTGGGCTCCTGCTGCCAACTCCAGTGTCTCTTTAAAGTAATGTTTGGGCTCCTGCTGCTGCTGCCAACTCCAGGGTGTGATTCATCCAATTTTTGGGCTCCTGAAGCCAACTCCAGTGTCTCTTTAAAGTAATGTTTGGGCTCCTGCTGCTGCTGCCAACTCCAGGGTGTGATTCATCCAATTTTTGGGCTCCTGAAGCCAACCCAGTGTCTCTTTAAAGTAATGTTTGGGCTCCTGCTGCCAACTCCAGGGTGTGATTCATCCAATTTTTGGGCTCCTGAAGCCAACCTCAGTGTCTCTTTAAAGTAATATTTGGGCTCCTGCTGCTGCTGCTGCTGCTGCTGCTGCTGCCAACTCCAGGGTGTGAATCATCCAATTTTTGGGCTCCTGAAGCCAACTCCAGTGTCTCTTTAAAGTAATGTTTTGGCTCCTGCTGCTGCTGCTGCCAACTCCAGGGTGTGAATTATCCAATTTTTGGGCTCCTGAAGCCAACCCCAGTGTCTCTTTAAAGTAATGTTTGGGCTCCTGCTGCTGCTGCCAACTCCAGGGTGTGATTCATCCAATCTTTGGGCTCCTGCTGCCAACTCCAGTGTCTCTTTAAAGTAATGTATTGGCTCCTGCTGCTGCTGCTGCCAACTCCAGGGTGTGAATCATCCAATTTTTGGGCTCCTGAAGCCTACTCCAGTGTCCCTTTAAAGTAATGTTTGGGCTCCTGCTGCAAATTCCAGGGTGTGATTCATCCAATTGTTGGGCTCCTGAAGCCAACCCCAGTGTCTCTTTAAAGTAATATTTGGGCTCCTGCTGCTGCTGCCAACTCCAGGGTGTGATTCATCCAATTTTTGGGCTCCTGAAGCCAACTCCAGTGTCTCTTTAAAGTAATGTTTGGGCTCCTGCTGCTGCTGCCAACTCCAGGGTGTGATTCATCCTATTTTTGGGCTCCTGAAGCCAACCCCAGTGTCTCTTTAAAGTAATATTTGGGCTCCTGCTGCTGCTGCTGCCAACTCCAGGGTGTGATTCATCCAATTTTTGGGCTCCTGAAGCCAACTCCAGTGTCTCTTTAAAGTAATGTTTTGGCTCCTGCTGCTGCTGCTGCCAACTCCAGGGTGTGATTCATCCAATTTTTGGGCTCCTGAAGCCAACTCCAGTGTCTCTTTAAAGTAATGTTTGGGCTCCTGCTGCTGCTGCCAACTCCAGGGTGTGATTCATTTAATCTTTGGGCTCCTGAAACCAACTCCAGTGTCTCTTTAAAGTAATGTTTTGGCTCCTGCTGCTGCTGCTGCCAACTCCAGGTTGCGAATCATCCAATTTTTGGGCTCCTGCTGCCAACCCCAGTGTCTCTTTAAAGTAATGTTTGGGCTCCTGCTGCTGCTGCCAACTCCAGGGTGTGATTCATCCAATCTTTGGGCTCCTGCTGCCAACTCCAGTGTCTCTTTAAAGTAATGCTTGGGCTCCTGCTGCTGCTGCTGCCAACTCCAGGGTGTGATTCATCCAATTTTTGGGCTCCTGAAGCCAACCCCAGTGTCTCTTTAAAGCAATATTTGGGCTCCTGCTGCTGCTGCTGCCAACTCCAGGGTGTGATTCATCCAATTTTTGGGCTCCTGAAGCCAACTCCAGTGTCTCTTTAAAGTAATGTTTGGGCTCCTGTTGCTGCTGCTGCCAACTCCAGGGTGTGAATCATTCAATTTTTGGGCTCCTGAAGCCAACCCCAGTGTCTCTTTAAAGTAATGTTTGGGCTCCTGCTGCTGCTGCCAACTCCAGGGTGTGATTCATCCAATTTTTGGGCTCCTGCTGCCAACTCCAGTGTCTCTTTAAAGTAATGTTTGGGCTCCTGCTGCTGCTGCCAACTCCAGGGTGTGAATCATCCAATTGTTGGGCTCCTGAAGCCAACTCCAGTGTCTCTTTAAAGTAATGTTTGGGCTCCTGTTGCTGCTGCCAACTCCAGGGTGTGATTCATCCAATTTTTGGGCTCCTGAAGCCAACTCCAGTGTCTCTTTAAAGTAATGTTTGGGCTCCTGCTGCTGCTGCCAACTCCAGGGTGTGATTCATCCAATTTTTGGGCTCCTGAATCCAACTCCAGTGTCTCTTTAAAATAATGTTTGGCCTCCTGCTGCTGCTGCCAACTCCAGGGTGTGATTCATCCAATTTTTGGGCTCCTGAAGCCAACCCAGTGTCTCTTTAAAGTAATGTTTGGGCTCCTGCTGCCAACTCCAGGGTGTGATTCATCCAATTTTTGGGCTCCTGAAGCCAACCCCAGTGTCTCTTTTAAGTAATATTTGGGCTCCTGCTGCTGCTGCTGCTGCCAACTCCAGGGTGTGATTCATCCAATTTTTGGGCTCCTGAAGCCAACTCCAGTGTCTCTTTAAAGTAATGTTTTGGCTCCTGCTGCTGCTGTTGCCAACTCCAGGGTGTGAATTATCCAATTTTTGGGCTCCTGAAGCCAACCCCAGTGTCTCTTTAAAGTAATGTTTGGGGTCCTGCTGCTGCTGCCAACTCCAGGGTGTGATTCATCCAATCTTTCGGCTCCTGCTGCCAACTCCAGTGTCTCTTTAAAGTAATGTTTTGGCTCCTGCTGCTGCTGCTGCCAACTCCAGGGTGTGAATCATCCAATTTTTGGGCTCCTGAAGCCTACTCCAGTGTCCCTTTAAAGTAATGTTTGGGCTCCTGCTGCAAACTCCAGGGTGTGATTCATCCAATTGTTGGGCTCCTGAAGCCAACCCCAGTGTCTCTTCAAAGTAATATTTGGGCTCCTGCTGCTGCTGCCAACTCCAGGGTGTGATTCATCCAATTATTGGGCTCCTGAAGCCAACTCCAGTGTCTCTTTAAAGTAATGTTTGGGCTCCTGCTGCTGCTGCTGCCAACTCCAGGGTGTGATTCATCCAATTTTTGGGCTCCTGAAGCCAACCCCAGTGTCTCTTTAAAGTAATGTTTGGGCTCCTGCTGCTGCTGCCAACTCCAGGGTGTGATTCATCCAATCTTTGGGCTCCTGCTGCCAACTCCAGTGTCTCTTTAAAGTAATGTTTGGGCTCCTGCTGCTGCTGCTGCCAACTCCAGGGTGTGATTCATCCAATTTTTGGGCTCCTGAAGCCAACCCCAGTGTCTCTTTAAAGTAATGTTTGGGCTCCTGCTGCTGCTGCTGCCAACTCCAGGGTGTGATTCATCCAATTTTTGGGCTCCTGAAGCCAACTCCAGTGTCTCTTTAAAGTAATGTTTGGCTCCTGCTGCTGCTGCTGCCAACTCCAGGGTGTGAATCATCCAATTTTTGGGCTCCTGAAGCCAACCCCAGTGTCTCTTTAAAGTAATGTTTGGGCTCCTGCTGCTGCTGCCAACTCCAGGGTGTGATTCATCCAATGTTTGGGCTCCTGCTGCCAACTCCAGTGTCTCTTTAAAGTAATGTTTTGGCTCCTGCTGCTGCTGCTGCCAACTCCAGGGTGTGATTCATCCAATCTTTGGGCTCCTGAAGCCTACTCCAGTGTCCCTTTAAAGTAATGTTTGGGCTCCTGCTGCAAACTCCAGGGTGCGATTCATCCAATTTTTGGGCTCCTGAAGCCAACTCCAGTGTCTCTTTAAAGTAATGTTTGGGCTCCTGCTGCTGCTGCTGCCAACTCCAGGGTGTGATTCATCCAATTTTTGGGCTCCTGAAGCCAACTCCAGTGTCTCTTTAAAGTAATGTTTTGGCTCCTGTTGCTGCTGCTGCCAACTCCAGGGTGTGAATCATCCCATTTTTGGGCTCCTGAAGCCAACCCCAGTGTCTCTTTAAAGTAATGTTTGGGCTCCTGCTGCTGCTGCTGCCAACTCCAGGGTGTGATTCATCCAATTTTTGGGCTCCTGCTGCCAACTCCAGTGTCTCTTTAAAGTAATGTTTGGGCTCCTGCTGCTGCTGCCAACTCCAGGGTGTGAATCATCCAATTTTTGGGCTCCTGAAGCCAACTCCAGTGTCTCTTTAAAGTAATGTTTGGGCTCCTGCTGCTGCTGCTGCCAACTCCAGGGTGTGATTCATCCAATTTTTGGGCTCCTGAAGCCAACTCCAGTGTCTCTTTAAAGTAATGTTTGGGCTCCTGCTGCTGCTGCCAACTCCAGGGTGTGATTCATCCAATTTTTGGGCTCCTGAAGCCAACTCCAGTGTCTCTTTAAAGTAATGTTTGGGCTCCTGCTGCTGCCAACTCCAGGGTGTGATTCATCCAATTTTTGGGCTCCTGAAGCCAACCCCAGTGTCTCTTTAAAGTAATATTTGGGCTCCTGCTGCTGCTGCTGCTGCCAACTCCAGGGTGTGATTCATCCAATTTTTGGGCTCCTGAAGCCAACTCCAGTGTCTCTTTAAAGTAATGTTTTGGCTCCTGCTGCTGCTGCTGCCAACTCCAGGGTGTGAATTATCCAATTTTTGGGCTCCTGAAGCCAACCCCAGTGTCTCTTTAAAGTAATGCTTGGGGTCCTGCTGCTGCTGCCAACTCCAGGGTGTGATTCATCCAATCTTTGGGCTCCTGCTGCCAACTCCAGTGTCTCTTTAAAGTAATGTTTTGGCTCCTGCTGCTGCTGCTGCCAACTCCAGGGTGTGAATCATCCAATTTTTGGGCTCCTGAAGCCTACTCCAGTGTCCCTTTAAAGTAATGTTTGGGCTCCTGCTGCAAACTCCAGGGTGTGATTCATCCAATTGTTGGGCTCCTGAAGCCAACCCCAGTGTCTCTTTAAAGTAATATTTGGGCTCCTGCTGCTGCTGCCAACTCCAGGGTGTGATTCATCCAATTTTTGGGCTCCTGAAGCCAACTCCAGTGTCTCTTTAAAGTAATGTTTGGGCTCCTGCTGCTGCCAACTCCAGGGTGTGATTCATCCAATTTTTGGGCTCCTGAAGCCAACCCCCGTGTCTCTTTAAAGTAATGTTTGGGCTCCTGCTGCTGCTGCCAACTCCAGGGTGTGATTCATCCAATCTTTGGGCTCCTGCTGCCAACTCCAGTGTCTCTTTAAAGTAATGTTTTGGCTCCTGCTGCTGCTGCTGCCAACTCCAGGGTGTGAATCATCCAATTTTTGGGCTCCTGAAGCCAACTCCAGTGTCTCTTTAAAGTAATGTGTTGGCTCCTGCTGCTGCTGCTGCCAACTCCAGGGTGTGAATCATCCAATTTTTGGGCTCCTGAAGCCAACTCCAGTGTCTTTTTAAAGTAATGTTTGGGCTCCTGCTGCTGCTGCCAACTCCAGGGTATGATTCATCCAATTTTTGGGCTCCTGAAGCCAACCCCAGTGTCTCTTTAAAGTAATGTTTGGGCTCCTGCTGCTGCTGCCAACTCCAGGGTGTGATTCATCCAATTTTTGGGCTCCTGAAGCCAACCCCAGTGTCTCTTTAAAGTAATGTTTTGGCTCCTGCTGCTGCTGCTGCCAACTCCAGGGTGTGAATCATCCAATTTTTGGGCTCCTGAAGCCAACCCCAGTGTCTCTTTAAAGTAATGTTTGGGCTCCTGCTGCTGCTGCCAACTCCAGGGTGTGATTCATCCAATCTTTGGGCTCCTGCTGCCAACTCCAGTGTCTCTTTAAAGTAATGTTTTGGCTCCTGCTGCTGCTGCTGCCAACTCCAGGGTGTGAATCATCCAATTCTTGGGCTCCTGAAGCCTACTCCAGTGTCCCTTTAAAGTAATGTTTGGGCTCCTGCTGCAAACTCCAGGGTGTGATTCATCCAATTTTTGGGCTCCTGAAGCCAACTCCAGTGTCTCTTTAAAGTAATGTTTGGGCTCCTGCTGCTGCTGCTGCCAACTCCAGGGTGTGATTCATCCAATTTTTGGGCTCCTGAAGCCAACCCCAGTGTCTCTTTAAAGTAATGTTTGGGCTCCTGCTGCTGCTGCCAACTCCAGGGTGTGATTCATCCAATTTTTGGGCTCCTGCTGGCAACTCCAGTGTCTCTTTAAAGTAATGTTTTGGCTCCTGCTTCTGCTGCTACCAACTCCAGGGTGTGAATCATCCAATTTTTTGGCTCCTGAAACCAACTCCAGTGTCTCTTTAAAGTAATGTTTGGGCTCCTGCTGCTGCTGCTGCCAACTCCAGGGTGTGAATCATCCAATTTTTGGGCTCCTGCTGGCAACTCCAGTGTCTCTCTTTAAAGTAATGTTTGGGCTCCTGCTGCTGCTGCCAACTCCAGGTGTGATTCATCCAATCTTTGGGCTCCTGCTGCCAACTCCAGTGTCTCTTTAAAGTAATGTTTGGGCTCCTGCTGCTGCTGCTTCCAACTCCAGGGTGTGAATCATCCAAATTTTGGGCTCCTGCTGCCAACTCCAGTGTCTCTTTAAAGTAATGTTTGGGCTCCTGCTGCTGCTGCCAACTCCAGGGTGTGAATCATCCAATTTTTGGGCTCCTGAAGCCAACCCCAGTGTCTCTTTAAAGTAATATTTGGGCTCCTGCTGCTGCCAACTCCAGGGTGTGATTCATCCAATTTTTGGGCTCCTGAAGCCAACTCCAGTGTCTCTTTAAAGTAATGTTTTGGCTCCTGCTGCTGCTGCTGCTGCCAACTCCAGGGTGTGAATCATCCAATTTTTGGGCTCCTGAAGCCAACTCCAGTGTCTCTTTAAAGTAATGTTTGGGCTCCTGCTGCTGCTGCTGCCAACTCCAGGGTGTGAATCATCCAATTTTTGGGCTCCTGAAGCCAACTCCAGTGTCTCTTTAAAGTAATGTTTTGGCTCCTGCTGCTGCTGCTGCCAACTCCAGGGTGTGATTCATCCAATTTTTGGGCTCCTGAAGCCAACCCCAGTGTCTCTTTAAAGTAATGTTTGGGCTCCTGCTGCTGCTGCCAACTCCAGGGTGTGATTCATCCAATTTTTGGGCTCCTGAAGCCAACCGCAGTGTCTCTTTAAAGTAATATTTGGGCTGCTCCAGGGTGTGATTTATCCAATCTTTGGGCTCCTGCTGCCAACTCCAGTGTCTCTTTAAAGTAATGTTTGGGCTCCTGCTGCTGCCAACTCCAGGGTGTGAATCATCCAATTTTTGGGCTCCTGAAACCAACTCCAGTGTCTCTTTAAAGTAATGTTTGGGCTCCTGCTGCTGCTGCTGCCAACTCCAGGGTGTGAATCATCCAATTTTTGGGCTCCTGCTGGCAACTCCAGTGTCTCTCTTTAAAGTAATGTTTGAGCTCCTGCTGCTGCTGCCAACTCCAGGTGTGATTCATCCAATCTTTGGGCTCCTGCTGCCAACTCCAGTGTCTCTTTAAAGTAATGTTTGGGCTCCTGCTGCTGCTGCTTCCAACTCCAGGGTGTGAATCATCCAAATTTTGGGCTCCTGAAGCCAACTCCAGTGTCTCTTTAAAGTAATGTTTGGGCTCCTGCTGCTGCCAACTCCAGGGTGTGAATCATCCAATTTTTGGGCTCCTGAAACCAACTCCAGTGTCTCTTTAAAGTAATGTTTGGGCTCCTGCTGCTGCTGCTGCCAACTCCAGGGTGTGAATCATCCAATTTTTGGGCTCCTGCTGGCAACTCCAGTGTCGCTCTTTAAAGTAATGTTTGAGCTCCTGCTGCTGCTGCCAACTCCAGGTGTGATTCATCCAATCTTTGGGCTCCTGCTGCCAACTCCAGTGTCTCTTTAAAGTAATGTTTGGGCTCCTGCTGCTGCTGCTTCCAACTCCAGGGTGTGAATCATCCAAATTTTGGGCTCCTGAAGCCAACTCCAGTGTCTCTTTAAAGTAATGTTTGGGCTCCTGCTGCTGCTGCCAACTCCAGGGTGTGAATCATCCAATTTTTGGGCTCCTGAAGCCAACCCCAGTGTCTCTTTAAAGTAATATTTGGGCTCCTGCTGCTGCCAACTCCAGGGTGTGATTCATCCAATTTTTGGGCTCCTGAAGCCAACTCCAGTGTCTCTTTAAAGTAATGTTTTGGCTCCTGCTGCTGCTGCTGCCAACTCCAGGGTGTGAATCATCCAATTTTTGGGCTTCTGAAGCCAACTCCAGTGTCTCTTTAAAGTAATGTTTGGGCTCCTGCTGCTGCTGCTGCCAACTCCAGGGTGTGAATCATCCAATTTTTGGGCTCCTGAAGCCAACTCCAGTGTCTCTTTAAAGTAATGTTTGGGCTCCTGCTGCTGCTGCCAACTCCAGGGTGTGATTCATCCAATTTTTGGGCTCCTGAAGCCAACCGCAGTGTCTCTTTAAAGTAATATTTGGGCTGCTCCAGGGTGTGATTTATCCAATCTTTGGGCTCCTGCTGCCAACTCCAGTGTCTCTTTAAAGTAATGTTTGGGCTCCTGCTGCTGCAAACTCCAGGGTGTGAATCATCCAATTTTTGGGCTCCTGAAGCCAACTCCAGTGTCTCTTTAAAGTGGACCAACACCGAGAGGTGATCGGCCCGGAAATCTATAAGATTCCCGGGCCGATCACCTCCCACCCCGCGGGACATCCGAGATCGGGATGTCCCGCGGGGTGACACCCCCCAAAAAGACCCCAAACACCTTACCTTACCGGCCGCCGCCGCCTCCCTCGCGCCTCTGTAGGCGTGCTCGTGCCGGCCGTCTGTGAATGGCCGGCGGGGGCGCGCGCGCGCCGAAAGTGACGCGAGGGAGGCGGCGGCGGCGGCAGCCGCTTGGACGTTCCTGATCCCCGCCTGAACGTTGGCGGGGATTGGACCGTCCAGTCACGTGGGAGCGGGGACAGGTAAGATTTTGGGGCTTTCTGGGGGGTTTCACACAGCGGGGCACCCCCGATTGGGGGTGCCCCGCCGAAGTGGACCAAAACCCAGGATAGTCAAAATCCTGGGTGTTGGTCCACTTTAAAGTAATGTTTGGGCTCCTGCTGCTGCTGCCAACTCCAGGGTGTTATTCATCCAATTTTTGGGCTCCTGAAGCCAACTCCAGTGTCTCTTTAAAGTAATGTTTTGGCTCCTGCTGCTGCTGCTGCCAACTCCAGGGTGTGAATCATCCAATTTTTGGGCTCCTGAAGCCAACTCCAGTGTCTCTTTAAAGTAATGTTTGGGCTCCTGCTGCTGCTGCTGCCAACTCCAGGGTGTGAATCATCCAATTTCTGGGCTCCTGAAGCCAACTCCAGTGTCTCTTTAAAGTAATGTTTGGGCTCCTGCTGCTGCTGCCAACTCCAGGGTGTGATTCATCCAATTTTTGGGCTCCTGAAGCCAACCCCAGTGTCTCTTTAAAGTAATGTTTGGGCTCCTGCTGCTGCTGCCAACTCCAGGGTGTGATTCATCCAATTTTTGGGCTCCTGAAGCCAACCCCAGTGTCTCTTTAAAGTAATATTTGGGCTGCTGCTGCTGCCAACTCCAGGGTGTGATTCATCCAATTTTTGGGCTCCTAAAGCCAACTCCAGTGTCTCTTTAAAGTAATGTTTTGGCTCCTGCTGCTGCTGCTGCCAACTCCTGGGTGTGAATCATCCAATTTTTGGGCTCCTGAAGCCAACCCCAGTGTCTCTTTAAAGTAATGTTTCGGCTCCTGCTGCTGCTGCCAACTCCAGGGTGTGATTCATCCAATCTTTGGACTCCTGCTGCCAACTCCAGTGTCTCTTTAAAGTAATGTTTGGGCTCCTGCTGCTGCTGCTGCCAACTCCAGGGTGTGAATCATCCAATTTTTGGGCTCCTGAAGCCAACACCAGTGTCTCTTTAAAGTAATGTTTGGGTTCCTGCTGCTGCTGCCAACTCCAGGGTGTGATTCATCCAATTTTTGGGCTCCTGAAGCCAACCCCAGTGTCTCTTTAAAGTAATATGTGGGCTCCTGCTGCTGCTGCTGCCAACTCCAGGGTGTGATTCATCCAATTTTTGGGCTCCTGAAGCCAACTCCAGTGTCTCTTTAAAGTAATGTTTGGGCTCCTGCTGCTGCTGCTGCCAACTCCAGGGTGTGAATCATCCAATTTTTGGGCTCCTGAAGCCAACCCCAGTGTCTCTTTAAAGTAATGTTTGGGCTCCTGCTGCTGCTGCCAACTCCAGGGTGTGATTCATCCAATCTTTGGGCTCCTGCTGCCAACTCCAGTGTTTCTTTAAAGTAATGTTTTGGCTCCTGCTGCTGCTGCTGCCAACTCCAGGGTGTGAATCATCCAATTTTTGGGCTCCTGAAGCCAACTCCAGTGTCTCTTTAAAGTAATGTTTGGGCTCCTGCTGCTGCTGCCAACTCCAGGGTGTGATTCATCCAATTTTTGGGCTCCTGAAGCCAACTCCAGTGTCTCTTTAAAGTAATGTTTTGGCTCCTGCTGCTGCTGCTGCCAACTCCAGGGTGTGAATCATCCAATTTTTGGGCTCCTGAAGCCAACCCCAGTGTCTCTTTAAAGTAATGTTTGGGCTCCTGCTGCTGCCAACTCCAGGGTGTGATTCATCCAATCTTTGGGCTCATGCTGCCAACTCCAGTGTCTCTTCAAAGTAATGTTTGGGCTCCTGCTGCTGCTGCTGCCAACTCCAGGGTGTGAACCATCCAATTTTTGGGCTCCTGAAGCCAACTCCAGTGTCTCTTTCAAGCTATGTTTGGGCTCCTGCTGCTGCTGCTTGAAACTCCAGGTTGTGTCAGTCAATTTTTGGGCTCCTGCTGCTGCCAACTCCAGTGTCTCTTTCAGCCAATGTTTGGGCTCCTGCTGCTGCTTGCAACTCCAGGGTGTGATTCATCCAATTTTTGGGCTTCTGCTGCTGCCAACTCCAGTGTCTCTTTAAAGCAATGTTTGGGCTCCTGCCCCTCATAGTGATGCCACTTCAACTCTCTGCAATTGTGCCGCTCTGCGATTCTATTAACGATTCCTCTGATCTGCATGTGATATTTATTTACAGTATTATTTAACTAACCCAGCACACATCCTATGCGTGTTACAGCAAGGCAAAATGGTTTACAACCCTATTGAGGCTCTAGGAGGCTCAGAATTAGCCGTTTTTAATAGCAATTCGTCGCGAATAAATTCGGGTCGAAACGATTTTTGTCGGAAAATTCGGCGAATCAGTCGAATCGAATTTTTCAAAAGTTCACTCATCTCTAGTAACTATAGTAAAGGCAACTCTGTCCTTGCATACCCCCATGTATATGTTCATTGCTGGTCTGTCCTCATTATAGATCTGCTACGTAACTGTCACAACGCCCACCATGTTATCTATTATCTTAGTTAAGAACAAGCAGATTTCAATTGAGGGATGCATGACTCAGTTTTATGTGTTTATCTCTCTGGGGTCATCGGAGTGTCTCCTCCTGACAGCCATGGCCACTGACCGCTATCTTGCCATCTGTAATCCGTTGTGATATTTTTCTCTAATGACGACAAGGTCATGTCTACATTTAATGATCATAAGTGTTTTAGGCGGTTTGTTGCCTCCATTCCAATTGTTGTATTTTTTGCCAGTTTACCCTTTTTCAGATCTATGGAAATAAACCATTTCTTTTGTGATTATCCCACACTTCTCGCACTAGCCTGCATCACAACAAACACAAAAGAAAGAGTGTTTTTCTTTTTGCCCTGGATCATTGTAGTGATTTATTCATTCCTGATATTGGATTCCTACATTTCTATTGTCTTGACAATTAAAGTTTCTCCAAAAACACGAAGCAAAGTGATTTCAACCTGTGTGTCCCATCTAATGGTTGTGTTGATATTTTACACAACTGTGAGTTTTATCTACTTAAGGCCAAAGAGAAACTATGACCTAAATAGGGACAAACTGGTATCAGTTGTGTATTCAGTAGTGACACCGCTATTAAACCTCATGATATATTCTTTGAGGAACAAGGCATTTCAAAAAGAAGTTCAACAGTTTGTAGAGACTATTTTATCCTTATTTTGCAAGTCATAAAGGCTTTAGAATGATAATACCCTCAGCTAAAACATTTATACTGCTTGTGATACGCACAGTAACATTTACTGAGGGGTAACCAATAATATATCAGTGTAATCACAGGTCTGAGCCTTGAACAACCATAGTGTTACCAAGAAATGAACATAGACAGTTACAAATATACATATTTACAGCTTAAAATGTGATATATAAATATATATATATATATAGATTAGTTTAGGGCAGTACCATTTCCGAGCCCATAGCCATACCTTGCTTTTGTAGGTAAAATAAATCTTAGAGGCCGATTCATTAATAGCGGCAGGTAGCGACAGTTGAGCGACTGTAGCGGTATTTTCACAGCGCCTGCTAGTAGTCGCTGTGCTTGGCCATTGTTCGGTTGTTGATAGCGACTGAGTCGGTGTGCAGTAATGTTGAATACGGGGTGACGAGTCGCTATTTGACAGGTTCCGCGCTGTATGGGTGCGCATGATAGCGACTGGTCAGAGCGACCGGCTCCCACCATATTCATCAAAAAATCACGCTCAAAAAATTATCGCGCTGTGAAATGCACGTTTAAACCGCAGAGCGCTGGCGGCGATGTGTTAAAAGTAGTTTTTTAACCCCCAAACCACCATATTTTTGGAAACCAAAAAAAAAATTGGAAAGAATTTAGTAATATGAATACAATAATATCAGACCTGTAATATCAATTCTGCACATATTTTTTTTTTTTTTTTTTACCTTAAAAAATTAACTAACATTGCAGAAGTGGTCACAGAATTTTTCACATTTAAAAAAAAAAAAAAAACATTAATAACAATTAATTATGAATATTTAAAGATTGTTCCATTGAAATGCATTGGAGAGCGCCAGGTAGCGAGAGGTCATACCTGTCGCTGTTCAAGGTCGGAGGCTGTAATAATGATGAATGAGTGGCCATCTGGCGCTATCTCAGTCGCTAAGCAGGTTCCGCTTGATAAATGTGTGATTGTGGTGGGGAGCCGGCGTTCTCGTGGCGGGGCCCGTCATTACCGGTCGCTCTCCAGTCGCTACCTGTCGCTATTCCTTCATAAATAAGGGCCTTAGTTAGGACAATCTTGAACAGAATGTCTGAAACTCAACTGTAAGGTCCATGGATTCCAAGGTGGATACAATGACTTCCAGGCCATGGCTATGTCGACTTGACATATAAAGACAGTGGTCATCCATGCTTCATAGCCTACAACCTGTTGGGAGCTTACCTACTACAAATCTTACTACGCAAATCCCCTGTATCAAGAATAAATTATTCGATTCTCGGGACTTTTGGTGTAAGAATAGCCACGGGTTGAAAAATGGAATCTGTACCTGCACTATTTAAAATGGCACCAGGTATCTCTACAGTGGCCCACAATCTCTGATGAAGGAGCTGTCTCACTGAAACCCATGTCAGCTCCTCTATCTTGCATTACATTGTATGTATTGCCGCTCTGCTGTCTTTTTGCATATTAAGCTGTAAATATGTATATATGTAACTGTCTATTATCATGACTTGGCAAAACTATGGGTGATCAATGCTGTGACCTGGGATCCCCCTGATATATATTGGTTACCCACCAGTACATTTTTCAGGGCTATACTTCTGTCAAGGTGTATATCTGCAGTTAAAAAAAAAAAAAGATTTGCACACTCTA
Organism: Gastrophryne carolinensis; assembly: GCA_027917425.1. Lineage (NCBI taxonomy): Eukaryota > Metazoa > Chordata > Amphibia > Anura > Microhylidae > Gastrophryne > Gastrophryne carolinensis. Next base: position 14,234,847 of record CM051234.1, on the reverse strand, counting down.
AACATTTCTAGAACATCCTAAAGCAATGTCCAACATCGCTATGTCTTTGGAGACCATACCAACATACCCCCCCCCCCCCCCCACAATGGCCAATATCCTTACCCTCACCTTGAGCCAACATCGGGAAAGGAGTCCCACAATTGGCCGCTGGAGTGTAATGTGGGCCATGGTCACGTCTTCCGTGCCAGCCACCGGAACACCCTGCCCGGGTTCCGCAAGCGGGCAATCGCAGGACTTCTTCCCCAAAGTGAGGATAAGGATATCGGCTATTCTGGAGGGGTATGTTCTTGGGGGCTTGAGCATTTTGGATGCCTCCTCCCAGGCTTATTCTTATTCTCTGTCTGAGGGACCAAAAACTGGCCAGGTTGGTCCGGTTTAACTGTAAGTGTAAGGCTCAACAGCAGAAATTAGGAATCCCTGGCCAGAGGATTCTCAAATGGTGTCCAGAAACCACTGGCCACATGTCATGCCACCAATCACAATCTTCCTCTGCCAAAGCTCAGAAAAGGACTATGGGCACATCGTGGTCCCGTTGTAAAACTGGATACTGTGTTCACTATAGATTAGCACACAAGATGCCAGCTTCCTCCTCGACCGTGCATTCTGGTCACTGCACCAGCCAGCAGCACCTCCAGCTTACCCGACCTTCAAAGGCTAAATACATGTGGATGCTGCTGGTGAGCCTGGGATGCAGGTGAGTGGAGTATCACATACTTATAATGATGATTCTTAATGGTAAGTGTTTATTCCTCGGCAAATAATGACTCTTAATGGTAAGTATATAATCTTGGGACCAAGATGTGTCTATAGTTCTTTCTTGACCTTCAGAGGAGGAAGATTGTGATTGGAGCTATGATGTGTGGGCAACAGTTCTAAATGCCATCCAAGGATCCTATGGTCCCGGACTTCTAGTTTCTGATGGTGAGTATGTTTTGTAATATATACCTCTAGGTCTGTTAACCTCTAGTTCTGTTAATGTGTGGCTTACAATGCTTACTATTATTCTAATTGACAGTGTGTAGCCTTCCCTTTCTCCTGCCATGGTAAATTCCTATATGTATGCACATATATACAATATACATATATACAAAAATAAAGATGGCTCTGATTATTCTGACCGCCATTCAATCACTATTGCCTCTCCCTGCAACTACAGCCCAGCTTCAACTCAGCGGCTCTGGGTTTCTTCCATGTACAGTACAGTCATCAAAGTGCCCTTCACCATAAACACTGGGTGTAGAAAGATAGAAACATAGAATAGACATCTATGTTTCTCATTAGTTTGGATGTTCCTCTGCACCCTTTCTATAGTCACTGTGTCCTTTCTATGAACGGGTGCCCAGAACTGGATGGCATAGTCCAGGTGAGGGCACACCAGTGCCTTGTAAAGGGGCAATATCATCTGTCTCGTGATTCCAGTCCTCTTTTAATTCATGATAATATCTTGGTGGCCTTAGAAGCAGCTGCTTGGCATTGCATACTGTTATTTAGCCTGTGATCTACCAGTACCCCCAGATCCTTCTCAACTAGTGACTCTCCCATTTCTACCCCCCCAGGACATATGTGGCCTTCAGGTTATTAGACCCCAAGTGCATGACTTTACACTTATCCACATTGAGCTTCATTTACCAAGTGGATGCCCAGACACTCACAAGTGTCTAGGGCAGCCTGAAGCTTGTGAACACCTTCAATAGACTGCACTGTGCTACATATCTTGGTTTCATCTGCAACTATAGAGACAGCACTCCCAGGATTTTGAGTATCCTATGTTTTCTGTCCTTGTCCCTGGGGCACCCTGATTGGGGGTGCCCCGCTGTGTGAAACCCCCTAATCTCCTACAACTCAATACTTTCCCAGCGAGAGGCGACGGACCACCACACTCCAGCTATTGAACATTGGGCTTTTGGACCCAAAGAGCTCATGTCAAGGATATAATAACCTGATTGGAAAAAGAAGAACCACCTGCAGTGGCAGGTTAGTAAACAGCACTGAATCATGTCATATGATCATAAACAGCGGGGGGGGGGGGGCGGTGATATATTTTAGACTGTAATCTGCTTTCATTTTATTACCCTTCTCTGTGCTTTTCTCTGTTTCAAATACTCCTATTTCCTGACCTGATTTCCTGACATGCCATATATTCTGGTATATACATGTTAAGGTGTGAAATGTTGCCCCCTGAAGTTTTTTAATTCAAGGCTGCTTTAGCATCAGCAGATTGGTATTGCCCTCTGAAGCCCAAGATGATAATTTTTTTTTCCTGTAGGCTATAGCCAGGACTAGACAACACTAGAATCACTATATATCATATTTGTGAAGCAAAGTATACACACCCAGAAATCACATTTTTTACTCTCCTCCCACTTGCTGTGTGTCCAGGTGAGCGGGGGCCAAATGGAAATAATGGTTGTGTGACAACTCTTGAGCAAATAATAGATGGCTTTTGTCCTTCTTACATGTTACAATGCTCACACCTTACACAACAGGTTTATCATGTGTAACTGTGAGTCAGCTGATCTGCATCCTGCAGAAATGTCCTGCACCTATTAGATCTTTTTTTATTTTAAAGTACTGGTTGAGCATTTTACCCCTGAAGAAGTGGCATAAGAGCCATAGAAGGCGTAGGGTATCTGGAAGTTTCTTTGTGTTTTGGTTATTTTCTGCCTAGCAGTGTGATTCAGCGTGGTTGTAGACCCCATCCCATCCATACCACCCCCCCCCCCCCGCTTTAACGGCTTCAGCTTCAGGTTCCCAAAAAATGTCCTTTATTGGTTTCTCTTAAGATCAACATCCAATGCCCAAAACACATACGAATTACGCGTTTCAGGGGGTATACTTCCCCCTTAGTCATACAAAACACATTTAAAATGATGACCTTAAATAGGAAAACAACACAGCAGTGCGCAGGGCAAATTCATCCATGGGGCTCAAGTGGGCCAATCAGAATTGCAGGGGAGGAAGAACAAGGAGGTTCCCGACCAGGACGTGTGGTGGAAGCCATGCTGCGTTCCAACTAATGCGGGGAGATGGCGTACAGTGAGAATAACTCACAAGTAAATACTAGTTGGAAAGCCGTGCTGCGCTTCATGGCGCGTTACTCACGCTTCATACCCAGTCGCCCCCCTGCAAAATAATGATCAGGATGTTATGAGCAAATGCTGTGCTGGTGGTCTAAGGTAAATCCAGCGCATATGTGAGAGTATGTCACAAGATGAATATGATCATTATATACAACATTACAACAACAAGAATTGCAAGGCTTTCATTTATCCTATAAAATTGAAGAGATAAAGGAGCACTATCGCGAAAAATGGCCCAATGATAAAAATCCATATAAATATGCTGGATGGTGGGAGGAGGGGTCACTAATACATATACACATCAGGAAATATATATTTTTTTATTTTAATGGAAGGAAGAAGAAGCCAGGGGTGACAGGCTCTGTCACCCCTAATAGACTAAGCCTGTCAATCCTAGATTTTATTCCTACCATGAGAGAATAAACCACAAATTGTTGGGAGTTTTATTCAGTTTGGGTGTATAAGTGACCCCTCCTTTCATTAGCCAACCTTAAATATACCTGTTCCACATACATATGTATATGCCCAGAAAACCTTACACATAAACGATATGAGACTACTATTCTTAGCTCAATGTACTAATACGATCTTATACAACTATACATATCAAAATCAATAAATGCTGATTCTCATTGTCCTATACTATTAACAGGCATTTTGGATCTATGATACGGAATTTCTATATTTACCCAAATATTCACAACTCATGTGCTGCTTTCATTTAAATTGTGTGACATTCTCTGGCTGGTTAGAGAGAGCTTTGTAGGTAAGTGTTTGGAGTTTGAACTTAACTCTCTGGGAGACAGGTAACCAGTGGAGGGATTGACAGAGGGGGGCAGCACTGGAGAAGCGAGAGGAGAGATGGATGAGGCGAGCAGCAGAGTTTAGAACAGATTGGAGGGGTGCCAGTCTGCTTGTTGGCAAACCACAGAGGAGGGTGTTGCAGTAGTCCAGTCAGGATATGACCAGGGCGCTAGCATTTTAGTGGTGTCAGGTGAGAGGAAAGGGATGGATGCGGGAAATATTATTGAGTTGGAGACAACATGAGGTGGTTGGGGAGTGAGTGTGAGCTGTGAAGGAGAGAGAGAAGTCCAGAATGACGCCCAGGCATCGAGCTTGAGGAGTTGCAGTTATTGTAAGATTATTTACAGAGATTGTGGTGTTAGAGAGGGTAGTGAGATGGTGGGAAAATGACCAGTTCAGTTTTGTCCATGTTCAGTTTAAGGGAGCGAGATGTCATGAAGGAAGAGATGGCTGTTAGACAGTCAGGAAGGCGAGAGAGGAGAAAAGAGAGATTCGGACCAGAGAGGTAGATCTGAGTGTCATCTGCATAAAAGTGATATTGGAAGCCTATCGAGGTTATTAGTTGTCTGAGACCAGACATGTATATTGAAAAAAGTAGGGTTCCTAGGACTGAGCCTTGTGGTACACCAACAAAGGTCGGGGAGAGGAAATGGTGTTTGAGTAAGATGCTCTAAATGTGCAATCAGAGAGATAGGAGGAGAGCCAAGAGAGTGTGAGACCATGGATTCCAAGAGAAGAAAGAATATTGAGAAGCAGACTGTGTCAAAAGCAGAAGATAGGTCGAGAAGAATGAGAGCAGAATAGCGGCCTTTGGATTTGGCAGTCAGTAGATCATTGGTGACTTTGGTGAGGGCAGTTTCGGTAGAGTGACATGAGCGGAAACCAGATTGGAGGGGATCTAGGAGGAAGTTTGTAGACAGATAGTTGGTAAGTTCTGTATGGACATGCTGTTCAAGAAGCTTGGATGAGAAAGGGACCAGAGAGATAGGGCGGTAACTGTGGAGGGCAGAGTGGTCCAGAGAGGGTTTTTTTTTTTGATGAGTGGAGTTGTAACAGCATGCTTATAGGAGGAGGGAAACGCACCAGTGGAGATGGAGAGGTTGAATTTGGAATTATAGTGCTTGGTCTGGTGCCCTATGTTGACAATTCCTACTAACTGATTCAGGTCCCATCTACATGTTAATTTATCTGGGTATATTATGACTTTTTTTAGGTAACATATCATCAACCACTTTAATCACATTTTCTGCCAACGGAGAAGCAATACCCCTTCACTGCAGCGCAATAACCTTTTGAACATAATATAAAATATGCCAATACATCATTCTCAAGGCAGCCTCAGCTACCTAACCTCCAGCCAAGATCAGCATCCCAAGCCTGACGTCTCAGCTAACATCTTGCAAACTTTACCAAAATGTACATAACAAACCTCTCAATATCTTTACAGCAGGGAAAACTACCCCTGACCATGATTGCTACATCTGTATGTATAGCGTAATCTGTCTGCTCAATCTGTCATCCTTACCATGTATAATGAAGCTCCTGAAATCCATGCCTATGCCAGAGAAGGAGGCATATTGTGATTTGGTGCTTGGAATCCAGCATGAGGCTGATTGTCTGGGCCCCAAACAATTTTCTGAAATAGTCAATAGTTATAGACTTGCACAAATCAAATCAGCACAAACCTGATTTAGGCCAAAATTGTGTTTGTGTGTTTTTATTTATTTAATTTGCTTTTTATATATAATTTATAGTTTTGTTATATTGTTTTTTTATTATTAAATGATGACTGAATTGTATTGAATCTGAAACAAATTTCAGAAGATTCACTTGTCACCAATTGCCGTAGCAAAAGAATAAAGAGGTACCATAAAGCCCCTATTTGTAGGGAGAACTTTCCCAGCCTTGCTTTAATTTCAGCAGCACCAATGGATACTTACCCAGACCCTTCGTGTGACCTGTGCACAGTTTACACTTGGGCGTGTGGCCGGGCCGCATTCCAACAACAATGCTGAGACCCTACCCTCTGATAAGGTGGAATTTACAGGAGACTTACTTATACAGTATATAAACTCAAAGGAACACTGAGGATAAGGGATATCGACCAGCTAACTACTGAAAAGGTAAGATATACCCGTCTCTGGGCCCCTTAACAATCTTGACTTTAAAACTTCCAGAATCATAATATTTATGGTCTCTCGGGCATTTGCATTACATGCATATGAGGAAATATTTATGACGGGTAGGAAAAGTGCAGTCACACACTTAAATTGTATAACAATAATAACTTGCAGGACCATTTTCAGTGCATTAGCGGGTTAGGTTTCTAGGATTGCGAGGGATTGTCCTTGTAAGGAAAAGAGTAAATTCAGTCAATCAAATGGACCCACAATTCCTAATTCTGTGGCATTGGAATAGAAATTCTCCAACACAACCAAATTGGGGAGAGAATCCTGCTTGTTCAAATTAGTGGGCCCCTTCTATGTGCTCCCTTGCTGCATGGTTTGGAAGATGCTGCATGCAATGTAAACTCAACACAGTCCATAGATGTCTAAGCCAGGCATTTCCAAGCTACTTTCATTAAATACATTCTAATTTTCAATTTTCCAATGGTTTCAGGTACCACCTGTGTGGCCTGTACGGATTGTCATTCACAACTGTGTCAAAAAGGCAAAAAACTTCCATTCCTTGAAACTTCCTTGGAATGCACATAACTAGTTTTAATCGCCTTTTAAGAGTGACTTTGTATTTATGGTACAAATCGGGTTTGGGTAAAGTATAGATGATCACAGATCAGGTTGGGGTAATGATCAATCTGCAGATTTGACAAGTAAAACCTGATGTCTGGGTCTTGAATACCACCAGTGGTAGCTGTACCACCAGTTGGGAACCCCTGGTCTAAGCAGTTCAGTTAAAGCTAATGTGTTTTGCTTTCCCTGCACCATCCTGCCCCGCAAGTGTTCTTGAGCAAGGTACCTGACCTAGCCCTCCAAATTCTCCATGGGTACCTTCATTAGGGCAGGCCACTACTCCGGGCACATGTGCACCTACTGCTTGTGTTTGCCTCACTGTACGGATGGGATAAATGCAGAGAATGTGCAAGCATACAATGGCCATATATGCACAGAAATCCGGTCCATGCATCTATTGCAGAAAACTCAGGGGTCCTGCCAGGGTCCTTCCTGTCTTGCTGTCACTGCCATCTGGCTCTCCTGCTGCCACCACTTCCTTGGTCTATTGATGCCACCCTCAGGTTCCCATGCCTTCTGCAGCCGCTGTGACTAAAGTCATCCCTGCTGCTGCATCCATTGTCAGGTGCCACCAATTTCAAAAAGGCAAAATGAGTGTAGTGCTCTGTGCTGCGTTTGAGCGTTTACACCACAATGCAGTGGAAATGCACAGCGTGAAAGGGCCCTTAGAGTTTAGCGCTGAAAGAACCCAAACAACCAGGACCTACATACCCAGGCATCCATTCCAATGTGCCACATAGAGCAGTCCTATGGAGGTTCTGGAAAGTGGGGAAGGTAGTCATCCAAGATGGGGAAGCTATGTGTGGAGTGGAAGGTCAGATAGGTAGACAACAAAGGATGAGATTTCCAACTCACCTTTTGAAAAAGCACTGGTCCAGGGAAGTTGGTTTTTGAGTTACAGCATTAAAGGGAAAGGTAGAGTGATCAGAGGATTTTCCTGAGATGGAAGTAAGTTAAGACCATTACATAGAGGAGTTTTAGTCATGGAGATGGTCAGGTCAGTCCAAGAAATTGAGGAAAGTAGTAGTTCAAGACCTGCCCCCTAAGCCATAAATTGAATAGTAGGGAGCACAAAAGCTGGGGTGAGGACACACAGAAATGGGGAAGTAGATGAGCAAGAAGACAAAACATCCAATAGGTCAAAATTGGTGGCTCTCCATACAGGCAGCGTTAAGGACATCCACTCACTAGAATAGACAGAACTCCAGGTGAGTTAGGGAGATCCACCTACCAGCAGGGATATAGTCCCAGAATTATAGAGCAGTATAGGCAGAGTTCTATGGATGTTAGGGATATCCACCTACCAGCAGAGAGAGAGCACCATATGACTTAAAGTGGACCAACACCCTGCTGGATCAGATCGTGAATCTATAAGATTCCCAGGCTGATCCGATCCCTCCCCGTGGGGCATCCAAAATCGGGATGCCCCACTGTGTGAAACCCCACAGGACCTTACTCCCGGTCCAACGGCACATGTCTCCAACGACGCATGCGCGGGCCGTTGCCGCATCTCACGTTTGTCTCTTGCAGGACGCGTGCCCTGTTAGAGGGAAGCGTGAAATGCGTCCGCCAGTGTGTTTGGAGCCGCTGGTTTGACACCACTTTGACGCGCATTCCACAGTGGCTCCGAGCGGCCGCGCATGCACCGTAGGAGTGGGGTGGGGTAAGTTTTATCCGGAAATCTGGGGGTTTCAAAATCCTGGGTGTTGGTCCACTTTAAGGGCATCAACTTATCAGTAGAAGCAGAGCCTGAGGTAAGTTATGGACATCCACTTAACAGTGGGATCAGAGCTCCAGGTGAGGTAGGGCATCAACTCACCAGTAGGGGCAGAGGTCCAGGTGCGTTGAGGTCATCCTTCCACCAGCAGCAAAGCTCCATGTGAATTATAGAGCAGTAGAGGTAAAGTTCTAGGGATGTTAGGGATATCCACCCACCAGCAGGTACACCGCTCCATGTGACTTAGGGGCACCAACTCACCATTAGAGGCAGAGCCTCAGGTGAGTTAGGGGCATTCACTTACCAGTGGGGGCAGAGCTGCAGGGGAGGTAAGCTCTTGTGTCAGGCTGTTTAACCTACAGTTTGATAGAAACTTGTATGTGAGTAATAGAGGATGAGATTGTCCTTGGCAATGATGAGCATTCCAAGGACCAAGAAAATTTAGCCCACCAGGACCCACCCATACAAAAGCTTGTTCTGCTCATTGTTACAGGACCGATTGCTGAAGACTCTAGTTTCTTTGTTCTTCAGGATTTTCCTTTACTCTTTTTTGATTTCCTACTATTTGCTGTTCAAACCATATCAACAGATAAAAGGTGGCTAATCAAACAAAAACTACAAACAGAGCTTTAACCGCTTCACTGCCTTAAAGACCAGTGTGTGGTGTAGCACTCCACCAGTTACTCCCCACTGGCTCCCATCAGTTACAGTCAGATTTAACTCCCTATTGCCTTCCAGATCTTCAGCAGTTCTTCAACTCCTGATCCTGCATCATCCTCACATGTGACACTCTGGCCCTCCCCTCTGCTGAGTTTCCCAAGCCTCCACTATCTGGGGAGGCTGTACGCAGTATTGCTGGCAGCTGTCTGTATCGACATTGGCCTGGTCTCCGGAAATATACGTGACAATAACACCCTATATGGAGCAAACTATCCATCCTTACTCTCACAATTACAGAACTTGGTAAAATGGTCTTGGTTGGGCAGATTAGCAGCCATTCAAATGACCTGGTTACCCAAACTAATGTATTTGTTTAGAGTATTGCCTGTTAGTGTCCCTGAACACATCATTAAGTTCTTACAACATAAGATAAACAAATTTATTTAGGGATCAATTCGGTCTACACTTTTTAGATTCATAGAAGAAGGAGGGTCAGACATATCAACTGTCACAACTAGTATCATATCATACACATTGAAAAACAACTCTGGGTAGAGATAGAAGAGACACAATTAGGGAAAATTGGAATAAATAATATACTCTGAATTCCCCTGAATAACTGTGTAACAGTAAACCCAATTAACTCCCACATCGATGCAAAAAAGGAAGGAAAACTAATATCTTCAAATTTACCACTTGTCTCAATCATAGACCCCCCCTTTCTTTCCCAGCTTACTAACATTATCCCCACCCCAAATTAACAAGAGTCTGTGACTTGTCCGCACACTGTAAAGTGAAATCCTTTCAGGCCAAAAATGATTGGTCATCTTCAGAAACCTTTTGCTATCTACAGACTAAACACACAATCCCAGAGAATTATCTCTATGATCTACAAGAATCCTTGCAATGACGATTGTAAGACACACATTAACATGCCGATAAATGGCGTGCAGATCTTTGTCACACATGTTCAATTGTGATTTTTGAAGGGGTTTCCAGGAATTTCCTAGGAAAATTAAATATTGTTTTTTTCAGCAAGACTACAAGCCTGCAAAGCCTAAATGGTCCCAGGCTCTTCTGCCCCCCTGGGGCTTTGGGGAGGCAGTTAATGAGGGGTTGAGGGTGAATGGCAAGTCACCCGCTAGCCGTAGGTCATTGACAGACCCAAATCCTTTTGAACTAGTATAGGGGACCAGGGATCCCTTACCGGTTCACAAAGGGTTAAATGTGTAAAAAGACACATGCACACACTAGAAAAAAATACTTTATAATTTTTTAAAACTTACCTGCCATAGACCAATTCCCGAGCAATCTGGTTCCTGTTCTCCTGCTGGAAAACTTTTATACCTGTGGAGTGATGGGACATAAAGGGGTGATAAAAAAATGACATAAAGACCCCCCCCCACCTCCAGGGGAGGGGAACCTATTTTTAGGGTATTTTAAGGGTAAAACCCCTTAAAAATAAAAAAAATGTGTGGGGTCGCCCCTACCCAGCATAACTATCCTGGGGACCAGCTATGGGGGTTTGTAGATGAGGGTGCAAGGGCCAGCCTTGGCAGTCCCCCACCCTGCAGGCTACAAGCCTGCACAGCCAAAATGGCCCCGGGGAGGCAGATAATGGAGGGCTGGAAGTTAATGGCAAGTCACCCACTAGCCGCAGGTGTCTTGCCAGACCCCGAGCCTTGTGAACTGGTCTCATGGATCCCCTACCAGTTCATAATGGGTTAACTGGACAAACACACACACACACACACACACACACAAAAGGACTTTATTTGAAAAAAAATCTTTACTCACCTCCGGATGGCAATAGATTATAGACTATTCAAGTTTACTGTCAACCCTTTTCCAGAATATGCATTGCTGACAGAATGTAATAGAAACCAATTTCAAATTTGAAAACATATTTTAACAGCAGCTAAATGTATTATAGCAGCCTCCTGGAAAACTATCAACTGTTATTCCAAAACCTTTTAACTAGAATCAGAGTAATGAGAAAATATCTGCGATACAAAATATTTGTGGGGGAATTATTCACCCAGATGCGGAATCCCTGGATTCAATACTTTCCAATCCACATTAATATGACAAAATGTATAACCATATTATACATTATCAGTTTGTTTCAGCATTATCATCCTTTCCCCTTCCCTGCCACCTATTCATTACCTTAATTTATCCTTCTCAACTTCTGTTATGAATATGTCATATTATCTCAACTAATTTAATATTGTTCTAACCAAAATGTTTTCTCACCTCAAGCTTTTCTTATCTATAATACTTGTAAGAGCAGTAATATATGGAAATCAAGCACATACAATTTGTTCACTAAAATTGATTGTATAATTATTATTATACGTTGTATTGTAACTTCAATTAAAATGTTGTGTCACAGATTTCTCAACGGAGAAATCCCGATTATAGTAAATGACCAGAAATGAGACAGAGACGGAGACGGATATGCGACAAACCGTGTTTTAATGGTGACAACCAGTGAACAAAACACACATCAACACGGCTGCTTGTACATATATATACATGTGGGGTCAGAGTGCATATACAGTATATACAAGATACAGGTTCAGATTCAAGTTCAGATTCTGGTTCAGATTCAGAAGTCCGGGTCCGGGTAAACAGTTCAATACTGATCTGCTAGCTCCATGTGTGGAATAGCTTAAATAGAGCAGGAAGTCCCACAGGTGCTGGCTGATTAAAGTGGACCAACACCCAGGATTTTGACTATCCTGGGTTTTGGTCCACTTTGGTGGGGCACCCCGATCGGGGGTGCCCCGCTGTGTGAAACCCCACAGAAAGCCCCAAAAACTCACCTGTCCCCGCTCCCACGTGACCGTTGCAGCAAATCCCCACCGCCGGACAAACGAGGTCCATCGCCGGACAAACGAGCGCGCCCGCCACCGCCTCCCGCGCGTCACTCTTACAGGGAGCGCGCCCTTGCTGGTCATTCACAAACGGCCGGCCCCCGTGCGTGCGCCCTGCTAGAGGGATGCGCGAGCGGCGGCGGCGGCTCACGCATGCGCCGCTGGATCGAGGAGCAGGTAGGGATTTAGGGGCTTTCTGGGGGGTTTCACACAGCGGGGCACCCCCGATCGGGGTGCCCCACAGGCCCGATGCTGATCGGCCCGGGAGTCTTATAGATTCCCGGGCCAATCAGCATCGGGTGTTGGTCCACTTTAACAACACCTCTGCAGGACAGAGCCATCTGCTGGTGGAGCGGCAAATAGCAGGGGAACTCAAGCTGTGGAGGAACTCCATACCTGACATGTTTGAAAGAAAAAAAATTGTTCTAATTTCTTCTAAGAAAAATCACCTGCGCATTTTTACAGGTAGCTGCATCATATTTCTAATGAGGTAAGAATATTTTTTGAAGTTTGGGAACAGCAGCACCCTATGGGCTATGCTAAAGTTTTTTTTTTAATTTTTTTCTATGTACCCCAAAAAGTACTATTGTTTCTAAATATTTAAAAAACGTTTCTTATCTCACTGGAAAAATGATACACATCTCCTGTAAAAATGCCCCATCACATTGTGCACCTGATTGCAGGAAAAGTTAAAATAAATAATTTAGATTGAAATTTTTTGTGTGTTGTATGTAAAAGCTCACCAAGATGCAGGCTGCAATTCACACTCTGTTGTGCAGCCAGAGTTGAACTTGCTTCACTAAATCTTTAGAATTACCCCCACCGTGTGTGCAAGTGGAGGAAGATCGAAGAAACCCCCTTTACTTATTGTGTACTTCTGAATTAATGTTCATTGCCCTCTGCAACAGAAAAGTGAAACAATAATCCCTCTTCTTTAAAGTGGACCAACACCCAGGATTTTGACTATCCTGGGTTTTGGTCCACTTCGGTGGGGCACCCCGATCGGGGTTGCCCCGCTATGTGAAACCCCCCAGAACGCCCCAAAAACTCACCTCTCCTCGCTCCCACGTGACCGCTCCAGCCAATCACAGCGCGCGTCAAAGGCCGCTTGGACGCGCATAGCAGCTCAGCGGCTTTGAGCGCTGGAGGCCGCGTCTCGCGCTTCCCTCTAACAGGGAGCGCGCCTGCGCCGGCCATTCACAAACGGCCGGCATGGGTGCGCGCCCTGCTAGAGGGAAGCGCGAGACAAGGGGCTGAGGTAAGGTTTGTGGGCCTCCTGGGGGGTTCCTCCCCGCGGGACATCCCGATTTCGGATGCCCCGCGGGGAGGGATCTGATCAGTCCGGGAATCTTATAGATTCCCGGGCCGATCCTCCCTGGGTGTTGGTCCACTTTAAAGGACTGCTAACACGAAAAATGGCCCAATGATAAAGATCTACTGTATATAAATATGCTGGATGGCGGGAGGAGGGGTCACTTATACACCCAGCATCAAGACATATCCAGCCAGCTTGTTCTTTGTCACCCCTGATAGACTAAACCTGTCACCCCTGGGTTTAATTTCCACCATGAGAGAATAAAGCTTGGCGAGCGATTATTAAGTTCATGTGTATAAGTGACCCCTCCTTTCATTAGCCGACGTGTTTATATGGATTTTTAATATTACACAATCTGTGCTCTAATAACTTCTTTAAAATATCAGTATTTTAAGACATCACATAATGCCTATATCTTGATTTCTGCCAGATTTACGATGGCCAATGAGGCGCGCCCCTGCCCATGTGACCTCGGTGACGTTTTCCATGACTATGGCGCTCAAGGGCAAGAAATTGAAATTGAGAATGTGAAGGCTTATCTCTCCCAACCCCGCTCTCCCACTGACAAGGCTGTGATCATCGCTCATGATATCTATGGGTGGCGGCTTCCCAACACTCGCTTCATTGCCGACCTACTCACCTCCCACGGCTACATGTGAGTATCTCACTGGAGTATTATTTGACTGTTTACTCTCTTGGTTTATTACAGTGTTAACTAACAATACATGTGTGATTGTTGATAGGGCCTTATTTAACTTAAAGAACAGATTTTATAACTGGTTCGCCCATATTTGTCTGACATTCACGGGTATTCGTCACATTTACTAAGCACTGTGCCATGTTCACCCGACTCCACCCGTGTTTGCTATGTTCACCCCTAGTTCGGTGTAGTTGGGTGAAGATTGGCAAACCCTTGAACAGTAGACCAGCGAACCCCACTGGAATCAGTGGTAAATGTAAAATAACTGGTAACGGTAAATCAATTACTAAATGTAAAATCCTGCCCTTGGGTAGAATGAATCCCTGCTCTGAGTACTGTATGGGCAGCACTGTGTTATCCCGGACCTCGAAGGAGGCTTTTTTGTGTATCATGTACAAAGATTGATATTGCATTATGCAAAGCCTTCTCAGTGTGACTCATATAAATGTTACAGAGAATTAGGCTCAGGGCACTCTGGGCCACTAGCAATGGCGATCCAATCAGAGTATGACCACCCTCTGTTTTTTTTTTTTTTTATCAATTAGCCAGTTACTTACCCATGTACACATCCCCCCCCCCTCCAAGCACATGTTTGTTTATTGGATTATGCATTTGACATGTGTTCTTTTTTCAGAGCTATTTGCCCGGACTTGTTTCGGGGTCAGGAGCCTTGGGATGTATCAGCTGACTATATTAACGCAGATTTTACTGACTGGTTAAAAACTCGGCAACCAACAAACATTGACAGGTATTTGATCATTTGTGAACTATCTCCTTTGTGAGTGGGTTTCTTTTAAAACTCGGTAAGTGCAGAGGCTTTCCCAGTGAAGTTCTGGAAGGTGGAACGAAACGCGTCAGTGGAAACGCCCCTTTCAACGAGGCCAAGAGCTCACACCCGGGAAACCGGGGCGTAACAATGCTAAGACACAGCAAGAGGGTTAAGCAGAGGACTGGGCACTAGGGACGGGGATCTAGGGGGACGCATGGTCCAGTGCTAAGGATGCCACCTAACCGGTACTTCACTGGCAGAGCCGGGATTTTTACTGGCCGGTCAGTACCAGTATTTTCATTGGCCAGTACCAGTATTTTTATTGGCCGGTACCAGTATCTTCATCAGCCAGTACCAGTATTTTCATTGGCCGGTACCAGTATTTTCATTGGCTGGTACCAGTATTTTCTTTGCTGGTGTTTTTCTTATCTGGGGCCGCAGTGAAAATACCACTCTGTCGGAGAAATATTGGGCCCCTGAATGGTGGTGTCCCTCCCCAGTGTGCTGTGACTTACTGCAGGACTCATTGCGGGAGTCGCCCCCTCCCACATGCATTAAGCTGAGCCCCAATAATGTGCTATTGCTGAGCACTGATTGGTAGATCAGTTAACTCCACCCCTGCCCAGCTGCTTCCTGTGTGTGAGCTGTCTCAGCACTGTGTGAACTGGGCAGCTGACAGGAAGCTTATGTGTGCATTTACACCCCTGCCACTAAGTCCAACTAACCCCTCCACCCCTGCCACTACATACCTAACACCTCCATCACAGCCCGAAATTCCCACCTAACCTCTCCACCTCAACCATTGACTTGTGTCCCAACCTAACTCCCTCCCCAGCCACTGAACTGAACACCTAACTTACACCCCCTCCCCAACCACTGTCCCACACACCTCACCTACCCTTAATCTGAACTCCCCAACCACTGGCCCACAAATCTCACCTACCCTAACCTAAACTCTTCAACCACTGGCCCACAAACCTCACCTACCCCTAACCTAAGCTTCCCAACCACTGGCCCACACACCTCACCCACCCCTAACCTAAACTCTCCAACCACTGGCCCACACACCTCACCTACCCCTAACCTAAGCTTCCCAACCACTGACCCACACACCTCACCCACCCCTAACCTAAACTCTCCAACCACTGGCCCACACACCTCACCTACCCCTAACCTAAGCTTCCCAACCACTGACCCACACACCTCACCCACCCCTAACCTAAACTCCCCAACCACTGACCCACACACCTCACCCACCCCTAACCTAAACTCCTCAACCACTGGCCCACACACCTCACTTACCCCAACCTAAAATCCACAACCACTGGCCTACACATCTCACCTACCCCTAACCTAAACCATCCAGCCACTGGCCCACATACTCACCTATCCCTAACACACCTCATTTACCCCCTTTCCCCATCCACTAAAATGCCTCCTCACCACAATTTACATGCACCCCTTACCCCAGCTATTGACCAACACCTAAACCTAACCCCCCTGCCCAGCCACTGCAACGTTGTGGTCCAACACCCATTTTTTAAGAATAGGGTTCTGTGCAATCAGCTAACTGCGTTAGCCTCCCTCCACAAAACCACACCTCCTACAAGACCACACCCTCTGTACCTGTTAATATTTGTCAGTATTTTTTACTGGGAAAGGTGGCAACCCTATCCCGTGTGGGTTCCTGAAGTGGTGGTAGAGCAACTGCTTGGACCACCCGTTCCTTACCCCTTGGGGGAGCAGCATGGCCATTGCCCTCAGCGAGCGCTAATCATGACTTGAGAGATTCTGGAGGGCATTCTGGAGTGCAGCTCTCCGCCCCCCTCTGTGAGCTGTTGCAGGGAAGAGGAGGTAAGTGCCTCTTTGTTTTTTATTTCTTCTTTTTTCATCAGTCCCTTTAATTGCAGAGGCTTCTTTGTAAAAAGGCGTGCAGCTGCCCGCTGAGTTACAATGTAACCAGACAGGTGAGTGGCTGTGGTGTAAATGTTACAATAACTACTTCCTGCTGTGTGCTGTGTTACAATAAAAATCCGGTTTAGGTCCTTTTACTGGAATGCAAGTCATGTCATTTAGCCATTGTCTCAAAATATTATATAGATACTTTGGTATTGTTATAGAAGTGCCGTGACTCTGTGTTGTGTCTCATAGGGAGGTGGATGTTGTTCTGAAATATCTTAAAAAAGAACTTCATGTCAAAAGATTTGGCTTTATCGGCTTTTGCTGGGGCGGGATCGCCACTCATCATGCAATGCTAAAATACCCCGAACTGAAAGCCGGAGTTTCCTTTTATGGTGAGAGAACCCTCAAAGTGGGCAACCAACTGAGCATGGAAACATAGAAACATAGGCGGGTGGAGACCATACGCTCCATCTAGTTTGCCCTTATGTATATACTGTATGTTCTCTGTATCTTATGTGTATACTGTATGTTCTCTGTATCTTATGTGTATACTGTATGTTCTCTGTATCTTATGTATATACTGTATGTTCTCTGTATCTTATGTGTATACTGTATGTTCTCTGTATCTTATGTGTATACTGTATGTTCTCTGTATCTTATGTATATACTGTATGTTCTCTGTATCTTATGTGTATACTGTATGTTCTCTGTATCTTATGTATATACTGTATGTTCTCTGTATCTTATGTATATACTGTATGTTCTCTGTATCTTATGTATATACTGTATGTTCTCTGTATCTTATGTATATACTGTATGTTCTCTGTATCTTATGTGTATACTGTATGTTCTCTGTATCTTATGTATATACTGTATGTTCTCTGTATCTTATGTGTATATTGTATGTTCTCTGTATCTTACGTATATACTGTATGTTCTCTGTATCTTATGTGTATACTGTATGTTCTCTGTATCTTATGTATATACTGTATGTTCTCTGTATCTTATGTGTATACTGTATGTTCTCTGTATCTTATGTATATACTGTATGTTCTCTGTATCTTATGTGTATACTGTATGTTCTCTGTATCTTATGTGTATACTGTATGTTCTCTGTATCTTATGTGTATATTGTATGTTCTCTGTATCTTATATGTATACTGTATGTTCTCTGTATCTTATATATATACTGTATGTTCTCTGTATCTTATGTGTATACTGTATGTTCTCTGTATCTTATGTGTATACTGTATGTTCTCTGTATCTTATGTGTATAGTGTATGTTCTCTGTATCTTATGTATATACTGTATGTTCTCTGTATCTTATGTGTATAATGTATGTTCTCTGTATCTTATGTATATACTGTATGTTCTCTGTATCTTATGTGTATACTGTATGTTCTCTGTATCTTATGTATATACTGTATGTTCTCTGTATCTTATGTGTAAACTGTATGTTCTCTGTATCTTATGTATATACTGTATGTTCTCTGTATCTTATGTGTATACTGTATGTTCTCTGTATCTTATGTGTATACTGTATGTTCTCTGTATCTTATGTGTAAACTGTGTGTTCTCTGTATCTTATGTATATACTGTATGTTCTCTGTATCTTATGTGTAAACTGTATGTTCTCTGTATCTTATGTATATACTGTATGTTCTCTGTATCTTATGTATATACTGCGTGTTCTCTGTATCTTATGTGTAAACTGTATGTTCTCTGTATCTTATGTGTATACTGTATGTTCTCTGTATCTTATGTGTATACTGTATGTTCTCTGTATCTTATGTGTAAACTGTATGTTCTCTGTATCTTATGTATATACTGTATGTTCTCTGTATCTTATGTATATACTGTATGTTCTCTGTATCTTATGTATATACTGTATGTTCTCTGTATCTTATGTGTATACTGTATGTTCTCTGTATCTTATGTGTATACTGTATGTTCTCTGTATCTTATGTGTATACTGTATGTTCCCTGTTTCTTATGTGTATACTGTATGTTCTCTGTATCTTATGTGTAAACTGTATGTTCTCTGTATCTTATGTATATACTGTATGTTCTCTGTATCTTATGTGTATACTGTATGTTCTCTGTATCTTATGTGTAAACTGTATGTTCTCTGTATCTTATGTATATACTGTATGTTCTCTGTATCTTATGTATATACTGTATGTTCTCTGTATCTTATGTATATACTGTATGTTCTCTGTATCTTATGTATATACTGTATGTTCTCTGTATCTTATGTGTAAACTGTATGTTCTCTGTATCTTATGTATATACTGTATGTTCTCTGTATCTTATGTGTAAACTGTATGTTCTCTGTATCTTATGTGTATACTGTATGTTCTCTGTATCTTATGTGTAAACTGTATGTTCTCTGTATCTTATGTATATACTGTATGTTCTCTGTATCTTATGTGTAAACTGTATGTTCTCTGTATCTTATGTATATACTGTATGTTCTCTTATCTTATGTGTATACTGTATGTTCTCTGTATCTTATGTATATACTGTATGTTCTCTGTATCTTATGTGTATACTGTATGTTCTCTGTATCTTATGTGTATACTGTATGTTCTCTTATCTTATGTGTATACTGTATGTTCTCTGTATCTTATGTGTATATACTGTGTGTTCTCTGTATCTTATGTATATACTGTATGTTCTCTGTATCTTATGTATATACTGTATGTTCTCTGTATCTTATGTGTATACTGTATGTTCTCTGTATCTTATGTGTATACTGTATGTTCTCTGTATCTTATGTATATACTGTATGTTCTCTCTATCTTATGTGTATACTGTATGTTCTCTGTATCTTATGTATATACTGCGTGTTCTCTGTATCTTATGTGTATACTGTATGTTCTCTGTATCTTATGTATATACTGTATGTTCTCTGTATCTTATGTGTATACTGTATGTTCTCTGTATCTTATGTATATACTGTATGTTCTCTGTATCTTATGTGTATACTGTATGTTCTCTGTATCTTATGTGTATACTGTATGTTCTCTGTATCTTATGTGTATACTGTATGTTCTCTGTATCTTATGTATATACTCTATGTGCTCTGTATCTTATGTGTATACTGTATGTTCTCTGTATCTTATGTATATACTGTATGTTCTCTGTATCTTATGTATATACTCTATGTGCTCTGTATCTTATGTATATACTGTATGTTCTCTGTATCTTATGTGTATACTGTATGTTCTCTGTATCTTATGTGTATACTGTATGTTCTCTGTATCTTATGTGTATACTGTATGTTCTCTGTATCTTATGTATATACTGTATGTTCTCTGTATCTTATGTGTATACTGTATGTTCTCTCTATCTTATGTGTATACTGTATGTTCTCTGTATCTTATGTGTATACTGTATGTTCTCTGTATCTTATGTGTATACTGTATGTTCTCTGTATCTTATGTGTATACTGTATGTTCTCTGTATCTTATGTGTATACTGTATGTTCTCTGTATCTTATGTGTATACTGTATGTTCTCTGTATCTTATGTATATACTGTATGTTCTCTTTATCTTATGTGTATACTGTATGTTCTCTGTATCTTATGTGTATACTGTATGTTCTCTGTATCTTATGTGTATACTGTATGTTCTCTCTATCATATGTGTATACTGTATGTTCTCTGTATCTTATGTGTATACTGTATGTTCTCTGTATCTTATGTGTATACTGTATGTTCTCTGTATCTTATGTGTATACTGTATGTTCTCTGTATCTTATGTGTATACTGTATGTTCTCTGTATCTTATGTGTATACTGTATGTTCTCTGTATCTTATGTATATACTGTATGTTCTCTGTATCTTATGTGTATACTGTATGTTCTCTGTAACTTATGTGTATACTGTATGTTCTCTGTATCTTATGTGTATACTGTATGTTCTCTGTATCTTATGTATATACTGTATGTTCTCTGTATCTTATGTGTATACTGTATGTTCTCTGTATCTTATGTGTATACTGTATGTTCTCTGTATCTTATGTATATACTGTATGTTCTCTGTATCTTATGTGTATACTGTATGTTCTCTGTATCTTATGTGTATACTGTATGTTCTCTGTATCTTATGTATATACTGTATGTTCTCTGTATCTTATGTATATACTGTATGTTCTCTGTATCTTATGTGTATACTGTATGTTCTCTGTAACTTATGTGTATACTGTATGTTCTCTGTATCTTATGTGTATACTGTATGTTCTCTGTATCTTATGTATATACTGTATGTTCTCTGTATCTTATGTGTATACTGTATGTTCTCTGTAACTTATGTGTATACTGTATGTTCTCTGTATCTTATGTATATACTGTATGTTCTCTGTATCTTATGTATATACTGTATGTTCTCTGTATCTTATGTGTATACTGTATGTTCTCTGTATCTTATGTATATACTGTATGTTCTCTGTATCTTATGTGTATACTGTATGTTCTCTGTATCTTATGTATATACTGTATGTTCTCTGTATCTTATGTGTATACTGTATGTTCTCTGTATCTTATGTGTATACTGTATGTTCTCTCTGTATCTTATGTATATACTGTATGTTCTCTCTATCTTATGTGTATACCGTATGTTCTCTGTATCTTATGTGTATACTGTATGTTCTCTCTGTATCTTATGTATATACTGTATGTTCTCTGTATCTTATGTGTA
This sequence comes from Gastrophryne carolinensis, assembly GCA_027917425.1. NCBI lineage: Eukaryota > Metazoa > Chordata > Amphibia > Anura > Microhylidae > Gastrophryne > Gastrophryne carolinensis. Next base: position 14,213,571 of record CM051234.1, on the reverse strand, counting down.
TACTGTATGTTCTCTGTATCTTATGTGTATACTGTATGTTCTCTCTGTATCTTATGTATATACTGTATGTTCTCTCTATCTTATGTGTATACTGTATGTTCTCTGTATCTTATGTGTATACTGTATGTTCTCTGTAACTTATGTGTATACCGTATGTTCTCTGTATCTTATGTGTATACTGTATGTTCTCTGTATCTTATGTATATACTGTATGTTCTCTGTATCTTATGTATATACTGTATGTTCTCTGTATCTTATGTGTATACTGTATGTTCTCTGTATCTTATGTATATACTGTATATTCTCTGTATCCTATGTGTATACTGTATGTTCTCTGTATCTTATGTGTATACTGTATGTTCTCTGTATCTTATGTGTATACTGTATGTTCTCTGTATCTTATGTATATACTGTATGTTTCTCTGTATCTTATGTGTATACTGTATGTTCTCTGTATCTTATGTATATACTGTATGTTCTCTGTATCTTATGTGTATACTGTATGTTCTCTGTATCTTATGTATATACTGTATGTTCTCTGTATCTTATGTGTATACTGTATGTTCTCTGTATCTTATGTATATACTGTATGTTCTCTGTATCTTATGTGTATACTGTATGTTCTCTGTATCTTATGTATATACTGTATGTTCTCTGTATCTTATGTGTATACTGTATGTTCTCTGTATCTTATGTGTATACTGTATGTTCTCTCTGTATCTTATGTATATACTGTATGTTCTCTCTATCTTATGTGTATACCGTATGTTCTCTGTATCTTATGTGTATACTGTATGTTCTCTCTGTATCTTATGTATATACTGTATGTTCTCTGTATCTTATGTGTATACTGTATGTTCTCTGTATCTTATGTGTATACTGTATGTTCTCTCTGTATCTTATGTATATACTGTATGTTCTCTCTATCTTATGTGTATACTGTATGTTCTCTGTATCTTATGTGTATACCGTATGTTCTCTGTATCTTATGTGTATACTGTATGTTCTCTGTATCTTATGTATATACTGTATGTTCTCTGTATCTTATGTATATACTGTATGTTCTCTGTAACTTATGTGTATACCGTATGTTCTCTGTATCTTATGTGTATACTGTATGTTCTCTGTATCTTATGTATATACTGTATGTTCTCTGTATCTTATGTATATACTGTATGTTCTCTGTATCTTATGTGTATACTGTATGTTCTCTGTATCTTATGTATATACTGTATATTCTCTGTATCCTATGTGTATACTGTATGTTCTCTGTATCTTATGTGTATACTGTATGTTCTCTGTATCTTATGTGTATACTGTATGTTCTCTGTATCTTATGTATATACTGTATGTTTCTCTGTATCTTATGTGTATACTGTATGTTCTCTGTATCTTATGTATATACTGTATGTTCTCTGTATCTTATGTGTATACTGTATGTTCTCTGTATCTTATGTATATACTGTATGTTCTCTGTATCTTATGTGTATACTGTATGTTCTCTGTATCTTATGTATATACTGTATGTTCTCTGTATCTTATGTATATACTGTATGTTCTCTGTATCTTATGTATATACTGTATGTTCTCTGTATCTTATGTATATACTGCATGTTCTCTGTATCTTATGTGTATACTGTATGTTCTCTGTATCTTATGTATATACTGCGTGTTCTCTGTATCTTATGTGTATACTGTATGTTCTCTGTATCTTATGTGTATACTGTATGTTCTCTGTATCTTATGTGTATACTGTATGTTCTCTGTATCTTATGTATATACTGTATGTTCTCTGTATCTTATGTATATACTGCGTGTTCTCTGTATCTTATGTATATACTGTATGTTCTCTGTATCTTATGTGTATACTGTATGTTCTCTGTATCTTATGTATATACTGTATGTTCTCTTTATCTTATGTGTATACTGTATGTTCTCTGTATCTTATGTTTATACTGTATGTTCTCTGTATCTTATGTGTATACTGTATGTTCTCTGTATCTTATGTATATACTGTATGTTCTCTGTATCTTATGTGTATACTGTATGATCTCTGTATCTTATGTATATACTGTATGTTATCTGTATCTTATGTGTATACTGTGTGTTCTCTGTATCATATGTATATACTGTGTGTTCTCTGCCCTTATGTATATACTGTATGTTCTCTTTATCTTAGGATAGATGGAGGCTTATCCCAGACATGTTTAAATTCAGTGACTGTCAATTTGTCAACTATCTCTGCTGGAAGTTTGTTCCCAGCTCCTAATACTCTTTCTGTAGCATAATATTTTCTAACATTGCTCCTGATCTTCCCTCCGACTAGCTTCAGGTTGTTTCCCTTTGTTCTATCATTAGGTTTCTTTTTAAAAACACTTCCTTCCTGAACCTTATTCCCTCCTTTCACAAATATAAAGGTCTCCATCATGTCCCCCCTCTCCCTTCTTTCCTCCAGACTGTACAGATTAAGCTCTTTAAGTCTTTGTAGCGGGTGTGTGCCTGGCCTTGCGCACGCGCTCTGAGGAGCAAGGGGGATTCTTGAACCTAGGGTAGGGCGAATCAGGTTGGTGTGGCATGTGTAGGTTAAGTTCACTTACTGATTCAGTCGTTGCTGGCCTCCATTGATGAAACGCCTTGGTGCAAATAACAGGATCTTTATTTGAGGGCTTCCATCCATATAAAACAGCATCATCCAGTACAGGCAATATCCATTGGTTACAGCAAACAGTACAATCCACAGGCTCCTTCCATCACTGTTACTCAGCTCCTCCACTACATTCACACTTACCCTCTTGACCTTGGAACTCAGACTTAAGAACCATCTAGAAGGGTTGGGTTCTCCCTTATAATGTTGCCCTACCCAACTGAAATGTTGCTTTACCCAACTAACAACCAATGGCAGGGCAGGTAATGTTGCCAATGCCACCTGGCTAAGTCTATATTTATCTAATTTAAGGGGTACACTAGACTATTTAATATCAACTAAGTTTATTCCTTAGGCAACACTGCCATCATGTGGATTCATGATGTAATGGTACCCAAGTTCTGTATTTAACTATCATTATTGAAGTTTCTATCACTATCAGGGCCTATCCCACTGACAGGGCTCTAATGTTTCCTATGTGTAGTGTTGACCATGGTATCCAGCTGTCACATCCTTCTTGATAAGTTTTAAGTTT